>OY720295.1:7502500-8127500 GCA_963082995.1 Noctua comes | reverse complement strand
ATTGATTGATATCTAAACCTTATCATCTTCTAATAAAAGCTTGTCTATTTTTAATTTATTTATTTTAAACTTACAATAGTATACCGCGAGAATATCGCCTAGCATTTAAGCAGTGTTTGATTTTGGTGCAACACGCTAGTTTCATAAACGTTTGTCATGTAAAATAAACTATTTACTGAATAAATTAAAATAAGATTTCCTATTACTATTAAATAATTCTAATAAATTAATATTAATACTTATTATTAGGTATAAACTATAGACAAGGGCAGACACTATGTTTATTTCTTGACATGTCCATTCTCAGGCCGAAGAACGCCGATGATCTCCGCATAGGTGGCGTCCTCAGTGCTGGCGGGGGCCGGCCCCGTGCCGGGCCTTATGTCCAGCTCGGCGTACAGAACCGTGTTGGTAGTCGCCTGCAACAAGCACCTAGTTTCAGCCTTAAGTAATACAGTGAATCTCAACAGAGTTGGCCATGTACGCAGGAGACACGTATTTAAGTGTACAGATGTGTGCACAAACACAGGCGCACTCTCTGTTCCTTTACCCTCATAGTCCGATGGGAGGGCAATCTGACACGGCCGGGGAGAGATCAGGAGCAGTACCTTTACGTTCCTTCCCAGGCACGGGGGTGTCATACTGCCAACTCCTAACTCCGGGCTGCTAAGTAATTCCTAATGAAAAAACCCTAACCCAGGACCCCACGAGACTAACGGGCAGTTCAAGTTGCTGATAGTTAGCTGCGGGAACCGGGAAGGATGCTGACACTCGTCAGCGGGCTACCGACTGAGGCAAGTACAGAGGGCACGCTCTTAGTTAAGCGGTAGGCCTGTAGTATGGTAAAAGTCAGGCTAAGGGTAGCTTTAGTGGTGTCAAACAATGTGATGACAGCAACCATTGACCCAGCTTCATTACTTCACGGATTCTTGACTTTTCTGCAAACTGTGACTGGCTATCAAAGCCCACTCATAATTCTTAAAAGGTCGTATAACAGAATATTAACTTACATAAGTTTCCAACTGAAGTGTCTGCTCCGGATCAGAAGATTTTCGGCAACACTTTTTATTGACTACGTATATAAGCGATATCAGAAGGATGATTCCCGCTACTGCGGCTATCGCGATGTAATAGTTAGTTGCATTCGACCAAGGGTCAGCAGAACCGCTCGATGAGGTTGGCCCTTCCTGGCGCTGGGTGTCAGATGTCGGCGCGGACGTGTTGTGCATTTGCGGTCTGCTAGCAGTAACCGTGTTCGTTTTCGGTGGATCTGTAGTGCTAGCTAAAACAAGACTTTACTTTAACAGTGCAACTTGATACCTGACGAAATCTATAACCATGAGACGTTTTATTGAGTTTCAAGAAGTAAATGGGTATGACAACAAGTGTGCTATTAAAACCATACATAAGTGTTTGTCTTGTTAAACATTGCGAGCCGAGTAAGTCTTTTGATGCGGAAATCGAGGCCGATCCTAAGCCAAGCGAGTCACACGGGGTGCTACGTTAGGGTTCTTACATAAAGAAGCAGGTTTCCGGTACAGACAAATCTGTGTGGGTCGGTACCACCCTTAGGCCTGGTTTTCACCAAATTGAGCAGAGCGGCGCGAAGACGTGCAAGATTACGATTAAGAAGACGAGAGAAGCGATGTGATGATTGAGCAATTCCTGCACGTTTCCTCTACGTACCACTCGTCTCCACTTTGGTGGTACAGGGCTTTAGGCTACGCACGCACTGACAAGTAACTTGCTAAGCGAATAGAAGCTCGCGAGTAGCTTAGCTTACTTTATATATGTATATGTTAGTTAGTTTATTAGGTATAAATCTATGGGCCATTGTAGTCTGAAATAAATCATATATTTATTTATTTATTTTATAGACGACATGATCCACAAGAAATGCTTACAATTCTAGATGTTAGTAAACAATTTAACTTACAAACTATGTTAGTACCTAGTACCCTACATATATTCTACTAGAGACAGGGTGGCCTTAATAAGATGCCTCACTATGGGGCTTTCATCATGCCGTGCCATCAGCGATAACTCTCAAGAGTCTGAGGCTGGCTGAGGCTGCATGTTTAGCGAGTAGCGAAATTAAACGGACGTTCTAATATCTTCGCAACCGGCGGCACTGCGCACTTCATCGATACAGTCTACAAGGCTCGCTTGCCCCAAGACGCTAAGCAAGCCTATCAGTGCGTATGTAACCTTACGGGTGGCGTTCGCAGCGTTAGGTATTGTTAAACATGCAGTGACTGATCTGCGAAGTGCTACAATTTGATGGCAGTGCGGCATAGATCTTTTGCCGCTTGATTAACACCGACAGGAGGGTGCTGTGGTAAACATTTGTGGGAGTTGTATTGAAAATCTAGTTGGCCGCGTTAGTTCCGACTGAGGCCACGCAATTAAAGATCCAAGTAGGTAGTGAGGAGTGATAACACTCGATTAGGAACCACGACCGCTAGATTAGGTTTGTTTGTAACTATGAACAAACACTTATTTACAGTAAGCGTAAGCATTACCTAAACTATAAGAATTCTTAAGATAAACTGTAACAAACATTACATACATGCTTTGATTGCTAAAATCATAACCCTGTATTTTGGATTTGCCGTAGTAGGGTAAAAACAAACGGCGCAGACTGAACTTATGTTAATTATTACTCCATTTTATTATATGGGCGCCCAACGCAAGTTGTGCTATTATTACACTTACCCTTATTATCCGGGTTTTCTGATTCCTTATATACCAATACAGTAATGTTAGAGACAGTACGTTCTACGATCGTTTTCTTTCCAACGGTGTCAATGCGGTAATTTAAACAACATAACATGCTGCCATTGTACTCTTTAGGGAGCCTCCAGGATACAGTTGTCATGTTATACGTTTTAATTGTGTTTCCTGTTCGCTCTATCCATGCTACCTGGGTATGTGCGTCTGTAAAATCATCCATAAATTAATATTAGGAGTTGGCGAGTTGCTGTGTCCCAGCGGTGGGAATGTTGTAGGCTGATCATGTTGAGTTGCAAAAGGAAAAGCAATACCTACGTATTTAAGTATTTATTGTACTTATAATTTACAGGACAATGCGTGAGTGTCCGTCGGCCATAGCACAGTCCTGAAGGTGCGGTCAAACCGACCGGACTTGACTCCCGACACCGGACTTAGGCTGATACTGTACTGAAATATCTAGGAATGTCTGGTGTGAGTCTGAGGGCAGAACAATCACACTCTATACGCTGCAAGGAACTGCGTATAGAAAGATGATATAACAGTGTTTGTAAAAGTTTAGCAGTTCTATTAATTCGACATTGAGCTAATGACAGCTAGAAGCGCTTATGTGGTATTTTTAACTGATAGAAACTGTGTTTTTGTTGATTACATTATAACTGTGATTTTTAATGTTCCGTAGCCAAATGGAACCGTGAAACAGAACCTTTTTAAATGGAAATCATAAGTCGTAAAATAATTTAAATGTGCTGATAAATTCATTGCAAGCTACGTTGGGATGTCAGAATCAGTCTGTGTTTGTTTATGCATAATATGCTTGTTACTTTGTTAGTATTTAATCCCCTTTTTTTAGGTGTGATAGTAGGAGATTGTATTGGACTAGTCACTATTTGTTTGTAGAGTGAGTTTTTTCGAATCAGATTTTCATTCTCCTTTTTAAGCTTTTCAATTTCAAGGCTTAGGCAATTTCTCCGTTTGCGCTACTGAATTTAAAGGTGAGGTCATCGATACTTTTCTTTATTTGAGTAATTAAATCAATGTCATCATCATCTGATATGTCTGGCATACTACACCTACAACTTGTATCGGTTAATAAAACTCTAGTTAAAGACTGACATGGTAGCGTTTTTGTTGCGGAGACTGCAGTACAACCCAAGTCTCGATGGAATCGAAGGTTTTCTCGTAGTCCACAAACGCTTCGGTCTTCTGTATAACCTGCCACAGCGTATGTAGGTATGTGGTGTACGGTGCTAAAGCCATTATGGAATCCGGCTGGTTCGGGATGATTCTTAAAAACAACTTGTAGACTTGGCTTAGAAGTGAGATGGGCCTATAATTGTTCAGCCGGACAATGTCGCCTTTTTTGAAGAAGATTACCACTACACCCCTGCAACATGCCTGTGGGGTTTTCCCCTCGAGTGTGACGGAATCAAACAGCTTCTGAAGGACCTTAAGTACCGGTTTTCCACCTGCCTTCAGGAGTTCGGCCGTAATTCCGTCATCACCCGGTGCTTTGTTGTTTTTAAACTGTTTCAGAGCCATCCCAATCTCGTACAGGCTGACGTCCGGGATGTCTTTGGTATGGTGTCGGGTCAGTCTAGCTCTTGGGTCGTTTCTGTATAATTCGCGCCTAAGAAGTAGGTAGGTACTTACTATTTGAGCAGTTCAATTGAACTACTTGGTTTGCTGTGTATTTCATCATATGCTTAACGTCGTAGTTTTCTGAAACAAACAATGAAGAGTCGAAAACACTCATGTTAGGTATATCTGGAGCTCCATCAGGGATCCTTTCACTGCTCTTAGTAATTATACAGCAAACGAATATTCCATGAGACGACATCACAACACACCACCGCAATAAAACATGTTAGATTACCGCACATTTAAGCGAAACGCGCCGCAACGCAAAACTCTATTACGGCCCGTTCGCGACCTTGCCGCGGCTGTGAGCGGCAGCTTAGCGCGGGGCGCCCGCCGAGCGGTATGATCATGTTTGGAACACGCCACAAGTCGCCGCTCATAGCGAAAACGTCCACGGTTTTCTCCGAGCAAATCGCTACAGCGGCGCGCGGTATGGGAAGCGGCGGGAACAAAATTCCAAGCGGAATGAGTCTCGTGCGACGCCACGACAAAGAGCGGCGGCACGTATAGCGGTGTAGAAGTGACGAACTCGGCGGCGAAGCATATTACAAAATATTTTAGACGATTTTGTGGCGGTAATGAATACCGAGGCGTTTATTACTGAAATTTTAAATCGGCCGCCTATATGGATGTCAATATTTCCTGTAATCTTCGTACAAATCACGAAATTCGCCATTTAAATATCGATCTTTATTCAGTCCGTGCACTCATAATAGGAATAACTTGTTTTAAAAATATACTGCTTTCAAAACAGAGAAGAGATAATTTAGATGATGATGATGATTATGGGCACGTTCTGACTATCTAAATACGTCCACCTCGGCCGCTGCCACTAACTGGAACCGCTACTGAGGGTACGTGGCGTGCACACCGTGGCGTACTGTGACGTGTAACAGGTTTAATGGCGGGTTTGCGAATCAGGAAGTATAAAGGGTGTAGACCCTTAACATAGCTGAAAGGCACTTGTATAATATTTCACACTTACTGTATCCATCCGTTGGTATGGGAATCTTTAAACTCTCAGTTAGTAAATCATTCTTAAATTGTGTCGAGTTCATTACACTAGAAATATAAGTATTGCTGTCGAATTTATGAATTGTCATTTTAAATTCTGTTTTGTTTCCTTTCACCGGTGGTATACTCCCAATGAATGACCCTGTAATCATTAAATGCAATTTATTTCTACTATAGACCTCCTCCATACTTCGTAGCACGTCGTACAGACGTCAGCACATCAAGCTTTCTTTTCTCAAATTTCTTTAATAGATTTTCAACTTTGTCGCTAAAGCATTAGGTTCTAGTTTGATTGTGAGTTTCGGGTAGCTTGAGGTGCCAGTCTGTACATACAGGGTGGGGTGAAAAACAAGTTAGAGCTGTTTTACTGAATTGTGCAGAAAACATTGATACAGAAATATAGGCTACAGGGTTTTTCGTTTATGTGTTTGCAGCGAAAATATCGTAGTGAGGGTTTATTGGAATTATGTTCATTATTTGAGAAGCAATGAATGCTGTGTGTTAAGTTCATGCGGCAATCATTTGTGTGAAAAATGTATTGTCTGTCGAAAATTCCGAAAACCATTTATTTGGGCGCTTACGTCAATATTTATCCTGCGACAGTTTGTTCCTTATTAAATTCTGCTGCATGAAATGAATGAATTAGTTCTCGAGAAAGAAGAAAATGTTGCGTAAAGCGCATTCCTCTGCACTAAATCCGTGATTTGTCCATATGTTAGCCATGGTTGCCGATAGTATTGATATAGAGTATTGTCATCTATTTTTCGTAGTTGTACTCTACAATCTACAAAAGCACGCTCGCTTCGATTCTGCATCTATCTTGCATTCTTACAGTTTTCAAAAGGCAATTCAACAGAAAACATAACGTGTCCGATGCATCAAAAAATAATCGATCTCGCTCTTGCATCCTGCTTGGACCCCACTACTCTTAAGAGCCCAAGGCCTGCAGTACATAACAGACGTCCCAGTTTTCAGTCATGAATGTAAAGTGGCGGGAAGAGAGAAACATGACCACATTAAAATTGATAAAATATTAAGAGCTCCTGTCATGAAACAAATGAGATAGATAAAGATACACACCGTCTATGTCTGCTTGGTACCATTGATGTACTGTATCTTCCGGTAACTCCGCGTCAACTTCACAAATCAAATGTTCCTTTAGTGAGCAAAAAATTTTAGCGCGTGACTCTGTAACGGATGAAATTATTTATTCATTGCACAATGTGCAACTCTCTAATGAGAACATAATTTTGTTGGAGCGCAGCATGTACTTCGCATTAAAGAAGTCGAAGCCGAACAGAATGGTTCTCGTAAATGAATTCCATCATTATTTTTCAGCAGGTACCTAGTACCTACCCAGCTGTAAACAGAACACATCATGAGGCGTGTTGAGGCAAGGTTGGCTGCTTGCTCCACCCTCTTCCCTTTTATGATGAAACTTTTATGCATACCAAACAAACTTCTCTATCTAGATGTCACAGAATAAGCGGAATACCATTTATTTGGTCATTCAGACCACCAAACTGGATATTTTCCTTAAGAAACATAGGTCGGGAGAAAAAATATGGACATCCCATACAAAATACTGCATCAGAATCAGAAGACGCAATTAGTGTGAAGAGTCTAAATATGTTTTGGGCATAATCTGTTACACCCTGTATATGAATGGCGATGTGTGCAACTTATCAGGGTACTTCTGTCTGAAATAAGTAACACACACACACACTCGCACCACGGAGATCGTCATGCCAACGGAATTTTAATACTTTATTTTAGTTTTTTTTTTAATATAAAGCATTCACTGCGTTCCCAGCACTTATCGAGTTTTCTTAGTTCTGCCCCACTCGTAAGCAAATCCTGCCTACGCCCATTAACACATTGGTGTTTAGAAGAAGTTCGGTTTGAAGAGTATCTCCTCAGCCATTCATACTGTGTCACAGGTTCTTGCTGAAGCTCGATATGTTATATTTACTTTACGGGTCCTTACAAAGAGCGTGCGACCGTCGCCGTCGTCGACTAATTCACGTACAAAGTTATAGTAGATATGGATTGTACCTTCACATTGATTCCCGAAGTCAGCAATAATATCACACAAATTTCGATATTTATTTAAACAGGCTGTACGAAATCGATTTACTGAAACATACAAAATCATTTAAAACATTTTCTATGACAGGTAGTTATTGTTGGACGTGTTCAAAACACACTGGGCAACGAAATTTTGTAACAAGAACGGGGGTTACTAATTTGGAATAACCTATCTACCATCATTTAAACACTATATTTATTTTATCTCAATTTTGTGTTACAGCTATTTTAAGTAAAATTTTATATTTTTATTTTGACTCACACTTTATAATTTGTAGTATTTTTCTTTCAAGCGTGGGGTGCTTTTAAGATATTTTATAATGACTTTACTTTTACCAATATCTGACAATGAAATATTTACAACAATTGATATTTAGCTCCCCACGCTTTTTTTACGATAAAATGTATTGTTTTTTTGAACTCATAGAAAATTATTTTCTACTTTTTAATTCGGCTAGCTACAAAAGCGTGTTTTTAGTTTTTTTTAATCTATTGTTTATTTAGTTGACCAGTGAATTCGTTCTGTTTCTGCCAATCATTTCGAGCGACAGAGACAGAATGATGATATAAATACGTTTGGTGGTAAAACTTTCGGTTTTACTTTTCTCGCTCTTGAAAGGTAAATTCTCAAGCTTTTATGTACAAGTCGTCAAAGTTCTATCTCTAAGAATATTTAAAAGAAAATCCCAGCTCGTTTAGCTCGCTCTCCCTATTTTTAGTAAATTCACCACTAAATCAGTACCACTCCTACCAATTTTTATCATAACGTTCCCACTGCTGGGACACGGGCCTCCTCTCTGTGACAGGAAGTAAGTAACACAACTCACCCTTTCTTCTTTTTGGTTCTAGGATTTTCCGGTTTCCTCGAGGTTTAACAACAGACGGTCGCGGCTCATCCGATGGTAAATGGTTTCCGCCGGCTATGGATATCAATACCAAGATACGTCGCCTAACCTTCTTGAAGAAGACTTTGTTCGAGATTTTCTTGTCTCTATCGATGTCGTCACGGCAAACTTATTAAGTAAGTACTAAAATGTGAATGTCTTTGTAAGTACTTAAAGAAATTCCTCTTACCATTTGCGCTGTTATCCCTTACGCCATCCAGGATCCATTTAGTGGCACAGGTCTTGTTTTCCTTTTGTAATACTATATAAATTCTTAAACTTCCGTCTTTCAATGTCTGTTCAATAGTAATAGTTCTGTTTGTTGGTATCGAGTCACGTCTTACCGGTACTGTAATTGTTAAAAATATTTTAAATTATTCTGTACATTGACTTGACACTGACACCATCGATCGTTGACATGATTGTGGTCTAAATAGCCGTTCTCATGGCTAAACAATATGAGCTTACGGACATTATGCAACACATTTTAGGTAACGATATCCAAAATGGCCTACTCTGGGTTGATATGATAAAGAGCAACTCTCTGACTCCAAACATGTATGTCGTAGATGGCGCTTGAAGAACTAGTTATCGTGACCGAAAAAACCGGTAACGTAAATGACTGAATTTGATACAGATTATGTACTAGTTACACTCGTATGAAAAACTGACCAAAATATCTGTAGCATTACGTACTTATATGCAATCTAAGTTACAAATTAACGTTACAACTGCCACTTAACGTTACTATAGAGTATATTATAAGTAAAAAATATACCTTCTTATTTATGTTTTAAATTAATAAATAACGTACCTACGTGACATCACTCCATACATTTTTTTTTCCATTTTTGAATTTATTCGGTAAGTAGGTACCTAGTGGCTATTCGGACATCGTGAAATACGCCCTAAGTCTAATGTAACCGAACCTAGATTTACTCGCACTTTGGGCTTTACTCGTATCAGAAATTATCGTTACTACTATCTACACACGTAATAATGATTTATCAGGACCTATTGATATACTTATTAACTTATAAGCTCCGCTTATAAATCTAATCCGGAGCTAATATAATCTTGTTGGCTAATTAAAGCCACCTGGCAAATGATAAATAAATTCTAATTTAGGCTGCCGCAGGAATCTATAGAGACTAGAGACAATTTGACATTTACAGACCCCATGGACATTGCAAACGAGTTAACAATTACCCTATTGACACAATTGAGAATATTATTAAAGCTGACATCACATTGAATACTACACATTTAAATAATAAAACTTAAAATTCACTATTCATGCAACCCGTTACCGTTGACGACATAATAAAAATAATTTGCGACCTAAAAAACACGAATACGATGGAGTTTCCACAAAAGTATTAAAATTTACGAAAGAACTAATAGCATCTCCATTAGCTCATATAATTAACCTATGCATAGCTGATGGCATTTTTCCGGACAAACTAAAAAAAGTTATTATAAAACCGCTTTATAAAAAAGATGACAGAACTAATTTAAAAAATTACAGACAAAAATAGTAATGTTACATTCTCACCATCACATGTTACAGCCGAATTTTGTACAGGTTTATTTCTGTCACAATTATCTGAAATAGTAGTGATGTTAATTATTATACAAAACATAATATTTACAAAAATTAAAACAAAACTGACCGCGGCGAAAGTGGCGTAACGATCTGATCATATCGTTTATTCCCACTAGTTCGATTCATTAGTTCGATTGTCGAACTAGTGAGATTTTTTTTTTCTCATTTGTTCGACCGTTGAAGTAGTGAGATTTTTTTTTCTCATTTGTTCGACCGTTGAACTAATTAGATTTAAACATAGTTCTACTACATTTAAATGTTTTACTAATTTCGTAATAAAATAAAAAACGCTTGGTTCGTTGAAAAATATATATTCGTGTACTTATATTTCGTGTATTTAAATTCCTGATCAAAAAACCCAACCCGGGAATCGAATCCAGGACCTCTTGCGCTTGCAACGGTAAACCAGCGAGGCAGCTTTTAAAATGCACGTTATTATTAAAAGGATTATGAATATTTTTGTATGAGGCTTGACCTGCCTAGCTTCCGCCATTTCATTTTATTATCAAAATAGGTAACGTTGTGCCTTCTCTGTTGACTATTGCTGATCCGGTCCTGACACAGTTACAGAAATGCACATTACACCTCGGGGCAGGATATTGTGAAAGCTACTCGTAGATTTTATAGAGTTCTTAAGTTATACAACATTAGTTTTAGTACATGGGAAACCTAAAACACGTGTCTAGTATTTTTATGTAAAGAATCTAAATACAAAATTTCAAAACTGTATCATGAAAAATCACAAAGTTATAAGCTTGTTCTGTTACCTGGTTGTCCGCACAAAATCGTGGTCACCAGGTGGCGCCTCCGCGCGCGCGCCTTCAGCACGGTAATAATATCTACAGTAGTGTATCTTCATACAAACGGTCGGAACGCGAGTCATACCTACACGCCTCGAGTTTGGTACACACTCGGTACCCAAGAAGTCACGAATGCGCCGCACTGACGAACGAACGTTGTGATAGTTTTGTAAGCAGTAAGTGTGCGATTTGTGAATATTTGATTGAAATAAGAACAAGTATTTACTAAATATTGCAAAGGGTTATTTATAATAGACTATAATTGTGCTGTCTTTGGTTGCTTGAATTCTTCAATAACGCATCCAGAGATAACATTTTTTTAAATTACCTGGAAACTCCGAATGGTAAGACTATGAAATAATTTATGTATACCTACTAGTAGATACGTAATTTGTTTATTTTTTAATAGGTAGGTATTTCGTTTATTCCACCGAGTAAAATACCTGGATTAATTAATAAATAAGTGGATAGGGTGAAAAAAGTGACACACGAGTGATTTAGTACCTTTGCTCGCGTTAAAAAAAGTCTCGAATTTATAATTTTTATCAAATCTACTAATCAAAAGACTCAACTTGTATTTTTATTGAACACTTCTTATTTCATTCACAACTAACTTAATTCTTTTAAATAAAAAGATATAATTTACAATCACAAAACTAAAAAGAAACTCAAATAAGTAGATAAAATTAAAATACTGTAGGCGTGGCAGCCCTGTCGTTTGCGAACGTACCGTCCGGCTAGGTAGGTAATTATTTCAAGGACAACGCCGAGTCACAATAATAATGTATATATTTATACTGTGCCTCCAGCGTCGTCTTGAGCTAATTGATAATAATAATTTGGCAGTAGGTACCTAAATGATTGCGATAGGTACTTAGTGTCACTCGGTGTCCAACTTGTAACCTTTTTTAAATATTTTTGGGACAAAATATAACATGGTTCAGAAACTATTGGAATCGATTCAGTTACTTATTCTAAACAAACTATATTCAGGTTTCGCAAATACTAAAAATAATGTTGTAGAACTTAAGTAAGTAAGAACAATCTCACCAGTTTGAGAATATAGAACGTAGCTTTTTGCCTCCTCCGGTACATTTTTTAATATTATGTTAACGTACATTTTATCATTTGGTTTGTAGTTAAATGTCTGTAGACTGGTCCACGAGTCAGCAGCTAGAACTAAAACAAAAATATAGTATTTACCTACAGTACAGTCACAAAATCGATAAAGTTAGTGCGTATTGTCATACGATACCTGCGGATTTGAAGTCGGAAGTGAATTTGAAGTTGAGAACTTGTCCGACTGTCTAAATCACGACCGACGCACCTTCACTGAACATTGAACATTCAACACTGAACATTCACACCAGTGTTGAGGTGGAGAAATTTCTTTCCCAGCCTTCACACTGTCACACTTTCAAGGTCAGTGTGAAGGTGGGTCAGACGGGACTTTTTTTTCCACACCAGTGTTAACGTTGGGAATGTATGAATGATAAGAAAAAAGGGAATAAAAATAAAACATGAAAATCATTAACTACTTATAATAAAAATAAAAATCATTGCCGTCGAAAGGATACTCATTTAATGATAGGTACTTGATGTAGAATAGAATAATTTTATTTGTATAAAAACATGGTACATTAAGGTCTTATTTGTGAACTTAGGTGTTTCGCCATAGAATGGCATACAAATATTAGGCAACAACAACTCAGGATTCAAGATTCGTATAGTATTCGAAATCTTAACTAAAATAGACTCTTTTAAGTAAAGAAAACTTTTAAAAATATGTCAACTTAAAATACTTTGTAGAAGTCAGTAGCCCTACCTGTCGGTTACTTTTTTTTAAGAAATTCTTTTAAACTATAAAAACAATTTCCAATAAGCCATTTATGTAATTTAGATTTAAAATATTGTAAGTAGTGAAATATATAAAAATCAACCTCTTTAAACAAGTTCACTATGTCTTCAACGTGTTCTTGGTTAAAACCTTGATGTACCTTCCCTCAACTGATTCCAGCACTTTTGTGTCAAATTGTCATAGCACAGACGGCTGCTGAGAGGTATATACAAGTTCTTGCTGAGTAATACATTCGCTCTTTGTTTTAATAGCTTCGAGAGCGGTTCAAAAATGCACCCGCTTTCATTATCAGACACCCGTGCAAGCTGATACGGATCTTTATGTTCAGGATTTTCGGTTTTTACAAAGCTGCCAAAATGATTCATTCTTCAATTACATTTTTTTTTTTATTTCGAAATGGCGTCTCGCAGTTCAACCTAGGAGGTTGTCGTCTGCTCAACCGGACTATCCTGTGGGTGCCTTGAGTGTAAGGTCTCCAGCCAGAGCAACGTTACGTTACCCTAGCGGGAAAGTGGCTCCTGGAGTGATATGAGTGGAACGTACACTGGGCCCAAGTATTTGGTTTACAGTTTATATGTGTGAGTGAAGTCATAGTTATGCACACAAACACAAAATTAAATTAACTTGACTTGCTGTACGAGCCGATAATATTCATACAGCCGCTCATTATTATTGTGTGAGTAAACATATTGTACCCTACACGGGGTTTATTTTTTTTATCTTTACGCTTGTCGGGTAATCTAGTAAAAATAATATAAACGAGTTTACAATAAAGCCCAACATTTATACTAACTTAACATGGTAACCATAGCCGATTGGTGTAAGCGCTTGCGTTAGCTAGTGATCTAACCTCGACGACGCGAGTTCGAACCCAACTGAGGAATTATTTTTGCTACTTTTTACTCTTTGTTTTTTAATAAATTAATTTTGTGACCAATAAAATTACTCAAGCAAAAAGTAAAAAGTAACTAAATATAACCAATGAAATAATTTGATTTTTTTATTAGATAAACATTGCTATTGTTTGCTTAGCTTATCGCTTGGGTCATTAGCAAATTATCCGTCTCGTTTCTTCCAATATGTTCCTTTCTTATATTGGTTGTTTTAAGGTTCAATTTGGTGGGGGCTGTATGTTAGAAAAAAAAACTTGTGTGGCCGATACAATGATTTAATACACTGTTGTTTACCTGTTTTTTTGACAAATACAAAGTTTTTTATTGGTAAGGATTGACGTAAATAATTTGTCAAAGTAGGTAGGTATATAAATTGAATCAAAGTAAAATTAGAGGTGAAGTGAATCAACATGTTAGATAGTAAGAAATTATGACAACTTCTAATCGCATAACAATAACATCACTTCACCATACTTTCAATAATTTACGAGTTGTGGTTTTAAAAAAAAACGTTTTATACCTACCTACTTATTACTAAGTTTTGTATTTGTTATAATTTGCTTAACAAATATGAACATTATTTGCATAAAAATAAGATTCATATTCGTCTACTAATTAAAATAAATTCGACTAATAATGAGTCGGCAATCCTTCGTTTTCTATTACTCCTTGTAACCTTCTGCTCATGAGATCTCACAGTTTGTAAGCACACTTTTATGCGGGTGGACAAGAAGGGATCAGCCTTGTGCCTTGCCACGATGTCGTAGTGTCGAGTCGATGAATTTGCCTTTGGTTTTGGCCTAAGATGTTCTACGTCTCCAAAATACGCATATCAGACCCATAACTGCACGGTTCTCCCCTGTGGATAAAAACAGTATTTATAATACTTATAATAATAGCTAATATTATAATAAATACACACTATACTTTTATACTATATATACACTATGTTTATTCAATATACTTATATATACCTAATTAATATTACTTATAATAATACAATACATAAATATAAGATAAACACTGACATTAGCAAACATTATAATCTATTTTTATTTACGTTATTCAAAGGCTTTTCTTTAATCTGTCTAAAGACTAGATCAAGCTAATTTTATCATAATCATCATACGATTACAAATTAAAAAAAAGAAACTATAATAATTCAGTTATGATAATATATTATTATAACTATGGTAGGTATTGCACTTAAGTTACATTAATTATTTATTCCTAGTAAATATCCCTTTCAATGTTTACTAGGAATAAAGAGAATAGAGGAGTTAGTTAAAGTGAAGTAGGTATAATATCAACGTAATATCTAACTGTTACTCACCGATATCATTAAGCGCCTTGTAATTTCACTTCATCTCATCGATACGCTAATCGATAACAATTCAAATTGAGTCAGCCCAAAATTTGGCGACGAGTTTGGCTCTTTCAGTAGCGTCCTGTGATGCATTTCACAGGAGCAAACAACAGAACAGGCAGGACACGATATAAAATGTCCCATCGTTTGTTAGGCAGCACCACATTTACACTCACAATTTCACATAATATAGATACGTTTTGCTCATCCAAAACAACGATTTCCACCTCTTTGAACATTGATAAATGTTGCATGGTTGGATCCACAGAAATAAAACCACACACATGCTCAAGAGTAGTAATCAATAAACTCAGTAATGCAAATACTCGTAGATTGACAAGTAAGAATGCTCATTTTTTATAAATGAAGGTGTTTGAAAACAATATTTTTAAATTGTCGGTAGTTGTTGTCTAAACAGTCAAAATCAAATAGCCTGAGAGTTCAATGTTTGTCTCAAACGTTGGAATTGTTATAAATTCTACTTTAAGTAATGTTTTAACAAAATAATGAATACAAAAAGAAAAATAATATACTATTGCATGCATGATTTGAACTTACGACTTCTCGTTCAGTGACCAAAGACGATAGCCATTGTGCCAGGATTGCTATATTAACATCATGCAAAATATTATATCTCCTTCAGCATCATAAGTGAATGATGACTATATATTGGTATATGGTAATTGATGTGCCACACGCACACTAATAAAAACTGAGCTCGCTCGTTTTATTTTGTGTTTGTGTGCATAACTATGACTTCACCCACACATATAAACTGTAAACCAAATACTTGGGCCCAGTGTACATTAGTGTATAATCTGCTGTGAATGTCGTCATCCTATAACAATGTTACTTTCATTAAATCTTATTAAATAATTACGAAGTACTCTGATGAAATCAATGGACTGCCCGCAGAAGATGTTTTGAAATATAATTAAGATAATTTTCATAGAGATCAGTCTTTAATAAAATCTAAAACACAGAAAAGTTGGGAAACAAATAGAGAAATGTGTGAGTGTGAAGGTGGCTTGGTCGTGGTTTAAATAGCGCCAACTGGATGGAGTTTGCTGTGGGCGTATGTGTAGTCATGCAGGTAAAGCGAGTAGAGATTATAGTTATGCCATCCACCTTAGGTCCCCCTCCTCATCCGAATACTCAGAAAGATAAGTATTTGGGTTTGTCGGAAGTGTCGGGCGTACTTGACATCAAGTTATCGTTGAGCGTGGAGCGGTAAGATATGAAATAGCCTTCTTTCAGGCGTAAACAGTGCTTCAGATGAGGGATGCGATCTGTGGAGACACAGACACCTCACTTCATCAATCCAGCAGAAAATCTTCCTCGTGGACACGAATTACTGAGGCCAATCTGGATATATTTTAACCGATTAAGGGCCCAGGTTGGCCGCCGTAAAAATAACCTGGCCACATGGGGTATCCTCGATCACAAGAAGAATGCTAGTGTGGAGCCCCTCTGTAGGATATGCCCCACCTCCTGTTCTGCCCATCCTGCACAACCACATGCACCTTCAAGCATTTGAACGAGGTCACCGATAGAGCCTTGCTGGTGGCTACATACTGGTCGGATGTAATTTTAATCCATCGACGAGCAAGAAGCCGTAAACAAACCCACCTTGTTTCCTCCTAATGTACTCTTTCGACATACTCAAATGGACTCAGACCGAACTCGATGCCCTGGATAGGAAACTCCGTACACTGCTGGCCGCAAACCGTATATAGCGCCCACGATCATCGTTAATGAGACTGCACATTCCGAGGTAGTGCGGGGGTCGAGGCTTTTTAAATGCGAAGACCCTCCATAACCGGGAGGTGTTCAGTCTCAGGGATATTTTTTAAGTTAAAGTGGCTATGCACCAAAATGTGGTCGCAGTGGACAAAGGAATCACTGCGCTGTCTATGGCTGAAAAGAACTGGCGCAAACCTGCAGTAGTACTTACTGCCGAAGACTGGGAGAGTCTATCATTACAGACAGAACTATTGTCGCCAATATACCCGACGTAGTAGTGGTAGACCTATGATAGTTGATGTTACCATCACGCATGACGAAAACCTACTGAAAGCTTGGAAAGAAAAAGAGATTTATAAAATACCTGGACTAGTGCCCTAGGTTGCCGATATGTGGAGTGTGAGCTCGACTGGCATTGTACCGATAGTCGTTATGTCATTGTCATTGGCTTGATGGCCAAAAGTTTCAACGAACATCTACCGTCGCTCTCGTTAGGCGGTTGCATCAAGGACCCTTCTGAAGGTATTACTCCTCAATACGGCCCGCATTTGAAGGAGGTAATATCTCTGGAGCGACTGGTAGCTTGGACCCTGCTCCCGAAGCCGGCAGATAACAATTTTTAATATTTTTAAATGTGTTTATATTATGTTTTTTTTTTTTTAAGAATTAAATAGAAATGTGTTGTTAAGATAAATAAAAAACAATACAATAATCTTAACTGACAACAATGCGAACCAGATATACCTATGTAGTTATACTGCTAAAGTAGAGTCTGACAGGTTCTCTATTCCCTACAATTCGGAAGCCGACAATTTGGGGAATTAAACTAAACTTACCATTATCAAGCTTCACTGCTAGTGCAAGTGTTGCGATGAAGAGTCGCAGACTGATCATGTTTATAGTTCGGTATTCTAGTCGAGGCGTCGACTCGCAAGGAGTTATCTGTGGAAAATACATAGCACTGTATTATGGTACTACAGTGGAGGCTAGCCATGGACATCATAACATCATAGTGCACACAGTGTGCGCAAACACTAGTGCAGGCACTTGTCTTGTAGTGGGTAGGTAGTAGGTAGGTAGTGGGTAGGTAGTGGGTAGGCAGTGGGTAGGCAGTGGGTAGGCAGTGGGTAGGCAGTGGGTAGGCAGTGGGTAGGCAGTGGGTAGGCAGTGGGTAGGCAGTGGGTAGGCAGTGGGTAGGCAGTGGGTAGGCAGTGGGTAGGCAGTGGGTAGGCAGTGGGTAGGTAGTCGGTAGGTAGTAGGTAGGTAGTAGGAAAAGGTGCATTGCAACGCATGCCGGGTGCAGCTAGTTTAGAATAAATTAGGTTCGAAGCCTGGCGTCAGACTTTAGCAGCATTTATCATGTAAATATATAATAACTCAATAATTATGTCAAAAAACCTTTCATTTTTCCTTATTCCTTACTCGTATAGTACCAACATAAAAACAGTTGTCACAAGTGGCTAACTAGTTTTCCATTATTACATACATTTTACATTTTCAAATAAATAAAATATAATACAACTAACTGTTTATAAACAAAAAACTAACCAGCTTTACGCTTTGCTTTTTTTCGTCACTCAATAGTCAAGCATAGCTAATCTAGTCCAAGACTAGATTAGCGATTAGATTGGTTGGGTGAAACTAGTTTTAAGTAATGCTGGAGTCTTGAGTGATGTTCTTTAATACGGGCTTTAAGTGTCAAAATACTCATCCACATCGCTGTCGTCCGGTAACGTGCCCTGAAGACTGGCAGCATTGCCACATTTAATGGCAGTGTTAATTGTTTGGCAAGAGAAAGAGCCAGCCCTGTGCCCCCGTAGGCAAAATGACAGATAGTGCCAAGAAATCTGTCATTGTGTCGACACAATCTGTCATTTTGTCGATTCTTCCGTCAAAGAAATCCTTGTCTACGGTGGTCATGCTACGGGGGCTGGTCACGAGAAGTGTCCAGTTGTGGTCGGCGAGAAAGTTCCGCACTCGGGCCCCATTACCCAAGCGTGTCGAAGTGCTTGAAGGTGTCAGCAGCCGCAGCAGCATCGCCAGCACGGCCAATAAAAACATCATAAATTTTACCTTTTCATAGTTTTGCCGTAAACGATGACTTCCAGAACAACAAACTAGTTCACGCACATAACAATGACTCTTTCTTTACAACACAGAAATATTAACAGACGTTTCCAACAGATTACGAATCCACTTCAAGAGGATGATATAATATAAGGATGATAAAATAAATAATTATTAAATTTGATTTATCAAATAAACGGGTCTAACATGAAATTATTTAAATCGCTTAAAACAACCGAGTTACACGATGGCGGTACTATTAATATATTTTCGTTACTAATGCTTAATATATAATTTTTTCCTGTTACATCAACATTTAATCATTGTTATGGTCGCACCTCGCAGTAGTTTCATGTCAAGCGCAAGTATGGGATAGGCTAGAACCTACCGCTAGGGGTGCTCGTGACTCGTGGCTAAGTTGTAACAGCCGCTCGGGTCGGGCGAAGGTTAAGCCACGCTTGCCAAAGAGGGTCTGTGGGTACTCATCCTTTAAAGCCTGAACAAAAGTGTGAATGTGATATTGTTACATCTCTGCCTAGCCCTTCGCGAAGTACAGGTGTGATGTTGTGGTACTAAAGGAATGAAATAATCTGCAAAGTGGATCCATGGTGCAAGAAAGCATACTTAAAGACCAGGAGCCAGTCGCGTCGTCTGCGCAGGCCATAAATGCATACCGAGACTCCTTCCTGCCTCGGAAAGAGACGTTATTCCGGTTGTCATTGGTAGCTCTGTAACAGTTGTTCCGAGTAGTCACAAGCCTGAAACTCTGACATCCCGTCTAAACAAAGAATCGTATTACCCACTAACTGCGCTGTGGTAATCGCTCCATATAAAATACCGTTACCGACATTCCCTACATAGTTGGCTACTCGCGCAACTCTCGCGTTCGCTACTTACGAGTAGGAGATGAAAGTCAAAGTTCTCAACACAGAGACACCAGTCAGAAGAGACGGACCGTTGTATAGTAGCTTCAAGAGAACAGTACATAGGTACGCGGCTCGGTCTTCGTATGGTAGTTCGCTCCATGGCAGTCACACACCGTGCGGACTTTGATGTGTACGACTCTCCTAAGGTACAATTCCGAAGCCTAACCGCAATGTTAGACCGCAGCAACACTCCTGGTTTCTGTATTTCTAAGAAACAGCCTGCTGTAGCGCTCGAGTGGCGAGTGTGGCGACTGCAGACCGCAATACCGCATACCAGTAGTGCTGTCAGCGGCTGTCGCTAACAGAACAACACGATTTAATTTGACAATTGAGTTTCATACAACTGAAGAGATGCGACGCTCGCGCTGTCACCGCAGATGACAGTGTTCGGAATTGTATCTTGAAGCTTTTGGAGAACACGCCGCTGTCACCTCTATGGTGCAGCGGCGTCAAGTGCGACACTGAGCATGGCGATTTGGGTTGATCCATAAGTTTGACTGAATTTTGACTTCATATCAAAAGTATTTATGTCTGTCACAGACAAAGACTTTGTGATTATTCTAGTTGTAATGTTTTTTTTTTTAGGAACGCAAATTTTAATGTTTTTGTGTTTCTAAAACTTTCCTCAATTTACTTTGAACTTGATTAAAATAATAATAATATTATAATAGTATGTCATAGATATGTTTTGGTTTAATAATGTAAAACGCTTTCCTGTTGCATATAGGGATAACCACAATATTTATTAGGTAGCAATAATACTTATGATGAATATGACGCATTTAATGGCCAAAACAACTAGTCATGCCAAAAGTTTAAATTTTTAAGGCCCTTCGACAGTCGCGATTTTAGCAACGATGCGAGCGCAAACTGTTCTATCGCTGGCTGTGTACCTTCGCCCACGTAACCATGACTCCGTATCGCTGTTTGCGTCGCTTCTGTCGCGCGTCGCAAATGCGACTAACGCGCGGTATCAGTGATGTTGTCGTGTGTTCACGTACCGTGCCACAGCATCGCTACAATAAGTCACCGTGGACGAAGGTCCTAATACTCATCGGTCGGGGAATCCTCTCGAGTCGTTCGGAAGTGTAACCACGAAACTGATTTATCATACGTGTAATTATGTCTAGGTACTGCTCAGCATAAAGTCTCGATCTATCAATCTAGGTTCGATTCCCAGGCTAAGCAAAGTGTTATTGGGTGAAATCCATTACGAAATTCTGAGTAGCAGCCCACAGTCTCGATTAGAGCCCGGTTGATGGCAAGTGGCTCGCCCTCTATTAAATGGGACTCAAATATAGGTGTTAGTTGGTAGGTACTAAACGTTTACCTCTGCTTAACCCTACCAGAAAAACAGGTGTGAAGTTATGTTCTTATAACATAGTAAATAACAATAAAAAGTTCAAACACACCTTCCCCTAGGGCTTTTTAGTGGGGGGAATGATAAGAGGCCAGCGTGTACTGCTTATGTTACCACTGCAGTGCGGCCTACTGTACCTGCCGCATACATACATAATATTTTTCAAATATGTATTGCAAAGAGCCTACATATTGTATTTCAATAATTTTTATGGACTTCCTATTTTTACTTATAAATATTGACCAAATAACTTTGGTTTTTGCTTAAATCAATCTACCAGCCCATGACTTAATTGCCATGAGCCTCGACCAATACTTGAGGAGGCTCTCGTTAGGCAGCTGGATCACAGGTTTGATTCAGAAAGTGGTACCCCCCTGACACAGCTCGTATTGTTAGGAGGTTCCTCTCTCTGGAGCCCTGACCGCCGGTAGCTTGGACCCTGTCCCCGATACCAGTGGCCACAATTTTTTATATTTTTAAATGTTTTTTATACTGTTTTCATTTTAAAGAATATTCAAAATTGTGTTTTATTTGTTTATTTATTTAAAATAGGTACGCCAACAGTACATACATTTAACAATAAAAGTATACAGGTTAGGGTTCACAATATGTAGGTACCAATTACAGGTGAACACAGCATTCTCTAAGTAAAATATATTGTATTGTATAACGGGCTGATAATTATTGTATACTTAACTATATTATCGTGAAGTTATAGAAATAAAATAGAAAACAACACATCTTTGACTTAAACTAAAGAAGAGATCAAAAAGACTGACTTACCTACACTAATAACAATAGTAGTATAGACCAAATATTCAAATAAAAACTAATAAAAACTAATTACTTATAGCCTGGCCTTATAGCCTAGTTTAAATGTCGGTTCAAATGAGAGCGCAACAGACTTTTGAACTTCGGTACAAAGAACACATCCAATTCAGGCAATTTAGAATTGAGTTCGTTGTATTAAATGCACAATCTTGATACTGGTGAGTGTCTCCCGATGTTACTTCTACTGGCTGGCGGTTGAACAAGTCTAGAAATTGGCTGTCTAGGACGATTATATGGGACTGACAACATGACACGTTCTAGCAACTGTTCGCATTCAATTTGACTATTGACAACCTTATGGAGAAAATCTAAGTCATGGACAGTACGACGGTTTCGAAGCGATTTGTAAAGAAATAAATAAAGGAAATAGTGATCATTTTATTATCAGGCAACTAAGGCCTTTATATAAATACACTAAATAATCTTAAACAATAATAAACTAATACATATAAAAAGACCTTATTGAACTATAACACGTATCGTTGACGGCGTCGTGTTTTGCTGCGTGGTGTCGCGTAACCGTCCTCGGAATCGTCAGTATACGACACCTTTCGGCCAAAAGCAATGCAACATGAAATGCAACACAAGTACACAACAACTAGGCGATTTGTTTCAACGTGTGTTATATTTCACCAATCTGTAGCCGTCATAACATTTCCACACAAAGACTACAAAAGTTAACACATGTTTGGAAAATCGGCCCTTAGGTAGTCTAATTAATTTCTTCGTAGATGTGCTCAGCCGCATATATTTCCGCTTGGCATTCCTTTCTAAATAACAAATTGACGTAGAAGGGATTGGGCGGCTGAAACAGAAGAGAATAGATAAATTGAACCTGATAACTGTACGACGTGTGCAGTGCAGTGGAAATATTATCTGTTGTAGTATCTTAATATTGTAAACTAACTATATGCATATGTGACGGCTAATTAAAAGCCGAAGTAAGGTTACAGCTTAGAAATGTAAACACTTACTAAATGCGTCTGAGGCGGTTCTTCTGAGGTCGATTTCACACGGTAACATTTTTTCATGTGTAATATGAATACGCAGCCAACGATAGCAGCGACACCCATAACTACCGCTAACCCTGTGAGTAGTCCAGCTGTTACTGATGACTCGTCCTTCGGTTTATTATTCGGCGCGGGTGACTCATCATTAGTATTATTAGTCGGAACTGGTGACTCTGTTGGACCTACAAACCAAAAATATTATAACATGAATATTCTTCGTGCTTACCTTAAAATCAGATACTCAAAATTTCACACGACGGGTAAACCAGATGCAGAAGTCCTGTAATCGAAACTTGGCTTTTAATATTAGGAAGCTTTTTTGTTCTTTAATTTATTTGACGGTCCGAATTAGCTAAAAGGCCTGTGCAGACGCAGTACATTTGTGTAGGTACTTTTTGTCCGTCAATAAAGAAGGAGTGACTAAAAGAACCGCGTAAAAAGTCCCCCGGATAACCGAAGACATCGACAAACTGGGCCCCACAAAGATATGGGGATAGGTACAACGGATCTAAGGTCCGTATTTCAGAACGTCACTCGTCTCAAGTATTACTAACTAGAGTCTTGAGTGATGTACTGTAATACGGATCTTAGTCCGCGTTGAGCGCTCCAGATTGACGTACTATGCACGTTGACACGCCGGACAATGACCGCACTCCGTACTCCGTGGCAAGCCCTCGGTGTACTAGGGTGTGGACTTGTTCAATAATTCAGTTGCAGCAGCCGGGCTGCCTACTGCGCGGTTCGTTTCACACGTAGCGCAGCCGCGCGGCGTGGTGGACGATCCCGCCTGTATGGTCAGTTTCATGAAAAGCGAAGCTGAGTACTCGTGCGTGGGTTAGCCGTGAGCTGGTTTGGCGCCGTTTACATTAGGCACAATCTAACTAGGTGTTGCTTAAACTTGACGCTAGTGAAAACAGTGAGTATATAGGTAGGTCCTTACCTGTTAGGTTGGTGGATGTCGATTCGTGAGACTGGTATATAAGTAAAGTCTTATTTTTAACAAAACGTGTTATGGTGATTTCGTGTTTTTCGTTATCTTCCTGGTACTCATAAAAAAGACAACACAATATAGTTCCATTATCCGCCATCTTGAAATGGTTTATTTTCATAATTGTTGTGTTGTGAGTCGTTATCTTATTAGCTGTTGTATTTATAAAGCCAACATGTATTTCTGCAAATAATAACTTTAATTTATATCTTCAGGTTTAGCAGAGGTCTGCAATGGTAAAGGAAGAAACAGTTATGTGCATAGATAGTATACAGGGTGTAACAGAGAGGGTATAAATATATGAAAGGATATGCTGCAGACCATCAAACTGAACAACTTTCTCCAAGGGTCCAATATCGTAAATGCGAAAAAAATATCAGCTGTTCCATACAAAATTTCAATACCAACTCGACCCAAATGTACGGGACATATAATATTTTTTTCGCATTTATGACTATACTCTTTCTGTAACACCCCGTTCAAGTAAATCTTAAATAATAGAAAATAAATGGTACTTAAAAACGAAGAAATTATGCATTTCTAGTTACGTTTTTAAGTCCCATGTACCTAAAAGGGGCGAGCCTATTGCCATCACACAAATCCAGGTTCCAGCTGCTACTGAGAAAATCAAATAACACGTTGCTTGACCTAGATATCGAACCCTAGACCACTGGACCAACCAAACAAGATGTGGCTAGCTGTGGATGGTGTAAGCTGTGAGCCCTTCAGGGATCAAAGGTGAGCTATTATGTGTGTCTATTTTAGTTTAGTCATTTTAAATAATATTCGAAAAGAAACCTGCTTTGTAGAGCGCGGTCTCATTCGCTCACACCTGTGCGACAGTCTCTTTCTAACAAGTCTAGTATTAACATCCGGGAGCTGTACTTACTTGTGGAGCGATGCTGATACTGTGCGCAGCTGAACTGAACATCCGTGGTGTCCGTATACTTCAGTATTGTCACATTGGAGGCTTTACCTAAAACAAATAAAAGAAACTCGTGCCAATAACACAGAAGTAGATCTATCACTTTGCTAGCGACTTTATCGTCTTGAAAGACGATTGCCCATTCTTCTATGAGGTCTGATCTGGCGTCGCGATTGAACCATTGGTATCTAAACTTTATTAAATAACTACTGTCCTATCACAGATATTGTGCTTCTGCTATTAAGTAATACTATTTTTATATTATTTTCTCAATGGTATGTAAAGGGATAACTGTTTTTTTTTTTTTTGTGAATGTAAATTGTTAAGGCGCCTGGCAACCTCGTATTGGTTATTCTCCTTTACATTTCCACCCACGCACTCAAACACTCCAGTAGTCAACCAAATCTGTAGACAGCTTTACGGAATCATCGATGCACTACACAAATAAATATAGTTCGTTGAACGCACAATTTTAGTTATTTTTTGTTGTCTGCTAAAAACTAAAATAATACTATAAAATCGTTATAATACTCACTAACATCCTTCGCAGTTATGCTAAGTGTGCGTGGCCATATTATTGTATATATTCGCGTTGTCCCTAGCTTTACTGAAGTATTAGTATCAAATAATTCTAATTCTAACTTAATAGATAACTTTGTCGTTTTCGGTCCAATAATGGTCCAATACAACGGAGGCATAACGGAATCTGCAATTAAAAAATATCATTGTTAAGAATTGTTCCAAAGTTTGACATTCTCAAGGGAGTCAAACAGGGCAACCCGCTGTCTCCAAAACTGTTCACCAGTACCCTAGAAGAAGTCTGTCAGACGCTGGCAGTCAAATGGGAAGATAAAGGTTTTGTCGTCGTTGAAACAAGCTTGAATAATCTGCGTTTCGCCTGTTGTCCTTTTCTCCGCTACAGCCACAGATCTACGTTCAGGAAATGATGCTGTATGTAACTGTTACTTACCATCTTCGTAGGTTTGAGACAATACGAGTTCTTGATAATTCTTTGCAGCACGTACAAACGTACAAATATATTGTGATTCTATTATGTGACACACAAAATTATTATTGTTATTTGATTCTCGCTGGTCTGAAACAATAAGGGTATCTTTTAGTATTTTATTGACCTTCGTTATTGAGGTTCTGGAACGTATTTATACAAAAAATCATTAAAATTGAAGTGTCTGTTTGTAGTATCAAAATAACAGATTTCTACTGAATGCCTAAGAAAATATATACTTATAACAAAAATACATTTTTTTTCAATTTTTGTCTATCTGTTTATTCTGGCTTATCTCTGAAACAGCTGAACCGATTTTCACGGGATTTCTACTGGCAGATAGCTGATGTTTGAACGAGTAACTTAGGCTACTTTATTTTAGAAAAATAATTAGGATTCTGCACAAAAAAATGAAAACCCTTGAAATTGTAACAAAATCCGATGCAAAAAGGGAAGTAATTTTTTTTATTTTAATAATTTCACGCGAACGAGCTCGCTTCACTCGCTCTTTCATCTTAAGTTTTTCTTACCACAATGCCTTGTTTATGTTGATGTGGTGAGTAGTGTATACAAAACAAAATAAAAAAATAGGGGTACCATAGACACATTCGACTGTGTGTACATTTATTTATAAAATTATGGATAGCATAACGTCTACTTTTACGTTTTCGTTAAAATAAAATACCATGGAAAAATACACCGAACAAACAATATTCGTTAAAATATAATTTTACGGTTTGTTTGTTTGTTAAATAAAAAAATGTGATTATAAAATTCATTAAATTGTATTTCTGTGAAAAAAAATATTATTATTTCATTCAAGTAAATAGTCGTTAAAACAATAATATTGTAAACAAAAATACAAGAACCAAATATTGTAATTAAACATTTTCGGCGAAACGAAATTCTACTAGATTTCTGTCTGCGGAACAAGGGGACACCCTAGTTACCACTAATCCAAGTTTAAAGCACAAAATGGAAAGCCATTTTAAAGGAGGTAAAAATTAACTTATTCATTTCGACAAACAATATTTTTTCTTATATGATTAAGTGCTATGTTGGCCGCGTACTTACATACTTCTTGTTTTTAATATTTACCTTCACATGTGTCTTTCAAATCCACAATTATTTCGCAAGGTTTTGGCGCTACACAATAACCGCTTACTAAAAACAAAAAATATTTTTAATTACTTTACGTTATGGGAATGAGCCAGAAGTAACAGCGGGTTCACCTTAAGATTTAAGCGCCAGGGTAGCTCGCGAAATTCAAATTTTCTTGCGTTTTTTGCAAATTGCCGGTCACTGTAAGGCTGTAATATTAAACAAAATATGATTCGTGGCCGTAACACATATGTAGTACAGAATTATAATCATTAAAATAATCAATAAAACCTTCTTAGTTCATTTAATATCATTCAATGACTAATTCATGAAAAAAACATTCAATGGGATTAAATGAACTTATAGGGTTTTATTTAATGATTATAACTCTGTAAAACCATATTTGTTACGGCCGCGAATCATATTTTAGTCAGCATACAACCCAACACTGAAATGCAAATAGCAAAAAAACAAAATTTTAATTTCCCTGGCGCTCTTTTTTTTGTTTTCTTTTTTTTCTGTTGGGAAATCATCAAATGACCCTCCCCACTCTGGGCGGAGCGGATCCATCCATCCATGTTCCTTCTTTGCCCTTTGTGTTCCAGGGCCACGGTATCTCTTTCGAACAGTCCCGCAGCCCTGGCAGGTATCGGCCCTTGCAGACTCCTACATCGTTGCTGACATCTCTATGAGGCGCGCGTGGAACACGACGGCCGTCGACACCGCCTGTCGTCATAAGACGGCCGGACGGCGACCCTAGCACTTACACCTGTCGTCCAGTTCCGTTTTTCCTGTACCCTTCACATAACTTTCATACCACGGAGGTAATACTTTACCTACACCATGTAAGTGTTACCTCCGTAGTCTCGATATTCTTTTCTTTTCGTGTTATTGTACGAAAATTATAACAGGTGTAACCGACTACAGATTATTATTTAAACTCACTACATTACGCTAAACGGCTAAAGCAACCAGAGCGCACAAAATGTAGGTACCTAATCTTGTTCGGATACATTTAACATTTACCTATTTGGTATTCTAATTGATACAACCATGTAATAATTTTATTATGACTTACCATTATGTTTCCAATGACTAAAATTGTAGTATTCATATTTTTTTAGTGTTGTATCCCAGTAGTAATAAGAGTTCGAATCTCTCCCTTCGATTATTCTTGTTTCATTACATAATCCTGTTTGGTTGTGTAATTCCACGTCCACCCATGTTTGTGAGCGTGTCAAACTTGTCTGGATCATAAATTTACCTTCTCTTGCCTTATCATCTACATTTACTTTAACTTCAACGGTCTGAGGCCCTGGAAGAAAATAAAAAGAGATTAAACAGTTCTAGTGTTGCCTTACTAATTGATAAAGTGTAATACTATCGATAGTATCGATACTATCACTATTATGGTGTGTTTTACTGCAATCACTGTCGATACTATCGATACTTTTGTACTACGGTTTGAATCCAACACGATACTATTGAAAAATAAAAAACTTTAGTGCAAAAAATAAAACCGACTTCAAATAACTTTAGCTTCAGAAGTTGGTGGCCAAAAAAACCGAATCAAATAAACAAAGTCACTGCCTTCTGAAGCTAAGCAATAAGCATTCCTATCAATTTTTACTAAATTACTATAAACCTGATGATACGTTGCATGGCCTACGCAATTACAAACTTATAAACTTACCCTTATGATACATAGAATCGTAATATGTAAATTGTGTGGCGGTCACGGCGGTCACGCTCGGTGGTATGTTCTGAAGCGTTATTTCCATATTTAATAAACATCTAGATGTTTTATTAAAACCAAATTTGTAAGGACTGTAAATCGTTGTCGTAGATACATCTGGAGACAATCAGTAATGAAATGAGTATTTAATTTCAACGCTTGCCTACTAACCAGTGTTTTTTGGTGGAGATTCATTAATGAGTCTGCCCTGCAGTGTTAATGTGGTGCTGTTCTACAAACGATGGGGCACGTCTGAGACATAAATCTAGTGCCATTATTATTCAGGGTTAAGACACCAGTATCGATACCAACGAAACCAGGTACTATGGGCTGGGGCTCTGTCCCAGGAATATGGAAAGGAGTGTGGCGTGAGGCAGGGGTGTATTACTTCTCCTCTGCTCTTCAACCTATACTGGGTGTAAAAAAACTCAACTGAAAAAACTGAAAACCAAAAAACAAGTACATTTTGAACATAAAATTATGAAAATGAAATGGGCCCCGCCTGCTTCCAACTTTTGTTTGATTTGAAATGTGTTTGTTTTTTGCTTTTCAGTTTTTTAGTTGGGTTTTTTAGTTTTTTCAACTACTTGTTTATATGTTTTTAAACTATCATGGTCACTAACATTTTCATTAAAACTAGAAACGGGATATTTACCATGTTTACTGTTTGTTTGTTTGTTACTTTTTGAAGTCCAGCTTTTAAGTTTAGTAACGTGAAAGATGTCGCAGACAATTTAACCTTTTTTGTTATACAGTGTGTTTGCCTAACGATTTCTGATACTTTAAGGGCAAATTATTTACTCATTTCTATCGACAAATACCCGATACTCCTAACCCAACTCCCCGCAAATAGCAGTCAAGTTGATTTTTTTAATCGGCGGTTCTAGGGTAGGTACCTATGTTCAATGATATGCTGCTGTTGCTTTGAATCTAAGAGACCCACAGACATACAAATGATCTCACTGCAAGGGTAAATGCCCAGGCTATCGAATAACATTTTCCTGAATAATATGCAGAAGAACCTTAAAAATTAAGAAAATACGAAATTTTTTAAACATTTTCTACTCTAGTGCAAAATTAACCTCTGAATTACATATGTTTTTTATGTTTAAACAGAAGTATTTGAGTCAATCTACAAAATGAAATCAAAATATTGACTCTACACCCATTATTTTATAGCCCCGGCCCAGTACATAGACTCCACAACGTTGCAGGTACCCCGTTCTTTGTTGAGCAGGTAGATAAGGCACTGCAGGTCTCACTATATGTGCTAATGGATGCATTTAATTGTGCAGGGGTCATCCTGCACTATTAAATGCCACCATTAGACATGTTATCATGTTATTAACAATGTTTCAAATGCGTTTGACATTGAATCCTATAGTTGAGCGTGATTTTTCACTATTCACTTAGATATCTCACTTGTAGTTTACTTCGATTTACTTTGTTATATAGCCAGAATCAGACTGACTGCTCCGGACAAGAAGGCTGTTGTAGTGTCCCCGCAAGGGGTTGGCGGTCACGGGGCATCGCCCCCTGGCCACGGAGTGTATACCTTGATCTGTGAATACGGGCCCGTCGTTGGTTAGCCTGTTTAGGCTGTGGCCGGTGGATGCGCGTACTACAACACGTACCCATGTGTGTGGTTGCACAGACTAACTGCTCACACTGATTGCACACCCGACGGCTATTTACACGCCAACCGATCTTTCGAGAAAGTTCCACAATATTCTAGAACTTTCTTCACAGGTCAATAGTGGAGCTTTCTAGGATAATTCTCGAATCTTCTACTATACAGTTCCATAGTGGTACATTCTAAACTGGAACGTTACCTAGAATGCTCTTATAAATCAGCCAACGTATTCTAAATTAATTTAAAGTAAGTGCGGGTGGGGTGGAAAGATACGGGGCGCGGCAAAGTGCGGGCAAAATCAAAATTTGAGCTCTTATCTCACACGGTCTTAAAGTAATGATACAGTCATAAAATCCTATTTTCAATTCAATGACGAGAAGATTTGCAGATTTTGGAACAGATCCGTTCGATCACAGAGAATAAAATAAAAATCATAGAACCGTTATGGTTCAGCAAGTGGAGCTAGGCAACTGAAGGGACGAGCAAGCGAAATGAGCCCAGTCGAAAGCTGAGCGACCTTTCATCACTTGTTGCGCCCGGCTATATTAGAACCGATTGAGGGAATTCTCTCGCTAGGGTCTCTATTAGAACATCACGTAGTTTTACTTCCAACCTACAGAGACGCTGGGCGAGCGGGGACTACGTACCCTGAGACAAACTAACCTAAACTAATGGGCAAGGGCCTGTTCTTAGTGGAAACAAAACAAAACTCACCATTTAGCCCCCTCACTGCTAGTACAAGTGTTGCTACGCAGAAGCCCCGCAGACTGAACATATTGGTATAACAATACTGCCCTCCTTATCGATCTTACGCACGTAGAGTACAGGCGCAGACTTCAATCTGTGGAATTTTAAAATGGAAATAATAATAGAATCAGTTGTCCAAGTGCTACAAGTTTGAGTCATCGTGGTGAGAGTATCAGTCAGCTAGCACGCGGTAACGCAGAGTCTAGATGTCTTATCATTTCCAGGTCCCGAGTGCGGCGGGCGTGTGGCATCGCAATACGATATTTGGATCTCTGGCCTACGAATTGGTTCCACCAGTGGGACAAAGGTGGAATTTGGGTGCGCAATTTGTACTCGTTTTCAGTGGTACACAAACAAAACAAACGTTATAAAACAATGTCGCTCCTGCTGTTTGTACGCTTAGGCCTTTTAAACTACGCAACGGATTTGAATGTAGTTTTTCAGCAATAAATAGAGTGATTCAAGAGGAAGATTTATATGTATATTGCACCCGAGCGAACCCGGGGCGGGTCGTTAGTTAACGATAAAATACAAAATAACGATAAATGATATGGTATTTTCCCTGGACCTAATCCGTCGATAAGGAAACCAGTTCGTGTTCAATTATTAACATTTCAGATTTGACCTCACAGTGCAAATTATTTTATACACAGATATAAATAAAATGTTATAAATAACGAACTCGGTACCTACCTACATGTTGTTATTACATCGCATTAGTCATGTACCTAGCTCTAATTTTTTGACTTTTACAATAACAATGTTATTCTTTAATTATATCAAAAAAACCAATCCCTTGGAATTTAAATATTTGGAATGAATTTCACTAATAAAACGGACCTCCTAAATTAATTCAGTAAAAACCGGTCAAATGTGAAGTCGCAAAGTGAAAGGTTGCTAGCTGGAACAAAAATTTGCATAAACACGATATTGATATTGCCTACAAAAATGATATTTATTTGATTGACATTAGTACAATTTTTGTTTTTTTTTTTTTGTTTTTATTATGCAGGGTGATTTTTTCAAGTGGGCGTGGATGGCCAAATCCGAAAATAATAAAAGTGAATCCGGCATTACTATTTACAGGACTTTAAAACCTCCACGGCCACTTCAATATTTGAATATTACCTTCACTATAATGTTGATTCCCGACTGTGTGTGGGACACCTCACTGTGACGATGTCGCGACACTGCACCACGAACTGACTGACATGGACACCAAGCCATCCATGCACACTTATTAACCAGGACTCTATTTATCCTCAATTATGACACATTCATTTAGAATAGATTATCCTCAAAATTTGAGGATAAACTAATCTCTCTTCTATGCGGATAGGTATAATGCAATTAATAATTTAAGGGTCAAATTATTAACTGCATTGAACCTATTATCCGTATTATATGTACTATATGGGGTCTCAACTCAAACTAATTATAATTGCTCTTAAAAAAAAAGCATTTGTAACAATAATAAAATTAACAATCGCTAAAATGCGTTATACGGGAGTTTTTGGAGGAAACACCAATGGAGAGGGCTATGCTCGGAGTTTCCTTGCGTGATCAAATCAGAAATGAGGAGATCCGCAAGAGAACCAAGGTTACCGACGTAGCCCGAAGAATAGCCAAACTTAAGTGGCAGTGGGCAGGGCACATTGCTCGCAGAACGGATGGCCGATGGGGCCGAAAAGTTCTGGAGTAGCGACCGCGAACCGGAAGACGCTGCGTTGGAAGGCCTCCCACTAGGTGGACCGATGACCTGGTGAAGGTTGCAGGGATCTGCTGGATACGAGTCGCACGGGACCGGTCAATGTGGCGACACTTGGGGGAGGCCTATGTCCAGCAGTGGACGTCTTTTGGCTGAAATGATGATGATGATGATGGGAGATTTTGGCAGAAGTAAGATTAGTAAAAATCGAAACTTCCTTGTTTAATGCAGATTTATCTATTTAAACTCATAAATCACGTAATTTCAACAAAAAAGATAAATGTAGCCTTGTACTTCAATTGGAACCCAAAATAAAGTAGTTAAAAGTAGACATCTGTTACTGTTGTAGCCACTGTTTGTAGCTGTAGACCATCATGTACCTACAGACGCCAGCACATCAGGCTGCTACAATTTGTCAAATTTCTTTAATAGATTTTCAACTTTATAGCTTAAGCATTTGTATTTGGTTCAAAGTTGATTGGGAAAATTTGACAGTTTCAGGTAGCTTGATAATCTGGTTTACTACGGATCTAAAAAAAAGTCTTCAATCACTACGTCATTACAAAAAAAAATCGGTTGTCTGTAAAGTCGGTTTACTGACGATAGTTGAACGTGACAACGTCAAAAGAAAATACTGATGGAATGGTTGCATTTTTCAAAAAATGATGCGTTTCGTTTGTTCTACAATTGTTTTATGGAACGCCTCAGAGCGAGGTAACTCCTCATTTTTTCGTGCGTGCAGCCGGCTCCATCGAATAAGAAAATGTGACGTCAAAAAAAAAAATATATGCATGCTTTTTTGACATTAGCTCGACTACATTCAGGATTATTACTTGCAGATGTGAGCTTTAGATTGGGTTCGAGTGAATCGGTTTCTTCTAGGCAAGCGTGCGCAACCTTATGACGCATCATCGCTTCCCATCAGGTGAGTTGCGGCCAGACGCAAGCTTGTTATAAAAAAAATACCAGCTTCCGGCTTTTGTTCCATAAATGTATATTACTTGGGGTCGGCCAGGTGCGGTCCCAGCCAAAGACTTTGAGGGAGTCACACGCAGGGCCGTAGCCAGGAATTTGGTTGGGAGGGGTGACCCTGAACAAAAAAAGGCAGACAGGGTTCAACCAATGGGTGTAATACTATCAGAAACAATCTCTGGAATTACCCTGGATAAGAAAAGTAGATCGGCGAGGGGGGGAGCCAATTATTAAGCACACACTTCGAACCTGATAGGTTTTCTTTTTGTCTATTAATACAGAAATTTAAAAGAATGCAGAATGTCAGATCGAACAAAGTGAGCTTGAAAGTAGCACCTTAACGGGTAGGTTATATATTTTTTTGACATTTCTATAAGAGTTATTTAGACAACTTGAAGAAAACTTTTGAAAACTAAGAGGATACAAGAGCAAGCGAAGCGAGGTTGATCATTTTCGAATCTCGGTTAAATAAAGTTATTTTTGTTCATTCATACAGAAATGAGAATATGAGGAAGTCTGTCAACTTATGCAGAATTGAAAAAGTACAGGATGTATTAGCGAGCGAAGCGAGCTGTAAAAATTTAACACCTCTTATTCCTATCTTCCTGTCAGAAGTGACACTATCATCTACTTCATTTTCTTTCTTAGCATTATTTAATAAAGTAACAAGAACTCGGTGCTGTGATCTAAAACAAAAAAGTAATTTGTAAAAAGAGTTTTTAATTACTGGTAGGCTGAAAGACCATAGGCAGAATGCTAAAAAAAATAATTGACAGTGGCGTCGCGCGTTCGCGTCGAGATCGCGTCTTGAGAAATGGCAACACAAAAATCAGCCATTTTAGTTTTACGCAAATGGGTGGGAATTCGAAAAATGTTAAAAAGAATGATGTATTAGAATTTTAAATAATTTTAACTTATTATTTAGTATCCTAACGGGTTATTACAATAAGACAATTAATAATAGAAAGTGTAAAGTGGTATTTTTCTGTTATGACGCCTATGATTTCTTCGGCCATAGTAGTTCATAAATATTTCATTTCAGAAGTTTGGACAAGTTCAAAAATGTTTTCGTTTTGCAAGTTGTTTCGTTGCAACCTTGGTTTCCTAATGGAAAAGTGTAAGAAAGTTCAGTAACCAACCCGTATATATCGAAGCATTTAATTGGATTACAACAGATCATAATGACTTCAACAAGATTTGAAGATAAACGTGAGTATTCCATATTTTTGTATGCAGAAAGGGTATTATTAAATATTATGATATTAGATGCCGTATTCCGTGGATGATGATAAGTAGCCTACTAGAACAATACCGGGTATCAAGGGAAAAAATGAAACCAATTTTACGATGATGTTGTTTTGTTTTATGTTAGGTACCTACTCGAAAACAAATGAACATCTTTTGCGTAGTCGATAAAACGTGAATGAATACTTTGGCGACTTTGATATTTACACGAAATGAATTGTTTTACACGATTTTACCCGAAAATTAACGCAGCAGGTTCATCTTTTTCTTCGACTAGGTATACAAATCGTAAGGGTACATTTTTTTATCAATACAACATTCACAGACCAACCTCAGCAAGCGCAGCTTGACTTTGAAAATCAACCAAAGTATATTTAATTTTCTTTGACCAGAAGTATCCTCCACAATTTCATTAATTTTTTTTTAATCTTTTTGTACAAAAGTAAAATGCCAGGCCACTTTTATTTATTTATTTATCACTTCAAGCACATAAGTACAGAGGCGGACTTAATGCCATAGGCATTTTCTACCAGTCAACCGTTTACTTTTGTATGCACAGGAACAAAGTAAAATAAAAATCACTAACTGCTTAGGTATATAGTAATGATTTTCATTACTTATCTGCAATGCATATCACCTATGTTGATTTACAGTCTCCCACATTAGGCTAGTGGTTGCACGCAGTACTGCTGAGGTAAGCATGAGGGCCCTGGGTTCGACTCCTAGGTCGGGTAACAGGCCTGTAGTCTGGATTTGTGAATGGAAGTTTGCTTCTCTTACAAGAATAAAAATTAACTGGCAAAATGCCTAATAAACATGTAAGTTGCAAATGCGACTGCTGAGCACGAGGTCCTGGGTTCGATTCCCAAGTCGGGCTTAGTGTTATTCGGTTTTTATATCAGGAATTTCTTAGTAGCAGTCCTGAGTCTGGATTTGTGCCCGGTTGATGGCAATAGGCTCTCCCCCTATTACGTGGGGCTTAAACATAATTGGCGAAATGTAGGTGTACTATTAGGTATACCTCTGCCTAATCATCATAATATCACATGCATGATATTATGTATGTTTCTGCCTCGTTTGTCTAGTGGTTGCAAGCGCGACTACTAAGCATGACGTCCTGGGTTCGATACCTAGGTCGAGCAAAGTGTTATTGGGTTTTCCAATAATCTAAAACATAATTTTGGACAACTCACAATTGCCCAAAAAATTAAGTATGTCAAAATTGATTGAATGAAAAAAGAGGATAAGATTCCAATGAAAAAATCTGTCTCACTTAAAAGAAACACTCTGTATATAATAGGCATTACCTTTTGCCAGCGGCTTCGCCCACGCCTTGATCACAAATTGTCTCATGGGAACATACTATCGCGATAAAAAGAATCCTATGTCCTAACGCATGTGGCCTATCCGTTTGTCTCATCCAAAACTGTTCAGCCGGTTATGCATGAAAAGGTAACAGACAGAGTTGAGTTGCTTTCAATTTTGCATTTATAATATTAGTGTGGAAATGGATAGTGCGGGAGTATGGATTAGTGTGTAATATCTTAAACATTGGAAAAGGAAACTCCTGGTATGTGCTGTTCCGGCAGAAAAGTTTAAACTATCAATGCTTATGCCATAGGTACTCTTAAAACTACTTTTGTACGAAGGCAATGAATCTCGTTTCTTTTGAATAAAATCAAAAATATAATTAGCGCTGTCAGATGACTTCAATTGCCGTAGACGGTGAATTCGTAATGTCTTAATTACGCCTAAAATCGTGTTGTAGCCTCAGGACCTATATTACAGAAATGTTAAAAATTAAACGAACGAAATGGATATCTGATTTTAAAAAAAGTTTAAAGATTATTTTTGGTTTTGCCATCTTTTACTAGAACATGAAGATTTTGAGGGCTGGATAATCGTGAACACGCCAAATATAATTAGCATGGTAAAACAGTGTTTTTTTTCTAAAAGTAAACCTGCTAATTTAGGTGTTTGTCCGTGTTCTTTGTTTATAGTCGTCGATAATGCAATTTTAAGAGGGTTCTGCAATCTTTTAAATTGGAATGGTACGTGATCTGTCGGAATTATCAAAATACGAGGAATCAATACATTTATTCATTTTGTTATATGTGATATACATAGATACCTATTGCTTTTACAAATTTCTGTACCTCAAGTGTGTAATGTGTAACTGTGTGCTGTTACATAATCTTGGCACATCAAGATCACGCATTAACAGGACAGGAACACCAACTTTCAGCTGAGGCTAAAACTCTGAAGGGTTGAATAACTTAGCAGAGCACGATGTTACTTGTGCGGTATCTATGACATTGTTAACCGAGAGATACCCAAACCATCAACAGCTTGTGATATAATGTTCCTGCCGCACATTTATCGCTGCTGAAAGTTCCCTTTCTCACAACTACTCTCTAATTCCTATTCATTTGCAGATCGGGATAGACGATGTTCAGATCTTCCGTCTTATGAATAATTAATTACACAATTCGCTGTTTAATGTTATCATACTATTCTATTCAATACTGTCTTGCTGGTATAATGGGTTGCAAGCTCTACTGCTGAGCAAAAGGTGCTGAGTTTAATTCCCGGCTCGGGGAAAGTGTTATTGAGCCTGGATTTGTGCCCGGTTCGGGGCAATAGACTTAACTAGCAAAATGTGGGCGTATTATAGGGTACACCTCTGCCTTACCCGTCAAGGCTTACAGGCATGGTGTTACGTTATTAAAACCGTTACTATCTGGTACCAACTTATCATAGTACGATCTTCGTCAATTTACAGAAGAGCTACCGCATATTGTTCCGATTGTGTATCCTTGTTCTTCTAACTTCAAAATATAATTATTCAGTTTAATGTTATCAATTTATCGCCATTAATTTGAAATACTCTATAGCGCCGCTTTGGCCATGGAATAGTTACATGGTAACAAAGTCAATTAGTGACTTAAATTGACTGTTGACGGAGAGGACCAATTTTAATGCCCACGTTTTCAATCCCTTGAGTCACTTGAAAAGCCCTACATAAAAATTTGAATAGTAATGTGAATTTTTAAAATCATCTCCAATTTACCCCCTTGAGTGATAATTTAGAAAATCACTGAACCACTTAATTCTTTATTTCTTACCAAGAGCATAAATCTGGATTATCATATCCCTAACTTAAGAAATTATGAGTTTTCCATACTAACTTTTTCCCTTATATCATCTCTTGTGATTATTTTTGGGTTATAGAGTATCCTATGTCCTACAATAGTATGCAATCTATTTCCTTGCCAAATTTTATCGAAATTCGTGCAGCGGTTTAGGCGTAGAAAGGAAACGGAAAGGTAGACAGAACCATTTTCGAAATTTTCTTTAATAATATTTATCGATACTATTCTATTCACTATACTTTCTTAAGAAACAATTGATGATTGATGTAGAAAAGAGCTCTGCAAACCATATTAAATTACAAGTACCTATGTTTTTATAAATATTTATTAATCTTAGAGCATTACAAAATATAAATCGTCGAAAAAAGTGAAGACCCGTTGGGGTTCACTTTTCGCTACTGGTTCGCGAACCGTAGTTTACAGGGTGGTTGTGGAACCGTTAGGCTGTTTACTTCGCTAACAGCTAGTTTAAAATAGCCGTTCCAATGCATGTCATGACTGAAACGGTAAGCAGTTGAAGAATACTTATTTAATGCACTATAACTCATCCCCCTAAGCACTTAGCGGGATAATATGTAGCCTTTGACCTTCTCCAGGAAGCAAACTATCCCATTGCCTAATTTTATCGATATCCGTGCCGCCATTTGAACTGATTCATCCCGTGCAGCGGTGATCAGTTTAAATGTGAAACTGAAACATCCCGTATAGCAGTGATCAGAGTAATAGTGAAGCTGAAAGACCCGTGTAGCGGTGATCAGTGTAATAGTGAAACTAAAACATTCCGTATAGCGGTGATCAGTGCAACAGTGAAACTGAAACATCCTGTGTAGCGGTGATCAGTGTAGTAGTGAAACTGAAACATCCCGTACAGCGGTGATCAGTGTAACAGACTATGAAACTGAAACATCCCGTATCGCGGTGATCAGTGTAACTGTCTAACTGAAAAATCCCGCATGGCGGTGATTAGTGTAACTATCCAACTGAAACATCCCGTATAGCGGTGATCAGTGTAACTTTCACCCTGAAACACCATGTAACGGTGATCAGTGTAACTAAAAAACTGAAACATCCCGTATAGCGGTAGTAATTTTATCTTACCATTTCTCACCTGAACGTCTGCACGGATTTCGATAAAATTGGGCAAGGAGATAGAATGCGTCCTGGGGAAAGACAAAGGCTACATATTATCACGCTAGTTGCTTAGGGAGATGAGCAATAGTGCATTATTTACGCATTCTTCAACTGCTTACCGTTTCAGTTATGGCATTTATTTGAACGGCTATTTTTGACCACCTGTTGGCGAAGTAAACTTCCTAACGGTTCCACGACCACCCTATAAACCACGGTTCGTAAGTTCGAACCCTAACGAGCCTTCGCTTTTTGTGACGATTTTGATTTTTTATGCAGTAAGATTACTAAATATTTATAAAAATGTTTTGTACATACTTTTAATTTAATATGCTCTTTTCTTCATTTTCTCATCTGTTTCTCAAGAAAGTAAAGTGAATAGTATCGAAAAACATTATTAAAAAAAAAAAAAAAAGTGGTTTCGTCTGCCTTTCTGTTTCCCTTTCACGCCTAAACGGCTGCACGGATTTCGATAAAATTTGGCAAGGCAATAGATTGCATCTTACATAGTAGGACATGGGACACTTTATGTCTCAAAAATAATCTTAGGAGATGATATAAGGGATAAAAAATTCTTTGGAAAACTAATAATTTCTTAAATTAGGGATATGAGAATCCAGATGTATGCTCTTGGTAATAAATAAATAAATACGTGATTCAGTGATTTTGTAAAATTATCACTCAAGGGGGTAAATTGGGGATGATTTTTAAAATTCACATTACTATTCAAATTTTTATGTAGGGTTTTTCAAGTGACTCAAGGGATTGAAAACGTGGGCATTATAATTGGTCCTCTCCGTCAACAGTCAATTTAAGTCACTAATTGACTTTGTTACCATGTAACTATTCCATGGCTAAAGCGGCGCTATAGAGTATTTCAAATTAATGGCGATAAATTGATAACATTAAACTGAATAATTTTATTTTGAAGTTAGAAGAACAACTATACACAATCGGAACAATATGCGGTAGTTCTTCTGTAAATTGACGAAGATCGTACTATGGTAAGTTGGTACCAAATAGTAACGGTTTTAATAACGTAACACCATGCCTATACGCCTTGAAGGGTAAGGCAGAGGTGTACCCTATAACACTCCCATATTTTGCTAGTTAAGTCCCCCGTTATTGCCCCGAACCGGGCACAAATCCAGGCTCAATAACACTTTCCCCGACCCGGGAATTAAACTCAGCACCTTGTGCTCAGCAGTAGAGCTTGCAACCCATTATACCATCAAGACAGTATTGAATAGAATAGTATGATAACATTAAACAGCGAATTGTGTAATTAATTATTCATAAGACGGAAGATCTGAACAACGTCTATCCCGATCTGCAAATGAATAGGAATTAGAGAGTAGTTGTGAGAAAGGGAACTTTCAGCAGCGATAAATGTGCGGCAGGGCAATGGTAACATTATATCACAAGCTGTTGATGGTTTGAGTATCTCTCGGTTAACAATGTCATAGATACTGCACAAGCGACATCGCGCTCTGCTAAGTTATTCAACTGTTTAGAGTTTTAGCCTCGGCTGAAAGTTGGTGTTCCGGTCCTGTTAATGCGTAATCTTGATGCGCCAAGATGTTATGGCACACGGTTACACATTACACACTTGGGGTACAGAATGTTGTAAAAGCAACTAATATGTATGTCAGGAATTGCAAAAGGTGAAAATGTTTTGATTCCCCGTATTCTGATAATTCCGACAGATCACGTACCATTCCAATTTAAATGATTATCGAAAACCCTCTGAAAATTGCATTATCGACGACTATAAACAAAGTGCATGGACAAGCACTTAAATTAGCAGGTTTGCTTTTAGAAAAAAAACACTGTTTTACCATGATAATTATATTTGGCGTGTTCTCGAGTATCTAGCCCTCAAAACCTTCATGTTCTAGCAAAAGATGGCAAAAATAATCTTTAAACTGTTTTTTTAACATCAGATATCCATTTCGTTTCTTTTAACTTTTTGCATTTCTATATTTTATAGGTCCTGAGGCTACAACACAATTTTAGGCATAATTTAGACATTACAAATTCCCTGTCTACGCCAATTTGAAGTCATCTGAAAACGCGAATTATTGCCGAAACGAAAGAAACGAGATTAATTGCCTTCGTTCAAAAGTAGTTTTAAAAGATACCTCTGGCACATCAAGCATTAACAGTTTTAACTTTTCTGTCGGAACAGCACATGCCAGGAGTTTCCTTTTCCAACGTTTGATATTACACACTAATCCATCCATACTCCCGCACTATCCAAATCCACACTAATATTATAAATGCAAAATTTAAAGCAACTCTGTCTGTTACCTTTTCACGCATAATAACACGTTGAACAGATTTGGATGAGGCAAACGAATAGGCCACATTGGTTAGGGCAGGATACTTTTTATCGCGATAGTAATAGTTCCCGTGCAATAATTTCTAATCAAAGCGCGGTCGAAGCAAGCTGTGGGCAAATGATAGTCGGCTAGGCATAATCAGTATCACGCTATTATATCCTAATTATTCAACAGCGAGATTGTAATTTGACGAGAAAACAAATTGCAACATTGCACATACTGAAAGAGTGAAAAAAAATTTTGCCCGTTTTCTGCTAAGGGGTAGACACAGGACTGTTTAGCACTTTTAAGAATTCCGGACAGAGAAGATCGCAAAAGAGCGGAACCCGAACTCGTAACCAAGTTTAAGCAGTCTGTCTGTCGGTATGTCACCTCATGCACACATAAATTAATATCGTTCGTGAGTCCGACTCGCACTTGTTTGGTTTTCGAAGAAAATATTTGCGCATTGTCCCTTACCCTACATTATTTTACCCTATCGCTTGGTCTATAAATTAACTGACTGATTGTATTTGCACCTAATATCACTTTTACATTGCACTTACACTGGCAAATGTGCCTAAATGGGTCCTCTGAGCAATGGCATACCAGTGCTAGTGCAAGATTTTCAGGCGCCGAGCGGTCCTAGGCCCATCTTCAGATCCAAAGGGTTTCTATACTTTGAATAACTTGGTAATTGAAGTGAAGATGGTATGATACTTCTTTTTTTCTAGAGGATTCCGCACTGGTCCATGACCTGGGTAATTATGCAGCAAGATAAGTTAAGAGAATGTGAATGTGTTCACCTATGTAATTTATCTTACTCTCAGTAAATCTTCCGTGCTACTAAATAAATGTTTTCTTGTATAAAAGGTAATAGTGGAGACTGGAGACCTAGTGGTAACGGCGGCCCCGAATAACGAGTTCCCAAGTTCTTTTTGTGCATTTATTTCATCACCTCTTTTCTCAAAAAGGAACGTATTTTAATAGACCAATGCCAAGACTTGCGGCATCCCTAAACTTGCATTAGGCTCGCATTGGTACTTCGACTTCTGCCCACTCACAAAGAGGTCTATGTCGTATTATAGAACATTAAGGACTTATTTTAATCATGTTTTTTTGAACAGTGACAAATAATTTCAAGTTTCGTGATAAACTTGTAGAGATGATATTTTTAATTTAAATATTTTGAGGTTGGCACGCGCAACGACTAATCAAGCTATGACAAACCAAATTAAGCTGATGTCTTATACATGAAGCTCAAAGTGAGGGCAGGTTAAATACTTGAAATGTATTATCGCTTAAAATATGTTGCCATGAGTACACTCCATTTATTACTTTCTTGCTTGGAAACTAGGAACACAAATGCTGTAAAAGAGAAACTCTTTTCCAGTTTGTTAGCCAGTTTTCCAGCTTCTGTTCATAATACCAGTCTTACAGGTTTTTAGGTGAGCGTTAGGGGCGTGTGCTGGGTGGTCTGCAACGCTGCCTCCCCCACAGACTGCACGAACTGCTCTAGTGCCGAGCTGCCGACACAAAATTAAGAAAAAGTACTGTTCTGTATTTTGTTGAAGAATAAAGAAAGTATGAATGAAACGTTGTTAGTTTTTTTTAGTCAGAGCAAGCGTCGATCTCACATTGCCGCGGGATACGATAGGATACAAAGCCTATACGTAGAATTGTGCATTCGAAATAAAGGTAGAGATGCCACTTCAAGCTACCCGAAACTGTCAGTTTCCCAATCAACCTTGAACCTAATGCCATAGCAATAACGTGGAAATCTATTAAAAAGACATTTGACAATGTAGTAGTTTGATGTGCTGGCGTCTGTACGAAGTGAAGCAAGATGGCGGCGTTAGTTCTAATTTTGGCCACGCGCCAAAAACTTGAGTAGCTAAAAAATTCATTTACAACCTTAAAAAACGTATCTAAATAATTACAATCTAATTGCTTTGACTGCATCGTTGGTTAAGTGGTCGCAAGCGCTACTGCAGCTGAGCACGAGGTCCCGAGTTCGAAAATTAACTGTCAGAATGATTTTCACACTATCATTATGACTTAAGATATGTGCATAACCTTAAATAGATTTTTTTATGGGCATAATTCAGGATTGCACAGATGCCAAAAATCTTACACTATTTAAAATTGTAAACCACTCGATTAGCAATCAAATTAGATCAACAGTGCAATCGAAAAAGTTCTCTAATTGCCATTCACAAAACCGAAACCAAATAATCGGTTCGATTGTGATACTATAATATTGTGAAGTCATCAATCCGGCCAACAGCTTTGTGGTCGAACTGAAGTGAAATCGAACCAAAAATAAAAGTAGGCACATACTATTAACTAATTTATATTATACAGTTTTTGGTGGTGACATCGTAACTAATCGTAAGTAACTCTTAAAAATTAGAACATTCGCTTTCGATTGGATTGTTTGTGACACGCTAGCGACTCACTGAGGTAAAAAAAAAACTAAAACTCAACTCCATACAAAGATTGGCGATTGGCCTTGGATTATCTACTAATGTAATTTTCATTGCCGATTTAATTTGATTTCGACGAATGTGTAATATCCTTCACAACTTGTGAAGGATATTACACATTCATTGTGAATCACAACAGCCATCTATGGGTGATATGAGTTCCTAGATGACGTCCTAAAAGACATTTACTTCAACAAAAGCAAAAATAAAAAAAAAGTATTTGTCGTGTTGTCAAAAGAGTTCAATACAAGCAAAATTGAATGTCGAAACATTAACATGAAATTATCAGTAAACGACGATATTAATCAACCGGACCATGTAAATTAAACATGCGATAATAAAGAATTACAGCTTTCAAGTCATACGCTCCGAGTAATTCGTACATTTACGTTGTTGGATCTAAAATAAATATTCGCAAGGATGGATGGAACTTGGGTTCTCATTTTACTTGCTCTGGTGATGTTAGTGGGGTCCTATGTCGCTGGAAGCATACCCTTGAACGTGAGCATGTCCGAGGTAAGCGTTAAATTTCGAGTCTAAGCTCCTAAATAGAAAAAACTAGGCCAAAATATTGACCATCTGGGAATTACGTTTTGGTCTATTTAACTTATCTACTGCAATGAAAACAATATTGCTGATCACTGCACAATTTCATATATTGTAAAATGTTGGGTGAATGTACACTACAATAAGTTCCACCAATAAAAACATGTTAAAATTTGGAGAAAATTATGCAAAACAGAGGAAGTGTAGTTTATCATACTTTGCAGCTATGCTTGCAAATACGTTTACTTTATACTGCCTTGTTGGCATAGTAGTGTAACTGCTGAGTAAGGGTTTCGTTGTTCAATACTCAGGTGGTGCAGTTATGAAGTTTTTTATCACAGGCAGCTTGCAGTCTTTGCACCTGGTAAATAGGAATATGCTTGCTCTTTCATGAAACTTAAATTCTGGTTAGTTGAGCGTGTACTGAATACCCCTGCCTTACCCTTTGATAAGGTCCTGAAATGTATGATAATATAAAATAACCCTTTGAGAACAAGAAGAACCCATGTAAGAGAATATTTTAATGCAATGTAAATGATAATATAGAAAAAAATAAAGGAAAGAATATATTTGTTTGTTTTAGGACAAACTCCAAAAAGTAACAGTATTTGGAGCGGGTCTCCTCGTCGGTACAGCTCTAGCAGTCATAATACCCGAGGGAGTGCGGTCACTATTCAGTGAGCGTTCACATCCAACAGTTGTGACAAAAGATTTCACAGCAGAACCTCCCTCGCATGACGATGATCTACATTCTGTTATTGGGATATCTCTTGTCCTAGGTAAGTCAAAGCTATTATAATACCTAAGGTCTCTCAGCGTTTGCTGCTCAGTGCTGACCCTTAGTAGCTGTTCCTTCAGGGCTTGTTCTCAGGTTGGGCAAAGTGTTGATGGGTTTTTCTCTCAGGAAATTTACTGTAGTAGCCAGGAGCCTGGCTTTGTGCCTGGTTGATGGCAGTAGGCTCAGTCCTATTATGACTAACATAACTGGGCAAATGTGAATATACTAGAGTAACTAGGGTAAAACCCTGCCTTACCCTTCGGGGACCACAGGCCTGTTGTTTTATTATGTTGTTGTTTTTAAGGGCAGAACATAGGAATCTTGCTGTGTGATGCAACCTAATGCAGTAAAGTATGCTCTGCACTCAGCTGATGTACTGCCTTGACTTTGATAAAATCAACCTGTTTGATCATATTTATCAATTGAATAAATAGAACTGGAATAGATAACTAATTAGTCACTTAATCAATTAGCTAAGTATACATTTGGTCTATCAAAACAAAAAAATACATCCAAACAATCATACATTTTGGTCTTAGTAACATATCTACATATTTGTAAATGTGATCATCATGCTATCAACAACATAAACTTTTATGATTATCATAATATCATCATCAGTCTAGAACACTGCATTGCTAGGCTTATAATTAAGTAGAAAATCTGCCGTAGCCTTGAGATATTGTCATATGTTTTATAACAAATTTCAAAATCTAGCTGAGACAGATTGGATGCGGAAACCGAAGATTTGGATAATGTGGCGCAACTTAGGAGAGGCCTATGACCAGCTGCAGTGGAGTGCAATAGGGAATTAATGAACTCAGTCAAATGTCCATATTTGATGCTGTCAGTACAATAGTATTGTTATTTCAGGGTTTGTGTTTATGCTGCTGGTGGACCAAATGTCTTCGCGATACAATGACCAGAGCAATCCCGTGGAGAAGAACGTCACAGCCACCGTTGGGCTGGTCGTACATGCTGCAGGTCAGTTCCCTTTAATACATGTCTGTGTTTGTCACCTCATCACTTGAGAACGATGCAATGGATTTCTATGAAAATTTTATTGATGTCTAGCTACTACTTCTGCTTGAATTCTAAAGATGGTTCAACTCAATCGCAGATCGCACACGATTGTACCTGCACTCATTTTAATATTAATGGACAACTACGGCTAGTTGATAAATAAGTTAACAAATTAAAATATGCCAAATAATACATCAATTTCATAACAATCGAAAATCTGTGTAGTCAGATTAACTTTTATATTCGAAAAGCACCCTGTACCTTACAATATTATATCATTTGTATCATACCGGAACCTGTACCTTACAATATTATATCATTTGTATTATACTGGAACCTGTACCTTACAATATTATATCATTTGTATCATACCGGAACCTGTACCTTACAATATTATATCATTTGTATCATACCGGAACCTGTACCTTACAATATTATATCATTTGTATCATACCGGAACCTGTACCTTACAATATTTTATCATTTGTATTATACCGGAAACTCGAAAGCAGTGTATTACGCCACTCGGAGCGGTATGTTATGATTATGTGTAGAGTGATTACTAAATGGAAAGCATGGCATGTCCGAGATAACAGGCTTATCGTGCTGGCTATCAGCACCAATCGTTTCCAAATATACTACACTAGCTTTTGGCCCACGACGTTGTGCGAATCTATACTAATATAATAAAACTGAAGAGTTTGAACGTGCTGGATTCGTTCCAGAGACTAGCACAAGGATTTAAAATAACTTTTTGCAATTGATATCCCAATTGGAGGTTATAGGCTAAACATCACTTACATCACGCTAGAACCTTTAGGAGCCGAGTAATTTTTTTGGAAATAGCTGGTTAAACGGCGGATGAAACCGCGGAGCAGAGCTGGTGATCAATCGAGGTTTGTGGGTAACTGTAATCAAGGATAAGCTACGCATGCTGAATTCAATCCGTGAATGGGTGAACAACCTTTTCATAATAAGACCTACCACTGAAAACACGTAAAGTTAGTAGTCCCGACTGTCGTTCATAGATCTTCGACAATCGTTAAGGCAGTCAGGAACTGCTAAGGGACCCGCCCTCCAAAACTAATGGAAGTCAGATAAGCAGTCGCTTCATAAAAAATACTGAACGTGTATTTTACATGAAACGACTGCTTATCTCATCCGGTTAGACTGGAAGCCGGCTAGATGATAAGTTAATTGCAAGTGTTATTTAGCAATACAAGCTAATACAATCAAGATGAAGTAACCTGCTACACTCATATTGCGTAACGCATTTCCATCATAATTCGACGGATTCCCAAGAAAATGCCTAATACACTGCTTCACATGTTCGATAAACTTGTCTGCTCGATCACGTAGGTTAATATCGCAATGAATACTGCAGAATTGTTAAAACGAATAGTACTTTGTACTTATAATAAGAAAAAACCCTCTAAAAGGTATCAGATTACACCAAATGTTCGTTTACCGTGCCTTCCCGCGAAACGAATATCCAAGTTTCAACGATTTCTTGAAGGTGCCGTAGAAATATGAAATGTTGTGCCACTACAGCACAACTAGCACGCACTTATCAGTGTAGAGCTGTATCATTCAATGCGTGGAGAATCGAATCGTGATTAAAGACACGTACTTGCCTATGAGGCTGTACCTACTCAAAACAAATAAAAGAATTAACTCTCTATGCCTTTAAATAGCTATTTCCAAGCGAATTTAACCTTGGAATTAAATCATACACCAAACTAGTTTGGTTGCCGTTGATCCAGAGGTTGCAAGCGTATCTGCTGAGCTGTCCTGGGTTCGATTCCCACGTCGGGTCCCTACTGTGCGCTGTCCCATATTTGCTGTGTGTGTTCAGTGGGCGGTGAGAGTCAACCAAACGATCGAAGCGCGCAATGCGGCGAAAAAGGAAACTGTTGGCGGCAGGTCAACTATACTGTATTAGTGCAATTTGTATTTTCCCTTGGCGTACTCTTCTTTTGCAAATTGTCGGACACATGGTCGACCCATTGCTGTTCCTGACTCGTTTTTGAGATGCCTTCTTCAGGGTAGACGAAGTCAGAAGTGCAGCAATATGTTCACATCTTCCATTTTTTCAATTCAATTCAATATCTTTATTGTGGATCATAGGTTTGTACATAATACAGGTCTTAAATAAAAAAAATAATTTAATTTAAATTTATATTGTAAAAAAAAACAATGACATTGGCATTGGTTACGAATCGAGTAGAATCAACCTGTAAGAGAATTAAAAACGTTATCACGTAACATACGTACAACATTACAAAAAAAACAGCTTACAATTAAAGATGTTAAATACGAGTATGGCTAGACCTGGCGAAAATACACGGCGGAAGGAACGTCGAAGGACGTCGCGTCGGTTGGGTGGTTTCGGAGATTAGCGTGTGCGAACATTCAGACACGTCATTTTTATATCTATATATAATACTAGCTGTACCTTGCAATGCTCTTTTTACCTCCTTGTATTTATTACTAGTCGTTCCACCTGGGGGAGGAGGGGTGTTGTAGAGTCGCACCCCACTTCCCCCCCCTGCCAGAGGTGCGTAGTTTTTAAAAAATAAATTAAACGTTGCCAAGTTTAGCGAGAGAGGTAGCGAAGTCGTCGAAAAACAAGAAGCAGATAAAAAGGGAGCACATAGGTTTTTTTTTAAATACAGGCTTCAATGTTATGATTTTACTTTAAATACCTCCCCGACCCCTGTACTATTCAATGCATTCATCAGCACAATGTTTTGAGTGCGTTTCATAGAGCCCTACCGTAAAACGTGACTTTTCAGCGCAAAAAAAAAAATTGCGTAGTGTTACTTAGTTTGATGTACAGAATGCTTGGTTGACCGCTTCGTGAAGGGTCTGTTTACACCTTGTATGTGATTTCACCGTAACAATGATATGGTTGTGCTTGCAGCGGACGGCATCGCTCTTGGAGCGGCTGCGACCACTTCCCATGCGGACGTGGAGCTGATCGTGTTCCTGGCCATCATGCTGCACAAGGCGCCCGCCGCTTTCGGGCTGGTCACCTTCCTGCTGCACGCCGGCCTCGAAAGGTATGTAGTGGTCGCCATAGCGGACGTAGCGCCGCATCGGAGCTAACACCGTCGTCTTGTTATGCAATACAATTTCCAAACATTTTCACAAATGTTTACTGACAGCGTCGAGTTGACAGTGTCATTCAAGCGCCAAAAGAACCATGCAGCTCTACACCATACGTTCTTTTTCCTCGCTAAAACGCTAGAAAGTGGTGGGTGCCGTCGTTTTGTGGGCCGACTCCTGGGCCCAGGAATCTAACCAACCTAACCGAATTATTTCTGTACCAATTTCAACCTGCCACCAAGATCCCACCGGCGTAATATCGACACGGTGATGGTGGCCGTCATGAGACTCGCAACAGTCGCAACTATACACCGAGAAATTTTAATGGTTGTTTTCCCGCGGCAGAACAACTTGCCATAAGGAGTACTTTCGAAGTATAGAGTAAAAGTTAAAAATAAAGATTTTTATTTTAAAATAATGAAAAAAATATTCGTCAACTCGAAAACGTGAGAAACGATAGTAACACTAGACGTAACTTGTAGGTACTACTCGAATCGCGCGATCCAGCCGGACAAAGGTAACAGCGATGCATAAATGTTCAAAGCAAAATAAGCTCTCGCGCGTGGTGATATGGCATAAACTAGTTTGCACGCAACAACACAAAACAGCCGCGAAGCCGACAAAGTAAAGGCGAATTTATAAATGTTTAAAGCAAAATAAGTTCTCGCATGTAGTGATATGGCATAAACTAGCCTGCGCGCAACAATCACAAACGAAACCGCGCGCCGGCTCGCTATTGTATTATTGCGGCGGCGCACTTAGTTTTCCCGCGAATATCGTACGCATAGCACGCGTTATTAGTGCAATGGATTGACATTACAGTTATTGCAATTTGGAGTACGTTGCTATGGTGCAACAGGACGACGCTCCGCTAGTGGCGTCCGTGGAAAACCTGTACTATCAGCATGACGGGTGCCCGACTCATTATCACCGCGCCGTGCGAGAGCACCTGCACTCGGTGTTGCTTGGCTAGCAAGAAGCCCGGACCTAACTCCGTTAGACTTTTACTTGTGGTCTGAGCTCAAGCGCCTGGTGTATCGTGAGAAACACGAAACTGGCGACGCGTTAATAACTGCGATAGTGGACGGTTTCGATATCGTAAGAAGTGACAGAGACACCTTTTAAAATTGAAAGACAATCAATTAAAATGTGCTCGATTGTGTATTCAACGCAGTGGCTTGCACTTCGAACATTTACTCCGTTACCGAGAAGTGTAAGTACCTACTCGTTCTTTTGTAAATAGTGAATATTTAAAAGTAGTTTAGTTACTTAAAATAATTGTAAATAAGCTGATTCAAATTTTAGAAATACGCCTCAAATACTTTGTTAGGTATCTAATTCAGAAAATAATGTTTCTTAGATAACTTGTTTTTGTTTAATTTCTCGTTCAGTAAATTGCAACTAAAAAAGTATTTTTGACGGTCCTAAGCCCGTAAAAGTATGAAAGGAAAATCTGAACAACTTGTTGGGTAAAGCTTATTATAATTATGTTTCATTAACTCATAAGTTATCAGCTGATTGAAAAGCACGCGGGTCAAGGGCCGCGCGACCGTTCTCCGCCCGGCTTGCGTGGAGCGTAGGTATCGGGAAGTATTACTATTGGTTCGTGGTCGCTTTCGAGTTTTGTTTATCACAATGGTAAATCTGCCATTGTATGTTTCTAATATTTTTTTTGTTTCTAAAACGGTTGTATTACCGAGACAAAGTTATTTCGCTGCGGAGAAACAACCATTATTTATCGGTGTACATATACTTATAAATAAAATTCCATGAATAATGGTGTTGATTTTAAGGTCTAAGTATTATTCATATACTCAGTTGATTTTAAGGTCTAAGTATTATTCATATACTCAGGATCCGCACAGACAGAGCAAAAAATTTCTGCCAAGGTTTTAGACTAGTCACAAGAATGCGCCATCCCCTACGCGCTATTTTAAACTCTATTTTAGTAGAAATTAGGGTCACTTTAATTTTGAAAACTACTCCAGTATGTGACTCCTCTGTCTGTGCCCCCCCTGCAATTAAATGTTTATGTTAGGACCCCAGATTCCACACCAGTGCAGTGGCGAAGGTTCCATACAACTAGATTCCTTCCAGCTTGCCTTTGAAAACGGGCACAATCAGTATTCCTTAGACAAATAATAAAATCACGTTAAAAATATGTACTCCGGCTTACCTCACAAAAAAATTGACCCTTCGCTACTGCACCAGTGTCTTATAGTTTAAAACGTGTTCTCTTGAGTCAGTTGCATCCGGCTAGACTGAAAGACGACCTCAACATACTCGTAGTTGGGAAAGGACTGGCAGATGATGACTCCCTTGATCTGTTCACAGGAATAGGATAAGGAAGCACCTGTTGATATTCTCGTGCGCCGCCCCCCTGCTGGCCCTGCTCACCTACTTCGGTATTGGGAATGAGAGCAAGCAGACTTTGAGCGATGTCAATGCTACAGGTAACATTTTACAGCATTACGCCTGTTTTCTCCGAAGGGTACGACAGAGGTGTTTACAACACCCACATTACGACGACAGTTATGTTTAACTAACATGCATGGCTGCGTGTAGGTTGTCATCCGTCCGGGGATCATCCGCGCGGGGTTCTGAAAAAGTTCCGTTAAATCCCGGTCACATTAATTTATGTTAGGGGAATCCAGGCCTGCCTAAACCGTGGGTGCAAGATGTGTGGCGCATTTGGGCACCTCAATCAGGGGGCGCAAAAGATTTATGCTGCTCTTTTTTGTTATAGTTTCATAACACCGTCTGACCCAAATTTTACCGATCGGAATGCAAAAAAAATGAGTTCTCTTCTGTCGCTCCTACATTCTCCTAAACTTTACGGAGTGCATTAGTCGATTTTTAATGAATGAAAAGTCAAAATAAACTTCCTCACTTATCCGAGAAAAAAAAAAAAAAATAAGTAACGGTTTAATTTCTATTTAGCTAATTTTGTTAGACGTGTTTTAGGACAAAAGAAATCAACAGCTTTTTGTTGTCATTCGTTTTTAAACAACTATCGTACATCTCTATGCCGTCGATAAGACTGGAATGAGGACACTCGCGGATCTTAATTCAAAATCTTCCATTTAATATCCCTCTTGGGAAACTGTCTTAAATCTTAAAATAGAGTTATACCCCTTAAATATAAATTTCGCCCTGGCGCTTCCCCCTTAAGCTGGCAATACCAATGACGAACACTGTGACTATCTGTTGCAGGCATAGCCATGCTGTTCTCTGCGGGCACGTTCCTGTACGTGGCCACAGTGCACGTGCTGCCCGAGCTCACGCACCCCAGCTCGCACACGCACTCCCTGCTGCCCCTCGCGGAGGGCGCCTCCCCGCGCAAGGCCTCCGGTGGACTGCAGCTCTGCGAGGTGGTGATCCTGGCTGTGGGCGCGCTCATGCCGCTGCTGCTCACCATGGGCCACCAGCACTAGCTGCGCGCTGCGGGGCCGGCTGCGATGCAGAGGTGAGCTGCCTGGACCGTCGGTCATCTTGTCGGTTTTTCGACTGGAATTCCACCAGACGTGAGCGAGGGTGTGCGTCAAACTAACCTATCTCATAGCTCACCAAGTTCAAGATAGCGATATCAATGATTGTCTCACACAAATCCCTCGCTATGACTCCTGCCACAACTCTGGTGGAAACGCAGTCATGGTAGACAAAATTTGTACAACATGATTCTGTGCTGATGGTAACGTGTTTCACTGTTGTGTCATGTTTCAAAAACATGTTGCACAACTTTTGTTTCGTATGCGTGAATTGGCTTGTATTTTTTTTTTTAAACATGTTGAATCAAAGTAGAATATTATTTTTAAAGAATTTCTATTGATGCTTTTGTGATAAAACGATAGTTGTGTACATTGCAATGTATATTGTGTATAGTGACTATTTGAATATAATGAGTGGAGTTATGACTGTTTGTCGATTTCTATCGAGGCCAAATTATATGAGATTCGTATTTAGTCGAATATCTGCATCTTGCAAACGTTATGTTAAATCAAAGTCGACTAACAGTTATATAAATCAGTTTATGAAACATAAAAGACAAGCAATGTTACAGTTAATGATGTAATAATAAAATTATGTAATAATATATGATGTCTCAAACGTTACAGCAATAACAACACTATATTTACTTTTAAGTAATACTATATTATTGAATAACTGCATATACTTACTCTACAAGCTGAGTTTTGGTATATAATAGTTCAACAACTAAGATTATAGAGTAAGCAATCTGCAGATCTGATTACTACTTCAATAAAATGCTAGAACACAATGATCGAACTAAATAACCCCTACTGTTCAAGTAGGTTGCAGTAGGCCGATAACATCGACTGGTCACGTGGTATCTGTGGCACGGCACTAGCCACTGAGTTTGTTTGGCGTCGATGGAACAGCCCGGAGATTCTCGAGTCAAAAGTTATCCATCGTTACATGGTCGATCGACTGCAACCTAATTTGACATTTATACTTGTATAGCCCCATCGAATGACTTTAAATAATGAGATCTTGTAAATCGGACAAAATGTTGTGCGAATAAATAATTAAATTAGTATTTAGTAAGAAAAGTCTCAACATTTGTTTATAATGGATCTAATTTACAATCAACTATTACTGTTTTATGGCACACTCAGCGTCAAAAATATCGGGACGAACAGACCGTGCAATATGATCTATGTTACCTCAAGTTATTTAAATCATGACATTCTAAATAGAATTCTTATCCAATTGAGATAAAGATTAATTTTCTTTAAGATTTTAATCGTTTTGAACAGCCCGTTTGTAAGTATGTTTTTGACGCTGATGTACACACACACACACATTTACTTTCCTGTACACGTTCTTGTGTGACGTAGCACCCATTCGTCTAAAGTTAAACGCAATGTGTGTGAAGGAGGGAGAAATAGTCGTACTGGCTTAGCATTCAGTTTGAATGCTATTTAAATTTTGCAGCTACATGTCAGCAGACTTAGCAATATAATAACTATTAAATTAACGACGCAGCTGTGAATAAAGATAATTTGAATAGCGAAGTTGAACAGTCCTCTGCGGTGTTCGAATTGTTGGGCAATCGTGAAATGAATGAACGATAAGACGATTTTAAAACTGTTTTTTTATAAATCAATGATTATGTGTTCCACCTTCCTGGTGGTCTTAACATGAAATATATTCCCTCCTCAAACTAGATAGGTTATAATTATAATATATCTAGAATGTTCACGTTTTTAAACCACACCTACATACTATAACATAAATACACTTTTTAGTTTGTCTACATTATTCCTGTTCATAACCATGTTATAAACGTCCCACAAGCTTAAATCATTTTAAAATCTATCGCTACATTGAAATGAAATGAAATCAACAAATAATTGACGTTTATAAACATTAAGAAAAACGGGATCAATATTTTATTTTTTGTTAATTTAGTGAGACTTGAATAAAACTATTTTATTTGACTTTATTTTAGTAGAAAATTTTACTGTTGTTTCATGAGAGTGTCGCACGCAGATGTTGTCATAGTGCAACTATCTACTTTAGAGCCATCTTACACCACATCAAGACCAACTGTAACAATCGACTTCACGTTCACTGGGCAGTCGACTCAGCGTTCACTAGTCGACATTGCATGGCAGCGACTACACGCGTTTCGAATGTTCCAAGTGTACAGTTGATAATTGCACTGTGAAAATATAATAATAATATACTTCTAGAAGATTATTGAAGGCTGTATATTCAAGATTTTATTTTTAAAACTAATACTTTGGTATTTATTTTATGTTCTTTTGTCTAGACTAGTTGAACCCAGTTATGCGAAGACATACCAACCCACACGAACTGTACAGGTTGGTTGGTACGCACTTATTGGAGAAAAAATAATAAGCGAATTGATTTTGCATAACTGGGACCAGTCACCTAAATGAGAACAAATTCACTGCTCGTAGAAACATCTAAAATAATAAATATTTTAATAATTCTTTTCTATACTTGGTTAAACATGCGCCTTTTTAATTTTGTAGTTTTTTTTATCAATCAGCTCTTAATTTTATTTTGAAAAGCTGCGTTCACATTGCCGATTTCCATTGCACCTTGGTAGTAGTAGATCGCTGTGTGACATTATATTTTACAACATAGAGATGACGGCTAATAGAGAAGTATGGAAGAAGTGCGCATGCGCCGCCAACCACACGTCCATTGGGATAATGGCAGGAGAATGACGCAAAAGTGGACGCAGTTTATTATAATATCAATGTTAGTAATCGCTTGTATTCGATTTTTTTACCTCGACAAAGAGATGCTCCTCCCAAAGTCATGTGCCAATATGACTTTTTAAGAAAAAAAAAAAAATACTAGACTGGATGTTATTTAGTCGTAGAGCTGTTTCTAACATATAACATCAATTTAACCTTCTGACCGCCAGAGCATAAAAGCACGCGCATGCCCTCCATGCCAAGCCACTATTTCACCTACCATTTGGTCACATATTTGTGTCATTTGGCGTACAGGGCACGGGCTTGCTTGTCACGTATAAGTGACTATGGCGGTCAAAAGGTTAAAGCAACCACCACACAGCTGGGCCCTCGGTTCGCATATAAAGTATTTTGAGTTTCAATGAATTAATTAGAAACAGTCCGCTACGTAAATAACAGAAGTCGTTGAAAAAATAAAATATGTACAATTTGTACTGTTGTCTGTTTGTAAATAATATTTTGTTATTTGTATATCTGTGGTGTCTGTTTACTTTGTAAATATAAATAAAACGCTTGTATTATAATAGCGGTGTTTTATTTTCTGTGTTTGGAAATGAACACAATAACAGTTTTATGATGACAAAAGGAGTTTTTACGTAGGTAGGTAGGTACATGAAAAAAAGTAAGACTTAAAAGTTAAATAAATTCATTTAATTTTGTTAATCCTATAGTATAATCTCTAATTACGGAAACAAATATTTTCTACACATCTATGTAACTTGCAGCGGTAGGTATTTTACGTCTGGGACTAAAATTTCGTTACGAAGACTGGTCAATATGATATGAACAAGTATTAGGTACTAGCACAGGGACCAAACTTCTTGGTCGTTCAGATTATCTTGAACGGTCTGTTCGTCTCGATATTTTTGCCGCTGACTGTACAATGACCATTGTCACTGCGGTCTGTGTCTAGAAAAATATCAAAAACAAAGTCTTAAAAATGTTTCACACTGTATACTAACTTCCTAAGGTTACCTATAAGTACTTTTACCAAAAATCTCAATTTACATTTTTCTCAATTTTAATTTCGGTTGGACGGATTTTAATCTAGACTCCCTAGCGCCTAGATTGTAGAACTAACATAAATATAATCTCCAATCATAATCAACGATAAATCTAAAGAGTAACAATATTGATCTACCTATCAAACTATCTAATATTTATTTACAAAACTCCACCTGTGTCTTGATCTCCTGCACCTCATTCGCAAAACTAGAAGAGACTCACCATAGATTATTAATAGATCTTTAAAACGCATATTGAGCTTCCGAAAGAGACAAAAGTATGAGTGACAGAGACATACTTTATCTATAACTCGCCGTGTCATTCCCGATCGTAAGGGAATTGACACCCTGTTGGTGTAACAAGATTCGAAACTATATTAAAACTAACCTATATCAGTGCAATTTATAATTTCTACAATTTAAATTAACCCTAGAGTTTTATTTATATTAAAACTAGTTACGACTTGGTCCACCTCAGACCCACAGTACCACCAAAAATATCATCATTAGTTTACAAAAATTCGTCACCCAACTTTGTTAAAATCTATGAAAGTTCTCAGCGACTTTTTGGCGATTAACGAATATCCAATCTGTCGATTTAAAACGTCAAAAACTCATCTGAAAACTATCGTGCATTACAAAATTATATTGTTTTTTCTATATTTTAGCTGCAAACTAATATAAAGTAACAAAACGAACAATCAATGAGTCAGTGCGAACACAGCTTTGAGCACGAAATATGCCAAGTTTAGCACTAGCACTATCGTCACAGCCTTCAGCAACTGATGTAAGTAATATAACCTGAAACAAATCATGTTTTTATTAACAAAGTAACAACGTACGTTCTATTCAGTCAAGGAGATTCATTTTATTGTCTACCAATACCAATTTAATCCGTATTTATTTAAATCACAATTATCGTCATTCTTTCACTGCGTGAAATGGCTATAATCAATTTGCCTAACAATTAGTTACCCTGGCCGTCCTTACCTACATACTTTGTAACATTCCTGACTATTATCGAAGCCACTCAGAGCCTCTAATTTTAGTTAATAACACAAAGTACAGCCAGCAACGAACGTTGGTTAATTTTGTATTAACATAAGCACATGAATTGCTGCTAAGCAGTGGTACATAATAGTAGACAAGGCTTCTAATATCATTGCTGACTACGTTGACTGAAAGGACGGTAAGACGGTAGTCTATTTAAATAATTGGTTCCAAATAACAATACTACTGCGTGTCTGTCAAACAAACATCATCTTTGTGAAGTTTCAAATTAAGTAGATTTTGAAATGACTAGTGTTATCGAAAAATGTCTACTATGCTAAGGTAGGTATCGACTTACTTGTTCCACTTCTTTCTAGCTTCAGGAAGGGTAGAAAGGTCATCCTTGATGAGGTACACTCTAAGACCTGGAAAATAAAAAATAAAATTAGTAGATTGAATTCGGAGGTGATGGCGAATAAAATGTCTGATTCCAGTCCAAACGGATTTAGCTCAAAACCAGTATTTTTTGGACATGGAGCCGTGGAGCAACTCATCTGACCTTCACAACTCCCTGTAATTGCGTCACAAAAGTCACCGGTGAGATTGACCACAGTGATCAAAATTCGTTCAGCAGGAGTAGGAAATTTTAGCATGGTTCAGGGTATCACCCCGATACTTACCAACTAAGAAGGTTTCGCACATGTACTCCCAGGACATTTCCCCTATGCTGAAGGGAAACACGACGCGGTCTTCAGCTGACACAGAATTCCACATGTTTCTGACGTTCATGTCCGAGAACTTCCAGTCTTGAGTCGAGAAGTAGAACAGGATGTTGGCAAGCTTCATTACTTTGGAGTACAGTTTCAGCATCCTGAAAAGTAAGGTTTTCAATGACAGCGGCATCTAGTGAGCGAATTCTAATATATTAACGACATCTAGCGAAGTTGTCAGATATATGTAGTTAAAGCCATATAAGGTAAGTTTTCGGAATCATTTCGATCTTAGATCTTCTTATACGTAATTTGGTCAGATCAGAAAGTTTGGAAGTTAAAATTATCCTATAATACTACCTGTATACCTACCACCTACCTATAGTAATACCTAATAAGTGTTAATTTAGTAACTTACGCTCGTCTTTTCCCCGTGATGGCGCAGTACGTGTCGACGAACAAGGCGGGGAGGTAGTGCAGGAAGAAGTTGTAGAACAAGAACATGTAGTAGTTGTTCGTCGGGTTCAGACCGTAGTACCTGAAAACAGCTATGGTTTAGCTTCTGGAGATATAAGAGCTTACTAAATAGCAAGCTGAAGTTGCTGTGAGACAAGAGTGTCAGAGGAGGGATAGTCAGATGGCAGACGGGTCTAAGATATCCAAGATTGGAGACCATTGAATCAGCAAACGTGGAGTGGGATGCCCCCTAGCTAGATAGCCCACTGACATTAAAAAGGCGTCTGGGACAGAGTATACGTGACAGCCGAGGAACCGGGTGTTGTGGTGCAACTTGGTTCAGGCCTTTCCTCATCAGTAATCTTTGATTGACTCATTGATTGATCACAAATAAAACAAAATAATCTAAGTACAGACGTGGATACATCTAATACAAAAAGGAGGACATACCAAACAGCCTTCGTAGTAGGTTTATCGATGCCATACTTCCGGTTCCGCTCGATGAAGTCCCCCCACGTGAGGGGATTCTGGGCTCCCGACACGAAGTTGTAGATCGGAATGTCCGATGTTTGACTGAAAATAATATGCATTATGATAAATACAAAAAGAAATGCCATTAAAATATTATAGTGGTTGATATATAGGATGCTGATGCTATAAATTTGCTCTAAAAATTGATTCCAAATTTCGTATATTTAGTCTCTGTCTAGTTGCCGCTAGCGCTATTGCAGAGTATAAGGTCCTGAGACTCCTGTTATGTGTAACTAAGAATAGAACGGAATATGAATTGTTGTTACAAGTGGTTAAAATGAAGTTACGCTAAATTAAAAAGGTTGGACTTACTTCTCCTTATAATTCTTGGCAGTGAACCAGGCGGAAGCGAGGATGGCGTTGACGCACAGATCTACTGGGACCATGTCCGCTACCTTCTCTTGGTCCATGTACATAGTGCGCAGGACCTGCGTAATTGGACGTTTTTATAACATCTAGTGTCAAATATTTTAAACGATTATCCGAGATATCGAAATTCCTGTTTACTGTAAGATCGGGTAAAGTGGCGTGCAATGGAGGGGACCTACACTCAACAGTGGGTGGATGCGGGCTGATGAAGAGAGAAGAGATTACATACCTAGTACCGATATTTTTTTGGTATATTTGAGAGCAAAGCAAGCTCATTAACCTTTTCACCGCCAACGTGCACAGAACGCGATGCCTCGCCAGCGCCAAGCTATAATTGTATAACGAAGTATACAGTAAACAGTACTGATGAGGGTATCGTCATATCGATGAATGAGATTTACACGCTTTAAATACAGTACTTTTATGTTTGATAGGTAGTTAAAAATTAAGAGTTTCTGATGAAGTCGTGGCGCTGGTGGCACGGAAATCTGGAACTTCTATTGAAGTCCGTGGCTGTGAAAAGGTTAAAACCGTGTATGAGCGGGTAAAAGAGACAAATTAAGTGATAATAGATAAGTGTTTGAATTACTTTAAGTGGACAATGTCAGTGTGGAGCCCCTCTGCAGGATATGCCCTACCTCCTTTCTTGCCGATCCTGCACAACCACCTGCACCTTCCAGGATTTAAACGAAGCCAACGACAGAGCTGTGCAGGTGGCAATATACTGGTCGGGTATTATTTGAGTCTATCGACACGCAAAGAAGAAGAAGTGGGTATTGCTTACCCCGGTACCGATGCCGACCACCAGCCCTGTTGGGCCGTACACGCTGTCTGTCCAGCCTCTCACGGGCTCCTCGTAAGTGGATACAACTGTAAATAACAGTTGAAAGATGAGAGATGCTGAATTTGCCGACAAACTTAAATTTTTGAGTCGACATCACTATTAGCCGGCATGACACTAGTCACCTCTTCCCTGTTCTAGATAAGTCACAAAGTAATTAAGAAAAAGCAAATCGATCATGTATCGTTTTCTGTTCTTCCTCTTCTTTTAAAGCCATCCACATAGTTAAAGCTAGGGTTTGATATGCTGTTGCCTCACGACACCTCATTTCTTCTAAATATTTTTCTATACTTATTTCTGATAGCAGTATTTTCGACTGCAGGCTTCTGCCAGTTGGAGTTTAGCTTACCTATAGAAGGCCTGACGATGCTTATCGGTAGTCCTTCGCCATGTTTCCTGACTGCCTCTTCTGCTATCGCCTTTGTGAAGCAATACGTGTTGGGACGATTTCCTAGAAGACTGTAAATTGTATAAATTATTGTGGGCTTTATCGCTAGTAATAATCCTCAACATAAATGAAAGAGGAATGAAGAATATTGTCATTACTATTGTGTTTTTAAATATAATAAAATAATATGAACATCTATTAGTGTTAAACACAAAATTGAAAGAACAAAACAAAAATAGCCGTTAGTTTTAATTGGCAAGGCATTACTTTCTGTGATCAGCTGATTTTTCACAATAAATGTTGAAAGTGGAGAATTTAGGTTGTTAGGTGGGTAGTGTAGGTACTCACGTAGGCAAGATGCTTTCAACCAGTTTCTCGTCGACTTCTGATATGGCTTCCAATGCTTCCACAGACATGGGGGGCTCGTAGAACCTAAAATCGTAATAATACGTCAATATTTATAAGTTATAACATTATATAAGAGTTCAATACACACCTGCGTTACCTGCATAAAAGTATGTTTCTAAAGCTCGTCCTCAAATGAAGTCCTATTCTTTCAAACAATAATGGATAATGTAAGTTTGAATGGGGTCTTTACGGATAAGATTCTCAAAATACATTTTTTAAACCCGGAACTGACAAATTTTTTATTAAAAATATAATATACTAAATATTATATTTTTTTACCTTACTCTACCCTACCTACCCCCTAATCAGCTAACGGTGTGAAACTTACTTTACAACCTATTCTCATACCTACCGAATATACATAAAAAATGTCGTAAAAATCGATCGAGCCGTTTCAGAGGAGTGCGATCACAAACATCGTGTCACGAGATTTTTATTGGTAGATAAATATCTATTATTAATGCGAAAGTTTGTGAGAATGGATGGATGTTTGTTACTCTTTCAATTAAAAACTACTGAACGGATTTGGATCATATTCTGCACATAGATAGTTTATAGCCCGGCCTAGAAGTTCGGCAACTGTCCCACGGGATCATACTAATTTAACATATTATGTTATGTTACCGAACTTCACACGGGCGAAGTCGCGGGCATAAGCTAGGAAATACATAGATAATAATATTAAATGAATAAATAAATCGCAAACTTACTTCTCTTGAATATGTTTAACTTGTGTGTTAGAAAAGGCGGTGGACACATGAGTGACCGCCTTCAAGTTCCTGCACTCTTTAGCAAGTTTGAGCACTTCTTTGGTTCCCTTGACGTTGATAGCAGTCGAGACTGACAGTTTCTCGTCAAATTTCACTGTGGCGGCAGCGTTGATTATTATTGTTACCTGAAACCAGTCAATAGCGGGACATGGAGATTAAATCATATTTTTAGGACCACTGTATTGCCAGTTTCAATGAAAATATTCATATTCAAGCGACATCTAGTGGTGAGAGTAGAGACTATTTGGTAAACGCCATCCAGTGTTGGAAAAGGTAACCAAATCAACATAATCGACTGACCTTGCTTGCAAGCATCTTCCTATCTTCGTCACTGATCCCTAATCCTGGCAATTCCATATCTCCTATTATGGGGAGCACCTTGTGTATACCCTTAGGATTTTCCTCATGAGCTCTGTGGAACAACTGAAAAAAAAATGCAAACCGTAAGTATTATACCACTAAAGCGGTTAAGGAGAACGTCGCGAAGAAACCGGCTTATCCCTGAACCAAAAATTCATTGACTGGCTTGTGACATCCACCAACTAGTTGGTGCCCGCGTGGTGGATAAGAGCCTCAATGATTCTAGCAGAGGGGAGGCCTGCGTGTCAGACAGTGGGAATATTTTAAATAGGTTGGTGGTCTCGCCACTCATGCACAAGGTTGTGGGTTCAGATCCAGGTGACTTTCAGTTCATAATAATATGTAAGTACTTAGTTACCTACTTCCTAAGTTTATCTTTGACATTGGCAAAGGAAAACATCGTCAGGAAACCTGGACTTATTACAAGTCCACCAAAACCAACTTCCACACATCTTGAGCAAGCCTGCAACGCCTTCCATGCCTTCTCTGTATGAGAAGAGGCAAAGGCCTCTTGCTTGTTACCGGCCCACTGCTGGGCACAGGCAACATGCACTCATTGTACACACACACTCACACACAACGCATAACACACTCACAACAACAACACACACAACAACATAACAACATTCACTCATTATAGACACACAGTCACACACAACGCATAACACACTCACAACAACATAACAACATTCACTCATTCATTTTCTTATTATTTTTTCTTATAATTGCTATGTGAGAAACTATGTATTGTTTTAAGCTTTCACGGTTTACAACCAAACCACCAATATCGGGAGCTCAAAATATTGAACAATCACGGAAGATATCCCGTAAATGACAGTTTAAGTTTAAACTATGTATTATCAGTAGGTACTTACGAATTCGTCCAGCATGTCGTGTAGCCGCACGCGCGCATCCTTGCCTTTCTTGCTTCGTGCCAACACGTATATTGTGTTGACGTCTCCACAAGAACGGAGTATCTTTTCAATAAGGACTAAAAATAAAACGAAAATACTTTAGTTTCATGTTCAAAACGATAAGATTGCTCGAGTTGTTTGCTTTAGGTGTGTGCTGTTATACTGCTGCGCTACGTAACGTTGCGCTGCTATTATGTCATTTAATTATCTCCTCATTAATGCCTGTACCTACATAAAGAAATGTCTTGATTGATTCCTCAAGACAAATCTCTAGTTACTATTGAACCTAAAAACAGAAATGTTGTTCACTTTTTGACCTAACTGTCCACTGAGATAGGACTTTATGAAATTCTATCTCTAAGAAGCTGCTAAAGTTAGCTTGAATAAGCACAGCACAGCTTGTTGTTGATCGTTTGATGTCGAGCTACCACCTAGTCTAACACCACCATGTTTATTTATTTTATTTGGCTCTTCAACAATGAGTACACTATTACAATATAATATAGTAAAACATTACAAACTTAAATCTAAGTGCCCCATTACTTAAAGAAGAGCACTACATGCACTATATTATGCGCCGTTGTTATGTTATTACTATTTCTTCAATAAGGTATTACAGTGAAGCTTGATTCTTTTGGCGTTTGGCCAAAATCGGTAGCAAAGAGTAGTATACTTATACCAAACGGGTCGGTACCGGCGCCGCCATCTTGTTTTTCAATTCAATTTCCACAGACAATTTCAAAAAACCAAGGCACACTACAGGTATAAGTGCGCTGCTTGTCATGAAAATGTTCATCGCTATATCAAACTAACTACTACATTTATTTTAGTTTTGTAATAATTTCAGACTGTTGAGAGTATTTTTCGTCACGAATATTATTGTAGTGTGTTTGCGAAAACTTAGATTTACATGACTGTAAAGGCTTATTTCATAAAACCAGGTTCTAAATCGTTTACCTGATACTGTTTTCACGCCTGCGCATAACTTGGTTGACGTCTTTAACATCGTGCTTGTATGACCTGTTTTTAATCAACTTCCACTTTTATAGTATTTTTCCATAAAACATATTAGCTATTGACATGATTAAAAAGATTGGCCTTAGGCGGTATAATTATTTATACTAGTTTTTGCGTCATCCATTTTCCACGTGGAATACTTGTTATTATATTGTCGCCACAGGAAGTGACTGCATACAAGCCTCTACTTGCAACTTCGCCCGGGTGTAGTTCTTCGGTTACATTACAAAATTAAACATTATTTTACACCAAAATTATTAATTATTTCGTTTAGGTTTTTCTCTTTAAATGCCTTTATACTTGAAAACAGTAATTATTTTTGGAAATCCTATTAATGCAGAAATACTTACGCACAATTTAAGATCTCCCTGATATATTATATTCAACGGGCGCACTATCATTGGGTTCCGAGGAACACGATACTGCAAAACATTACTCTAGCAGGATAGGAATCTAGGATATCTCTAAATCATTAAGACGGACAAACATTTCTATACCAATAATAAAAAGAGGTCATCCCATCCGAAAAAAAAAAAAAAAAGGGGTAATTTTCGGAACTTATGATCCAATTCTAAAAATCCTTTACTGGCAGAAAGCTACATTATTCGTGGCTATCACTACATAGTATAAAACAAAGTCGCTTCCCGATGTCTGTCTGTCGCTATGTATGCTTAGATCTTTAAACTACGCAACGGATTTTGATGCGGTTTTTTTTTAATATATAGTGTGATTCAAGGGGAAGGAGAATTATATTGCATTAAATTATATTTATAACATGCATATACAGCGTGTAAACAGACCCTTCACATAGCCGTCAACCAAGCATTCTGTACATCAAACTAAGTACCTTTACGCAAAATTTATTGCTGGGAATCGACTTTTTTTTTGGGGTGAAAAATCACGTTTTATGGTAGAACGCGATGGATAGCACTCAAAGCATTGTGCTGATAAATGGATTGAATAGTACGGGGGTCGTGGAGGTGTGTAAAGTAAAAATCTTACATCAAAAACATGTATTTAAAAAAACACTTGTGAAAAAGTTGGAACTTTGACCCCCAATATCTCCGTAACTAGAAGGTTTCCAGGTGTGGTCTAGAACAAAAAAATGATCGCAAAGACGGGAAGAACAAGTGCCTTTCGGTTATGTTAAGGGTCTATTTACACTAGGGTTTATTAGCCGAGCTATCACAATTTTTGCGTACGAAGTCGCGGGCGAAGTGCTAGTATAAAACATTATGCTATCTGCCCACGACTTTATTTCTCTGTCCGGTCATTCGTATAATCTTCCTGCCGGAACAACATCGCTCCAGTAAGATTTGTTTTTCCGAATTTTACCCGACTGCGGCGAAGCTCAAAAGGAGGGTTTTCAACCAAAACGACAGCACTCTCAATTTTTTTTATTTGGCCCTCAGTAACAGCAAATTAGGTACGCTCTATATTTTATTCTTATAAGGCGGTTCCTACAGTCAGCTCGTGGCCATTTTCCCGCTAGGTGGCGCAATTCTCTCTCAATTCATTCTAAAGAGAAGAGGCTTCCTGCTGGAGTAACGCACACCCATACATTCTCTATATCGACACTGGCCCATACAGAATCAGGAGCATATATAAACTTGTATCCAGTATCTTGCAAACACGTAACTCCATAAAAATTTATCAATACTTTAAGAGAAAATGGTTTTATAATGTAAAGTGTATGGTGGGCTCGTGTACACACGGCGGCACATCAAGATATACATAACCAGTATAACCTGACTTCGCTTTGTATGAGCTTCCCGTACGATGAGAGATCAGCTTAATTTGGTTTGGCTAGCTTGATTGGCCGCCGTGCGTACCCTGCCTTTTGCCAAGAAAACAATTACTATTTTCATGAACTTACTGTAATTTAATATTTAGTCAGGTCAAAAAGCTCTGCTGACCATATTTTCCAAAAATTACTCACAAAAAGATATGATTCCGGCCAGGATCGAACTGGCGGCCTTCTGCGTGTAAAGCAGATGTGATAACCACTACACCACGGAACCAGTTGAGAGCTGGGCCAAAATGACCGTGCGTAATGAGCCCATATGATAGAATGCATGATTGCCAGGATGTCAAGATTCATTACAGTCAGGGAAGTTAATTGTTATGCAGTTTGGCACAATAGTCTGTAGGTACATAAAAAGAATGCAGTGCTGGTCATTGGCATAGTAATTAAGGTACTTCGAATTGGGACCTACCTATCCACTTCCCCGATATTAGTCCCTCACGTTTTGTCAAACAGCACAAGGTTATAAATAAAAACAATGGAACAAAAGCACATAATTTAATTAAATACGTTACACACACCACTAAACAATGCTTTTATAAATAATTATTTTTTAAACAGAATAAATTAATTAATACACAGATAATGGCAACATCACAGCACGACTTTCTCAACGATACGACTCGCTTTCAGACTTATTCGGCCATCTGTGAACATACACAACAAAATACATTAGAATATAATACATATGTACGAGAAGCTCATGAAATAGTTTGTGATTAAATTAAAAGGAATAAAATAGGTCTCGAGGACCTAATTTCTCATTATAAAGTGACGATTTTTTCCTGCTTCATGGTCTTGCCTAGTTTTTCAATAGACATGCAAAACTAGGGCAATTTACAGTGGGCATGGATGTACAGCATGGGCGTACCCACGGTGGGGCAGGATGGGGCACTTGCCCCACCCTGCTCTCTGACCCGAAGCTAAGAATTTTTAGCCAAAATTAATATAATGACAAAATTAAATATTCATTGGTTTAACATTTTTCACATTAAAATAAAAAAATTGATTAAGGTCAACAATGAAAGAATACCGTCTTGTCGGCCTCTGTATGGTGAGTGTGTGCATAGAAAGAGGGTTCTGGAAGTATATCTACATTTGAAAACGAAATTTTACCTAGATTTAGCCAGAACCGTCGCAGGTTATTTTTGAAATAAGGTGTAGTGCAGTCAATAAAATGTATCAGTCAGTAAATAAAAAGCATTTTTAATTTCCTACTACTTAGTTTATTTACTTCTGCCCCACTCCTTAAAAAATGCTGGGTGCGCCCATGATGTACAGTGAGAGCCCGAATTACCATTTGTCAAAAAATCTGTTGTGTTTCATGTAGAAGTTAAATTCTTTTTATCGTGTGGTTAGTGCCTAACCTGGTGTCAGAGTTTTATGCCGCCCATGGGCCTCTGACTTGGCTTTACATGCCGTCAAGAAATATCTCTCAGGTTTCCTCACGATATTTTCCTTTACCGAAGCAAGTGATAATTATACAATACGCACATGAATGCGAAAAATCAGAGGTGCGTGTCTTCGGTTCGAACTTGAGACATGGCAGTACAGTAGCCACACCACTATCTATCGCATCTATGGCTATCACTGCTTATATAGAAGTTAAATGAAACGGAATATTGCAGAACAAAACCTTATTTGTTTGTTACGCACAACAACCACATATCATAATGAGCATATTTTTGTAACTCTAAAAAACAAAATTACTTACCTCATATTTTGTGCTAATGCCCTTGAACCCACAAGGCATTCTATTTTTTTCACAAACACACACAGAAAAGCAAAAAACCAAAACACACGAAAAAGCTACAAGTACCAACACTAACACAAAAAAAAAATCATGCGGTATTGTATAGCGGTACATGGTTCTTTTGGCGCTTGTACATTGTTCAATAATCTATGGAAATTGTATTGAAAAAACAAGATGGCGGACTGTCATAAAAACCATGCAGCACTTTAACATGAATATTATCACACCATGCTAGTATTCTAGAATGTGTTCGCCACAGTCTCCTTACTCCGGAAAGCCAGAAAAAACTGTGGTAATCACCAGAAAAAAAAACAGCGTGATATTATAAGTAAAAAGATATCGACGACTAATTACAAACAAACAAAAAACAATAACGCAACCAAACGAAAAAAAAAACATGCAAAAAAAAAAACAAAACGTAAAAACATATGCAAATAAAAACAGGTTTACTATTTCGAAATTTGAAAAATTCTGACGGCAAGCCACATAATTATGCGAAAAATGCTGGACAGTCTTTATTTTTTTATCTATTCAATTACTTATTTTAATTTTCTTATAAATTACATACATAGCTGGACAAGGGGCCAAAAAGCATCACGATAACACTTTAAAAATAAAGGTAAAGAATTGACATTTTGTAATAACAATCGAGTACTACTATTTACCCAGGTATTTGCATGGGTCTACAACTCGACGCCTTCCACCGCTGCTATTTAAATAATAATAAATATTCATTTAAATTAATTATGTGCTTAACTTTGTAACCAATTATTGTGTGTTTAACTGTCCTTCAGTTTAACGTATGTCAGAACAGTCAGCATAATGATAACCATACAATAGGCTTAAAATATTCAGGTATTTCAGTAATAAAAATCAACGGAAACTGAATTCTATGCTCTGATTCACTTTGACATTGACATTTTTAGGACTATCTAGAATTTTATTGTAATAAAATACTTTTACAAAATGTTTTCAAGCTGGATTGTTGTTACTTTTGATGGTAACTGTACGCACTTACACGGTTATTTGTTTTCGGATGCTTCAAGTGGCCATTTTAGTTGTAAATTCTGACCTTGCTACAGAGACATTTCTGTTTGGATAATTATATGTACCTACTTTTAAGTTATAATAATGTATATCAACTGGTACATGTACCTACAGTCGTACAAGCTATATGATATATAGGCAGGTAGCTTGTAATCTACTTTAAGTAATCAATTCTATTCGGCACATTTTCATAGTAGGTTTTCTATCCATGCTATATTCCATAAAAATCTGTCTGTTACCGATTCACACCTTAACGGATGAACGACTTTAGATGTTTGGCACACGGATAGACCCGACTTACAGTTTTTTGAACATGGGATACATTTTATCCCAGTTTCCGTGGCATCATTTCTGACATTTGACAACTTTCTGACATCTGACAACTTCGTTACTGAGACCGCTTTCACATTTAGGCGACTTTAGCAGCGCGACTGTCGCGCATCTAACGTCCAAACGGTAAAAAACGTACTTTTTGCTTGCGAATGTGCTTCTGCCGCGCTACTGTCGCGCAGCTAACGTCCTAATGTGAAAGCGGCCTAAGCTACACGAAGTTGTTGTGCACATAAAATGAATATTGCGAATGGAAAGATGAATATTTTGCAGTAGTTAAACCTAAACGGCTTTTTTGACAGTACATCAAAATGTGAGGTTTAGTAATAGAGGTTTATCACTAAACAATTTTTAGCCGAAGTCGATTGCCTCTGGAATTCGGACAAACGACCAAGTATCTAATAACCAAAAGAACGGGGTCGAGTAAGTCAGTCTTCGGGATTTTTTTTTCGGTTTGATGGTTCAACTTCATTCAAGCTACTCGTAGTGTAATAAGTGCATCGGGTGCCCGAATTCGAGCAAAGTTATTTAACCACCCGAATACGGGCTAACGACCAAGTGGGATTGCGCCTTAGTACTTGTCTTGGTTTATAAGATTCATATATAAATTCTTGTTGTTTCTTCATTCGTGGGTTACATGTGTAGTAACATAAATATGGAATAGATTGTGTATAAATGTATTTTTAAATATTGTGCTAATTTAAGAATCTCTAGTTAAGCCTGGCACGTAACTGTTTTTTGTCCTTAACAAATAAAATAAAATAATAGCCGCACTGCTCTGTAGTGTTGGCTAATTAGATTATTTTATTTACGAGTTAACGAAAACCATTTGATTTCCAAAACTTGTAATACAAGCTGTTTACAAAACCGCTCTACGTTTTTTTTAAATTAAAAGTTAAAGTTGAAAGTATCATTTTATTATACGGAATTTATATTATATGCATCAGCATAACTACATCCTGGATGGTGGTAAGGTTAAAAAAGTAATATTCGTTATTTTACTATGCTAATTTATAATTATGACTACCTACTGCAAAAACAGCACACACACGAAAGCAACATTAAGTCGCATAATAACTCAGTCCGGTCCAAAAGTCTCTATACAGCGAGATTATTTTAAATCTCCAATTTAAGTTTTTTTATACTCGGTGTAAGGTGTGGTTCAGAATGTTAAAATGTTTTGCCTTTCTATCTATGGATTTATGAAATAAAATACTAGATATAGGAATTCACGCACGTACTTACTACTCAGGAGCACACAATTAGCGTGAGTATGCGAAAAGAACGTGAGTATAATATTTCATTCACAGGACGATTGTGCCTAATAATAAACAATTTGAGTAAGTCTGAATATATGTGTATAACGCTTTTTTATGGCATAGAGGTGTAAACAAGCTGGCAATCCTACTAGGGGGCTATTATCCTCTCTATAATACTACTATTTTAATCGGATAGTTCCAAATGGGTGTAGAAGAGGTGTGTGCTAACCATAGACATCTGCATACTGCAGTACACTGACTCTTATTTTTTTTTAAACGAGTTTGTCCCAATAAACATTTTGTTAATCAATCGTGTTAAATCAGTTGTGTGTAACGACCACGTATCTATAACGCGTGGTAGACCTACGCGATGGCGATGAATGATAGAAGACCGAAACAAAATAATTCTCGTAAATTCCAGAAACTTCTGGACCGTCAAAAAACCCATGCAGCACTCACCTTTCCCCAGGAACCCAGTTCCTCCCGTCAGAAACACACACTGGTCCCTATAGAACTGCTGGATTTCAGTCTTAGGTCCGTTACCCTTGGTCAGCTTCTGTTTCTCCTCCTCCTTGGCGTCCATCTTGTCCTCCTCCGCGTAGTAAGTATCCTTGTTGTCCGGGACGAACTCGTGATCTTCCGAGAAGTCCAGGATGGGGGCTGTCGGGTTCATCGCTTGGTTCTCTACTTCTGCTATGCGGACTGAGTTTTCTAGTTCCTGTTTTGGGGTTAGGTTAGGTTAGGAAAAAGAAAGTGAAAACTGAGGTGGTTGTAGTATAGACATTCTGTCCACGCTAGGACGGTGGATATCCATGAGGATTTCCATACCGAAAAACAAGAGCTAGAATAGATGACAAATTAGATAAAGGACCGATTTTATTGATGGTCTTACTATAGCGAAGCAGCGTTACTGAATTCAGGGTTGAAAGGTATGGGCGCTGGTGTTGACATGACATGAGACATTACAGCTCTATCTATGAGAAGGCAAAGCATTTGCTGCAACCATCAGGCGTGGGCGGATGTATCGAGTGATTTAAAAAGTTAGTATTGAGCTGTGGCCCAAAATAACCAATAGTGGTGCCTTACTCCGACCCGACCCAATGTGGCAGACCTCGTAGAAGATGGCGGGACCAGTTGGACAAACCCAACGGCCACATTAGCCCTGGATGGAAAGAACCGGAAGTCATGGGGAGAGGCTTTTGCCCTGCAGTGTGATGATGCAGGCTGCAGTTACAGTAGAATAAAAAATCAAATATACTCACGTGCAGATTGTCCTGTAGTTCCTTGCTAAGGTTCCGGACATTCTCCAGCTCCTTGATCATCTGCTCTGTGGGCTTGCCGTACACGTCGATGTCCAGCTTCTCGCCCTTCACCTGCGCCTCCACCCACTTCTCCATCTTGTCGCGCGTGAGTGCGGTCTGCTTCAACGGGGATTCGTCTAAAGTGTGGTTCATTCTGCGGAGGAAGAGAGTAGACGTGATGAGCCAGATCTTTTAAGATGACTTTAGGAAGACTTTTCGAGTCTGATATCTAAGTAGTCATTTGCCTGGTTCGTGTCATACGCGAGACTGCTGAGCGTCCCCTCGCTCCTGTGTTCGTTCAGTGCTACTGAGGTTATCCACTAGGATTTTTTTCAGTTGTAGCCCGGATTTAGGAAGTTGGCGGTATGAGACCCCAGGGCTTCGGAAGGCACGTTAAGCCGTTGATCCTGCGCCTGATCTCTCTCCGGCTGCGTTGGATTACCGTCCGATCGGACTATGAGATCGAGAGGGCGCCCCTGTGTTTACGTAAACATTTGTGCACTATTATACACGACCGAAAACGGTCAGGAGAACATTTTGGACATATTGTTAATGTTGTAAGCGCTGTTACGGAGCGTGAGGTCAGTATCTGTATCTGGCCGTTAATACGGCACGTCGAGTTTTACCCCAAATTCGGCTTTTTATGTTGAGCGTCGTTATTGTCGCTCATACGTGTGTTGTGTGTGGCAATCTTTTTCTAAAGCCCGATGTGTGTCAAACATCCGAAAACATTTCAAACACCTCTAAATATGTACGTATATAAAACAGTCGGGTTAGTTACACCATTTATAACTCAAGAACGGCTGGACCAATTCTAATGAACTCTGATTTTTTGGATTCGTCTCCGCTCCGAATAGCAGAATAACTATTAAAATAATTGAAAAGTTCACGGGGGATAAAAAAAAAAGAGTTTTTAAATAGTTTAGGTTTGGCATGTTCCGCAATTGACAGCTCAAGTCACGCAGGTAGAGTAGGTAGGTAGGTAGGTAGAGCAGGTAGGTAAATAGGGTAGGTAGGGTAGTGTACATAGATAGTGTAGATAGGTAGGGTCGGTAGGTACAGTAGGTAGGTTGGGTAGGTTAAGTAGGTGGGTAGGAAAATGTGCATTGCAACGCAGCTAGTATCTACATAAAAGAACCCCTTTTTACAACAGACCGCCACCTGCTGCGGCTGCAGCGATCCTTTCATTCTCCATTTTCGTCCGCGTTCATACATTCATTACGCAACACTAGACGTTTAACGAAGCCCAGGGCCAATAGCTGCCACCCCCATGGGGAAAGGCGTGAGTTTATGTTTATGTATAATATTTAACATCTAGTTATTAATGGTCAATAATTTATATTGTCCTGTAGTTAATGCAACTGATTGGCAATTAACGTCAATCATTAACTGTTAATGCACATAGAAATGCACTTTTAACCTCAATACGCATTTATGTACATATTATTACCCTTTACAATAATGTTCCAGAACTATACCCATCATCATCTGCCTAGCCTTTTCCCAACTATATTGGGGTCGGCTTCCAGTCTAACCGGATGCGGCTGAATACCAGTATTTTACATGGAGCGACTGCCTTCAGAACTATACCTACCTACTAGTGGCGAAGGTTCTATATAACTCGATTCCTACCGGCTTCCCTTTGAAAAATGGGACAGTCAGTATTCTATAGACAAATAATATAATCACATTAAAGATTATGTACTCCGGCTTACCTCTTACAAAAATTGACCCCTTCGCTACTGCTACCTACTAAAAAGAAACTTTCACAGCTCCTTAATATTGCCGAAACGAGTAAATGACGAAATAGTGTCGCCGATGTCAAAATATTCCAGTATTGTAACAACAGGCCACCGGACCTTTTACCTCGAAGACCTACTTTCAAATTTAAATAAAAACGTTCTCTCGAAGTCCGTTGAAATAAAGCAAAAATATTTTTAAAAATGGAATTGAAATAACCGAAAACCTGAACAGGGGTCATTGCAAGTCCTCAACATTACGAAACATCTTTTTTTATGGGACCAAACTTGAAATCGCGATAAAAAAGGGCTGATCAATATTCATTATATTAAATAACTTAAATAATACAAGGATGGAACAGTTCGCGCCCTCGCTGTGTTCATTTTCCCCTTAGTAATCTACTCGGTTACCTTAACATGTATTACAAATACTTAGCTTAGCAGCTAGCAGCGTTACACAGTAATCTCCAGGAAAAAGCCTTTACTTGAAATGAACAAAGAAACGAAATCACTCGGTTTACTGTACAGTCATTTTTACAGGAAAATTACTTAAAAAATTAAGACACATTTATTTAACGATACATATCAGTCGACTGTAATTGGCAGTCGCTCCAAATAAAATACTGGTAGGTATTCAGCTGCATTCGGTTAGACTTGAAGCCGACCCTAACATAGTTGGGAAAAGGCTAGGCAGATGATGATGATCAGTCAATTGTAACAACAAATATACCAAGTACGCAACTATAGTGTTTACTTAGCTATAATTATGATTATTATTTGCACAATAATCATCTATTTAGTTTCTCACTTATGTGCTAAACATTCTGCCATGGCTGAGAAGTATTTTTTACAGTTTATGGTGGATTTTGAACCATGATATCACCTTATTTAGCATAGAAACATATAAGTTGGTTAGCGTTCCACCATGATGTGAAGTGGTCAAAGGGTGAAAGCAGCGCCCAATGAAGCTTGCTCATGTGATGTCAACCAGAGAAACATTAGAATAAAAGTCTTATGTGTCTGTAATTACTTCGACAACCTTCAAATTGGAACACACGAAAAAAAAATTGGGTGGCGAAAATAATTCAAGTCAAATAGTACTTAAATATTTAATTGTTTTACTAAGAGCTCACTACCGAATGACCTTCCTACCTTCCTCTGGCGCGGTAAACCGTGATAATATAATTAGTTTACAAACTGCCATCGCATATTTACTTCCTACTCAGAAAAATGGCATTCTTAAACAGATCTACGTGATTCGCGCGAGCCTACAATTTCGCTTTGTAAGCATTAAGACTTGACAAGTCAGTCGAATTAATTACTTAATGATTATTACTTAAGGTAACATATATGTGTAAGTATAGCTTGTTGAGATCAAAGGTATTTCCAAGTAGATTTTAAATACTCCTCGATTATTATTATTTGTTGTATTTTAGCGGGAATTATACAGGACTTACAAAGTTACGGGTTTGAACATGGCATCCACAATTTTGATAGCTGAATACTTAGCAAAGTGCTAGTACCTCAGTATCCTAGTATAAAACGTACCTACTACCTACTTGGAAAACATTGCAAGGTCTATCTCTATACAAGTGTATGATGCGTGTGTGTGTGTGTGGTGTGTGTGTTTGTGGTGTGTGTGTGGTGCATTTAAATAAAAACGTAGAAATAAAAAGTTCCGTACTAATTGCAAAAATAAATGCAGTTCCTTAAGGTAACCGAAACTTTTGCAAAGTACCTCTGTTTTGTTCAAAGTAGCGTAGCGTTAGGTACCGTAATTATTAGCCGCAAATGTCATTGTGTTTTTTGATGCAGGACGTCCTCAAGCCTGTCGGAAGTCGGAACAACTAACTTAACAGGGTGGAGAAGCCTATTTCCAGCAGTGATACGACGTCCAAAAATGAGCATTCAAACCAAGAACGGCATTTGTTACGTTGAGAGTCGACTCATAACATTAAAAAATCAATCGCAGACGATTTTCTTTGTTTACGATAGGAATATTGATGGCAGTTATTATCGAGTCAAGGCGATTGACTGGCACTGGCCCCTAGTACTCTAGTAATGTCCGTCTCATTGGAATTGCGCACATGTCAGGTTCATTGACCTTGTGACGTTTGATAAATAGTTTTTCCTATTCTAATAGGTAAGTACATAATCTCACAACTTTTTCCTATTTTCTGAATACCTATTCAGAAAATATCCTTACAATCCTTACATAAACGTTTCGCCTCGTCCACGTCCATACCTTAGGTCATATACACGCATCTGACCTTTATTTTATAATTATTACGTTACATAACATCACGCTTGTATCCTCCGAAGGGATAGGCAGAACTGTATAATACATCCTTAATATATTTAATTCCCAGTAAAGCATTACGTAGTGATCATTAACAGGGCTGAAGTCCAGACCTGCTGCTAGATTTCACAGAACAGTGTCCTCTAAAATCCTTTAGTTTCAGTGTGTGTTCCGCTTTGCCAGATAATATGTAGGTCTAGGTATAGCCAGTTAATTCGCTTTGTCAATAATACGGTTAATTACGCAGTCTAGTCTTGTTGCACTCGTAATATTTTCCATTGCAAAGCCAAGACAAAGGTAAAGTTTGCGTCATTTTTTTTTATCGTAATTATGACAGATGTGTATTGATAGTATTTTCCTCATAATGAACACAAATCACACCGCGATGGCCAAGGTAATGATTGAGACGCGTATTGGCAAGCGTAGTGTGGGGCGCCGCCCAGCCCCCAACGGGTGAGACTGGACGCAGAATGCGGACAGGGTGCTGGGTTGAACACAAACTTAAAAAGAAGCCTAGGTAGGTACTGAAACCTTATTTTGTGTGGTCGTCTTCTTCCATACATCTCTATGAAGCCGCCATCTCATCGTCAGTCTCTTTCTGGCCATACCATCTTTCACACAGTCCATCAATCGTCTCTTTGCTTTTTATACCCTAGTCATCGACATTCATACTCATAACATTCCTCACAATGTTTTCTTCGTTCCTCAGTATCACATCGCAGCTCATACCAAGACATTCAATGTCTCACGCTAACAAGATTTATTGTTAACTGTACTCTCTGTAGATACGTTTTTGTTTCGTTCCAATTACGTAATTATGTTTGTTTTTATAACCAAGGACGTTGGTTGTACATTATATAGTACGGTCAGCAACAAAAGTTGACATTGACACAACCTTTTTTACAGTTTCAATCGAACAAAATTGACACAATATGATTCCATAAAGTGCGTTTCAATCTGTATAACAGCCGTTCGGTGGCAATGCCTTTAATTTTGACAGTTTAACAACATTAATTGCCATATTTGCGTCTTTACCCAATTGAGGTGCTGTTCCAGTTGAAAATAAATATTTTGTTCAATCACAAAGATTTTAACGACCTTTGTTGCCGTTACCTACATCATTAGTCATTACGATGGACCTCAGACAAGGTTATGTAACTATAAGTAGGTAAGCAGGTAAGTACAGAAGCTTGCATAAAAGGAAACTGTCAGATGTCTGAAATAACTTCATTGTGCTGCTGATATTAACACGAACGTCTAGCAATACCTATAGATTATGAAATTACCATTATTTTCGAAATGCTAATGTTGCCATCAACTAAAGTGTTTATACATAAACGCTGGAAACGATTCGAGACCGTTGAACCAGATTTTTACTGTTTAAACGTCTCTTAACTTTAATTAACTAACGTAACATATGAATAAACCCTTAATTATGGAGGAATTTGTTGGTGAAACTTTACAAACCTGTTGGCGAAACTACGCTGATGTGGCTGGTTTAATTATTATAAAAAAATATTTTCTTGAATGAAACAATTTTCACGTCTCAAGTTAGTTTTAAACTATCTTTTTTTTTGGAAAATCCTCAAGCATGTTCTATGCTCTGGGGTGGGCCAAGAGGTCTGTCAGACTCTTTCTGACTAGATCACATGGTGTTCATAGTTGAAGTTAACTTCTTAGTAGAACCCTCTGTCGCGCCGTAGCAGTAGCGAAGGGTAAATTTTTTTATTATTTGTCTATGGAATACTGATTGTGCTAGTTTCCAAAGGGAAGCCGGTAGGAATCGAGTTGTATGGAACCTTCGCCACTGGTCCCTAGTTATTATTTTTTAAGATAACCGCCCGGGTACCACCGGTTTATTTGAGTCATCATTAATTAGTTTACCGTTTGAATGGTCACTGAACCTAATGTCGTAGTCGGCTAACCTCTTTAAATTATTAATATGGCTATAATCACATTCAAGACGTTGACAGAATAACTAATACTCGTAGGTACAGCAGACCGCACGTCAGAAATGAAACCAGATGGTATGCTGCCCTCGTTGTCTTCATTGACGTTTCTTATTTGTAATTATTTTTTTCCTTGACATTTTATATTTGTACCTAGTATTTTAGTTCAATTGATATTCTATATTTGTTATTTTAATTGGCTTTTTATATTTTAACTAGCTGTTGCCCGTGACATTCATCCTCGTGATATTATTATAAAATACAATTTTCCCCATTTTTGAAACATTTTTCATTGATGCTCCGCTTCTATTGTTTGTAGCGTGATGTTATATAACTAATAGCCTTCCTCGATAAATGGGCTATCCAACACTAAAAGAATTTCTCAATTCGAACTAGTAGTTCCTGAGATTATCGCGTTCAACCAAATAAACTCGTCAGCTTCATATTATTAGTATAAATTTGTATGTCAAAAATGACTAAACATAGCAAGAACCTTTACTACATATAAGATCCTTAATATTGATACCTATGTTTAATAAGTAAATGATTCTGGTTCTGGTTCTCTTATTCTATTGAAAGTCCGTACTGTGCTGGCCTACCACTGGGCTACACCGACCTGCGAGGTGCAGTCGACTGTACATATTTTTATTTCATAGTTAATACATAGTTTGCACTGTTATAGTAATAGACCACCCAAGATAATATTTTATGGGGACATCTTAAGATTAACATTGTCCTCAAGCCACAAGTGATTTATATAAATGTTTGTATAAATGCGAAAGTTTGTATGTGTGTTTGTTACTCCCTCACGCTGTAACGGCTGAACGGATTCGGATGAAATTAAGTACACATATGACCGAAATAGGTTAACAAAATCGAATTTAACACGAGCGAAGTCGCGGGCAAGTCCTTGTTGGTTTGATTATTTTTGACGAAGTGAGTCTTCAATAGTAGTCCAAGGTTCAGAGTACAGTTGTACGAAAAACGTTATATTTTAATTTATGTTAATTATTATCAAAATAAATAACTGGCAGTCGGGTTTTTACGTTTTTATTTATGCGATCCAGATATTATTGGTTATGTTTTAGCATAAATGCGAAAAGAGCGACGACCTCTGCTAGGGCCGCTGCTAGGGATGATCGACATTAGAAAAACATCGATGGTGACATCGATTCAAAAGCATCGATATGCGATAATTATCCAAAGGAAAATATCGATGTTTTAGTTGGTAAAATAACACATCAATTATTTTAATCATTAAATGTAATTACGCCAACTTGAAAAAAAAACACCTCTATATTTTTAGTTGATGACCAACAACACGAAATCCTTTGTTGCCCTAATTACTACCAATCTTACTACCAGTTGTAATACCGTTAATTTTGATTACCCTTCCTACTACTCCAGTATTAGGTTGTTACAAAGGAAAAAATAAATAGCCCTTGTTACTGCCTTAAATTTAGTAAACATTTTTTTCGGCAACGAAATCATCATGGAATATATGATGTTTGTACAGCCGGTCTATGAAAACCTTGACCATCTAATGACAAAGAGTAGCGTCCACAACGTAATGTACTTACGTAATTTTGGTAGCTCAGTGTACCGACTTAAAATTTTAATACCTATATACCTTTTGTTTTTTTCAGTTTCAAGTAGCTATCGAGTTATCAATCAACCCGTTTTAAAAGATATCTTGTGTCAACCTATGTAAAATTAATATTTTTTTAAATGTCCATAATAAAGAGCATTCTATTTTATTTTTCTAAAAAAAGTTCTTTTTACTCAATCCATGTCGAATAATCTCTACAGTATGCAAAAATAATCTCTAACTTTAAGCCACGCTTTCGTAGCCATTTGAATATTGTGACCGTGGCAATGACTCTTCGACCGTTAGCTTTTGAACTTTCCGTTTTAAATCTGGGGACCGATACAATTTAAAAGAAAACATAATTTGTAAATTCTTTAGGTAATACATAAGCAGGTACCTACACTGGTTGTACACAAGCTTCATAAGTGGCTTAAAATATTGCCTAAAGCCAGTACACTTAAATGGAGTTGTTGCAAGTGAGCACCAAACTAGAGAGTACGGGTTGAACCTCATCAATCAGCACGGAATCGCACTTTTCCATGCTCCTATCCTTTTCTGATGAACTGTCATTTGCTAGAGCGAGTAACAGCATGCCGCGTGCGATAGCACTACCGCTTTTTTTTGCGACAAAAATCTTGCGACCAGCTGAACAGTTTCTTGCGAAGTGTTTCAACTACCACTTCCGAAAGGATTAACATAATTAAGCTATTCGGTAGCTTAAGTCAATCTTATACAGAATCTGATCCGCTCGCTCAGTTCCGATGAACTCGTTTAGTTATTAAATTAACTAAAACTTCATAACTCGTTTAGTTTCATCAGCCGGCGATATTTACAGACGCCACCACATCAGGTTACCCGAAACTGTCAAGTTTCCCCAATCAAACTTGAACCTAATTCTTTAGAGAAAAAGTTGAAAATCTATTAAAGAAATTTGACAGATTTTAGTAGGTCTAGCTTGATGTACTGATGTACGAGTGTTCGTCTGATCAAGTGGATCTGTAGGTAGAACTGACCCTGTGTGGCAGCCGGCTTTAAAATTTGAGGAGTAGTGATTTCAAGACTTCGACAGACATTCAATTATTATTTATTCGTAGATTTAGGGCAAGAGCCTCTAGACTACCGGTTTCGCTAAGAAGTAAATGTCTAAGAATCTATTTTTAATCTTTTAATTCATCCATAATATTCATGGTCACCATTGTTTTTGTAGACCGTACCTACGGATATTTGCGAACCTGTTTTCTATTACTAACCTAACCTAAAAGTAACTCGTGCAAAAATATAATTTTAATACGCTTCCTCGAAAACTAGCTCTTATCGCATTATTATTAGGTTCAGTATGCAATGTATTTCACACTCGTGGTTTTTTTTTTCATTTATCTGTAGGTGTGTGGAAATAAAAAAAACATCCACAGATAACTATAAATTAATCAAAACAGGTTCAATTCCTATAATGAGCGGTGATTTTTTTTTAATCTGTGCAAATAGGCGCAAATGCTTTTACGACGTAAATATTTTTTGAATATTTAAATTGTGTTTATAAATAGAATATCATAAATAAATTAGATTAATTGAAAAAAATATTTACTGAACAAATAAACATTTATTTGTGTTCTAAATTAAAAATATTTGAATTTTCTATTTTTCATGTGAGGCTGTTTAGCGGCTTCATACCTTTGCTTCTCCTTCATTCAACCTGCGAAAGCAAAGCGCGGAAAACAAAGTTTCCCCACTTGTATCAAAATGTACTACTTCCGTATTTTGTCACAGACGTTACAAAAACCAAGTTGTAATCGACGCAGAGTGCGTCGTCTATTAGGAAAGCAAAACGGTCGAGACTTTTTTAATTGTCATACAAAGTTAAATATGGTTAATTAGTTCGTTCGTTACACGTAGGTAGGTACTTCCCTAACGGTACGACGGGTGTATTGTATAAAATACCCAGTGTTGTGCCCGTTATGAGTATTTTCTCTAGTTAGTCCCTAGGTTCGTAATGAAGGACTAGGATGTACCCATAAACCGGGCACAGGTACAGATGTTAGGCTGATTATTGGAATTCGTATTGTAAAAACACCACACCCCATTCGGGGATTGATCCCACACTCGGCAGCACTGCACTCGACACTCAGCCAGTCTAGGTATTGCTGATTTAGTTGCAAGAACTATATTAGGTATGTAAGTACACACGGCGGATCATGAAGCTTTACATTTCCAGTATAACTTGGCCTCGCTTTGTTTAGATTTTCTATACTATTAGAGATCCGCATAAACTGGTTTTGTATAGCTTGATGTGCCGTCGTGCGTACATTCAGTATCAAAAGTCAATGCCGATGACTTTACAAAACTTTAACAATAAGTATTGTTATTGAAAACTCGCGAATAAATTATACCAACCTTCTGTGTAATTTAAATGTTATTTTCTACGTGAAAACGTCATAATTAATCTAGAAAACAAAAGCTGCCAATGTAAACCACATTGAATAAATTATCATACAATTTAAATGTAATAGTCAGTCAATTGTAATTATTGAAACTTCACGAAGGTAGGTTTAAATAAATAACAATATTTCACATAAATCGCAATTCACTGACTTTTGCTGCTGTCTGTACGTTACCAGCTACAAAAACTTGATACAAAAGTGTGTAGGTACAAAAAGGTGTAACCTATAGGTTATGTTGATGACCGTTAATTACCGCAGGGTTTCCCGTACATCCGCCAAGGTCAACATTTTGGAAAAACCCAATAACGACATCTCAACTACATAGACACAACATAGTATTAAAATATTATAATTATATGCAGTTTTTGTCGGATTCTTTTCCATAAGTATATAATATTTTGAATGAATGACTTGCTCGTTTTTTTTGTAAAACAACACCAAATATTTGTAATGAATAAAGCATTATACAAAATCTGAGCCTCAGTTATTTTTTGTGTATAATATTCACATCGTTTTTTGCTGTCTCTACACGGTATTATTAGAGTAAACCTGAATGTCAGTATGTTGATCCCAGGTTCCACAGAGCCAACCTCAACAACTACAACTGGTTTCAAACCAGTTGTTATGTAGGTAGTATTTATAGGATGTTACTGTAAGCCAGCCTTGTTCCCGACTATGTGGCTCGTCTTCCAGTCTAACCGGACGCAGCTGAGCACCAGTATTTTATGTGAAGCCACTGTCTACCTGACCTACGCAACCCAGTTGCTGCATAACACGATACCCCTTGGAAAGACTAGACAGCAATATAGATTTTACCGTTAATTTATTAGACTGTGAGGGCTTCACTAGTCACTAACTTTTTATATAGAGAAGGGACGAGCCTTGGTCTTCACGTTTACATCCTTATATCTTCCGTTTTTGCTGTAACTCAAAAAAAGCCAAGCATGACTTGAAAATAGGTACCTATTTAAAAACGAGCAAATCACTTTATAAATACAACATAGCGGATCTGTTCTCCAAAGCGGTAGGCAGAGGGGCATTCAGAGTGTGTCACATTTTGTCTGTAAGGTGCCTGTGTATTGTTTAGTTTCATCCCCATAAACAGGGACAGTCTATAGCCATTAACTGGCCAAAAATTTCAGATTCTTTCATAAATTGGTTCTTGCTTGGGAGTAAAACCCGCGAGCCCTGACTGGGGCCCTTAGTAATAAGATAAAGAAAGGCTCCTAAAATTTCATAACGACCACTTACTTCATACTTATTACATACTAGCTGATCCCTGCGGTGTCACCCGCTGCTCAGCCCCTAAGGGTCATAGCGTGATGTTATATAGCCTATAGCCTTCCTCGATAAATGGACTATCCAACACAAAAATATTTTTTCAATTCGAACCAGTAGCTCTTGAGTAATCTCAAGAGCTAACTCTAACTCAAGCGCGTTCAACCAAACAAACTCTTCAGCTTTATAATATTAAAATATTAGTATAGATTTAAAATATTTAAATCTAATGCTAACTGATATAATTACAAATGTGCGCAGTATACGAGAATTTAGCTCATACCGTAGGAAAACCCGGAAACGTATTTATTAAAATTAAAAAAATTGTGTTGTATTTAAGTGATGTCTACGCATATAATTCCAGTTGGGTACGTTAAGACTTGTCTGTTTTATTTTAAGTTAATTACATAAAATATATGATAAAAAAGTAACGATGTCATCTTTGTTTCCACATTTCTCTTTAGATTAGTTCTGAATTATTCAGGCTCTTGTTAGAATTATAAATTTTTGTACGACAGGCTGTTTCCATTTAGATACCAATCATATCCCATATTAAATGGAACTTAAGTATAACTGACGATGTTTGAGTGTACAAACTATTAAGTACACCTCTATCTATCCCTTCAGGTTTACAGGCATGATGTTATGTCGTAGTTAAATAACAGAGATTATTAATTATTGTCACAGTTTCTGCATTAAGTAAACAATATCATCGCCTTACTTAAAAAACGTCACAAAAAATCTTTTTCACTTCCAAAAAGACCCTTACCTTAAGAATTTTCTTTCACGCCTTTCGCTACGTACCTAACGTTATAATCACTGTACGTTATATTAATTAATAATAATAAGCCACACGTCTCTATGGCATGGAGGACGCCAGTCGACTGTGTTCCAAGTGCAGTATAAACTGCCGAATAAGGATTATAGAATAAAAGCCAGGGGTGCGGCATCGTAGGCGGGTTTTTTTTTCTTTAAACTTGATTTGTTTTTACTTTTTAAGCCCATAATAAAATGATAAAGGTCACACAAGGGGACATTAAAGTCTACCACTTATGAGTCCGTTTGTCCGTTTGGAGCAGTTTTACAAGTCTGTCAGTTTTCCATCCTCCTGTATTTATAATTTCTTCTTTAGTAATTTTCTAGTTTCAAAAATGGTAATTATTTTATAAGTTTCTTAAAACTGTTTTAATTCAGTAAATATGACAACATACATAGGTACGGAGAAAATGGTGGGACACAAGACTCCGACAGAAAAGTACCGAAGAAAATGTAGGCATGTGATACTACGTTTATTAAGTGGAGTGAGAGCTTTATAGGCAGATTATGCTTATAATTATGCTCTGCTATATTTTGACTGCATATCCAATTTAAGTAAACATACAGAAATCCAACAATGATTCCATGGTGATTCAGGGCAGAGTCGAAGGCACGAGACCACATGGTAGATCACAAACCCGAAATCAACAACAAATCTGTCACCAAGATCCCTAAGGCAAAATGTACTCGTTGTGATTCATGGTCTTACCTCACCTCAATTTAAAAAATGATGATACAGAACAAATTGTTGCCTTCCCCTGCCTCGGCTCGTAATCGCGAGCGCTACGCTACCTTTATTCTGACGTCACAGCTTTAGTTAGATCAACATAATACGCTGCAAACATCACATGTAGCAGTACAGTACGTGTTGCTATAGCCAAACCTCATGCTGCCTCATCACAGCTCGGACATTTGTTATTGGACTAAAATATATGTACTTACAACTTCTCTATGGCAGCACGGAGTCTAAAATTAACCCTGCATAACCCTCGCAGAATATAAGCATGAAGTTATGAAGTGTGAAACAAGTTATGGCTACTTGTTAAAAAGACAATCTTCAAACCGTCTTTCCGTGGGCCATAACGAAATTATGAAAATATTCTGTTCGATGACTCCTATGTGAAACCTCCTGAAGGTTTCACATAACTTTGGTACAGTCGACCGCTTGGTCGTAACACTTTGCCTTTCAGGTGTTTCTGAAGTAAAGGAGGCCAGCTTATACTCTACTGATGTGCGGCCTTTTGTACCTGACTCCTGAAAAATTGGCCCTGCTGAACATTAAAACTAGCAAAAATGCACGATTTTACGTTCGGTATGCTTAGTGCGAGTTTTTTTTACGTATCGAGCGCGTAACGTTTACGCAAATTAGTATGGCGCTGGGTAAGCGACAATTCGTGCCGCTAGGTGGCGGATACCCAGCGCCATACTAATATGCGTAAACGTTAACGCGCTCGATACGTAAAAAAAACTCGCACTAAGCATCCTGTACATACTCAAAATTTCTGCTTTGCTTTAATTTACAAGGCTAAAATAATGTACCTATGTCCTATACAGTCTACTGTCCCTCTCTCTGCTCTGCGTGCTCTGTCAGTTTTAAGGTTTGTAAGCATTTAGAGATACGCAGAAAAGTATGATTTAAACCATATTACCGCCGCAATCGAAACGCAAAAACATAATTAACATTGTAGAAAAAATAGCAAATATTTTCGCAAGTTGACGGATGTTTTAGCGACGAAAATATTGACAATCTTTGTCGCTAGAACATCCGTCACTGAAACTTTCGAAAATATTTGCTATTTTTTTTTAATATTTGCATCCGTATAAAGGGTGTAAATAGACCCTTAACATAGTCTAAAGGCACTTGTTCTCCCCGTCTTTGCGATCATTTTTTTGTTCTACACCATACCTGGGAACCTTCTAATTAGGGAGATATTGGGGGTCAAAGCTCCAATAATATCACAAGTTTTTTTTTTGTTTTTAATGGTACATTTTTACTTAACACACCTTCACTACCCCCGTACTATTTAATTTATCCATCAGCACAATGCTTTAGTGCTTTCCATCGAGTCCTACCTTAGAACGTGATTTTGCACCCCAAAAAAAAAAGTCGATTCCCAGCAATAATTTTTGCGTAAAGTTACTTTGATGTACAGAATGCTTGGTTGACGGCTATGTGAAGGGTCTGTTTACACCATGTATATATCCGATAATACGAAGTATTTAGCTATCAACTGATGTCTGAAGTTTAAGACAGACTAAAGAATCGGAATAAGTACACAATTCCTTCCTCATTATAAGAAAATGGTAATGGCATTATAAATGGTTTTCGCAAAGTATCTTAGGATAATCTGGCAATGAATCTGTTCTTTTAGCTAGATTCTAGCTAGAGTGGGTCTCATAGCTTTGTTCAGCTGGTTTGAAGTGTTCACACAAAGAATTTTAGTACTAGTAGGTACAATTCATCACTATGAGTTGTACCTTTGTGCTTGTCTGGGGAAGTAGATCACCTAGTTTTGGTGACAAACACGGTTTCGGTCAGAGCGTCAGACATCCATAATTATAAACCTAAAAGAAAACGATATTTCTAAATGCATTCTTTAATTTAACCATCAAAGTTTTTGCTCTAAATACTTCAAAAGTTTTTTCCGTTCATCAAGTAAGGTGTTTAATTTAAAGTTTATAATACGTAAAGGTCAACTCGACGGACGTACATGCATAATAAATAATGAAACGAATCTAAAATGTAAATATATTACGTTTAATGAAGTTCACGGGTCACTGAAAGCGAACGGTAACATGAAACATTGACAGACAGAGGATTTTTATTGGGAACTAGCTTATGCCCGCGGCTTCGCCCGCGTGGAGTTAGGGAATTGCCCACTGGATCTTACTTCTGGAATAATAAGTAATCTATGTATCTATCTCTAATACATACATAGATTTACATGTACTTGCTTATAACTTGCAATTATTATTATAAAGTTATATCAATTAAATTAGATACGTGAAATATTGATACCTTGGTTTGAGATTGGACATCGGATTTACTGGATTTTATCTGAAGAGTATGTAAACAAATTTTCAAGTCAATCGACCCCGAGAGTAAAAAGTTTCACAGAAAATTCAACACCCCATTTCACCCTCTAAGGGGTAGGAATTTCGAAAAACTGATACTAACTCTTCACAAAGAATACACCCTCCAATTTTCATATCTCTGGGACCCGCGGTTTGGGCTGTGCGTTGGTATATCAGTCAGCCAGTCAGGACATGGAATTTTAAATTGGGGGATGATTTTGTGATACACGTATCTCATCAGTTTAACTGAAGTATATTATGTAGACACATTTTCAAGTCAATCGACCCCGAGAGAGTTTCACAGAAAATTCAACACCCCATTTCACCCTCTTAGGGGTGGAATTTCAAAAACCCTTTCTTAGTGGATACCTACTCTCCACAAAGAGTTCATTCTCCAAATTTCATGTCTCTAGAACCAGCGGTTTGGGCTGTGCGTTGATATATCAGTCAGCCAGTCAGGACATTGAATTTTAAATTGGGGGATGATTTTGGAAAAACTGTGATATACGTATCTCATCATTTTAATTGAAGTATATGTAGACACAATTTCAAGTCAATCGACTCAGAGAATAAAAAGTTTCATAGAAAATTCAACACCATGGGGTGTTGAATTTTCTATGAAACTTTTTAAAAAGAAAAGAAAAAAAAAAAAAAAAAAAAAAGAAAGAAAAGAGAAAAGTTTCATAGAAAATTCAACACCATGGGGTGTTGAATTTTCTATGAAACTTTTTATTCTCTGAGTCGATTGACTTCAGCCTCTTAGGGGTGAAATTTCGAAAAACCCTTTCTTAGTGGATACTTACTTTACACAAAGAGTACACTGTCCAAATTTCATGTCTCTAGGACCAGTGGTTTGGGCTGTGCGTTGATATATCAGTCAGCCAGTCAGGACATTGAATTTTAAATTGGGGGATGATTTTGAAAAAACTGTGATACACGTATCTCATAATTTTAACTGAAGTATATGTAGACACAATTTCAAGTCAATCGACTCAGAGAATAAAAAGTTACATAGAAAATTCAACACCCCATTTCACCCTCTTAGGGGTGAAATTTCGAAAAACCCTTTCTTAGTGGATACCTACTCTACACAAAGAGTACACTGTCCAAATTTCACGTTTCTAGGACCAGTGGTTTGGGCTGTGCGTTGATATATAAGTCAGTCAGTCAGTCAGTCAGTCAGTCAGTCAGGACTTTGAATTTTATATGTATAGATTATTTTGAAATTATAGTATTCAATGTCAATCATATTTCGTTAGTCTTCAGAGCCGTCTGTTAACTATTGCATGCTCTGAGGAGCTAGACAAGATAATATTCTATCAGCGAACACGATGATGCGATGATGGAAAGATTGGGAAGGCAAAAATGTATCGCGTTGACTTTATGGAAAGTAGTCGATCCTGTTGACAGTTGGCGTAGAAATACGAAACGCTTTGAATGCGATTCACGCCCAATTGCCAGTCGTCTAGGCCCTCGGGGTCCTATTTATTGCTAAGTTTGTTTGTTATATAACATCTCGCCTGTTTCCTCAAAATATAAGACAGTGTTTTCAGTAAAAATTGTATTAATGAAGTGTGGTTTTTGGATTTCTGTAATTTTCAGCTGAATGATAGAATGGGTTCATAACAAGCAGAATATGCTTCGATCGGGTTTCAAATTCTGAAATCTGTTCTTAGAAGAATGTCGTCAGATAGCCGCTGTTGGCGACGACTTCAAATGCGTTAGCGGACCACATGGTGGCCCTAGGGCCTGGGGTCAACCCCAGCAGCCTTGCTATAGACTATATATTACACCCACACTTTGCCAGTTATGTTTAAGTCCCATATAGGCGACCTAGTGTTGCCCAATGCCCATTGTCGTGATTACGAATCCGGGCAAGCACTATATTTTTGTGTAAATTATTTCATCATCACTTCTCTCAAAACGGTGAAGGAAAACATCGTGAGGAAATCGGCAAGTCCTAGCACCAAAAATTCGAAGACATGTGATATTTACTAACCCACACTGAGCCCCACGTTGTGGGTAACGCCCTACTTCCTCCCACAGAGAGAAGGCCCAGCTGTGGGAACGTTATAGGCAATATAACAACTAGAATAGGCTGTCATCATCTGCCTAGCCTTTTCCCAACTATGTTGGGGTCGGCTTCCAGTCTAATTATAACAGGCTCTAAAACAACAAAATAAAGAGACGGAAAATGCCATAATATTTATGCTGCTACACATATACTTACTGCGAAATAATTGTCATCCAACCTGTTTGAAGTCTTTCCAATTAAGCTATTTTCAAGGGCAAGCGTATTTAGCGTTTTAGACATTTGTTGACGAGATTTCCTTGAAGACATGTCAATCACCGAAGCTCCTACAGCCCTGCCTCAAAATATGCTGGGATGGTTATGATGGCTGCAGTTTTTTTTGTGTTCATATTAAGATCATTGACTGACTCTAATATGGCGTAGCTTGAGTGATCAACACAGCCGTGTTCGATTCCCAGGTCGTTCGAAGTGTTGTTAATATTGAAACATTGTATTGGTTGGGTTCCCTTCATGTTAGAAATACTATTCTGCGAAAATTGTGACATCAATGCCTTGATAATGCGACGTTACGTTTTAACTACGCCTTTTTTGTTCGCTGTTTCTTAATATCGGTAACCTTACATCGAACCCTTGTTTCTTGTTGGGTTCTTGTTTAAAGTATTGGGTTTATTATCACGAGTTTCTCAGAGTAGGTGGGAGTCTGATTTTTCCGGAACCGATTGGAAATAGGCTGGCCCCTATTAGATGGGACTTAAACATAAGTAACGACATGTGGGTGTATTATCGGTACACCAAGCTGAGCTGTTAGAACCTTCGGTGAAAATGAGCGTGATGTCGTGTTCAGTGCACATAAATGCATAAAAGTTCTGCTAAACATTTAAATCAGTATGTTAAGCCACAGCAATGTTATGGTTGCAAAACCGACATCTATCGGACGATGAGAGTTCTATTAAGACGTCACGTGCACCAATGATCTATAGATCATTTTACTTCATTTTATACTCCCTAGATGGCGCTGGTATACATAGCGCTATTAAATTATAATGACTGTGTCGTCTGAGCTGTAACATTATAGCATAGTTTGCACTAATGTGTTATGCAATATCTAATTAAGTAATGATTAATTCCAGCAGATATACATAAGCAAACCGTAATTTGCAAGTGATTAATAGTAACTTATGATATAACGAAACATCACACCTGTGTTCCCGGAAGAGTTAGGCAAAGGTGTATTGTATTCAAAGGACAAGTTAACCCAAGTACACCCAACACATTTCCAGACGGTGGGCCCTGGGCCGGTCCTGTGGATACACTCACTACTGCTCGGGAGTCGCACTTGGGAGCACTAGACTAGCTCAACGAGCCTTTCATATCATTACATTGTCAACTGATTCAATTTGACGTTCAGTACGAACAGATTATGGACATCGGGCTTGACCAAATACTTCAGAATATTATATTTCAAGATTAGTGTTCAGAGTCCAGTCGCAACTTATGAAGTCTTTTAGAACAAGACAAGATTTTTGATATCAGCTACTACAGAAGTTAAAGCAAGTCAAAGTCCGAGTTCACATGTGTTGTAGCCACTGTAGCTCCAGTCTAGATAGAGTGGCCCTGTAGCTTTGTATACAGGGTGGTTTAAATTTGTAGTAGTAGAGAAAGACATGAAGTGAAAGAACTCGTCCGGGGCAGCACCGCCACTATTTGATGTGCCAGGTCTTTGTCCGCAGGGTGTGCCGGAGTGATACGCACAAGATGCATTTAAGTTTTTTTTTTTTTTTTTTTGGTATTACAAAGAGCAAATTACGAGCAGCATACCGTCCCCTTACTTGATAGGTCGTAAGTTTAAACCCAGTCAGCCACGTTTCCTACACTACTGCTCTCAAAACGATGAAGGAAATAAATCAAACATATATGTGACATCCATCAATACTGGGGTAACGGCTCCGCACGCACAGAGAGGAGGCCTGTGTCCCAGCGCTGGGAGTATTACCTATAGGCTGATTATGTATATTAGGTGGCGGTGACGCAAAATGTCAAATTCCGTCGTCCCTCAAAGGGAAACGCAGAGAGAACGGATATTTCAATGTAAACGTAAACAAAAAGGTATTGCGGTGTACTCGAAGGCCCAACACACCGACACTGTGTTATATCGTGTAGATTGATTGCGATGCAAAATTATGGACTTTCTTTCCTAATAGGAAAACACTATCTGTGTGCTAGTGAAGGGAGTAAAGACATATCGATGTTTCCTGAGGGAAAGAACACCTCGTCCTGGAGATCGATTTCAGGTTGAGGTGTTCAAAATACCATGATATTCAACAGTGGACCGTACTCAAGATTATTTTAAAGACCAATGTCAAGTGACACTTGCCAGAAGAAAGTTCTTCAAAATGGGTGCCAATATTTATAATGTTTGATGATAATTTTAAATGTTTTTACAGATTGTAGTTCTTGGTCTCAGTAACTTGTTAGAAAGTATTCCTCAAGTAAATATAAATCTAAAATTAGCCAGACACTTTCACTTACTGCAGTAGAGAACCGATGAGATACTTATAGCTGTACTTAAGTAGGTATTATAGAAATGCATTCAATTAATCATCTGACATTACCTTCAAAAGTCATCGATATTTTTTATCGATGAATCGACTTAAAGTTGTAACTTTGCCTCTCACTATCACACAGTGTTGTTTTCACAGAATATGAAAGTAATGAAGCGTTTCCTACAAAAAGTTCGAAGTCTTTCTACCTTGAAATCGAAACTATACCTTAACAATGTTACATTTAAGTTTATAATTGAGTGGCTTATTAGCCCCACATGGGTCTCAAGGGTAAGGGACTTTTAGAAGTGAATGGGAACTCACACATTCAGATTAAACGTACGAGAAAATTAAGTAATCAAATGTGGACTTTATGCCCGAAGTAGAAAGTTGTATTTCATTCAAAAGTCCTTGAGTACTTAATTCAAAAAGTTATGAAATCGCAAACACATGGGATACTCAGTTGTCACATAAAACCACAACTTGAATGAATCATTACAGAACAATCTGTCTTCTATTGCGTAATTCATAAAGTCGTAATTCGAATGCTAATGAGATATACTTATTACGTTTTAACGATAGTGAAAGTGGATTTTCGTTCCTAGTTCGTATTCAGTTTGGCGGCAAAACTGGTGGTCGCTGGTTATACGCGCTTGATTTTTTTAAATTGTTTTTTTTTAATATGGTGATGTTGGTGACATGAGATTTTGTTGTTATAAAAGTGAGATTTATATATTTTGTGCTGTGTAAAATGCAACTGACTTTTAAAATGAGTGTGAAGTCGCTTATGTTCGTCTTCCTACTTTCTTTTGGTGAGCTAACTATTTAAATACATATGTTCTATAAAACTTAGGGCCATAGACTAATATAACATCGGTAATTTTGACATTTGTATGCATTATTGCGCCATTTCTGCGTTAGGGATGGGCAGAAGCCAAATTACGTGAGCAGTTAGTTACGAGCATGCCTTCGGACTTTGAGTTATTAATAAATAACATAGTTAATTTAATGAATGACAAAATCTCCTATTTGTCATTTGTAGTATATTCACACAGTGACTCGTTACATCATAGTTCACACTTCGAACAGGGAGGTTATAGGTTCAATTTTGACGGCACGGTTGGGGCAGTGACTGGGCGACTGGCTGCTGCGCAGCGCGTCGCGGGTTCGATCCCCGCGAGGAACAAATATTTGTATGGCTTATAGGTAGTTGTTCCGGGTCTGGCTGTTTGTGTATGTGAGTTTAAATGTTTGTAAACGCACCCACGACACAGGAGATACACCAAGTGAGGGGGCAACGTTTAAAAAAAAATGCCAAGTCAAGCAAACACTACATGACTAAGAACATATAGCCAGTATTCGCAAAGGGACAGACAGAGGAGGCATCATTTCCCCTATGGTAGAGGTGTGTAGAAGGTTGATACACCCACATTCCACCAGTTATGCTTAAGCCCCATGATTAAGGGACGAATTAGCCCTCAAACTGACACAAATTCAAACTGTTGACTCCTGCAGAAGAATGTGTAGTTTATATGCCTTTGAAAACCAAAAAAAAACTATTAAAATTGGATGGATTTTTTTAAATAATTAATAATAATTACGTAATTAATCATAAATAACATGATATCTATACTATCAAACTATTATTATAAAAAAGGTAAAATTTGGATGTAGGTGTCTATCTTCGGAACTGCTGATCCGATTCCGAAAATTCTTTCACTAAAGGGAAGTCCGACTGTCATCAGCGTTCCCGTGGCATAATTTCGTAACTAAGCGAGGGTACTAGAAACCTAGTACTTAGTCAGTTATTGGATGTGCAGCTGTGTCGTGTCAGGTGACTAAGTATTAGTAAACAGTTTTGCCCAACTCTTGTAAGACGGCAAGCGGTAGTGCGTAACCGCGGCCATTCCTTACATAAAATCGGTATTTAGTTTTTTTTTGCCACATTCCTTAATATTGCAACGCATGATAACAATAATAGATTTACTGAGCTAGAGTTCTCAGGTCAGGCAAAGCATTACTTTGTAATCCATCAGCAGTAGCAGCTCGGAGTGCTTCGTGCCCCTGCCCTGTGATGGCAATAAGCTCGCGCCTATTACATGGATGTGAAAATAACTGTTGAAAATGTGAGTATACACAGCAATTCGAGAATAGGTACTGCAAGCATCATGTTGTGTTATTGATCTTGGCTTTGGAAATATCTGTTTTCATTTATTTCTTTATCAACAGGAGAACTAACAGCTGGAACAGATGGATAACAGTTGTAAATGTAACACAGGACCGAATACAGGTCCTCACGAGTAAAAACGCAAAAAGTAGATTCAATAAACGCTCTAACCCCCCGGAGCCAATCTGTTCACATAAATAAATAGGACGAATTATGTGTTTTAAGAATGTTTAAATTCGATACTGAATAGGCAATTATTTAAATGATTATTATTATGTAATCGAAACCAGTATTTTATAATTTAACAAAGAACACGAGACACTAAAGTGGGTCAAATCTTTATAAATATCCGCTTGAGATGATGTTATGTAACCAAGGCAGAAAGACCTCTTACCCTCACTAAGTAAGTTGTAACTTAACGTCGTATATATCGCAGGTAATTCACAATCTTACCAGGGGGTATCGTATTACCCAGTTACTGTGTTGTGGAGGTCAGAAGTGTGTTAGATAATCCTGTTTTCCCATAAACGAAATAAAAAGCTAAGAAAGAAAGAATTATGTTAATCTGGCACATGCCGCAAGTCCACACAACATAAAAAATAATTAAATATATACAAAAAAAAAACAATAGTCCCGTTCAGCAAACTGCTGCGCAGCTGGTGCCCGACGCTGGTTTTCAACAAATTTATTGATTTGAGTTAGATATAATTATATGCTTATTTAGAATTTACGAGTACTTTATTCTTTTTATTTTATATCTTACAATATTTTGTTCCGTACCTGACAGTTTCAGGTCCGGAACTTCGAGATATTTCTTAACATACCAAGGCTTTCGTTTTATGCTGTTTAAGAGTCCATTACTTAAGTACTTATTCTAACAGTGCTATCTTCACCCTTGACCCGTCACTTTAAACTCGCTAATTGGTGTCAAAAGTGTATGGAGACATAATAATGGCAGCTTCGTGAGATTGCAGCCAGTGACATACATACGTACTTGCAAGGTTGAGTTAAGTAACGTACTTATGCAGAGAATTACAATCTTTATTAAAATGTATTTATAATCTCTTTACGGTCGTTTTTTAGACACGAATGGGGGTGTGGGGTCAGGACTCAATTGAGCACGGTTGTAAGTCGAAAACCTAACAATGTACGATTTACGAGTGTATATATACCCGCTATCACTTCTCGACCTGATCCAGTGGTTGATCTCATTATCCGCAACCGCTAAGCTAGCCTAGGCTAGCTACTAGCAAGCTATATAAATTATAGCGAGAATAACGAGAAACTTTTTAATTTCGCAAAGTGTAAGTACGATATGTACCTACGAGAAACCTAAAATCACACTTAGACTCGACGACATGCATGATAAAACCAGACTTACAGATTATTCGTCGTTGTGGTTACGAAATCGATGACTGTTGATGTTCGTGGAACCTCCAACGTCTTTTGAAAGCGAGGTATACAGATATTATACATAAACCCACACCCACACACGGCACATCGTACCTGTAATTCCCGAAGGATTAGTCAGATAAATGTGTATCCACAGTTCGCCACTCTTGTTCAAGTCCCATGCAATAGTTTGCCATAAACCAGATTTCTAGAAGTTCGTAATGGTTAAAGCAAATAACATCTTGCCAAATCTACAAAACATACCTAGGACCGCATGCTCAGCAGTCGCGCTTGCAAGCGCCACTTATCGACGCAATCACTAGTAGCACAAAACTGCATTATAAGATGTCACAAGAGGTAACATCGGTAACTTTAGCACTTATGAAGAGTTATTACAGTACACTCGACCTGCAATATGTGAAAAGTGAGCTTTCACCTGAACAAGAACGTTATTATGCGTCACGGAGACCACACTGTAACGCTTGCAGCGTTAATATAGGTAACAAGTACATTATTATACAGCTTTAAGCAATTTAAAGGATTTTTGTGGACTTTAACTAAGCTATATTCTGAATTGAAGACCACAACTGTACCCTTAGACCACTTGCATTTTAAGAAAGATCACGTGAGCTACCATAATGTAATCAGTTATTCTGTGGCTTCAAATAACAAAGATATAATGCCTTTTGCTGCACACAGTGGAACTTGTGTAATGTTAATCAGCTTGTTACACGCAATCGTATAATAGCTCTTATAAAGCCTACATGATCACTATGGGTGAACATTATATGATGCTAAGTTAAAGCAAACTGCTCTATATTAGCTCACATGTTACCCATAATCTCAGTGAGAGCCGAATACTTGTACTATCGTTGACAATTAATCTACTAGTGCCGTTAAATAAGACCTTGAAGACTTCTTTATTCAGCGCTTCGTAGGTAAGTAGCTAATCGCGTCGTTTAAGATATTGTGATATGTGGAAATATAAAAAAAGGACTGGCGGAATACGCCGAAAAATTAATGCAGAATATTTGAGGATTCTGAACAGAAATACAGATGATACAGTGAACATTGAAAAGGCTACACGTTTTGTGAATAATGATGCAAGTGTGAATGAAATTTTAGAACGGGAGGGTTCCGTATTCGAAAATGTTGGTGTAAACAAATTATATATGATCAAGCAAATGCTCAGGGTTGGCAAAAATCCACTGTCACAAGTGGCCAAAAGGTTAATTGAAGATGATGAGAATTGTGTAAAAAATACTGACCTAGAGAAAAAGAAGTACGCTACGTATCCATTTATCTCGAGGAGTAAAAAAAACATCCCCATTTTAAATTATCAAGATTTTAGATTATCTTCAAAAACAGAAGACAGATATTTATTCACAGTACATAATGATATTTTCGAAATAAGTTCGATTGTTGAAGAACTTAATGTTGTGTCCTTAAAAGGTTACCGGTTAAATAGCAAAGAGGATGTTTTTGAATATCCTATCAAATCTTCTCGTCTTAGTATATACAAATGCTTACGAATTGGCGATACTACTATGGTTGTTTTAGATCCCAAAGAAGTAAAATGCAAATTAGTTTGTATTCCTCATGGAGAATATAACTATTTTATTCCATTAATACATACAATGTAAGAAAATAAAATACTTGAGGTACTGATTATTTTGTACTTTTATTTATTATTTACATCCTTTCCACATAAGAAAATATCACATCATAATAAAATCACAAAAATAACAATTTTAGGTACCTAGTCGTTCCTGACGTTTATTAATGTTTAAAGGGCCAATTAAAGCTAATCAATGGACTACTATTTTTATCTAACTAAAAGGTAGCATAGCATACACGGTAACATTTTCTTATTTAAAAAAATATTGTGAAATACGGTAGTTGGTTGGAGATACCCGTTAAGCCTCCTCTACACGTCTACAGACGCGTCCGCGGACGTTGGCAGATGCATCAGTAGACGGATCACCACGAGCCGTCCACACGTCCGTAGGTCGATCAGTCTATGCTTATACTCGACAGACGCAACTCGTACGTAATATTCCAAAAATGGATTCGACTGTCGCTGGCTGACGGTTGTGGATTATCCTGTAACATGAAGTGATTAACCTAAATGATTAAATCAGCACATAAATTTAATATGTGACGCAAGCACATATTGAGTATTAGTTAGGTACTACGTAACAGATACATCACTTCTTTTTAACTAACACGGAACATGTACGCATCGAAACATTACTCGCGCGCACATCACTATTTCTAATATGTTATCTGCACTTCTACATCTAAACTTAATAATGATAACAATATAATAATAATATCCATATCTAAACTAACATTATAAAGAGGAAAGTTTTGATTTTTTGGTATTTGAACAAAAATCTTACCAATTGTGTCAAATCTTGCGCTAATGCGTCGAAATTTATTTCGCCATCAGCGGCATATGGATTTAATGTTCCCGGCACGCTGCAGTGGGCATTGTCGTCGGTATCCGTATTTTGTTCCATTCGACGCAATTCCTTATCTGCCTCTTCGTATGTAGGTATAAAATTTCTCTTTAAAACACATTTGTACGACTTCCATTCTGGTCCTGGACTAGAATGACCGTCTTTTATTAATTTAGATGCAAATTTGATATTTTTTGGTGGCCAGCGGACAATCGATTCCCACAGCGTGGGAACGATGGTCAGTTTAGGTACATCGTACTCGATCGTCTGTACTATTTTAAAAGCCATAATATTTCTCTGAAAAAAAAAACAATTGATAATTAAATAGGTATAATGTACGTAATTTCTTTTTTTACCTATCTACTGTGTATGGACTGTCCCATCCCAACGCTCCATGCATAAAACTAAATAAGACGTACCAACTGGAATTAGTTTACCATTGAAATAATACGTCTGTGCACGAATGAAAGTAACGATAAGTCCAATCCGCGATACACACCCGACTGCGGTCCGTCGCACGCCGGCTTATAGGATAGCGAGGCAAGGTGTGTCACAGGCGAGGAGGGGGGGTGCTCCCGCGCCTCACCTCATAGGCGAACATTACACGGTCATGCAAGCGTCAATCATTTCCATCAATCATGAATGATGGTTGAATGACGGAATTTTATCGCCTACAATTTTCGTCATGCAAAATCATCAATCAATCATCGCATTAGACGGTAGGTTTTTCGTCAATCAAAACTTTGACTGTGGCAAAACTGACAGCAAAACCTATCGTGTAATGTTCGCCATAGACTCATACTCTGACTGCACTTAGATCGCGCGCATACTGTAGGTACTTAGGTACCTTACCTAAGTTTTTCATTTCACAATGACCACACAATTTTTTTTTTAAAGTTTTACCTAATTATGTCTACTTTGGTCGAGAAAACTTTGATACTTACTAGGTACATGATTAACATACGCTTATCCAAAAAATATAGAATGATGTGATGATGATGAGGCTTAATCCGCGGATCCCTAAAATTCCTGCAGAGTTTATCGGCTCACTGATGATTACCTACAGTTATTTGCGTACATGTTACCCACTATCAAGCTTTACATGAATCTGTAGCTGACTTGTGTAACACAAAAACCACTTGTAACAGCTCGTTACTGATTCATGTACCACGAGTGGACACTTAAACAGCTCATGCCGTTTGATTGTGGTTAATACGGTACACATTGCTTGTCTGCCATTTTTTAGATTCTAACCTATGTATACAATATTATAACAATTTGTTTTTGTTTAGTCAACGAAAATAACAACAGAATTTGAATAGAAAATGTAATGATTTTATACGTAAACAGCTTATTGTCAAATTACAAAGGAAAAATAAAAGACAATTTTTTTTATAATAATATCATCAACCTATTTTATACTATAATTTTCAAGTAAACAGTGATATTTTGAGAGCGCGTGAAAATATTCGTCTATAATTATATAGTATTTGACAATAAACTCCCTTTCCCATTCGAATTTCATGCACATGGAGGAAAAACAAAGTTTTACTTACCGATAAACATTTGCCTATTTCCCACAAACACTTTACGAAATGGTTCACACAAAACATATCAAAATAATATTAAGTAGTAGTAGGGTGAAAATTATTCACAATTTTGCCACTTGTGAATTGTCAGCTCCATAAAAGAGTTACTAATATCCTGGAGTTTATTTTGTGCTGAAAAATTGGTAACAAGTACTCTACTATTCAGCCCTTGTGGTGTATAAAAGGTAACACATACCCTGATAATCAGTCATTATTCAGCTCTTGGGGCGACTGTTACCTTCAATAATGCTCAAATAACGCTGATATAGTGCAACCAGATACATTATTCAGCTAACAGCTGATTAATTTGTGCCCAAATCAGAGTTATATCAGCTGAGTAGGCGCCTCTAACGCTCTTATTCAGCAGGTTTATTCAGCTAAAGATTTCATTGTGAACAGTGATTCAGCTACTATTCAGCGCTTCTGTGCTACTTGAGCTATTACCAATTATGGTAACCAGTCGTAATTACCATTTATTGCTGTAACTAACTAAAGCAACGTATTATTCTGTTTCAGCGTCGTCTTCATTCGCATCAGTGATCATACCGGAAGAGTTGCCATCGTTGCTTTCCGTCGCCTACTCCAATATACCGCCGATTAAGAAAGGTACCTTCTTCTTCTTTCGTTATCGATGTTAGGTACATCTACTCGTCTATTACACTACCATGGGCCCATTCGATGGCGAAGTATATTGCGACGTCAGAGTAGGCGTTGCTCAGATCACCAAACAAATCACCAGTCTATGCCCAGCTACCTGCGGGAGTGTCCCAAATATCCGTTCAGATAGGTATATCACTAAGGAGAAGGTAGCCCATGAGATGCGAGCTCGACCTTCGATTGCGGGTTTGATTAACCAAAGCAGTTATTGCACTTCACATTATCAATTTGTTTCGTTCGCGAAGAAATCGCAAAAATTCAAAGACATGTAACATCGACCAACCCGCACTGGGTCCACTTGGTTGATTGACGTCCTCCGCACATATCCTCACATATAGGAGGTCGGAGCCCCAGCAGAAGGAACATTAAAGGTTGTGAAGTGATGTTAAGGTCACCGAGACTGCAAAAGAAGATGGATGTGTTGTGCTAAATATGATAAATTATAGTTAGGGAGGCAGTTGGAACTTATTAGTATTTTAGTATTATCACTAACTAATTGTGTAATAATTTCAGGTACGGACTCTCGCGTCGGGTTCGGCTTCGCTTTCGGCAACCATGCGGACTTCCAAGTTATGCTCGAGCTTGGACCACAGACTAATACTCAGGCTTTAAGTGAGTAACATTTAATTATGTGATTCTTGGCACCTTTCCTTGTGACTATAAAGGTGGATTCTAACCATTAAAATATAAAAAACGAGAACAAGACAGAGACAATTTTTGTCTTGGTGTTCTTGATATTTTGGTTTGAACCAAACTTATTTATTTACCAACGAAAAAAACGAATTTTCCAGAAATCCCGTGCCTGTCTGCACGAAAGTATTTTATTAGAATGTACATTCGACGGTTGGTGTAACTAAACCGACCTCTGGTAATGACTTCTTCTGCTCAGATGGCAAATCATAGAAATGGGATACTTAATTATATCGTGTCCTGCCTGTCCTGTTGTTTGCAGTTACAGGAACTGATGGACGTTTCTGGAAGTGCCAAACTAGTCGCCAAATTTTAGCCCGGTTTAATTTAAGAGTTATATAATCTAACATTATTTTAATCATTAAGAGATCGATCTGAAGAACCAGCGCCAGCGCCACATCCACCTGACTATCGCTTGACCGGACGCGTGCACATATGTATGTTCATGAAACGATAGCATCAGTTCTGAACCAATTGGCTTCAGGAAGCGCTCCGGCCGTAGCACTCAGATCAGAAGGATCTAAAGATAGATCTGACCATGTGTGTAGCCTTAACGGATACCGTTTACTGCCGGAAGTGGCACGGCCAACGGGCTGTTTATTTCATTATGTTTACGTAATTAAACACAATATTTTGTTACTTTCACAGACGGTCAAGGTTTCCAGTCGACTTCATCCAATGCCAAGCGACAGGCGAACTCGCCGCCACCCTCCAAGTACAACAAGAATAAGGAAAAGGTACATAAATAAATATAATAATTAAGTAGTTGTCCTAAGCACAGTATGTCCCTGCCAGGGCTGCGGGACTATTCGAAAGAGATACCGCGGCCCTGGAACACAAAGGGCAAAGAAGGAACATGGATGGGTTTTAGTCAGTAGAAGTCTGACACTCCCTTCCTCTCCGCCCAGAGCGGAGGCGAAGTCATTTAATGATTTAACATCCGAAAAAATAAAATAAAAGCACAGTATGTCGAAAGTGCGTATTATAGGGGCGTTGCTTTTTCCGACAAACAGGCACGAATACTGACTTCTAATTATTGCTAGTGAGGAATTCCCATGTCCCGACTAGAGGGAGGATGACTAAAACCAGTTTTTCCTGGGGATTGAACTCCATTTTCAGCTTGCACAACCGCCTGCAACTTCCAGGATTTAAACGAACCCAACGACAGAGCTTTGCAGGTGGCAATATACTGGTCGGGTGTTATTTGAGTCTATCGACACGCAAAGAAGCAGGAGGAGCAGTACAACTTACCACTGGACCAACGAGTCGTTGGTTATGTTAAAAACAGCAATAGAGTATCGTCTCTGCCAAAGCTGCGTGACAGTCTCTTCTACCTCTTACTATTATGTTCCAGTACCCACCATCAGATGGCAGCAAATTCCTCCAGAACTGGGCGCAGAAGATGAAGTATCCTCAGAAGCCGTCGCAGAACACGCTTCCAAGGCCCGGAGAGGTGCCGAACCTTGAGGACTCAATGGTAGAGCTGGTTAAGAACAACAAGGGAGAGTACGAGATCCATCAGCCCAAGCCAGGGAACCTTCCGCAGAAGGTAAACGTGAAAAGATTATTAATTTAGTCTTTAGAACTGCAAGATAACATCACGACAGTATTCCTCGAGAGTTTAGGCAGAATTGCACCTTTAGTACTTACATTTCGGCGGTTATGTTTGTTTACTAGTCTCATGTTATAGAGCCTATTGCCACCGACCGGGCGCAACTCTTGTCTGGGCTGTAACTGCGAATTTTTTGATAAAAGAACATAATAACATTTTGCTCGACTTAGGATTCGACCCAGGACCTCATCAATAGAGCTTGCGACCGCTAGACCAACGCGGACCAACCAGTAGATCCAGACGATTTAACATCTTGATATTGTAACCACGTGCAGTGTGCACCTTGTATTCCGATCTACCATAGGACACACAGCTTACAGTGGTATTTTAAAGAGCATCCGGCGATACTCATACATGCAGTTGATCTAGGAATAGGTATCGCCGGATGAACGAATGAATGGAGGTGAACGTGGACAAAGGAAATGGAGGCAGGAGTCTGTAAGGACCGTTGTACTTAGGTGATGTATTGAGGTTTCTGCCAATCCTACAAAAAGGCGTGGGTTTATGTACATTTTACATAGGTACATGCACATGAATCCACGCTGTCTATCTGTCCGTTCGTCTATCTGCTGCTCCCAAAATAAATATAATGGGTACATATATGTCATAGCAAAAAATATAAATTCTGACCATCTTTCTCTTTTTGTCAAAACTCGCACCAAAAATAAATAAATCCTATGCTTTTGTACTTCCAGGTTTTAGAAGACTTGAAGAGGCTGTACAAGATCAAGAGCGAGGCCGCGAAGAAAATGGGCGCCGCTGGCACGCAGAAGAGGAGCGAGGAAGAAGTGAAGAAGATCACGGAGGATCTGTCCAACGTGGACCTGGATTGAGGCTTTTTGTACTTTTGTAATAAACTGGATTAGGATATAGTTCTGATATTTTATTGTAAAATAAATCCTCCCGACAGAATTTTGGTCACGGGTAGCCAATCTCAACGGATATTAGCAAACCTGGAAATACCTATTATAGTGCACAAGTGTGTGCAAACACAGGTGCACCCTATGGTATTTTATCTGAGTAGTCGTAAGGGTCGGCAATCCGACACGAACGGAGAGAGATCAGGCGCAGGACCGACGGCCTTTTCTTGACACGCCCGGGGGCCCGGGAGCCCACACCGACAACTTCCAAACTCCGGGCTGCTCTTGCTACTGAGAAATTTCTAATGGAAAAGCCCAGTAACACTACCCGACTCATATTATTTTAGACCGGCATAATGTTTGTGAGATTTGATGCAGAATTCAGACACTGGAAGTACTTAACTTGGGTATTTAGATGGTTAGTAACTTATTGTTACGAGCAGCGTTTCTGGTCTCCAATTTTGAAGGCGATATTAAAGGCAAAATACATTTTTCCTCCATTGATTCCAATATTCAGTTGAAAACTTGACAGAATGCGGTTAACAGCTGCCTACTTAACATTACTGTTTTTATAAACCCTTTACTGCTGAACCAAGGTTACGAAACTCCCTAAACGTTAGTTAAGTTGTAATGATTGATCAGCCAATACATAGGTAATTAGGTGCTGTGGGAACATTATCACAATGCTGCGTTGGTGAGTATAACTAAATGTTGATATTTGTCATATTGTCCCAGCATTTGTTCTTGGGCGTTCGGCAAGAAACGACCTTTTGTACATTTTGGTAATTACTTAATTGAAAATGTATAAAACGTTCTGTTTATGTGTGTTTATCGTGATTTTGAAAAGTGAGTACCTATCTATTTCTTTGGATTGTTAACATTATAGTATACACCAATACGCCTGTGTTCGCCCAAGGGAAGGGCAGAGGTGTCGGTAGGTACCAGTGGCGAAGGTTCCATAGAACTCGATTCCTACCGGCTTCGCTTTAAAAAATAGCACAGTCAGTATTCTATAGAAAAATAAAATAATCACATTAAAGATATGAACTCCGGCTTACCTCTTACAAAAATTGACCCTTCGCTAATGGTAGGTACACGCACATTCAAAACTTTTGTTAAAGTTCCAATTAAGGGCAGGCCATCAAATGGGCACAACTCCAGACTCCAACCAGCCACTGAAATTAATAATGAAATAACATATTTACCTACACTTTGCGGGACTTGGGTATCGAGATCGAACCCACGCCCACTCCTTCAGCAGTCGCACTTTCGACCAGTAGGTAGACCTATGGGGCAGGGGGTGTTTCAGCTTCATATAATTAAAATGTCTAATGAACAGGTGTGCCCAGTGAAGCTATTATATTTCTGGTGATACCGGAGGATGTTCCCGCGGGATTTGCGGCTATCTATGGATTTGCACCACCCATCACTAAAGGTAAATAAATACTTAGGTATCAACACTTGGATAGGGAAAGGCCCTGGTTCGAAAAATACTGACAGATTATCAAATTCTTGTCAAATGATTTGATTGGTTGTTTTTAGTTCAGTCAGCCAATTACAGTGTGATGTGTTTGACCTGTTTGACACTCAGGAGGTTTTCTTTTGGTACGTTTTTTTTGGTGTTATTTTGGAAGGTATTCAACTCTGCTCAGGAGCTGACGAGCTAACTTTAATTTAGTTGTTAAACTAAAAATTAAAAAACATCAATCATTTACAATCACAAAATATTCTTGTCGGTTATTGAGAGCACCTCTAAGTGGACAAGATTATCTGCTCGCCTCATCCAGCACAGAATCACATTTTTCAATGCTTCTATCCTTTTCCATCGCTCAGAACCGTCATTTACTAGAGCCAAACACAGAGCGGGAGTGCTATCGCACGCGCAGTGCAACCCCTATTTTTAATTTTTAGGAAACGACCATCGAATAGGCTTCGGGTTTCGTCTGGGCAATCATGCAGACTTTCAAATACTGTACGAGTTTGGACCCCAAACATTGACCAAGCCTTTGCAGCCCTCAAGTAAGACGTTCAATAAAATTGTATTATTGCGCCCGTATAAGTCTACCATAGGTTTAGCAGGCATACCCATATCTTGCCGGTCCCGTTTTAGTTCCATGTAGATGGGTGACGTGTCAAGCCTTTTGTTATTAAAGGCCACCGCACACCGGGGACGGCAGGGCAGAGCATTTTATGTTTACCCAACGTAAATTCATACGTAGCTAGTGGTAACAAGATACCGATTCCAACGTTTAGAGATCGACCTTTTTAAGGGTAAAAAGGGAGAGGCACTTAGATCTACCCCGCGATATTTTTTTATTATTGAAGCTGATTAAATAATTAATCAGCCAATCGGGAAAGCTTCCTTAATTTTTATTGCTCATGTTGGCCTTGGATCCCCGGACTGCTAAGGGTATACCTATTGGTAATTTCGATCGCACTTCCGAGTGGTAAAATACGTCCAAGACTCGGAGACCCCCGTACTATTCAATGCATCCATCAGCACAATGTTATGAGTGTGTTAAAAAGCCCGTGTTCGAGCTGCTGGTTCGCGCGGGTGTCATCAAGAGGAACTCCTATGATTTCAACGTCTTACAGGACTGTGATGATGAACCTAGATAGCCCAGTTTGTAGTGCTGGACTAAGATGTAAATTATTCATGGAATACTTACTATTTCTGTACACGTACTAAGTTTAGGTTAAGTTCATCATTCTCCTGCCCTTATCCCAATTTATTTGGGGTCGGCGCAGCATGTCTTCTTCTTCTATACTTCTCTATTACTCGTCATCTCATCAGACACCTCATTTTTTGCCATATCATCCTTCACACAGTCCATCTATCGTTTTTTGGAGTTCCTCTACTCTCTTATACCCATCCACATTCAAAACTTTCCTGAAGACATTTTCCTCATTCCGCCACATCACATACCTAACCAACCAATTACCAACATTTCAGTCACCGGTGAGACTTTCAGACTTCCTCTAATGTACTCATTTCTTTAGTTTAGGATGAGGTAACTAAATAAAAGTCCTAAAATTTTCTGTATTTTTTTATTATTTCTCATAAAAATGACTTACTACTGTACATTTATAACCTAGAACAAGAACTCCCGCCAAAATCGGCGGCCATTTTGTTAATTACATTAATTCAAAATGGCGAAGCGTGTATATGGATTAATGATGTAAGTATTTGCCTTCTAAAGCGTACCTATGTGTAAGTGTTATGTAGATAATAATTGTAAAAATTAATTGATTACTATGAAAATATATTATATTTTGGTATGACTCCGTTATTTTAAAACTGACGTTGGTGTCGATTTGAGATATAAGACGGTGAATTTTGACGTACGGTTACAGTCATTCTTACAAGTACGAAAAGCCTTTAGCGGTAGTACTGATTAACCCCGTGTAACGGTTTGTTTAGGCTAGCCGTGCACTGATGCCACAACGACACAGACCATACGCGACTGTGTGGTCATTGTGTTGTTTTATTTGCAAGGAAGGATGTGCCTTACTGGTCAAGTAGCCAAGTAGGTATTCTAGGTACGCATTCAGCTATGACTTTTTAGTTTTCACTCAATTGCAAGTGAATAGGTGCTACTTTATTATTTTAACTTATTTAGGTATTAAGTATGTGAAAATAGTTAACGCTTAAAGTTATTTTCTTACTTAGACAGACACTTTGTCTCGTTGTTGATTTGTGCTTTGCCCTGAATGTGTTACATAAAATGCACAAACTAGGCTATAAGTTAAAATCCTGGATATCTATCAAAAAACAAAAACGTGAATTGGAAAAGGCGAAATTATCTACATAAGTTATGTAGATATAACATTTGCTAGGGTAAGTACTTATATTTAATTCATAAGATGACGACAGTATGCACAAGTCTACCTTTTTGTGTTTCTGTGTCTTTCAAAAGCGGTCATGTCTTCTTTTACTTTCTTGCCACTTCTATTACAATTTTCATGAAAAACGTTCAAAATGACGTGAGTAGCTACAAATTCTTGCATTCACTTGCATTAAATAAAACACTTTTGCATTACAAACACAAATCTATGTGGCAGAGACGACGCTTTAAATACTTCTCAACCGTTTATGGTACAGTGAATTATTTTTATTTAAGTTGTGGGTAATCTAAATTTATATTTAATTTTCCATTCAATTCCAGATAATATCACTTGTAACTCTGTAAGTATATGTTATTACATACCTACGCAGGTACACATTACCCAATTAGTTAACTTGTGAATAAATAGAATACTAAATATTACAGAGTAGATTTTTTTGCAAAGAAAAGGAATTTTACTATTTAATAGAAAAAAAGTAGTCAAAAATAATGTGTAAAACGGGAAGACAAGCCAATCTTAAATCAGCTATTATGGAAAATTAAATAAATTCGATTTATGCCAAAATCGGAGGAACAAAGAAAAATAACCAAAAAAATAAATTCAATAAAATTTTATTTCGCCTACATTAAAAATTAGTGTGCTTTGTTGCTATACAAAAGAAAAAAAATACAGAGTCCAGTTACTTAAAAATACAAGAAAAATTATAAACTTAGAAATTATTTATAATAGTATTAAAATTAGTCTTTTCCACAGATGGCAATAAATTGAACATTAAATAAAGTTAATTACTAGACATTTCTTCATAACCGCTTTACATGAGCTAGAACAAAATTGAGTCACAATTATTTATTTATTTACAAAACGAAAAGGATTTCGGAAGCGACTTTTCTATTACATTATACTTAATACTAATACTTCGTCAAATGCCTTGAATAGCTCTCGTTTTTGTGATATAGATCAGTTTTATTAGCAGATGTGCAGGACACGTCAGTTGGGTAAGTGACCGGTAACAGTTGCACCGCACATGCTACAATATAGCTTGGCTTTTAGCTAAATATTGACCTGCTATAACTTGACCTCGCTCACAAGGGTAATTATAACCGTCAGTTAAACAAATGATCTCTTCAACAGTAGTCATTGGTACTTAGGCGTTAAAAACTAAAAGTAACGCATTTGGCATCAGTATTAGTTTCTCAGAGAAGTCTTAAGAAATATTTCATACATTTTCTTTGGACGCGTATATTAGTCGCTAACAAATCCCCACATACATTATTCTACATTAAATACACGTTTTATGCATACCAAAGACAAATTACATTTTCATTCATAAAAAAGGCTTTAATTACAAATAACATGTAAAATGTAACATTGACTAAACGCAATTTGTGACATTTTCGTTACAAGAATCTTAAATTATACCGTTTTATACATTGGACTTCAAATTGTATGTACGTGATTCGCACTTACAATTTCTTCTTCGGCTAATGCTTTATAAGCCATCTCTTCACGGTGTATGTACAAGGGATTCAGGAGTATAGTAAGAGTAGCAACCTCCGGCCTGCTAATAAGAATAATAACCAATCACCGTCACCAAAAATTTCAATCTTGAGAGTCACCCACCGCGGCAAAAAAAAAGTTTCATATACATTGACTTTCGAATAGTACTGTCTCGCTCACTCATACTAAAAATAGTATCTATCATTACTCACTAAGCAAGATTTTTATTTTATTGCTAGCACACTGTTCTCGCGTTACCCAAGTATGGTGAGGACATCTAACAATTAAAATCTTTGCCAATCAGGAATTCGTGTTTCAAGTAAGGTGATGGTGTTAACTGATATTTGGGCTAGCTTTTTTATCAGAGTACCTACCCAAACGGGTTGCTAACATGTATTGAAAAAAATAGTATTTTCCATAATTTCCTTCGTGTTTTTCAATATTAAAATATTTTGATGACTATTTTTCTTACATGGCTTTGCTTTGCTTTTATCGAGTTTAAAAACAATTTAACATAATATCTTCAAGGAATGGTAATTCAGTCATAATTTAATTGTTTATACATCAATCATCATTCATTTCACAATAATCAAAAACTTACATTCACCTAATTTCAAAGAAGTCTCTACTTCTCTGTGGTCTTTTTAAAACAATTTTTTCAAGAAATGGACAGCCAATTATAAAATACCTTTACATGCAACATACTGTCATATACAGGCTGATGTGGCAGTATTTTTGAGTTAGCGATTGTTTACATCTTGTGTACGAAAGATAGTTTTAAACAATAAATAATAATGCGACGGAAAAATTCGTTATAATATTTGAAATGGTTCTAAAAGCTTTAAATGTAAACAGCATAGTTTTGTATTTTAATTTTGATCTGTTGTGTCTGTGGACTTTTTCTGGCAAAGTTCACTAATTTTAATAATTTCAAGATTATACTGTTGCCAAAAGATATAATATAAAATGATAATATCATATATTATAATATAATATAAATGCGCAAATCGATATTATGTACCAAATTATTAGTGGTAAAATTGTTGTTAACATTAACACTTTTGGAATGATTAAATTAAATGCAAGAATTTAAGATTGTTATTTGTAAATATTTGAAGAGGCGACTAAAGTCCACCTATGAGAGGTTAGACTTCAGTAAAAAAAAACAATCAATTCAGCAATAATAATATTTGAAATTAAATAAAATAAGTTTTTTAAACCGGGATTAACATAATTAGATGCCAGCATATTGCCTAACTTTCCATAATTATTTATTTTTGTAACAAGTAAAATACGTCACGCAGATTTTATCCAGAAACTTTTTTCATAAAAAAAAGTTCTGTCAAAATCCGACTAGTATTTTCTGGACTGTCCTGACTGAGCAGAATGTATGGCAACCCTTAACCGACAGTGCAGTATAAGGAGATATGGGTAGCAGCAGCACTCGCCACTTTCAGATCTGTGTTTAAAATTATAAAGGATTGCTAAGATAGTCTCCTAGTAGTAGGAATTACAAGAACTCCAGTGAAGGGTAATCGATTAGTTCATCATCACATCTGACTTGGTCAGATCAGAGAATCTGAATAAAATGGGGTCCACTCCATAATGTGATCATCTCCATTCATAAAGTCAGAACTGTCTATCCGAACAGTCGAATTTAGTAGTATGGATAGTTAAAACGTGACCATATGACGGAAGGTTTGACCAAGTGACACAAATCGTTTCGTATCAATGCAGAAGCTTGCCACAAAGGACAAGAAGTAGAAATAAAGACGAAGATGTAAAATTATAATTATGAAATTAAGGTTGTGTTATAATTTTAGTCGATTTTAAGCGTAGGCACAAAACATTTTGAATTTTAGGTAGGCAAAGTTTTTATTTTATGCCGTGAAATACTCTTGACATCTTAGCGCCGGTAGTACACATCAAGAAACAGAGATGGCGCTCGTTCACTATTAAAAATGTAAAGATGGCAGCTCTGTCGCTGAACAGCGACCTCACAATGGACACAAATTGACGAATTTTCCTATAATATCTAATTTAAAAACGTTATTTACATGTTACTTACAATAACGTCATTCGCGACTACGCGGTACAGTAATACAGGTGTCAGACTGACACATCGAGCTGTAGAAAGAGACTGTCGCACAGCTATGAGTGGCAGAGAAGGCGCTATACAAAGCCGAACTGTTCTAAACCCGATGTGCCATATTTTCAGCGGTGTACTGTACCTAAATTTTTCAGATTTCCCTTCAATGTAACAGGTTATCGATGCGCAACCTACTTATTAATACTAAAACTACTTAAATATCACTTTTTTAACGATTCACGGTTTTCTCTTATGCTCGTTTAGGCTACCGACTATTTCCGACGAAGCCCGACTTCAATCGTCTCAACATTTTCTCATGGACAGAATTCTTCACAATTTTGTCCCTTTTCAACGACAAAATGTAGTTATTTCTAATAGATTTTGGTTAAAAATTTACTTATTTGGAGGTGACATTTTGTCGCATGGGACAAAATTCTGCCAAACATTAAAGTCGCTTAACCATCGACATTTAGATGTTGACACTTCACAATGTACACTATTCACTCCAGATACTTCAACGTCTACAAGCTAGCTCCACACCTATTCATGCTACCACACATGATCAGTTCTCTTATGGTCTGTGTTACAGAAGAGGGAATATTGTAGGCTGATTATACTTCCTCAGCAAACTCCGTCTCACGTGGTCTCTCTCGCCTTGGATCGCTGCATTACAGATCGATCAGGGAAGACGGTTGAAGCGGTTACTCATCACCAGCCTAGCCTTTTGTTGAAGCTCGGCGTTCCAGTTTTGTTTACCTCGGTCCACTTCACACACATAGCTCAGTCCCGCACTACACACTCACAGCAGCTAGTCCAGGCCCGGCGGGCGCCAGTACTAGCTGTCGCTGGGCGGCTCGCGCGCGGCGGGCGGCAGGCTGGCGGGCTGCGCGAACTGATTCACCATCTTCGTCTGCATCATGTTCAGGAGTATGTCGGAGTACTGCTCTATGAGAGACATAGCAGGGTTGCCCGCATTCGTTGCTTCTGTAAATTATATTACATCATTGTTAAACTATGCTTAATGAACGAAGACAATCGGCGTCATGGCGCTTCACTACTTGTGACAGCTATGATTGCTGTTTAAAGTGGTTTCAATTCACTGAGAATTATTCCCAGTGAATTGAAATTTCACGAAGTTTTAACTTTAGGGGTGTGAGGAACAGGGTGTAAAGTTCCTCACCCCCCATAGAAAAGAGAGTATCCTCCGACCAGATGGGTCTTATGTCTGGCGGGCTACTGCCCGACAGTTGTAGTCGGGTTTACTATATGTCATTAAGTCACGGAGAACTAATATCGCGATTTAGGTTCTACATTTGCGACATAATGTTCTTTTTGTCGACTTGTTTATGTCCGCTACAAAACTATCACGTAGGCATATCGCTGAACGACGTGCAAGTGACATTCCCCATAGGGTCATAAAGCACGAAGAATGACGAAGTCGACATGTACTGCTGGTTGCATGTGCAAATGCCTGTGTAACTAGAAAGGGAACCATGCGATGAGGACTAATAGAGAAGTATGAAAGAAGACATGCTGCGCCGACAACAATGGGATGGGGGCAGGCGAATGGTGATGGGGGTCCCGTCCAGGTGTAACTCACCCTTAGACACGAGGTGCTCCAGCTTGTGCCGGGTGCTGTCGACGGCGAGGCGGTACTCGCCGTCCGTGGAAGACAAACTGCTGAGCGCCTGCTCCCCATTCTGCGTGCGAGTCACCGCGCTGCGCAGCACCTTCTGCGTCTCTAAGATGGCTGCTTCTAGTCCTGGGGAGAAACGAAAAATAGTTGAGGACCTCTTTGACAGCGACTTCGTGCACCCTCATCATTTGCCTAGTTGCTTACTACCGGCTTAACTTGCTTTCGGAGTCACGAAGGTTACCCAGTATGTTATAGATGGTCCATGGATGCTGCACCTTTTTACACCCTATCCCGTCGAAAAATCCTCCTTATCCTTGTTTACTCCAAGGGAACTTATAGATAAAATTTCAGTTTTCAAAGGTAAGGTCTGCTGTCACTCGGGGTGATGCTTATGGTGTTTATGATGTTTTTCACCCTGTCCACTAACACTACCACTTAAAAATTCAGTGTTGTGGATGGCCTAATCCAAAACTATGAGGAATAACGAAAAATAATCAAAGATGTCTCCGGGCCGGATTTTGATGAAATTTAAAACTGTATAAGATGACTCACCGCTGATGTCGGCGGCGGCGTTGGGCTCTCTCTGCAGACTCGCGTACAGCTGCACCACCTTGCTGGCCGTCTTAGTCAACTGCTCTGTCAGCGCAGAACACAGCTGCGATGATGACACTGCAACGGAATTGAGGACATCAGTTAGTGCCAAAACGTGCCAACCCACCTTTTTTTAATAATTCGGGAATTAAAATCAAACCAGTAAAATATTATCTGGTATCCAGCATAAAGAGTCCAATATACACAGATAACATTATTATTCTTCAAAAAGATTTGATTTACATAAGAAAAACTTCGGAAAATGACATTTATGATGATAATAATGAACATGTCATACATTTTGATGGCTTGATTTCAATTAACCCCGTAGAACAGTATCCTTTTCCAGTGCAAAATATACTTGTTTGATCGCCACAAGTGTTGCATATTTCAGGCAGGTTCTGATACTTACAGTTGGCTTCGGCCGGCGCGTCCTGTTTCGGCCGCTGTCGCGTGTTGGACGTCAGTCTGGCCGTCACCTCCCGCGCTTTGGCAGACAGGTCCCGCTCGCTGCCGCTGCGACCTGACACCGAGTTATGTACTTATAGAATCACGCTTGTGTATCTCGAAGTTGTGGGCATAGGTGACATCATTAGTTGCGGTTTAAATACAATTTTATATGGGTGAGCTAATTCTCACCATTCCCTAAGACATAAATACATTTATGAGCTGCTGCTAATAAAATCTAGGAGGAAAAGTCAATTTCGCCTGACCTATTGGAAGTCAATTATTGGCCTACTATGTTGGAAGCCGCAAGGCGGTTAGAAGAACTAAAACTTGAAGAATAGTCCAACATTTTTTTTATGAGTATGATGAAGAAGGCGAGCAGCTCACGTTGCCACGTTCGTAGAGGCAGTGACTCACCGATCCTCCTCTGCGTGTGGTCCACGGAGGCCGCCCGGGGTCGCGGCGCGGCGGGCGCGTCGCTGTTGGTGCGCTCGTCGGCCTCCGAGCTGGACTCCTCGTGCGCGCCCGGCGCCAGGCTCACTGTTTAGTACCGTGAGGTTAATAGCGTGAACGTGCGTACTCAGCAGAAGTATGCTGAGTCCTCGACAGTGAATATTATGGTTTTTTAAATGCTGATGTTAAATTGGTCTTAGTTATGCCAAAGCATCATCCCACAATCGTAACCCGCAACTTGCAAAGTGACACATTACAGCAAGCTTATTTTTCCTGAAAGGATTAAGTAAGTGAACATATAAAGGGTGTAAATAGACCCTTAACATAACCGAAAGGCACTTGTTCTCCCCGTCTTTGCGATCATTTTTTTGTTCTAGACCATACCTGGGAACCTTCTAGTTACGGAGATATTGGGGATAAGTTTTTTTTTTAAATACATGTCTTTAATGTAAGATTTTTACTTAATACACCTCCACGACCCTCGTACTATTCAAGCCATCCATCAGCACAATGCTTTGAGTGTTTTCCATCGAGTCGTACCGTAAAACGTGATTTTTCACCCCAAAAAAAAAAGTCGATTCCCAGAAATAATTTTTGCGTAAAGTTACTTAGTTTGATGTACAGAATGCTTGGTTGACGGCTATGTGAAGGGTCTGTTTACACACTGTATTATTACCATAAGTGGTTCCTAAAATTTGTATTTGTATTACCTGCATTTATTACCAGTACATTCAAACTTATAATTGGAACATATTAACATTCCTTCGAAGAAAGAGCAACAAAATAATGTGGGTTGATTTGTTTTAGCATAACTGGAATCCAAATCATTCCCATGGTAAAACGTTATACAGTAGTATAACGTCAATTTAGGTCAAAGTTGAATCAACTTCTTGTGAATTTAGTATTCTGTGAGCTAGCTACAAAGTTCAAACTACTGCACCAGATCCAGGGTGACTTATCAACATAAGCTATGTTGCGCTGTGCCGAACATACATATATCAACTAACTTGTGCTGCTTTTTTCTGTAAAAATTTTAGTAAACAGCTTGCTGATTGTATCATGAGTACCTAGAGGAAATGTGTCACGTGATTCCTGCTATGATTTAAACAAAGAGGAGACACAGAACTCAGCGCAGCATAGCCTAACGTTGAGTGGTCACGACATCAGGCGTGGTAACAAACCTGCGCTGTAGGCGTTGGCGAGGCCGCGCCGCCGGGCCGTGTTGGCGGCGGCCTTGTTCATGGACGAGATGGTGGGCCGCATGAGCGTCTGCGGCCGCGACCCGGCCTGGCGCGGCGGCGCAGGGTCCGACTCCGAGTCGCTCTGGAGGAGGAGATAGTAATGTTGCTGAGGACTTTGTTTTTTTCACCTCTTCTTCTACCCAGTCAAACTACTGGGAAGTGGCCAGGGGCGGTTTGGGAGACTATCTTATGTTATTTAAAGTTAAAAAAGTGCTGATCCTCAGATAATTTGAATAAATGAGTTTTGATTTTGATCAAAGTAAATCAACGTAAACAGATTATCCTGCCAAGTGCCAATGAGCAAAAAAAATCTGTTGAGGAGGGACTTTAATTCTTCTTCCTAGCACATAGATGGCAAATCTAATCTAATATAATCAGCCCAGAACTTTACTTGACTTTTATAAATGGTTTGAAACGCGCTACCCTGAGCCGTGTGTCAACAAGGCAGAGAACATGTGGTTATTTCAAATCCTTTTGTTCGTAACAAAATCAATCGATTCCCATAAAACATAATCCTGGGCTTCATTCGTTAAGGGTCTTTATAAACACATACAGATGTTTAATGCGATGATCTTGTTATGTTAAAATTACCTGATTTAACACTCCAACGCTAGAACTCCTAGTCATATTGGACTTGGTGCTATACCTCGGCGCCGGCCGCACGAAGTTGCTCGGAGACTTGTTGCTGGAGCCGTTCTGTGGCGTCGCCGGCTTCGACGACAGCCCTGTGGTACGCGGGTCAGTCAGAGAAGGAACAGGTTGTGCCAAAACATGCCAACCCACAACAATACGCCAAACGAATTCAGTGGCATCCAGAATTAAACAGCTATACATTTATTTTATTTCAATATTTATTTATTGAAGCTATTTTTAATAAATGAGCTAAAATCCCAAATTGATGGAAATACTTCAAAGAATGTGTGGGTTGGTTTTTTTTGGCATAAAACAGAGTCCTCACGAGTTAGGTCGGTACAGTGAAAGAGAAGTTACTTTTAGAGCCAGTTTCGCCATACTCTGCTAGTCAGTTAAGATAATGTACCGTTAAGCATTCAGATGTCTTCGGTCAATATACGACACATCTCGTGAAAGTGCTTATCATGACATTATAACTAAAAAGTTTGGAGAAATTGGTCCTAAAACTTAAAAAAGAATTAAATTGAAGTGTTAATAGATTATTACACTTATCTACAATAATAAATATTAAAAAATAGCCAACTTTACTTATTAGCAATGTATTACGCGTTAATAAAAACAAAGTTATTCCGCAATAAAATTAAATTATTATACTATTTCTAATTTACCAAGCAAAAACATGCTTTAGCATAAAATTTGATAATATAAAGTGCATGTAAAAGACGTAAATTTGCAGTATAACAACGAAGAACAAGTCAAGAACAAACCCACTACTTATCTGTTTGAAACAGGAATCACGTAAATCAGCCCAGTTATACTGGAGAAATCGTTGTACATACGTGTGAAAAAAGAGACTCGCTGTCTCGCCGAACCTTTTTTAAGTTAAAAATATACTCTGTCTACACGTTCATAACTACTTACCACAAACATAAATGATCCGCTTTAGTACACAAAGCTTTATAGAGCTATCAAAACCAAATGTTAAGTAAGATACCAAAATTTCGTACCCAGTTGTAAATACATTAAAAATAATCTACTAACGCCAGGTTTCTCAAAGATGAATAAAACACAATACTGTGCTCAAAGACTGCAAAGTGGTTCGGCTGTCGTTATAAAGCAAGTGTTAGAATGTTAATAAATTTATCAAAAAGTAGTAATCAATAGTACCTAAGACAATAAATTGATAATAAGTACATTAATTATCAAGAAGAGAGTAGCTACTACAAGTTTGAGCAACATACATAACTAAAACATATACCACCCAACACCAGCTTATTAAGATTATGTTAAACTAGCCCAACATAGCACGAAAGTTACAAATAATTAAAAGGGGTATGAATATTTTGTCCTGCCTAACTTCCGCCATTTTATTTTATTTTCTAAATAGCAGCCAAGCATAAAATTCGTATTATACAAATAGTTGGCATCAATACAAACAATCAAACAAGTATTGTATGGGACAAAATCTTCTAGCTTAAGGGTCACGTTTCTGAGGTATAAGCTGACAAAATGCCATCAGTACAACTTTAGCTTATATTTCAGAAACTTGAAGCCTTAGAAGATCTTGTCTCTACAATACTTGTTAGTATTGATACCATCTATTGATTTATATAGGTTTTATGTGTGGCTGCTAATTTAAGTTACGCAGGCTAGGCTTCATACAAAAATATTTTCTAATCCCTTTCCTCTAAAAATGTTATCTAGATCCCAATTACGGACTTAGACTACACTAAATATAATCGCACCAGACCCGAATTTCAGACAAAACAAACATCTTTACTACAGATAACCAGTTAACTCCAACCAAACCCAGTTAACTACAAAAAAAACCCAGTGAAACCCAACCGAACCCAGTTAGCTCGAACCAAACCCAGTGAAACCTGTCGGCAACACATGGAACCACCACCAGACGCACCTTGCGGCGTCCTCGGCGCGGGCATGGGCTTGGCGGCGAGATCCGACAGCGAGATGGCGCGTCGCATGCCGGAGCCCTCCTCCTCGCGGTCCGACCCCGACAGGTGCGAGCGGCTCGCCGGCGACACGGCTGCTTATAAGTAACATGCGGTTATAGCGAGCTCAACGGTTGTTCAAAAAAACACCAAAATGGACCTCAAATGTGAAAGGGACCTCTGAATTTGTTTTGGTGTTTCTTCTCAGAGTAGTCAAAACCATTCAGATTGCTATAACAAAGCACACAACACATAAAAATACAAAACGGGCATGCACGAGAAAATCTCCGCATATGCTAAAAATCATGCTGAAAAAAAAAACCTAATATAAAAAGCGATGGCCAGTGACATGTCGTGAATCTGCCGTGCGATATAAATATATATATGTTTTTTAATTTTTAATTTTTGCCTATAATTTTAATTTGGGCGAATTCACAAAATATCACGTTATTTTGTGGTAAGTAACTTTTAGGTTTTTGTTATTGGCCCATAAATATTTTTAGCCATCCTTTCACAAAATATCTTTAAAAAAATAATTGTATTTCGATGGCATTGACAAAAAAGACTCACGGTGGTTTTAAGTTACAATGAGATACAAAAAAAAACTTATTTCCAGTTCATCAAAAAATATCTAGGGTCAATGCTTTAAAATCCAAAAACAGCTACCTCCACATTTAAAAACGCAAATAAAAGGGACCATAACGACATCAAATAATTTGTCACATGCAGTCCCAAACCTTGCGTCGGCGAGAATTTCGATGGCAAGACCGGGCTTTGCAGGGGAACCTTCCTCGCTAAACAGGAACCTCTAGGCGAACCGTAGAGTACCGGCCTGATCTTATGCGGAAAAAGACGGTTTTCCATACACAATCTTGGTGTCGGACCTCTAATGATCTTTCTGAACGGAGTTTTCGGTCTGCTAAAACCGTAAAAATGAAGTCTTTTCGGAGAATTTGTGCAACTAGAGCTTGTTGTTGACGATTCATAATTTTCGCTGTCTAGGTGGACATCGGTTTTTGGTATTACCATTTCGTTGTAAACTCTTTGTTTTAAGCTTTTCGGTGGGTTTCCTACTTCTGCTTGTACGGCGTTGTTCAGTTTTACATCTTCCACAGGGCCTGTGTTCCCAGCTTCATTCGTTATGTCTCTTCCAACGGTGACTAGGCCCCCAATTTGATCGGAATCCAATATGTCTGGCAGACTCAAATTTCTTTTGATTTCTTTATTATCTGATATTGTGTCCGTGTCTGTGTCAGCTTCTTCTAAAGTGAGGGACGCGAAGTTGTGAACAGTTGACGATTGCTTCGTGGCTAACTTCTCGAATTTCCTAGACAGTAGTTTGACCACGCCTTTGCCATCATTTATGTTTGCTTTCAAAGGTCTCATTCTCCATTCTTTGAGTATCTTCTCCTGTAGAATTCTCTTCTCTTCCATTTCTACTAATTTGTTGATGATCTCTATTTTTCTTTCAATATTTTTGTATTTTTTTATTTCATCTGTCATTTCTGGCGATATGTTTTCTTTGGTGTCACTTTGTCTGCTGTGCGAAGGTCTTGATAAATCATTTCGAGCAAGTTTTAAATTCAGTTGATCTTTGGCAGTTTTTGCATATAGCTTGTTATCTTGTTCTGCATAATAATCTAAGGAATCTTTAGCGAAATCATTTGCGTCGACATCGAGCGAGTCCATGCTGACTTGTTTCAGTCTCTCCATGCGCTGCATCGCGTACACTTCCAAGCTATCCATCTGTATTTCAGACTTGTTTTCATTCACGTCTTTTTCTTTAACGAACACATCGAAATGTTTCTCACTGTTGTCTGGTTCTACGTTAGAATTGGCATCTTCTGGTTTCTTATTGGCTAAATAGTTTTTGTTGTGTAGTCCATCTAGTTTCGCTTTGTACTGCGACGATATTGATGACGTCAGACCTGATTTCTCAATGCCCGCTTTCAGTCTGTTATTCATTTTTACAGAAGAGGTCCTTTTGATTGGTTTCGGAGGTTTGTGCGGCACAAACTCCATCGTTATTTTTGTATTGTTATTCTTCTGGCCCGAACCTCTTTCAAGGCTCTTCGTAGCATTATTGTATTTACCATTCGATTTTTCTTTATTTAACTGATTTTTACTGACCTTTGTCTGTGTGTTCTTCCTTATTTGCTCTTCGAATTTTTCCAAATTCTTTTGAACATGTGAGTTTCGTTTCTCCATAAGATTTTTTAGTGGGTTTGGTTTTGAAGCAGGCTCTAATACTACTTCAAAGCTACAACTCTTGGATTTAACCATAGCATTCTTTTCACAACCTTCCATTTGACTTTTGTATTTATCAGCAAATTTCGGCTGTAGAGATTTGCTAGTGTTAACCATGTAATCAGTCTTATTCAACCTCGGTATTTCATCGCTAAGTTTCTTATCTTTGTTATACTGCTGAATATTATTTCCGTCGAAATAATACGCAATATTCTTAGCAGGCGGAGGCTGTTTGCTTGACGAGTCATACAGGCTTTTAGATCTTGTGACAGTTTTGTGTCCGTCCATGGGAACATCAAATCCGTACACTTTATTCGCAGGTGGTTTAGGGTTCGTCGTGATAGTGTTAGGTTTGCTTTCTCTGTAGTTAGGGCTGGACGCATCTCCCAAATAATTGTTATACATGTAGCCGAAATACGCATTGTTAGGACTGGAGCCGTAACTTTTAGACGTGTTATCAAATTCGTAACAACTTTTGCTATTCCGCGGCATACTTTGGTTCTTCTGCTGTTTCTTTGGCTTAGCGCCTTCGAACAACATTTCCAAAGGTGCACTTTTAGTACATTCCGAGTCATCAGAGAGCACACTCTCTAATGAGTTACAGTTAGTCCTACAAAGTTGGTTGTCATTGTCCAGAAAGTCGTCGGACAGAACAGATTCCTGGCTGCAGCTGTTTTTCATATACTTCTTCTGATTTAAAAAGAAACTAGCGCTACTGTGTCTGTGGTTCTCTAAGTACTCCGTGTCGTGTATGTTCTCGTACGAACAGTTCTGCGAATCGTTTAAATTGTACTTACTGCTATCAAACTTCGCTTGTTGGAAAGCGACTTCGTTGCCATATTTGAGGAAAATCTCATTAGAAATACTAGAACAATTAGAATTATCACTTAAGACTGATTCGTTGGAGCGTGTCACACACCTCTTAGTCAACACACTTTGACATCTGTACATGTTGGAGTTGTACTTCATCGAGTCTTCGTCGATATCGTCCAGGTTGGACGGCATGTTCCTAGGCAGAGTGGAACTCTTCTGGTTGGCTATGTAGGCGGGCTTAGCGGGCACTACAGGCTTCTCACTGCCGTAGATTTCATAGTTTGACACAGCTCGTCTTGGTACATTTTTAGTATGTTTTTTACAAACTTTCTTAGAGAATAATTTGTTTTTACAGCTAGCATCTTGACTGAGGCTGCAGTCTTCTAACGAGTCTGAAGAGAAGTTACCATCGTCTTTTTCTTTCGTAGGTTTCAAATCGAGATCATCCCGACGTCTCGCCACATCGTATTCATCCAAATCACCATATTTTTTGGTGATTTCTGCGATCATCTTTTCAGTATCCGATTTTATAGTATCAACAATACTCTTACCGCTATCTCTAAGGTTTTTATTATCAAAACCTACGAAGAAGCTTAGGGAATTTCTCTTTTTGGGGTCTAATGAGTTCCTATCAGGTTTCTGAGTCTTCTGGTTGGCCTTGTCCGCCCACTTACACTCTTCAGAAACCGGTGACACGGGACAAGACTTATAGTTCTTGAATATACTCCGCGCAGGTTTTACAGACTTGGGTGGAGCTGGTTTATCCTCATTTTTGGTGAGATTTAACGTAAAATTCCGAGGTTTAGGTTCACGTGCTTCCTTCTCAGGAAACAGGCGATTGAACACTTTGGACTGCACAGGTTTGGTCATGTCGATTGTGAAAGCTAGAGGTTGCTTTGGAGGCAACTGCTCTTTGAACACCATGGGTTTGGTATCGAACGGGGCGTAATGCATGTTGCGCCGATCGTTCTGAGAGGTTGGTATATTCGCGTGTGGCGGGACGTACGGAACCACGTTGTCTAAGTAATCCGGTATGATCTTATGGTTCAAGTTCGCGGGGATCGCGTAGGGGTTCTTGTTCCGGTAGTCGAGGTAAGGGTTCAAACTATCGAAGTAGTTCGAGTTCAGACTGTCCAGATTCTCTTCCGGACAGGGTAATATTCCTGGTCAGCATTAGGGGAACAATTTTCGTGTTTGTTAGTATTTAGCGATGATTGTGTTACTTATAAACGCTTTGTTTGTTGATGAAGGTAAGCAACACGTACCAAGGTCGGTATTTGGATGGAGTGGCAATTGGAATTATAGACAAGTAAAGCGTTTATAAGTAATATATAATGATGTCACACGTTAGTGGAATCACACATGGTGAATACAGTCAAAGTTTGTATACAGAAATATGTTGTATTTGTATTATATGAAATCCGTTGCTGAATTGACAGAACGCCTTTGACTGTATTTTCAAAGAAATTGAGCATTCAAAATCTGATAATATGGACTTTAATATACAATAAATAAGGCATATTTACTTAATTTCTAGAGTATTGATTGACTGATACAATGTAAGCGGTAAAGTTTATAAAATTGTTGTTCTTTAATGGATTATTATTCCTTACAGATCTATCATGTTTATTTCAGCTACATGTTTATGTGTGTTTTCAAAATAAGGGGCTTGAAGATACCATAAACCTTATTTAATGACAATCAACAAAAAAACATTCTACCATATCAACAGTAAATATAATTTGTTCATATTTTTACTTATCTTAACAACATTGTCAAATACCACAAATGAATACTCAATCTCCTTCACATAACCAAGTGGAGGGCAAAGTGCAGCGTCTTACCGTAAGGCCGGGAGTTGGATGGGATGGCCATGGAGACGGGGCGGCCGCGGCGCGAGCTGTCCTTCTCCGGGATGTACGACAGGTCTGTGGTGGACTGGCTCGACTTCAGGTTGGAGCGGAACGCCACCTGTGAGGTGTGTGGAGCGACGATTGTTTAAGTGGAGGTTAGATCATAGCATCTAATCAGATTTCCCCGAAGTGTACAGTCGCGGGCAATGGAACATATACAATTAGATAAATTCTAAAGAAGAAAGTTGTCGTGTAACTCACAGTCTCCAGCTGGCGGCGCGTCTCCAGGATCCTGCGGTTGAGTTCCTCCCGCCGCCGCGCGGCCTCGGGGTCCAGCATCTTGGAGGGCGTGCGCGGCGCGGGTGAGGGCCGCGCGCCGCGGGACAGGTGCTGGGACGACAGCGACGTGTTGCCTGAAATATTGACTAACTTTACTTAACTCACTTTACTGAACTCCTCAATCACACTGATTGAGGAGGTCAGAATACTGGTATTCAGCTACATCTGATTAGACTGAAAGCTGACCCCGACATAGTTGAGTAAAGGCTAGACAGCTGATGGTGTCTGCTTACCCGCAGTGAGCGTGGCCTCCATGTCGGCGCCGCTGAGGCTGTCGAAGGCCGACTTGAGGTACTTCTCGCGCCGCCCCGCCGTGTCCAGCGACTCGCACGACCCCGACAGAGGGTTGCGCTCTGTATTGTCGCCAGATGGAGTCGACACCTGCACGAAGAAAAAGAAAAATTACTTATTGATACTGATTGCGTCGATTTGCAGTATCGTGACAAACCTAGCATTATGAATTAACACAATTAGCCTGTAATGTTCTCAGTACTGGGACACAGGCCTCCTCTGAGAGGAACACGATCGGATCATAATTCACCAGGCGAACACATTCCCTCACAACATTCACCTATACTGTTTTAAGAGCGATGGTGTTGAAATAAATAGCATAAAAATTGTCCTGCTGCATCGCAGCTCGGGTTCAACATGACTCCCTCCCTCAGAGAGTTCCAGATGTTCCAGCAGTCGGGATGTTATTAGTGAGAGAGTCCTGTCTCGCTATTAACTCGTTACTAATCCATTACATGACCTGCATCCAAATGTCTGATAATCGTTATAGACGCCAAAAAGTCTGACAAGCAGCCTAAGCACAGAGTATCGTATTACCCAGTAACTGGGTTGTGGAACTCAGATAGGCAGACGCTACTGGTGTCCAGCTGAAACTGATTAGACTGTAAGCCGATCCCAACTTAATTGAAAAAGAGCAGGCAGATGATGATATACTATATCATATCTTTATGGTCTAGTTGTGCTAGCCTCTGCTGTGGCGAGTGAGGCACTCGCTTCTTGATTGTTTGTTTGTTTGTTGGGAAAGGCTAGGTAGATTGAGACTAACCTCAAACGATTTATTTCAATTAAACCATTTACAGGAACTTTTGAGCTGTCCAGGAGTCAGTCAGATAGTCAGCAAGTTGAAGCTAGTTGCCCGTAATCTTAATGTAGAAGAACGGACAAAACACTTCACGGAGCAGTACCTGTGTCCTCACCTCGTCATCGTCGGAGTCCACCGGCGTGCCGCTGAGCTTGGCGTGCGGCGGCGGCAGCTCCAGCCGCGTCTCGCCCGTCCAGCGCTTGGAGCGACGCATGGACTCGCGGAGCTCATCGGCATCCATCGCGTTCACCATGAACTCTCTGTGAAAGGCAGTTTTTATTATTAACAACACTCGTCCGCAGCCGGCAGTAGAGTGTTGTGGAGCTGTAGCGCAAACTATGTTCCACCTCCTAACCGGCCTTATGAGCCCCGGAACACTGTACAAGTGACCTCAGCACTGCTATCGACGACGTCGTGGAAGTGGCAAGGTTTTGGTCCAACAAAAGCCTATTACCAAAATTGGCGCCTAATTATACAGGAGAAAAAAACAAAGTTATTTTGAGAAGAAGAAAACGCTGAGCTCACCCGGGCGTGTCGTCGTCGTTGTTCCCGGGGTAGTAGGTGGTGCGGCCGCGCTCGGACGACGACGTGCGCTCGCCGTCCGAGATGTCCTCCACGTCGCCGTCGTGCTCCGTGGACTCCTGGTCCTGGGGCGAACATACACATGTACGTGGCACTCGTGGGATTACGTCAATTTCAATTAGCTGGTGAAACTTCACAAACGTGATCAGAACGATATTTAGAGGTAAAGTAAAATTATGGGGTTTATTCGAAAATCATATATTTTTCGACGTTTAAAAAAACGTCTTTCAACTTTAACCTTTTCACCGCCAACGTACACAGAACGCGATGCCTCGCCAGCGCCTAGCTATAATTGTATAACGACGTATACAGTAAACAGTAGTGATGAGGGCATCGTCATATCGATGAATGAGATTTACACGCTTTAAATACAGTACTTTTATGTTTGATAGGTAGTTAAAAATTAAGAGTTTCTGATGAAGTCGTGGCGCTGGTGGCACGGAAATCTAGAACTTCTATTGAAGTCCTTGGCGGTGAAAAGGTTAATCAGTGTTTAGAGTCTCTTAGAGTTGAGAAATTCATTACGTCTGTGAAGTTTTGCCAACTAATTTAATTCGAGCAGGTCAATTAATCGCGAAGCCGACTAAACTTAGCCGGATTTTATATTATTTTACATTCTGGGTCTGCTTGCTTTCTCAATGAAAATAAACGTTCTATCTAGTAGTTTAAAGTTGACGAAGTGAGAGAGGCGAAAATGTTGTTAAAATAATATGTTTGTGATTTGTGACGCAAGCCAGACTGAAAATAATTTAATACATTTAATTTTTTTTTTTTTTTTTTGACTTGACTACGTCTTATCATTCGATGGAGCCGGCTGCACGCACGAAAAAATGAGGCGTTACTTCGCTCTGAGGCGTTCCATAAAACAATTACTCAACGTACATTCATTTTTTGAAAAATGCAACCATTCCATCAATATTTTCTTATGACGTTGTCACGTTCAACTATCGTCAGTAAACCGACTTTACAGACAACCGATTTTTTTTTAAACTTAAAATGCAACAAAGAATAAGTAAATAAATAAAATAAAACAATTCGCACCTCGTATTTAAAACTGCCGAGCGACGAATCGTCGGTGTGGTGTCGCGTCCGCGTCTCAGTCGCGCGACTTTTCGACAAATTAATCGTTACCTTTCGTCGACAAACATAAAATAACATAAATACGTGTGGTGGACATATAAAAGTGTTAGAACGAAGAATAATTATGATTTGTGTATTTGTGATAGTAAGATAACTTCAATCTCATTGAAGTTTAAATTTAGTGAGAGGTTTTGTCAAACGTGGTAAAGCACTTACGAGGCTGGGTATACCAGCAAGTAAACAGCTACTTTGTACAAATCTAATAATTTTTGATACCGCTAATAAAGGTAAGGGAGAACACAAATACCCATAACTTTTCTAATAATGTTCAAAGTTATAGTCAAAAATAAAAGAAAATAATTGCGTTACTTTTCCCACAATGTAGTTTTACTTAGTAGATATAATTATTCTTCATTGTAACACATGCAAAAATATTTATAAAACTGCGTGTAGATAATATGATTCGGTCAGAAACACTTGTTATTTAATTCTAAAATGAATTTATTAGCGAACATGTCATTTAACTCTACTTTCGAATCATTCTAAATATTATTTATTTACCTTCTATTAGAATTCTTGACAGAATCATTAAAAATAATTTAAAAAAATTACAGCGGACATACAAAAGCACACAAAATTGAAGCAGGAATACATGCGAACACCGTGCAGGACAGTCAGCGATAAAATAATTGGGACGACTGTTCCTAATGGTCGGAAAAAAACTGAGACATTAATCTATTTCGCAGTTACATCATTATGACAGAATTAAAGTTAGTGTATCTTCATTCTGAAACATTCTTTGTGCCATTGAGATATAGTTTATATTTTGCTAATATTTCTTACTATCTTTATAAATGTGAAAGTTTGGATGGGTGGTTTGTTACTCAATCACGCCAGAACGTCTGAACGGATCTGGATGAAATTTGGCACCGACATAGTCTGGAATAGCAAATAAGCTACTTTTTTTCCTCTCTCACATACACATAGAAATCGGCGCGTCAATCAATGTCAAATGCAATTATGTTGCGAGCAACAGCTAGTTCCCAATATTTTGAAGCTGACTGTTCAATGCTAAACATAAACGTTGCAAAATATAAGCAGGTATCAAGTTATTTGTCAAATATATGCAAGCGTGAAGCAATACATCTATTATAATCATGAGAATTTCTATAATATTATTAACCTTCCCTTAAAATAATCTATATAATTTAAATAAGTGACTTCCTGGTTTTTTGAATATAGCAAAATACTAAGAACATTAAAAAATCTTTGACAAAAATATTTATTGTGTTGAATATCTAAAACAATGAGCGAAACATCACACAGGCACAAACAAACATTTACAAAAGTAATGAGTTGCATATGACGAACAGAAAATGACTAAGAAAACACACAGCGTGTTTTTTCTGTGATATGTAAGGAAAAATTAACGTAAAAAGCAAAACAATACGAATGAAACGAAACGAAACGAAACATACAAATAAAAAAATGAAAGAAAAAAACCTTGTCCACCCTTGGCGAGATCGTGAGAATATCGTAAGTCTTTCTCATGGTCGCATCGAAATTCCTGAATAATGCTTCAACGCGAGGCAACTGGGATAAGTTCAGCGATTTCGGCCTCTAGTCAAAGTTAACCACAACCATAGTGAATGGCTTTTATTCTGATTTATTTTACCCTTTATTTAATCCCACTTTGCAAAACGACGTAAGTAAAAAAACAAAAAAAATATATATAAGGGAAAAAAACAACCCAAAACCATGTTTAATAGAGTGAGATCAGGGGCAAAATAAAGTAAAATAAATTAAACCATTCACAAAATGTAAAAATAAAATAATAAAGTTATAAAATAGGAAAAATATAGCGAAGTATAATGAAGTTTGTCTTGAAAAAAAAAGAGTAACGTTGCATTTTATTCCCAAACAATTCGATGGAACAGAAAACATAAAAAAAACATGTACAGCGGATGAAGATAGGCATTTTTGCCAAATTAGATTATGGGCAAAATGCCTATCATAATTCCACTCCGATCACAAACTCCACCATAATTCACAAGAATATTAACTTAAAAAAAATACAGTCAACAGCAAAAGTTAAAAAAAATTTGAATGGATAATTAATTCTAGTTGATAATAGCTCAGGATAGCTAAACTAGTTGCAGACAACAAGAGAACTACTCCTCTCTCCCATAATTATTCTATGCTGTGCCCGACAGGGTCCAAAATTGTGTCGTTATTACAACCCACCAGCTAATGTAAACTTATAAATGTACATTTTGGAACGCAATAAAGATATTGAGTATTGAGTACTCGTTATCTCAATACTGCATGCATGTGAAATTTCTCTCATGAAAATATTAACTCCATTAAAGATCAAATAACGGCGAATTTCAACAATGAACACGATCAAAACTGCGTTCAACAGGTGTCATTGTCATCATATCTATGGAATATAGACACTGACAGCTCCAGAACACGTTTAAAATGAGCGCTGAGCGCGTTCAGTATCCGTCTGTTTAACTTTAAGCAATCGTAAGTAATTCTTGCTGCTGACTGTACACAGAACACGTGGTCACCAAACTACCAACACCACACCATCAACCGTGTGAGTGATTACACATACAACATGTTAATGACTAGTACACGCAAATATTTTGTGGCTACATGTCATCCAGCTTTAGAAAGAGATGACGCTCTACAAAGCCGAACTTTAACAGAAACTCAGTCGCCTCTCGGTTTCATTATCATTCTCCTGTACGATAAGTACAGGAGAATACAATTTATATGGCGTCGGCGCAGCATGTCTTCTGCTTCGTCATATCGGTAGTCACCCACTTACTAGCCATATTCTTAAAAATACGAGAAATAAATAATTACAACATATAGCTTATGTATAAAGGCGAGCTTAACCCAGAATTGGGTTTTCTTACAGCAAACCTTACTTGGTTTGCGAGATCTCCATAAGAGGATACCATCCATTATTCATCATAATTTTTTTGATCATTTTGCCATTATTTATTTATTTATTTATTAAAACTTTATGCACAAGTTACAAGACTGCACAACGGCGGACTTAATGCCATAGGCATTTTCTACCAGTCTACCTTAGGGTGATGCAGAGACAATAAACAGTAGGTGAAATAACAGAAAAAAAGACTAGAAAATATTTTATCATTATCATCTTTATGCAATTTAACTTACGTTCCTCAAATAAATAAATCCTTATTTATTTACCAATTATCAATTGAAAATCAGTTTTCAAAACAAGTTCGGCTTTATAGATTTTGTCAAATATGTACTATATTTAGAACATTTTTTCTTTAGTAGCCATAAAATATTTAGCATGTTTTACGTAAAACGGCGACTATGGGGAAAGGGTGACAGTACTGTAGAGGCGTAAGCTTTGTGGTCACAAAATATGACTGGCGTACTATAAATAAGGACGAGATAAACACTAACTTAAGAGTCTATACAAATAATATAAAATAAGACTTTTGTTAAAAAAATATCTTATAATTAATTTAACTTCCCAAGACGCCTTTTATTTATATTCTAACCCACCAAATTACATACAACACGGTTAAGTCCCTACAGTACCTACCGACTCATAAACGCGACTGACTCTTGAATTAAAAGAATACCTATTCATGGAACTGTGAAATTGCAATAAAATAGCTGATGTTTTTTCGACATTTCTGACTCGGTCCAACAGCAAAACTTGTTTATTTTATCTAATGAGGTACCATACCCTCAGAATATTTCATTGGACCTTCGATTATGAAATAAATTATAAACAAACGACGCTTTCAGTACATTTCCCCACAGTCGCCAACCGACACACATTTACAGTACAGTATATTCTCCTAACATATCTTTTTTGGTAAACAAACACTGTACGAAAAATAAGTTGTCACATTAGTGTCGAGTTTCTGAAAGGCTAATAAAGACAAAAAATATATCTTCTTACTTTGATTCTTTTAGCAAATTTTTGTTTTGATTAGTCTTTCCGAAACCGGGCGTGTGTTAACCATAAATGATGGGTATCTTTCTTGTCTTGTTTCAATTCGTACCAGTTTGAACTAGTATATATATAGCATGACCGCCGTAAAAACGCGTTTTGTCGACGAAAGAATCGACAAAATGGCAGATCAACAAAAGAAATCAGTCTATTTGTCGATTCTTCCGTCGACAAAACCCGTTTCTGCGGCGGTCATGCTATGCGTACAGTTCAAACCGGCTATGTCCCGCGTCTCACACGGGATTTGTCTCAATTTGACCAGAGCTTGTTTGTATTTGTTTACCATACAAGACACGAACAGTATCCATCCGCTACTACGACATATCGAGTTGTAGAAAAAAGGTGGTCACACAGATATGAGTGACAGAGACGCCGCTATTCAAAGCCTATCTTTTTCTAAAACTCGACGTGCTACAACGGTGGTATACTGTATAGTGAAACACCCAGTATTTACATGCACATACGACACTAACCTGCTTGACACTGGTCTGGTCTTTCCGCTTCTCAATGTATCGTGTGTCGGTGCCGCTGTCTAGTGAACTGTCCTTAGAGCCGTCTGAGTCGCCGCGCTTTTCTGTGGAAAGTGAACTTGTCATTTAAATTGTTACTAATTACTACACACAAAATATCTAAACACAAAATTAAAATACTAGTGCCTAAGGCATTGAAAATAACTTGACATTTAGAGAATCTGACAATCTGCGAAACGGATATTCCGCGAATAGGACTTTTTTTTCGAGCTGATATTACTCATATCGGATATTTTGCGTCAAAACGTGATACTTAGGTACACGCTAGGCGACTAGCGGTAGGTGCCAAGCGCAGTGCAGCCGGTTGCGAAGATTGTAGAACGTTCGTTACACTTCACTACTCCCTAGGCTCAAGGCGTTAAGCGAGCCACCTGTGAGTGCGTTCGTAGCCTATAGGGTTGCAAAAAAAGCCGAAAGCCGCATAGCAGTAGTTAGTGAGCGTGGGTGTCACCGGTGTTGGGGTTGATCCTGGTGGCCCACTTGCCGCGCGCGGGAGGCTCGGGCGCGGGCGACTCTCCCGCCGCCGCCTCGTCGCCCAGGCTCTTCTTAGCCCACGTCGGCAGCCGACCGATTCGGAGACTGGGAACAAATGTTTTATTACTTCAAGCATACACTGGGAAATACATTAACTTTCCAATCTTAAGTCTTACCATACTCAAAAAAAACTTGTAAAACATGCGCATTTCGGCAGTTCTGTTTGAGTCCAATGTAATGAGGCGAGCCTATTGCCAACAAAGGGGTAGACTCGGCTGCTAAATAAAGTGTGATTGGGTTTTCCATTAGGAATTGAGGAATTTTTGAAAAGCCAGTTACTCTTTGCCCGACTTCGTGATCAGCAGTTCAAGCGCTCTATACCACTATACTATCGAGGCAGTTATGATTCCATCCATCTGAGATTTCGGCGCCGGAGCTTCGTGGCCAGTTAGTGGTACCTCTGCCTACTCCTTCGATTCAAGTATGATGTGATGTTCAGTACTCACGTGTAGTCCGGTACTACAGGGGTTCCGAACTTGTTCTCCTCGTAGGGCAGCTCCCTGGGCGGGGAGCCGAAGTGCGAGTCGCTCTCGCTGTCCAGCCCAGACATACCGTTACTGGGCGCCGACACTTTCCTGGAACAAAACGTTTTTGAAATTAGATACAGTACAGTTTCTACATTTATCTACTAGCTCAATTACTTATTTATTAATCGTAGACTGTGCACCGAGGGGATAAGTGTTATGTACAGACGATATTTTAAATCCCGAACATAGCGAGGACTCTCATTTTACTCCTAAGCGAAGCGAGTTAAGACTAGAAACCTGAGAACAGTGAGGGATTTAAAGTGGCCCAAAACGAAGACACCTTAAATAAAATCCCTCCCCCCTCCCTCCTTAAATCTCACACCTACCACGAGGAAATAAAACCCGATTCGATTTTCGAATAACGACGTCCCGCACCAAGCCGATCAGCTGTTGCGCTCGGCTAGTAGGTCGCTGTACTAAGTGTCGCTACTGGGTGCGGCAGCTGTGGCTGTGGCTGTACTCACTTGCCCTGGCGGATGGCTTGCTGCGCCAGCCGAGCGCGCATGGTGACGACCATGTCGTGCGGCACTCGCCACACGAAGATGCAACCGTCGCCCGACGCCGAGATCAGATGCTGGCAGTCTGGCGTGAACCTGCAACCAAGTATATAGATAGACAACTATTAATATTCATAGACACTCTTTACTATGTACACAGTACATCTAACAAATTACTAGTATAAAATGTTGAAATTTATATAGGGTGACACAATGTACAGTCTTATCGCTAAAAGCAATGTTTTCAAATTAACCTTTGGATGGATTAAAGGAAGACACTTGACTCACTTGAGGCCGGTGACGATCTCGGAGTGTCCGTACATGGTGGCCATGCACTCCCCCGAGTAGTAGTCATACACGCTCAGGATCTTGTCGGTGCTCGACGTCGCCAGGTAGATACCGCTGTTGTCCAGCGCTACCTGTTGACAAAGAAAGAAATTAGTGGTTCAATAAAAATGGAAATGCCAAAAAGGGCATCAACGTAAAGCACCTGCATGGGTTTGAACCATCGGCCTACAACTGGTACGTCGGGGCTTTTACCATTGCAACTGGGTTACTAGTACTCTATGCATTTTATTATCTGTGTCTAAACTAAACACAGAACAGAAAAAACAGTAGAAATCGCATAGAGCTTTATTAGTTTCGGAACCAGCGTACCCCAAACTAACACATAAACAGGTTAATTGTATTTCGTAACACTAAGAAAAGCGTGGTGTGATTGTTAATTTAATAATTAATGAAAGAAAGTAATATATTAGTCTTCGTTTTTTTTAATATAAACCATAATTACATGCCAATAGAGTGGTTTATTATCTACTCTGTTTACGTATTAGCTCATACGGAATAGTTTTACGAGCAAGTTCTGCTACTCGTCGCTAGATGTCACTGCACTAAATGCATTTAATAAGCCTTTATTTGTTTTGGAATAAGATTAATATTTCCCGTAACGAGCTCATTACTATTTGTGTGCTATTCGTCCTTTTCTAGGGTTGTACCACTGTCGTTGCCCTTTTATCGACATTGCGTTTTATTTTCAAACAAAATTCAAGAGTCGATAAATATTTTTAAATTTAAAAATGAATTAAGTACTTATGTTTGAAATCAAGTGTTATAAATTTATAATAATGCTTATGATTTATATAACGAATAGTTAAGAATTTATTGTTATGTTAATATTGTCATGTTAAACTACTGATTGATTTCGAAAATTATACTATTTGATAGAAAGGTAACAGAATAAACTACAGGATTTGTTACTACGGGTACCTAGTACCTACTTTCTATTGACATGGGAACCCTTCGATTTCGCCGGCAGCTACACTCGTTTTAAGTATGTTTTAGCCAGTGGCGGATTTGCCCTAAGGCCCAATAGGCCCGGGCCTAGGGCGGCCAGATATTAGGGGCGGCAAATCGTGACAAAAAATTCACTGATGATAAGAAATAACTCAAATGCAAAGTATCTAAATATTTTAAATTCTCGCGCACATTATGGTCTTCTATCTACACTTACCTACATTAATGTCAACAACTGTTCAAATGAGATTATTTTACGGCCACACATGCCTCCGCTCGTTTTCGTAGGATTCCCACTCGAGAATCTAACCTCTGCATACATCCTACGAGCCTCGCTCAGGTTATCACCCGCGATGGCGTAAAGCCGTCCCATTTCGGTCCACTGTTCATTTTTGTAACACATAGCACTTATAGTTAACTAAATTTCTGAACCGATTTCGATAAAAGTAAATTCAGTATGTACCTAGTCAATGATAGGTGCTGAGAAAGGGGCGGCATATGGCCCGGGGCCTAGAGCGGTCAAGACTGTAAATCCGCCACTGGTTTTAGCTCGACCAACTCCTTAGCGAACTTTGATGTTTCGGACTAACACAAAGGCCACTTATTATATTCTATTATATTCTTTTCTATCTGGATCCTTAGGAAATCTGAAGCCATAAAATAATACGAAACCCATTTTTTTATAGGTTCGAGACTTTATGAATGACATAGGGTGAGATAAATCTTTTCTCAATTTGAATATTACGAATAGATTCCCCATATCCATGTTTTAAACTTATTTCAATCCTGGATAAGGAAAATTAAAAAAAGGGTAGAAGAGTTCATCATAAAAAAAAACGCACAAGGTTAATTTTTCGCCCATACATCATAGAACATTGAAATTTAAAATATCGATAACTCATTATCGATAACGTCAATCTCTAATTGAGTAGCGGACTGTGACATGTGCGTAGTTGGAATCTTCGAGAATAATATGTTTGAGTTAAAAGAAAGTAGACCCTATATAATAAACAATAAAGTCTATTTGTACTTGTCTTGTATAATAAAATAATGTTTTTCAAATTTAATCGAAATAAAGTAAATTAAGACTTCCCGATGGTATGATATACCACCATTTGATACATTTCTGGTTCTGCTATCGTTTTTACATTCTAGAACAGCACAATAAGGCATTTTAGTATTTTTTTAACATTAAAATAGGTTTTATAAGAGTTATTGTCACTGTGACGCTTCTATCTAGACTGATGTGCGTGGCGTGGGCGTGGGGGAAACAGTTTGCGGAACAGCGCAAACCTCGGGGTACGCGCGGCCCGCCCTCATGCGACTTCTACTGTTTTTTTCTGTTCTGTGAAACTAAACGAGCGAGGCAGTCAAGTCAGTCTCATAATCATCATCAATGAAGAAGGACTGTCAAAACTCATTATAGATGACGTGACCATAGATATGTATCAATCAGACCAATGAGGTCAAGCTCTTTTGAAATATAAAATGACATGAACAGATTTATGCTTGGAACTGGCTATGCTCGCGCCGTTAGTGTTGCAGTTATAGTGTAGCTTACCTTGATGAGCGTCCCGTCCTCGGCGGTGGTACCTCTGAAGGTCTTCGTGTGTCGGCCGTGAGCGGCGCTGTACACGCGGACGTTACGGTCCTGGAAGGTATATGCATGTTAATTTGGCCGTTAAGTTTGTAATAACATACGGAGCGACTTTTTCAGAAAAGTTTATAATTTTTTTTTTAGTAATATTTTTTGTGATTTTAACTTTAAATACCTCCGTGACTCCTGTACTGTTCAATGTATCCATCAGCACAATATTTTGAGTGCGTTTCATTGAGCGACACCGCACCAAAAAAAAAGTTATTTCCCAGCAATATTTTTTGCGCCGTGTTACTTAGTTTAATGTACAGAATGCTTGGTTGACGGCTTCGTGGAGGTTCCTTTTATATCCTGTATCTACAGCAGTGCCTACATACCTGGCAGGCGGTGAGGATGTGCCGGCCGCCCGCGTCCACCTCCATGTCATACAGCGTGGTGCGACCCGACACCACCTGCCCGCGCTGGAACTGGTAACCGCCCTCCTGACTCTGCAAGCGAACAGACAACACGATCAGTACATAATTCTCCTGCTGTTGGCTGTGAGAGAGGGTACTCCCGATAACAAATGTGGTGTGGATATTTCTTAAAACTGTCAAATTTTGTCGGACACTGCCATCCCCCAGACGCACACAGGCGTTATATTACACTTACATGGCGCAGTTGTCTGAAGAGAATGGTCTTGTCGGCGCCGCACGAGACCATCTGCAGCCCGGCGCCCGAGCTGAGGAACCGGACTGCTGTAATGGACGACGAGTGCTCGTCCAGGGTCTGCATTATCTGGTAACCCTGGAATGATTGAGAGGAATGTTAGTTTACTTGATCAAAATAATACAGTCAACATGGGTTCCGAGTTGGGCGACCAACTGAGTTAGTCCGATATTTATCTGTCACACCTGAAGTGCTTGATTGCAGGCACGAAGTCGCTGCAGTTTATACTGACTACAGCGACTCATTCGACAAGGTGAGCTATCTCCACGTGACAGCAAAACGTAAGCTCAGTGGGGTTCACTGACCACTGTTGAGGCAGTTTGCATCCTTACTGATAAATCGCTCACAGTTCGTTGTTGTCAATGAATTTGTCTCCTACAAATCCACACTCGCTGTGGTGTTCTACAAGGTTCTCTTCTTGGCCCAGTTTTATTTTAATTTCTTGTAAAGATATTAAATTATTGTTTGTTGTTTGCTAACTAGCTCGTCTCACCCTGTCCACTTGGAACACGTGTATGAGCCGGTCGCGCGACGCGGACGCCAGCAGGCGCGGGCGCTCGGCGTACTCCAGGCACAGCACCTCGGCGTCGTGCGCCTCCAGCGTGTGCAGCAGGGCTCCGCCCGCGGCCGCGTGCACCCACACGTTGCCGGAGCGGTCGCCTGACGCGATGTGCTGCCCGTCCAGGGACACGCGCACGCATCTGCCCACAAACATAAAAAAATATTTAACCCAACGAAGAAAACATGAAGAGCGAGCGTTATCACAGTGACAATTCGCCAGCGGGTTTCTAGCGAGGCTATTTGTAAATGCGCTCTCCGCCGATAAAAAGCAAAGCTAGCTGCGACTACGCGTCGAGTTTTGCGCGATTTCGCAGTAGTGTATACTCGCTTGTCTCGCACTCCCTAGTACAATCTTATCAATCGCTCACGTTACGCGACGAAGACGTTGCACACACTTGTGTGCTCGCTACACACACGCAGCGAGTGTGTTAAACCATCGCCTCGCTAGAAACACGATTGGAATTTACCAGTGTGATAAAGCCCAAAGTTCAGCTATCACAGATAGATTTTATGATTTTCCGGAGTGTTGATACCAAAAATATGGACTATTTTGAATTCGAAAATAATTTAAAATTGATAGTAATCTTTTTTTGGCAAGAAATATCTTATATTTTTTTTAAACTTTAACCCCCAATCTCAATTACAAGCCTGTTATTAACCATTATTAGCCTGTCCAGTAAAAAAGGAAAACAATAACGGGAAGTAAATTGTAATTTTCGCTTGGTAATGAGTACATACCTGACTCCAGTCTTATCATCATAGGATTTAGACTTATCCTTATCAGTCGTAAGATCAACGTCTTTCAGGAATTTCAGATCCGGGTCGATGTAGAATACTTTGTTCAGCTCCTGAAAATTAAATAAAACAGGTATATTCAGTAAATTACAGTAACGAATATGTGAATACAGCCATATGAAAATTGTACAAAAATCTAGACAAAAAAAATAATCTGCTAAGAAATTTTAGAGGCGATTTAATTTTTATGAGCATTACGAATAGTGGGTATTGCACGACATCTGCAATACGACCGGAATTGCTGATACGTTGCTATTCCAGAGACAAAGTGTCTACTCTGCATGCTGCAGATGTAGATGCAGCTGAAGACCAGTTTTTACATGAAGTGACTGTCTATCCGACCTCCACAGCCCAGTTAATGGGTAACAGGATATCCTGTGTAGACTTCATAATTGTTTTTGGCATCTGATACAAAACGCCATTAATCCCTCTCTCTGGGGAAAATGGAGGGTTGCGTCAGACTCTACTACGACTAAATAACGGTTTCTACTACTACTATGAGTCAGGGGCTCGGGTATTAGCCCGCCATGGCCGGGTCGGGCGCTCGCACGCGCACGTGCGCGCCACGTACTCACATTGCTGTAGATGTTGGTGGGCGTGGGCGTCAGCTGCCACAGGCGCACGGTGTCGTCGCTGGAGCACGACAGGAAGGTGCCGGGCGGCAGCGGACGCTCCACGCTGTTCATGTCCACGCCCCAGATGCACGCCGAGTGGTACAGCGCCGAGTGCGACTTGCCCACCTGTGGGGAACAACGATCTATTAATCATTTACATGAATTATAAATATGCTTCAGAGTGTTCTTCAGGCTGTGAAGAACCATAAAGGTACGTAGATATGTTCATGTCTGTGTCGTGACATTAATGTCACTCATTCATTCGGCACCCGGAAAGCGCCCTGACTTAGTTTCCGTGCATTTACAAGGTTAAATTGAAGCCACTCGCAACACTATGCAGATGTGATTGGTATCGATTTCTAAACATGAAAAAAATTAAAAATAATTGCTTTTTAGCTAAAAAAAAAAATTATGTAATACTGTAAGTCAAACAAAACATAACACTTACCCGTTTGATATCCCTAACGTCCCACACGTAGAGGCTGTGGTCGTTGTACACGCAGGTCAGCTTGTGGTTGCGCGCGTCGTACGTCAGCGCCACCGCGTCCGGGTACCGCGCGTTCGGTGGTTGGGTGAACATGTGACTGGCGAAGAAAAAAAATATTAAACATCATTATCGTAACATAACATCACGCCTTTATTAACAAAAGACTAAGCAGAATGAAAGTAAACCAACGAGGCAATCCCCCTCGTTGGTCTTGTGGCTGTAACTGTTTTTTTTAGTGTAATGAAGCATCTTTTCAAAGATAAATACAGATCCATGAGTGTAACACGGCCAATCGTCCACAGTAAAAGTAATTCAAGCATGACTGAACTCCACTGACCTAATATTAGTGCCGAGCGCGACATCGACCCCTAGGTAGTGCGTCCGGGGCAGCGTAGTGATGTAGCGCAGCGAGTCGGGCGCGAAGCACCGCACTATGCCCTCGGCGCACCCCACGAAGATGTAGTTCGAGCCGATGGCCATGCAGTTCGCCGACGTGGTCTGTGGGAAAGATTGCAAATTGAATACGTCTTTCTATTACACTATGCGATTAGGTACCCCTTTTTCTATTATCCTTACCTTACAATTACGCAAGATTCAAAAGTGATTTACGTTTCGTGATAACACGATTTTGACTTTTTAAAATTATAGTGTAAGAACTTATGCACCTTCATCTGTCTTGCTCTTTGCGGGTTCTTACCCTCCCCTTCTATATGATGCGAAAACCTCTTTTCACTCTCTTACCCCGTGCGGGTATTTACCCTAGCCACTCTTACCCTACGCGGGTACTTACCCTGAGCTCGACCCACTTGTCCAGCAGGCGCCGGCTGTTAAACTCGCACAGCAAGCCTCCGCGCGTGATGGCGTACGTACTCTCGGCCGCGTCGCCTCGCCCGCACACCACGTCGCAGAACTCGTTGTCCTTCTGCTCGCCTAGTATGGCGGATCGGCCCATTAGAGGGACTGGCTCTTTGAACTGGAAAGGAGAATAATGAGTAGGTTATTCATATGTAACGAAGAAAAAAGTCTTAAGCCATTGTGGCGGCATCTACAAATCTACGCACTATTCTGAATCGTGCATGGCACTTTCAAAGATATCAGCGGGATTAGAACTTCCACAACAGCCTGACAACAAGCAGTAGCCCATCAGACAGAACACTCGTCTGGTCAGAGGATCCTCCCTTTTCTATCCTCATACCACTACGTTTTCCCAACTATGTTGGGTTCGGCTTCCCGTCTAAACATACCATAATGCCAGAATTTTAAATGGAGCGACTGAGTATCTGGCCTCCACAACTCAATTAGCGGGTAACGCAATCTCTTTGGTAGAACGTTATCCTATAGATGTCTCTCACCTTAGCATTCCGCGAGTACTCCAGATACCAGAACTTGACGTGCCGGAAGCCGACGGTGACGAAGTAGTTGCCGTTCTCCGAAAAACTCACCGCCTTCACCCGAGATGACACCTGGAATACAAGGTTAATCATATAATAATATCCGCCCGTCCGAATTTCGGCCACAGCGGCCAATCCTAACGTAGATAAGCCAAGTAAGCAGGAGACACAGGTGCACCTCCCATTCCGTTCCTCTCATAGTCCTCAGGGACGGGAATCCGACACTCGTGACAGAGATCAGGCGCAGGGCGGACGGCTAAACGTTCGCACGGAGACACGGGGTGTCACATCACCGACCTCCTGGCTACTAATGAGAAATTCATAATGGAAGGAATCCAGAAATGTCTCGGTAGCAGCCACGTAGTCTGGATTTAAGCCCGGTTGACGGCAATAGGCTCACCCACTATTACGTAGTACTTAAACATAGCTGTCGCGAGTGTACACCTCTGTCTACACCCCTGGGGATTACAGGCGTGATGTTTATGTTCATAATTACCTTATTACTAGCCAGCTTCAGGTTAGCGCGCCAGTCCCACACGTTGACGATCATGTCATGCTGCGAGCCTATCGACACCAGGTACTTCGACGACGTTGAGAACGCCTGCAATGAAAATTAACGAATATTTAAACCATGAACAGTGATTTTCACCTATGAAACTGAACGCGATCAGCGCATCTAAACTGTTTATCACTTCGGTGTGAGAAAGAGATAAATCTATGCAGGACGTCTAGCTCCATCTCTTTCCCACACCGAAACGGTTCACCGAATCATGCCAATGTGGCCTTAGCATAACGGAATTTTTTAATATGCAGCTCTTGAACGCGGCTTGAATGTGCTGATCTTGATTACTTTTTTCTTTCTTTTTTTTTACACGATTAGAAGTAATAAAAAATAGACCGAAGAAATGTCAATTAAACCATTTGACACTTTTAAATTTGCCAGGAGACTGAATTGACCACTTAGTTGGTCAGAAAAATGAGGCATCCTATGCCAGTATGTTCCAAAATTTCAGATTTTCGGGAAAAAGTTTGTCGAACAAGACAGGCCCCGATTACATATCTTTTTGATGACAACATTTTATTGAAATTGGTGCCAAGCAGTATTGGTGTTTTCAAATAATATTACTTGAGAAAATATAAAGTTAATTTCAACTTACCACACAACTAACGCCATGCGTGTGTCCTATAAACTCTCCTATTTGCACTGCTCCCGAAGCCGAAGGGTCCTGAAAATTTAAAATTAAACATGAAAAAATTACGATAATTTTAATCAAAACATATTAAATTAATAAAAAAAAATAAAAATAAAAAAAAATAAAAAATTATTACAAATTTTGTGAAGGTAAACAAACAGTCATAAGTTAATACTGTTCGCTAACAGATGGCGTTACTGTTCTCATTTCGCGGTTTGTTGCTACTCGCTACTAGATGGCGCTAATAGTTCGTTAGAGTGCCGAACTAACCAATAGTTCGCTAGAATGATGTGTTAGGAATTTAATAAAAATATTTTGTGCTCCAACAAGCCAGACGAGCCGGATTAGGTAAAATATTATGTCTTTAGCTCAAAACTATACACGTGACGGCACTTCTACACTTCCAGCTGCACCCAGGTTCCAGTGCAACTGCCAAGCTTTCTAACTTAACCGCAACTGGAGGTAGAACTGGTCATGTGGTACTCTAACAATGCAGAGCAGAAAGCCTACCAACCTGTAGGTCCCACACCCTGACGGCGGGCGCGTGCCCGCACTCGCCCGTGGCCAGGTAGCGGCCGTCGGGAGAGAACGCGACACATGTCACGCTCTTGCGACACGCGTTCAGCACGTGCGACTGCCTGTTCTTTCGCACGTTGTACAGGACTACGGTGCATCTGGAAAGATTAAAAAGATATTGTATTAATAAGAGTGTGGATGGATTATAGCCCATTCCCTCTCATAGAGAGGAGGCCGGTGTCCCAGCAGTGGGAACATTATAGGTTGATTATGCTATTATGCTAAGAGTGTGGAGCTACCTGCCAGCGTCTCTGTTCCCTACCACCTAGGTATGCGTCAACCTATGAAGTGGGCGTAGGCCATCTTCTGGGTAAGATCGATCCAAAGTAGACCTCATTAATCATTTTTCGACACGCGAGACCTGGGTCCAAGAATATTTCTGCTTAAATATGACTTAAAAAAACGGCTTAACGTATTTTCCGAGGCATGGAGGAAACTCGGTAAGTAATGGGTGGTCACCCAACCACACCCAACCCAGGCAAGCACAGCTATACCTGAAGATCGACCCGAGTGGCTGCTGTTATTTAGCCACGAGCTTTTGAATACCGGCTATTTAAGCAAGTTTATGTCGATTACCACACACCCTTAACTGGGTAACATAAATAACGACTCAAGCCAAACTTTTTTAATCAAAGTCTGGATTTAGAAGTTCATATAACACGCGCCATTTCCGAGGCCCCACATGTTTGAGAGGAAATGTAATCCGATATAACTAATAGCCACGGTATAGCGCAACAACTCAAAACCAACTTTAATCAAAGTAAAAATGATGAAACAAGACCCCAGTACTTCATTCAAAGTAACAGTGGATCAGATAGCGAGACCAGTTGGTCATTTTTTTTTTTTTTTTTAACGTGGTAAATTCATCAAATGAGTCCTCCCGCCCAGGGCAGAGCGGGAGGGACTGTCAGACTTGTACTGACTAAAATCCACGGTGTCCTTCAGTAGCCCTTTATGTTCCAGGGTCACGGTAATTCTATGAGTCCCGCGACCCCGGCAGGCTTTGGCCCTCTAGAGGGGGGCCCCGTCATTATGCTGACACTCTTTGAGGCGCGCGTGGAACACAACGCGCCGTCGACCCGGGCATGGTCCATGGTCGGACAGCGAGTCGCCCATTACTCGCCGCCCGCATGCCCGCGCCTACGGTGGCCGGAGATCGTCTGCCGAGGTCCGGCGCCGTGGGCGTCTACCACTGCGAGACCAGTTGGTCTTTGGCAACTCTGAAACGAGAGAAGTGGAAGGCTTTCGTCCAGCAGTGAGACGACACGGGCTCATAAAATGATAACAGTCCAGCACCCAGTCATCCAGCACTTGATACAAACTACAGATTTTTTTTTTTTTACTTCAGAATGGTCAGGCCTGCAGTACTCGCAAAAGGCGTGGGCGTCGTATGTAAAAATGTATGAACGTGGACGAGGCGAAAGGAATATTTAAAGATCACAGCAGATCCCGTTCTGTAGTTTCTACTTAGCCCCATCGAAAAAAAAACTGAGTTTTTCCATGCATGTATGGCAGTAGGACAAAGTTAAAAAACTCTTCACATAAAAAACTGTTACTACTTGTAACTCCAATAAAACGTGAACAGACACACAATACCTGTATCCCTGCATTAGCATAGGATTACCACTTGAGAATATTCCATTCATCGGCTTGCCATAATCAGACGGACAGACGACGCGGGCGGAATCGTATTAGTTAGGCGAGGTAGCATGGACAGCGGTGAAGATTAAGGACTAGTTGGTGCGGCGATGCTAGAGAGAGGCCTTTCGGTGAAATTATAACGATGATGATGGTGAGTTCTCACTATTCATGGGAGAGATAAATTTTAAAAATAACAACTAGTGCCACATCAGTCCCACTTAATGCCTGAGGTATTCCACCTCTTTGAAAAAATACATATCCACGAACTAAACTGGCTGTTTTCGATAGCTCTCGAGCAAACACAACAAGGATTTTGATGTGGTTCTGCAGGTAGAACTACCTAAGGAAGGATACCTGGCTTGAAGTGCTGGCAAACCGAGCGTTGGCGTACGGACACCGGAATTCGCCAGATATTTTAGTACACATCTACTAAATTCCAGTGCCCGCATCCAGTCTGCAACTTATATCCCTAACGGTGAGACCGAACCTTTACCTAAAGTAGCGCCATTCTTACAGCTAAAATTAAACCTACATATTGTTTCCAGTTAAACATCTTACAGCAAATATAACCTAGATTAGGTTTAGTAAACTTAGCATTATTCATGTAATCAATGTATGATTCATTATCACCATCATCATTTCAGCCGAAAGACGCCCACTGTTGGACATAGGCCTCCCCCAAGTGTCGCCAATGTATGATTACAGAAAAATAAATAAACACTAATTTAGAAAAACTGCCCGACTGCCTCGTCGATAGTGGCCGGAAGCGTGACTGCTTAGCAGGAGTCCTGGGTTCGATCACCAGACCGGGCCATGTATTATCGGGTTTTAATTAGCAACCAGGAAGTCAGAATTTAGTCAGATTATATGGAATAGGCTCGCTTCCAATGTACAATTTGTATGGGACTTATCAAACAAGAATACATGAAACGAAACTCGCTGGCAGTGAGACGTTGGCCTTATATCAATAACTTCATAGTCACGTGGGTTTGCGTTTGTGCCTGTCAGCGTCAACGGAAAGCGAAGCTTCTATATTGATAAGCGACAGCGACTTAAACGTAACGTCACGCCCACGTCGACTGCACAGTCGTGGTAATACATTGAGCTGGCCTAGTGTAGAATGGAGTTTCAATATTATTAGAGGTCAGCTTGTCAACAGATTTAGTAACTGACGTGTGGCCTACTGTACCTTCACAGTCTACATCTCGGATCCCAGGCTTACCAGTAACGCTTGCCATCACTAGAAAAAAGCTAGAGCTTCTTGGAGAAGTTGTATCCGCTTTTCGCTCTCAATAAGGTCAGTCCCACACCGCGTGGGCTAATGTTTGTTATTCAGTTAACAGGAGACGCGTCAGCGGAAGGGCAGAGTGCTTTTATAGTGACAAGCAGAAGCGATTGTAATAGGAATCATAGTTTCTACTGCTTGCCACAGGTGAAATGTTGCGGGAGGCGGAGGACAGTGTTGTGGCGCAGCTGAGGGAGGTCCAGCTGTGGACTGCGATACAGTAGAAACAGATTTTGAGATGATACGTACCAGGGCAGCAACAGCCTTACATAGTGCCAACTTGCCAAATTTGTGGTGGCTAAAACTAACGTCAGTCGACGGCTTATAAAATCACAAGCAGTTGTTTGCAGTTCCCCTCGCGACGAGGTTAGAAATTATCAGACGGAACGATCTCAGAGATAAATTGGATCAAAACTCCTATATCCTATCTCAAGTCATCGTCTATCTGTATGAAAAAAGATCATCATGATTCGTTCAGCCGTCCGTGAAGGCAGGGCAGACAAACTCACTTTCACATTAATTATAATATTAATTAGGTTTACTATTACCAGCTTAACCCTGAAAGTGAAACACAGGAGTGGCCCATGCTTCGCTAGCTCAGGGTTTATTCACCCTATTGTATTCTATGGGGAATGACTGGGTTCATCAATTAACGCAAAACTTACATTTAGGGGATGGAACCCTCACGTTTATAGTAGTTTTTATTTCTTAATTTGCATGGGGTGGCCCTTCCCTGCGAGCCACACCTTAAGTGCACCCCAACCCCGATCCATATCACAGTATTAAATAATGCAAGCAATGACTAATAGGTACCTATCAGAAGACTAATAGATTGAACGAACAAATTATTGAACGGCTAACAAAACGAAAACGTGTGACATCTACCAACCAGCATTGGGACCGCGTGGTGGTCTACAGCCTATAGAGCTATAGAGAGGAGGCCTGTGTCCCAGCAGTGGGAACATTATAGGTTGATTATGCTTAGGCTAAATAAACCGAAGACGGTCCCCTTAGTAAGTGGTCGCCACCGTCTGCCAGACAAATCTGAAATGACTTATGCGCCAGTTACACCGGCACCTGAAACTAACAGGTCTATGCGGCATTTTTAAAAACAATCATTTCTAAACTCTATTCATTTTCTCACAATTTTCTTTCCTTCATCCCTACAGCTCATACGCGGTACCAGCGCAGGCCACACCGCCAGGCACATCGCTTGCTAGCGAGCAAACGAGCCGGGCGAGCAGCTAAGCTACGTCAGCGATACAAACGATGCGAACGAAATATCCAACGATGCCAGCGATGCTATTCGTTTACCTCGCCCGCCTCGTCCGGTGCGCCCGCCTGCTCGCTCGCCCGTCCGTCCGTAGTTTAAGGTGTGAACCCACTAAGTTTAGCTCACCAAGCTAAGGTTCGCTTAACTTACATAGTTTCCCTTGCCTCGCTTCGCCCGCCAGCTAACTCGCTCGCTGTGTGGCCTGCGCTTAAGAGTGTTTTGTTTTTAATTAGCTGACAAACTACATAAATCAGCACATCTGCAAAGTTTCGGCATCACAGTTTCGAACACTAATAAAACCCTCTCAGTTCATCACTATAGCACTACGACGCTAGTTGGTCTTATTGGTATGATTAGCGTGTGGTGAGCACGCGGCCTTTCTCACGGCCGCGACGCGTAGTGTGCGGCACGCCTTACTACGTGACTAGTTCGTCATCTTTACTTAGGTGTTAGGTAGGCAGGTACCTCCTCCATGGTCAGGACTATAGAACATGGATTTTTGTGCTCGTCAGTTATTATTATTGGTTTTTCAATTAATTTATTTTTAAATCTTTGGAATTTATAATTTTAAGGAACTGATTCAGGGCAGACGACATAGTTGCCATAGGGGGAAAAACCTGGATGAGGCTGGCACAGGACCGTGGAGATTGGCACAAGAAAAGAGAGGCCTATACCCAGCAGTGGGTGAGTTCAGGCTGTGGATGATGATGATGATTCAGGGTAATAGGCAAATGGCAATAGGCTTGTCTCCTAACGCATGATTTACATGAGAGTTAAGCCGAACATTTGGTGAAGCATTCACCTCGCCCCCTTGGAGAATACGGGTGTCCCGGAGTCGTGTTACGTACACATTTTTTTCTCATGGTGGAAGGCCGAAACTACAGAAAGCCACCTGCCACGATCTTTGTGCTTCCTCCACGTTCATAAATCTGGTAATACACGCCGCCTGTAGCGAAAACTACGCACCCGACCTTTCTAAAGTGTGTTATGTTATAATTAGGTATTACCTATCCACAATAAGACACGACACAGCAACTCCACGACAGCCATTTACCGTCACTTCGACAATCGAATCGGGAAGCTACGCGGAAACGGAAGCGGTACAGTTGCTGGGGTCGTTGCACCGGCTGGACGGTTCTCACTTGACCGAGCCTCGTCCAGACGGTAGTCTGACTGTATAATGAGATTATACAGACAGGCCTTCTAGAATTATTAAGGGACTAGGAATTGGATGTACAATTCTTGTTAGACAATATTGTCAATTTCGATAGTTGGTCTCGGTCGCTCCCCAAGTCAGGCAATGTTTGGTTTTCTATCAGGAATCTCGAATTGTCTGTCTGCGGTTATTGCCAATAGGGTCGGCCTCTATTACACGGGATTTCAAAATAACTAGCGAAGTAATGACGTAGTAAACACCTCCACCTCTGTCTACCTCTTCACGGAAAGAGGCATCAAATTTTAGTAGGTGTAATAAAGAAGCCTCAGAGGAGCTCGTGGCTAAATAATAACAGCCGCTCGGGTCGATCTTTAGGTTAAGCCGTGCTTGTCTAGGTTGGTCTGTGGATGGGTTACCGCCCATTACATATCGAGTTTCCTCCGTGCCTCGGAAAGCACGTTAGGCCGTTGGCCCGGCTGTCATTTGTAGATCTTTGACAGTCGTTAGGTAGTCAGTGGCCCAAAAAGTCTGACAACCAGTCTTACCAAGGGATATCGTATTACTCAGTACTAACTGGTTGTGGAGGTCAGATAAGCAGTCGCTCCATGTAAAATACTGGTATTCAGCTGCATCCGGTTAGACTTGAAGCCGACCCCAACATAGTTGGGAAAAGGCAGGCAGATGATGATGTAATAAAGAAGGCTACTAGCAAGTTTTATATCGTATATGTACGGCTGGCGCACCCTGGGCAGTTCAACTGCCTATGAGGCACCTTTCTAAAGAGTTAACTATTTCACACAACATGGGTCGCAGTATCCTAGGCGTCAAACTTACCGACCATGTACGCAACACCACACTGCGCTCCAAAACACAAATTACTGACGTTGCTCAAAAAGCCGCCAAGCTGAAGTGGGACTGGGCTGGCCATGTCTGCCGCAAGCCCGACGAGCTGTGGGCCAAAATAACCACGATGTGGAGCCCTGACACAGCCAGAAGGCGACGCGGTAGACCTCGCAGGAGATGGCGGGACGAGCTAGACAAAACTAACTACCAGTGGTCCACATTGGCCCGGGATCGAAGAACTTGGAAGTCATTGAGAGAGGCCTTTGCCCAGCAGTGGGATGACACATTCTAACAGTATCAGTATCAGTATGGGTCGAGCCGCCACGTTGACTTGGCTATAAAAGTAATAAAACAAACTAAATCCATTAAAATGCGCACGAGTTTATAAGCTGTCAAAGTTTCTCGTGCTCGCTAATAGAAAATCTTTCTTTTTAAAGTCTTTAAACTTTATCCATTTTTCTTTATGAGGATTTTCCGGGATTTTCTTGGGTGCTTATTTCACTGGGCTATATTGATATGATAGCTAGATTGCTTCGCGAAATTGGAGAGAATTCGTTGTAGGTCATCATGTTTTGGCATTAATAGTTATTATAGGCTAGTTTTATATGAATCATGTAACAATTAATCAATCGGAAATATTTTTACCGTATAAACTAATTGTATAAGATTCAGATTTTCCCGATGTTCTTATGCGGTAAAGAAGACATTGTTTAGGGCATACTGCCAGTCTTTTTATACGTGTAGTTTGTGGACTAGCTACACGCAGCGAACCGTAGGTGCCCTGCGGGTCCAATATAACAATCCTTTCAGGTTGCTGATGGGATTGCCTCGCTACTGCAGTGCGTCAGCGATGTTTGCTGAAGCTCAAGTGGATGGCTTTCACGCCATTATACGTAAAAGAGCAGCGTCGCTGGTGCGGAGGGTGAGGAGCGGTCCCATCAGCTACCTGAGTGTAATTGCAGACTACATCCATAGTCCTGTTTGGAGGCATTGGATTAGGCTGCATATATTGTAGGCTGACTGGCGTTCTCTTATGTGTTGTATTTGTGACTTACTAACATAGCTTTAAGTCACCTTGATGTACTACTAACACTCTATGGACCGAAAAGTCTGAAATAAATGTTTTGAATTGAATTGAAAAAATAAGTAATGTCAGCCTTTTAAATTTTTGCTGCTGTCAAAAATACTTGGTTGGCCAATCACAACAATAGCTAATTTCAGATATTATTTGAAAGCTTAACTAGTTACAATGCTCAGCTGCATCCGGTTAGACTGCAAGCCTTCTCCAACATAATTATTGAAAGGCTAGGAAGTTGACGATAACTTGAAGTTCAACGCGATTTTATAACATAAACTGTCTCTCAGACGAACCCTGCAAATGATTATGGTATGGCCTTCAGAGACCCCACAGTGAATTTGATCAGGGTTTACGGTGAAGGAACACATAGTACAAAATACCTGCATGTCTAAGAACCGAAAATTCGAAGACGCGTGTGGTGGATTATTGCCAATTGCCTGTTACAAGGAGGCCCGTTTGTCCCAGCAGTGGGAACCTTATAGGCTGATTTATGTATGTATTGCTCTTAAAAATACCATGTTGCTTAATATGAAAAGCCAAACCTATCGAGAATGTCAGCGGTCATTATTATCTGTGGTGACTAAAACGGAATTTGAAATTCTGTCATTCTGCTGTATGCAGTGACCTTACGTTTGCTTGTTTAGTCTGTCTGTGAATCTCTTGCCAACGATCAGCCTATTATTTCAAATTAACTCAAAATTTATATAACGGTGTATCTAACTAGTTAAAAAGGCGTGTCTAGTATTGTACTAACTACCCATGTGTAATTGTGTATGCGTAAATAGACATTCAAAGACACGCGAGTGATTCACACGCAACTGAAGTATGTAACGTCCATTTGTCATGAGGATCGGACACTCATATCGTCGTGTATTCACATGGTCACGGTTAATTTCAAGTTCAGATATCTAGTACAAATAACTTAACTTCTCCCTTGTATTCCGCGGAAGGGTAGTCGAAGATGTATAGTGCCAACTACATTTCGCTTCTGCCATCAACCATATAAATTCAAAATCCTGACGGCTACTGAGAAATTCGCGTTGGCCATCCTGGGTATCGAAGTTCACTACCGAGGTCTGCCAATGTGTTCTTAGACGTTTCATCACTACATAGTATAAAACAAAGTCGCTTCCCGCTGTCTGTCCCTATGTGTGCTTAGATCTTTAAAACTACGCAAAGGATTTTGATGCGGTTTTCAGTAATAGATAGAGTGATTCAAGAGGAAGGTTTATATAACTATTTTGCACCCGTGCGAAGCCGGGGCGGGTCGCTAGTTAAATATAATAGGGAAATAGTGATTTTCTAATCTTGGTTTCATTTTATTTCCCTGGCTTTTACTTACAAGCGAGAGAGCAATGTAAATTTATAAAAAAGTCGAAGGTAACCTATAAATAAAATGAAATCCCCTAAACCCATTATTAATAGGAACCGCAGTAATAAGTAATAATGCTCAAGGGTAAACCGTTGCTGTGCGGGGCGCGGCGGTGTGGCCGCACCCTTAGATCGATACGGTGTGCAATCACCTTTATTAGCTAGCCGCGCGCCGCGGGGATGTCTGCCGTCTGGCTGCTCCGTTATTTATGGAAAACAAATTGCATTAGCCTTGTTGGATTAGTAACAGCTAGGAGTCTCGAGTTGCACCCGGACGGACACTTCCCTTGTAATATGAACAGGGCACTGTAGTGTAGTACCTATCCATCTCTGAGTAGTTTTTTCGGGTAATACCCATTTGTGATGCCACTGATGTCATGTAGGTACTCTTCTATTGGCACTTCTTCTTTTTAGCGTATCGATGGCTAAAAGTCAAAATGTGTTTAGCCAAAACTCAGCCACGCGAACCTCTCTCACTGATGCAGTAAATAGATCATCACAGGCGCTGGTGATAGGACATGCGGTGCAAGATGGAGACGTGGGCCATTGTCTGCGGGGAGACGACGCATACGCAATTAAAAATTCGTCACTTTAAAAACAGTTAGTTATGGGACCTAGTCATCGAACTCCGGACGTAGTCACCTCCACGGCTCACGTCCTCAGTTACAATTTGACATAAACATCGCCTTTATTCCGTAGCAGTAAGAAGTGCTGTTTTCATAGTTCAAGAGTTACTTCTGACGTGCGTAAGATGGTCCACACAATGGTACAAAACGGGAGCTATTGCGTCACGATTATGCGCAGGATTCGCACGTGGAATTTCAATGTTAATAATCGATCCGTTCTTAATAACGTACACAATAAGAGCGCTTTTATTATGTGAATATAAAACAGGACATTTCCGTTGTTAAGCATGTATGAACGTGGACGAAGCAAACGGATTATATAAGGATCGAAGCAGGCGGCGCCGCGTTCTGTAGCTTCTGTCTACCCCATGGGAAAAGAGCATGAGTTTATGATAACTCCACCACCATCATAAAGCCGAGATGTTCTGCTGAATATAGGCGGCATTTTCATAATGACTCGAAGTTTAGAACAACTTCTATACAGAACCTTCATACCACGGCTGCCCTCCTACTTGGCCAATTTATAGCTATTTCCGATACGGAGTGGCGCAGTGAAGTATTTTAAGGAAATTGCCTTTGCCTAGTTTATGTACAAACGGCTGAGGCTTCTCTAGAAAAATGCCGCATCAATTTAATATCATTGCAAGAGCAAATATTGGAGATTCCACATTATAAAGGTCATAAGTCAAAATCTCTGGATGATGGCTTTACGGGCGGAGCAAAATCTCAACTGAAGATTTGATTACCGTTTTACCACCTTAGGATAAGGTGTTACTGATACTGTTGTTAATCTTGGAATAACTCTCTTGTGCCTTGTGCACCCAAATACAGGACTGTCTCAGTGAGTGGGCAAGCATCTACAAGCGGACCGTGAAAAGTACAACATCACTCATCAGGCGTTAAGCTCGAAAAGTGCAAGTTAGTAGAATTATGCTACTAATTTCCGCCCTTCCTCAAAATAGGCTATTACCAAGTCCGAGTGACCATTAAATCGCCAGATATAGCCGCAGCTATAATTCCGTTCGCAACAGCCAGAGGGCGCGAGGTGACCGGAAAATTGAATGCAGCTCGGCGTGAAAACGAGACGGTTAGGTAAATGTCAGCGGAGATCATACAAACTGTGGCAACATACACCATTTTAAAGGTACCATCGTCTAAGTTTCGTCAAAAATTATCATTTTTTAACTATTAACACGACGTGAGGTCAAAAGGTTACAATTGACAGGGTTTTTTTTTTTGGATGGGAAATCATCAAATGACCCCCCCCCCACTCTGGACGGAGCGGAAGGGAGTGTCAGACTTGTACTGACTAAAACCCATCCCTGTTCCTTCTTTGCCCTATGTGTTCCAGGGCCACGGTATCTCTTTCGAACTCCCGCAGCCCAGAATTGACAGGGTCAAGAACGTTTTAGCCCGTGTGTTGCAGGGCTATTTAGAGATTGTTAATTGCTATTACTAGTTTTATGTTTATCACTGAAACACCTAATATTATTGGAATTTCAACTCTCGTTGCTGAGCAGACCGTTGACAATTCAACAGTGCGATTTTATTTAGCCACTAGCTGTGTCCCGCGGTTTCACCCGCCATTTCTGACTTGTTTTATTTTTACTCGGCTCCTATTGGTCGTAGCGTGATGTTGTATAGCCTTCCACGATAAATGGACTATCCAACACTAAAAGAATATTTCAATTCGAACCAGAAGTTCCTGAGATTAGCGCGTTCAACCAAACAAACAAACTCTTCAGCTTTATTATATTAGTATAGATTTATACAGTTGCCGCTTGGCGTACTGAAAATGGGGATTATTCTCGTAGTATAAGTGTGTGTCAAATATTAAGTATGGTCAAGTTACATCCTTAAAATAACCCAAAAGGGTGCAGCCATAGGAAACATGCAGATTACCGAAGAACTTTTTTACCTTGACCCACTAAAACTCGATCATGCATGGCCATGCAAATTTTTTGACTAGTTTAAATTCAAGATCAGATAACGCCTTGAGTGGGCTGCTTTATTATGCTGATAGAACTAGTCGAACAGCCGACGGTTTACCTCTATCTTTGAAGGCCTAATCGGAGAATACTTAGCGCTTATAGACTATGAAGAAAGAGGACTGTACCTCGTGCCTCTCCAAGGAGATTCCAAGGAGTAAAGTGAAGACAGACTCCGAAACCGTTTCTTAAGGGTGTCAAGGTAGGCTAGGTATAAATAGGCTTTTCTTTATGTCTTGTCTTGATCAAAACCAGATGCATGCGTCAACAATGGCATTAACTTTAATAGATTTAAGGGTCAATCCAATTTGATGATTTCCAATCCGAAAAAAAAAAAAGGGTCGATCCAAATAAATGAGATACACTGTATCAGTAGAAAAAGAAAAATTTGAACCTATTTTTCGAAAACATGACGCTTTGCACCTGTGCTGATTTCCATCGCCCTTGTTGGCACGGATAGTGACTTCATTCATCATAAGGCATATTCATTGGATAAGGTCTTAACATAGAAATGGCAAAGAGTTCTCCTACTCACCCTGCTGGATAAGCAACGAGCTCGGTGTTAGGATCGCAGTCCAGAGCCGCATTACTGCCCACGGTCAGCCCGAGGACGCTCTCTAATTTTATCTGTGGACAAAGAACACATCGTGAAAATATATAATAGTAGGTGATGCGGAACAGGTCAACAATAACGTTAATACTTAATTGAAGCACACATGGACATGGTACAATATCGCATAACCTGATATAAGAGTGCGTGTTAAGATTCAATCAGATTATAGTCAATAGAAGACATAAACCGTAAAAAAAATGCCGATACAGGAGCGGGAATTCCGGGTCACTGTCGATCAATTTCAATTTTTATATTCGACGTCGTGGCCGATGGGGTCGAAAAGTTCTGGAGTGGCGACCGCGAACCGGAAGACGTTGCGTTGGAAGGCCTCCCACTAGATGAACCGATGATCTGGTAAAGGTTACAGGGATCGCTGAATGCGGGACGCAAGGGACCAGTCAATGTGGCGACACTTGGAGGAAGCCTATGTCCAGCAGTGGATGTCATTCGGCTGAAACGATGATGATGATGATGATGATTCGAAGTCGATCGAGCTGCTTGCCGAAAGGAAAGCAGCGTGTAGTGAGGAAAGTTTTGAGTATGAATGTGGATGGGTTAAGAGTAGAGGAAGACCAAAGAAACGATGGATGGATTGTGTGAAGGATGATATGGCAAGAAAGGTGGTGTCTGATGAGATTACGAGTAATAGAGAAGTATGTTGCGCCGACCCCAAATGAATTGGGATAAGGGCAAGAGAATGATGAAGATCGAGCTGCTTGCCGTGCGGGGCAGAGGTTAACTTAAAATAAAATCGTCCATGTAGAAAGATAGGCCGTTCATCGATTGATGATTGAACATAATTTTTTGGGAATTTCGTTTCAATACACTTTATAACACCTCCAGAACTTCTAGAATGTCCTAAGAACCCCATTTGGATATGAATAGCGACATCCCACGGACACCCAAACTGTTCTAGCCAAACAACACTTATCTTTAATGCTCAATGCCGTATCGCCAAACAGAGTAGTTACGAAACTGTTTACATTATGTACTATGAACATTAAAAGTTTTAATCTTAAGGTAAACACACACACACACACACAAGAGAAAATCACACACACATACACGAGAAAACACACACACTCACATACACACACATACATAAACACGCACACACACACACGAGAAAATCACACACACATACACGAGAAAACACACACACTCACAAACACACACATACATACACACGCACACACGCACACGAGAAAACACACTCACACGAGAAAACACACACACTCACATACACATACACACATACATACACACACACATCCATAAACACACACGCACACACGCACACACGAGAAAACGTACACATGAGAAAATTTTAACCGCTGCCGTTAATATAGCAGATCGAATTACAAGTTCTGCTGTTTAGTATTTTCTTAACAAACTCCAAAACTGTAGATAACAAAAACCTTTTATCTACACCAAGAACATGAATAACAACTACACAAACCTACATCAGTATTGTTTAAAAAAAAGCATTCATATCAGTCATCCCCTTTCTAGCAGCCTCGTGATTTCTCATACAATCCACGCAGTTTAAAATTACTAGAGATTATTGACAGTAGCAATCAGTTTTTTTTTTTTTTTTTTTATCTTGGTATAATCATCAAATGAGTCCTCCCACCCAGGGCAGAGCGGGAGGGACTGTCAGACTTGTACTGACTAAAATCCACGGTGTCCTTCAATAGCCCTTTATGTTCCAGGGTCACGGTAATTCTATAAGTCCCGCGACCACAGTAGCAATCAGTTGCACGTGTTTTAAAGAAATTGGGATTTCAGCAATTTTGGTTGATTTCTTAACTTACGTAAGAAAAGCTTAGCATGTATGGTGGGATTAAAACGTTTCTGTTTATACAGGCCAAACCGTAGGCACGAGCTAGATTAGACAATATTTGACTATACAAGGCAGCAAGGTCGTGCTAGTTGTGCAAATATCTCGGAAACCTTGGCTGTATTAGATAAAACTTTGTTTAACAAGATGTGTGTTAGAAAGACTAAGAAATGGAGGCGAGGTAGGTGGTAGCCATTTTAGATTTGGTGTCACTCTAACGTTTGAAGTAGACTCCGTGGTCGATTATAAATCAAAGATGTTATTTTTTTTGTAGATTACCGAGGAAGATCCAGTCAGCAGATTTGACTATCGCAAAAAAGATACGTGTCTAACTTAAATATATAAAAGCGAATTATTTTGCAGGTGGAACTCGATGGAGTCAGGAGATTACTGATCCCCTCCAATTTTAAAAACATAAATCAATCAACCAATTCAATCATGTAAATGACAGAGTTAAGAGCTTATATAAAATCGTAGTTGACCCAAATTGATTAAAATACTTCAATCACAGTAGCCGCACGTTATCCCACTTAAAATATGAATGCGAAAGTGATGCTGCTAAATGTTTCGTAGGTTGCAGTGGCGAAGGTTCCATACAACTCGATTCCTATCGGCTTCCCTTTGAAAAATGGCACAGTCAGTATTCTATAGACAAATAATATTAATAATCACATTAAAGATATGTACTTGTACTCCGGCTTACCTCTTACAAAAATTGACCCTTCGCTACTGGTAAGGTTGTCAATAATGGACAGAAAAAAATGAGCAAGAGTTCTGAACCCGAAGAAGAAGGAAGATAAATTGCGTAGATTGTATGCGTATGAATGAAGAACATAACGTCGTGAGGAAAGTTAGGAGTACGAATGTAGATCTCGATAAAAAAGATGGGGTAGACCAACCAAAAGGATGGATTGTGAGGTTGTGAAAACTGAGGTGACGATTACAGCACGGTACAAAGTGAGGTCTTCTTAAATGTAACATTCGATTACTTATTATTTTTAGCCCCCGACGCAAAAAGAGGGGTGTTATAAGTTTGACCGCAATGGGGGTGTGTGTCTGTCTCTGGCACCGTAGCTCTTAAACGAGTGAACCGATTTGGATGCAGTTTTTTTTATTTGAAAGCTATTTTGTTGGCGATGGTTCTTAGATACGTTTTATCAAAATCGGCTCAGCCATTTTATTGACTTTTCAAATGTTTATTCGCTTTTCTTTGTTGCGATGGGAGTTTTTTAAATTTTAAATTTAATTTCATGTTATTAATTACAACGACTGTAGAAGCAACTAAGTAACCAGGGTTACAAATTAAACTTCGAAGTTAAGCTTGGAGTAAAAATAGCACCGTGAATCAGCTGCTTGCAATTCTACCAGCCAAGTCAATTAATATTGATTAATCTAATCTAACTTTATACAATGCTATAATTAGCTACAGTCTCTGTGCTTGTTAGTAGTGAACATCGAGCTTTAAAAAGATTCTGCCATTTAGGAAAAAATAAATAAAGTAGATATTCTACTTACAGAGCTCAACGGCGAGTTCGTTAGTTGAATTTGTGCCTAAATTAGCTAGAGAAACCGTCAACCTAACTTTTCCTATCGTCTTTGTTTGTTTCTGAATTGTGACTTCGAAGTTGAGGACCTATCAAACTATACTTTACCAGTTTGGCTACTTGAGAAAATTCCTTCAAAATTGAATGGGTAAGTTTTATAAGTATTCAGCTACAAATTCTCAATTCAGAAATCGGGTCGTATGCATTTTCTATTCAAGGAAGAAACCACTTTTTTTCACAAACCCTTTATTGTAATTACTATTTAAGTGCTTGTAAATCGGGCTGGATTATCCGCATGTTTTTATTGTGTCTAATATCGTATACACGTTATTGACTTGTTAACCTTGACTCACAAGGCTTAAAAGTGGCTACGGTACTCGTTATGTGATGTGCATCCTTGCGCGCGCGCAGCAAGGACGCCCGGTCGGCCATCTTGGATCAAGTATTAGACGACCTTGACAGCGCGCGGAATTCGTAAGAGGAATTCCCGATTTGCTTTTTTTTCTTCATTGATAGGCGGAGACGTAAGAACATCGTACTTGCATGACACGCGGTTAAAGTTTTTGCTCAATGATTTTTTTCTTTAACCCAAACCTAGAGTTTTTAACAGGTAAGCATGACCTATGGAATGACTATTGTTAGTATATTTCCATGAACAACAAAAGAAGCTACGAGTTTTATATCATGCGATTGTTGTGAGTCTATTAGTGAGAATTTTAATTAATCCGATTATGACATCGAAATGACGTCACGTCTTACCCTATATCGAAATACAAGGCATTGCAAAACCAGAATTGTATATACTGAAGACATCATCTACCTAGCCTTTTCCCAATTATGTTGGGTTCGGCTTCCAGTCTAACCGGATGCACAGCTGAAAACCAGTATTTTACATGGAGCGACTGACTATCCGACCTCCACAACTCAGTTAGTACTGGGTAATACGATACCCCTTGGTAAGACTGATTGTCAGACTTTTTGGGCCGCTGACTACCTAACGACTGTCAAAGATCTACAAATGACAGCCGGGACCAACGGCTTAACGTGCTTTCCGAGGCACTGAGGAAACTCGGTATGTAATGGTCACCCATCCACACACCAACCTAGGCAAGCACGGCTTAACCTAAAGATCGACCCGAGCGGCTGTTATTATTCGACATCGAGATCGACACGAGCGCCTCCTCCTCCACGAATTGTACATACAGAAAACAAACCTCAATATAAAAGTTACCTAACACTTATTACAGAAGCAAATACTAAGTTAAAATTAATTTCCAAGCAAAAAAACAACTCATCTGTTATTGACTCAGTAATTACTCAGAAAGAACTTTCCATTTCGATAAAAATTAATAGTGCGGGGTCTCGCTTTCACTGAATTGATCGATCTATATCATTGGGCAAGGCATTAGGTTGATTAAACTGTTCTTCTGAGAATCACCTCACTAATATATAAGCAGGTTCTGCCATTTCTGAACGATACATTGATTGGAGTTTGATTTGGCTTATAAAACGCCTGCAGTTCTAAAGTTATGTATTTTTTAAATAGCAATAGAAGTTTCATTTGTTGACGATACCACGATAGGATCGGAATGGGATTTGCCCATCATTTCACTGACAAATATTAACAAAATCATCAACGGGAATCAACAATTATCAAGAGGCGACATAGGTCGTGATGTCATCTATCGACTGAATGATGATGGATGATGTTCCCTTCCTCCGAAAGCACGTTAGCCGTTGGTCCCGGCTGCTATTTGTAGATTTTCGACAACCGTTACGGGTAGTCAAGAACCTGGAAGTCTAACAACCAGTCTTTATTAACCAACGGGTCTCGTATAACCACAGTATAACCGGGTTGTGGAGGTATGAAGGGAATCCGCAAGTCGAAAATACTAGTTTTCAGATGCATCCGGTTAGACTGGAATCGACCCAAACATAGTCGGGAAAAGGCTAGCAGGCAGATGATGGTAATGTGGTAAGTTGTTATTTTCTGTCTTACCTGGCTGCGTTTAAACAGCAGCCCTGCAAAATTGCGCCATAAGTCCTCACACACAATGCCGCTGGATATCACTTTTATCTTCTAAGATATACGGTGAATGTCAGCCACCCATCCCACGCTGCAAGCTAATTGAAACAACTGGGTTATTTGTGGTGCCCGCAGGCGATAGTTAGTGAGCTGTCTCTGTACGTGGACTTGCATACAAGTATGGTGAGCCGGGCTGTAAGTGTCACAGATACATCATAATCATCATTCAGTCGAAAGACATCCACTGCAGGACATAGGTCGAGAGCTAGACCTTATCGGCTGTTCATAAAAGAAATGACTCGGGGCGATAAATTAATCGGTTCTACGAAGCTGTAATTTTACGCCATTAAAAAGCAAGACAAGCAGGTATTGATAAAAGAAATTGTACAGGACTTGTAATTATAGGTGTCCAATTTTCGAAACACAACGAGAAATGTTTTATTTTCTTCCAAATCACTGATGCCCGTAACAATTTACAGTTCGATTAATAGTTCCGGGTCTACAGTCATTTCCTAGTTTGGATTTTGAACCAATAAATCGTATCCTTCGGAAGTACATTGTACTATTGTCTCAGTAGGCACTACTACCAAGACAATCCCATGGAAGCTTCAACTCTATCCACTTCTGAATAAAGTCTATATTAACACCATTACGGCTCCACTTGGCATAACTGTTACAAATTACTTTCTACCGCTTCGCTAATGAACAATTTTCTTCGCCATTAGTCGAAGTGATTGGTAATCAAGCGCTGAATTTTTTTAATAAGTGCTCTTAAAAAATGATGGCTATAGCTTTGTGAGTATTAAGCGCTCGTTGCATCATGCTCTGATGCAGATGCAGAATAGATACGACGGAATGTGTGAAAGATGTTACGGCTAGGAAGGAAGTGAATTCTTGAGATGATGTAGGAATGGAAGAAAAAGATATTGAATAAGAACCTACGAGGCTGATAATTTTACGTCGTCTACTGGAGAAGGTGAAGAGTTAAGTGTATCAGACTCCTACAAATTCTACTAATCGTACAAACCTCTTTCATCCAAGCGAAGTGAAGAGCACAACTACAAATAAAAGCTAACTAGAGTTAGAGAGTACAGGACTATAGAGACGTCAAGACGACATTCTCAGGCCATCAGCTGGTCTGGTGGGCGAGGAGCGCAGATCGCAAGACGCGGTGCGTTGGCGTGACGAAACTGTACCGAGACTCCGAGAGGCATTTCGACACTTGCCGCACATTCCGCACGCTCACGGAATTCGTAATTAAACCTAGTTGATAGTGTCGGGTAAAAGGTGTTAGGTTAGGAGATTTGGCTGCCTGCATTTGCAGTGCAGGCGATGTATAGGGCAGGTCAAGGTTAAAATGCACTGTTGGTAGCATGATAATTTACTTTTGTTCCTATGTTAATCCAAGAGAATAATTATGGAAATTGTTAGCATGGTAGTCCCCCTAAACCCAATCAAAGCAACTTAATCAAGTTTCTTCTAAATGCATCCACCAGTATCCCTAACTGATTTGTGCCGGAATCTAGAAAGGCGGAATTTAGCAGTGGGCTTGAACATTATCTTCAAGTATTACTAACGCATTACTTACAATAAACAGCTAGATTAAGCGCAGTAAACAAACCTCCGCCGAGTATGACAAACGCTTTACAAATATGGCGAATGGTATTCGCGTCGGCGGCCTACGTCGAGTCACTTGTTTAGACCAGTTCGTACCACAAGTTGTGGTATGAGTGAGGATATTATTTTTGTTTAGGCCGAGTAACTAGGAAAAAGTTTCGAGGGTGCTCCTGTTTGAAGATGGTATAGGTGTCTTTACAGGAACATGAGAAGGCTTTGTCTCAAGGATGGCACAGGCAAGGATTCGGAACGAAACGGAACCGGAACGGGAACCGGTTTTGTGGGGCATAGTTCCTAAGTTAAGATTTCTGTAAATCTTGTCTTTATAAATAAATAAAAAATAAAAAAAAGGATGACTCAGGAATTGTAGATTTCAATCTATATATAATAGGGCTAGCCTATTCACTAGTGGTCAAAGCCTTTGTTACCATTAAGAGCAATGAAGCAGTTACAGTGACTTGTGGAACTACCACAGATAATTCAAAATTCTGATGTCCTTTAAGATAGTTAGACTTTGTCGACCCAATACGGCAATGGTATGCGCGTGATTTACGTGAAGCGGTTATGCTGCATAGTGATTTGTTTGGAGCATTACTTGAATACTAAATTCTAAGCGATTTCGAGGAACAAGTCAATCGTCAATGACGGCCATAACGAAACGTTATTTAAAGCGAACGAAGAACTTTACAGGAAGACTCATATCCTGAATATTCTAAGGACTGTGATAAAACTGTACTTACTATGAAAAATTATAAACAAATTCTAAGGACTAGCCAACGGACAGCAGAAAGACATAATGTTTAGAATAGGAATTAGGACATCAGCCATGAGCCTCAAGAAAATGCGATGTATTGCGTCGGATCGTTCAGTTGTGTAACTAATACTATGTGATTATTTACTTTCAAATCAGTGTGCGTATTTGAGTAATGAATCTCAAATAATTGGTTAAATAAACAGCTTCATTCTAACACAATAGTCGAAGTACTATACAACTTTGAATGTAGGCAGAGCGGTCAGAATCGATGACATAAGTATTGTGTAACCACATGTGGATTGTGGCGTGTAGGCGATCTATACTGCGCATACGTAGATAGTATTCTAAGCCGACGGGATTTTGAGTTAACTAGCAGTTGTAAACGATTTCACTCGCTTACTAGGTACTTCATGTACCCAGATAATGTGTCAAGCTAATCCAAGACATGGCCAATCAGATTTCAATATTTTTTTTACAGAAAATAAATACCGTCGTAAAAGCGAGTTAGCGTGACAAATATGAAACATCGGAAACATCTAAACTTACATTAAACATAGCGTTAACTATGGAAGATAGTATGAACGATGTTATTGCTAGAAAACGGTATACAATACTAAAATTACGGTTTCAGATGCATGAAAGACGACATACTGCGCCAAACAACACATTAGATTATGATAAAAGTTCCATTACAAAGATCAAGCTGTATTGACTTAAGGTGATCAAAAACCGTTATTCAGAGCAGTTGGTGTGCTGACCTCCTAAAGGGCAGAATCGTGAATAACTCCGCGTGGGTTGAAGGTCTTTTACTTTCGTTTGATACAGCTTTCCGTTTCTGTATGAGTGCTCGTTTGTAAGTTTATGAACGAGCTTGAAAAGCAAGCAAATCTAGCTTCAAAGTTTATATTATGATCGCATTTCATTACTTAACCTATTCAGAACTAATGTTAAAACTTTATATCATACCTTCTGGATATTCGTGGTAAGATGACCCAAAACTCTGATTTCGTTAAAAAAAATTGTCTTGTGGACCACAAGCAAGATCCTTATCGTTCTGATAGGTATTAAGAAAACAGATTTCAACTTAAACAACATTTCTGCACGGGTCTGACATTAACCTTTTGACCGCCAGAGTATAAACGCGCGTGCCCTCCACGCCAAGCCACAATTTCACCTACCATTTTGTCACATATTTGTGTCGTTTGGCGTACAGGGCACGCGCTCGTTTGTCACGTATATGTGACTATGGCGATCAGAAGGTTAAATACCTAGTAGTGTTACCGGTGTTACAAATTTAATTTAGCTAATCAATACACTTCAATCTGCCATCCTGGACGCGGCATTGTCCATCCCATCTAAGTTAATCCAATAAGAAGTTAGAAGGAGAGGGATCATATTCACTACTGAATGGAATACTTTCCGCCGGTCATTACAGCCATCCAATTTTGTCATCACTTTCGGTTTCTATAAAACCGGTTGTCATATTCGGCTCCTCTCTTATGGCGTAATATCGTGTCTGGCAGACATAGGCGGCATGTTATGGGTATCAGCGACAATTTATGGCTCTATTCATACCATTCCTATGGTAATTTAATGGTGTTTTGGTATGTGTAGAAAGAAAAATGTTTTAGCCGTTATTTTTAAAAACGATACGTTTCAAATGAAAAGATTCGGTTTTACACCGTCAACGGCCATTGATTTAACCAACCATTCTCTAAGTTCGGCAGCTTAAACAGAAGTTGGTTACATATACATGTTGGAATGAGAGCAGAGTAGTGGCCTAGGTACATCAGCCTAGCAGATTATGGGTCGTGAAACCAACCACTTCATCCACGATCCAGCACTGGATCCGCGTGGTGGATCACCGCCTTTCTAAGTAAGTTAGGACATTATGGGCTGAATTTGGCAAACAACACCATCCACCAAATGATAGAAAGAAAAACGATTTATTCGCATTGAGCAGATCAGTAGCGAAGGGTCAATTTTTGTAAGAGGTAAGCCGGAGTACATAATCTTTAATGTGATTATATTATTTGCCTATAGAAAACTAACTGTGCCATTTTTCAAAGGGAAGCCGGTAGGAATCGAGTTGTATGGAACCTTCGCCACTGGAGCAGATGCTGAACACTTCCAACCTTCTTCCTCATCCACCAGCGCCTCCTATCGCCAACAACCTAAACTACCCGACGCGTCAAACCGTGAAAAGAATATAATTACAAGATTATGAATTAAGCCCGTCTTTATTAATAAGAGATTCGAGTCACGACCGACAGCGTTGGGCAAGTCACTGTGTTACTTAATAGTAACCGCACTCGTACGGAGTTATTTAATTTGTTTGTAAAGCTGTCGATGTGTTAAGTAGGTGGTTTGGCAATCTGAATACATACAACATCAGCCTATAATTTTTGATCAAGGGTTATTTTGATACCCCGCAGCCGCTGCTTGTAAAATTATGGCATTCAGCTGCATGAATGACTGGAAACAACTGAATTTTAAAATGGCTAGGCAGATGACGAAAATATTGCCACAGCTTGGACTGTGGCCGATTCTCTGACAGACAGAAGTAGGCCAGCCACCACAAGGGACTAGCACGGGCTGGCAAGCGATCTGAGAGCTACAGTTTCCTCTTTCTATGGCCTTAATGACCAGCACATCATTTGTGGGCAATCTAGATAATTATGTCTTGAAGTAGTTGCGGTCAGATAAAAACAGGATTTTTATTTCTATACATTTTCATCCGTAAATGGGTTTTTATAAGGCACCATAAATACACTTGATAAAGTTATGACTAGATTGATGTTTTTCTCACTGACGAACAAAAAGTGATAATGTTTCCTTGTTCATTGCGTAGGTAATAGGTGTTACATTAATTATAATAATAAAGCAATTCCAGTTTATTTATATTGAGCTACGTCAAGTTTTTTATGTGTTATAAATTGCTTAAATGTGTTTTAACAAGATTTATGATTTCAATTGTAATTGGGTATGAAGTTATTTAGCAAATTGGGAAAATCTTTGCGAGAAATGAGAGTCTTATCATGACAATTGGAAGTAGATACTCCAAAGACGGCCGCGTGTCGTGGGTTCGATCTCAGCACGGAACAAATATTTGTATGACCTACAGGTAGTAGTTCCGGGTCTGGCTGTTTGTGTATGTGAGTTTAAATGGTTGTAAACCCACCCCATACTGGACAAATTCCTAGTGTGGGCAAAAAGTAAAAAAAAATGGATTCTTAAGATGTTTCGATGTTTTCATTAAAGCTTACATAAACACTGTTTTAAGCTTTCACGGTTTACAGCTAAACATATACTGTCACTTACGGGATATCTTCCGTGATTCTCTTTGTTTTTCCACAAAACTTGGTGATACTGTGAGTGTGTTTTGCCGTGACTTAGTGTCGAGTTCCAGTAGTGCGCGTAGCAAAAGACAAAGAAAGAGGGTAGATAGATTTGTCTACTCTATACAATTTATTTTCCATTCACCCGCATTCTCCAGTCAACGCGATCATAGCGCTTGCAACAGCGCCGAAATATCGGGAGCTCAAAATAATGAACAATCACGGAAGATATCCCGTAAGTGACAGTATAAGTTCAGCTTACATAAAATTATAACATATAGTTAAAAATCGCTGTTATTTTCAGCAGTGTTATAAGCAACCCTGTTATTTTCACTCACCTCGTAAGCCGGTGTATGCAGGCTATCCCTGATGAGAGGAGCACTGTTCCTCGGCCCAATAAAAGCCATATTCACATCGTAGCAACATTAATGCATCCAAAATTCCTTCACTGATTAAAATCACTGAATGTTATTTTTTCACAGCACTGAAATCACATGCTATTTCAACGGGAAACTGCTATTTTCACTGTTATGTTTAGCGCGTGTTTTGTAGCTATTTGTCACTTATAATTTCACATAAATCTACTGCTACTGAGGCGAGGGTTCACTGTAGGGGGGGACACTCATTAGTCAAGCAAGTAGGAATGTTGACAAAATAGAAGGCTTTCCTAATCTTCTGAAGAGGGCAGAAATGCTGAATAGGCGTATCACCGTTATAAGCAGTGATCGGATAATCGGATGCATATTTACCTAAAGTGTAGGTGTTGGCTATTATGGAATGCATTGTATCAAAAAATACCGGGAATTCGGAATCGACAAATTTAGTTTTTCTTACTATAGAATCAAATCGGGTGTAGGAATATTTAGTTAGTTTAAGGTGTTGGCTAATATTATGGAATGCACTTTTGTATCGAAAAAAATCCCGCGATTTCGGAATCCACAAATTTACTGTTTTTATTATAAAATCAAATTGGGTAATAAAATCAAATTATATTGCTGCTTGTGTGCAGATACCCGAAGGAAGTTCCTATTGTTCATTTTAAAATTAACTTCAAGTAAATCATTAATAATTATGTAATCCCCCTGTTTTTTTAAAAATAAATACCACATGCTAAAGACGACGTTTCCTCACCATGTTACAGACTAGTTTCGAATTCCCGAATTTTCTGGAATCCCGGGATTTATATTAAAAAAAATATGTTTTAAGAAGCCGCTTCCATAATTTCCTAACCAAAAATTTACTTTAGGCAAATATGCATCCGATTATCCGATCACTGGTTATAAGTCAGAAAACATCTTAATTGTTATTTTAAACAGTCATTAGATCCCTAACTACGAGGCACCGTCAATTCTATCAGATGTTCTTATCAAGCATTTCTTCATCAACTTCAAAGTGTCTACATAAATTCACGTGTTTACCAAGTACGAGTCTACGAGTAGGAAGGTACTACGTACTAACATACTCGTTTCGCTTTGTCCACGTCCATACATCAGGTCATACACGCGCTGCTATCGAGTACTACGCACCTGACCTTCAAACCAGACAATCTCCTTTATCTTACAATTACAATTGAGCAGAATCTCACACTTGACCACGGAAGCTGTAGCGATGGCCCAAACCGGTCTCTATTAAATCCATTTAAGACCCATATAGGTTCAAAATCTTCCGGCACAGTCAACCGCAAGTCCATGGTAACAGTTTCACGTTCACAAAGTCTTTACTTCGCAGCAGTAAGGGCAGTTTCCGTAGTTACTACAACGTGCGTCCGACCTTACGTAACAAGGTCAATGAGTATTATCGCGAGTTTCATAACTAAGTTGTAAAAAATTGTATTTTTATTAAGTGTGCGTTTTTTTAATACTTTTTGCAAGCATAATAATATTAATAGTCCTTTGTATGTTATGTTATTTGGAATATCTGCAGCAGCAATCTTGAAACGTTTAGCCTAGAGGCCTGCCTACTCCAGTACTGCCAGGCATCTACCAGGCACACATAAAGCATCGCTGGCTGCTCGGTCGACAGCTATCCCGTAGAGTAGAAAGCTATCACCAATTATACGAGAAAGGCACTGCGCGCACTGGACGCGATGCGGAGATATTTATGAACGATCGTATTGAACAATAACAACAACGATTTGTGATGTAGAAAACTAAGGACTGACAAGAGAAGTGTTAATTTGAAGAACAATAGAGGCAAACCATAGTAAAGGTCAGACGGACGGTGCAGGTTAGGACGAAAGTGAATTGTGGAACGACCGATCAAGATGTATGATAAAGAAATAGACGTTGAGCACTGACTCTAAATGTATTGGGATGAGGGTAAGAGGAAGATAAAAGAACATACTGCTGCAGTACGCGCAATCTTGAGAGATTCGTAAGAAAAACGTCGTTTTTGTGACTTATATTTCTGCGAAATTGTCTTAAAAAGACTCCATATTAAGCCCGGATCTGGCATGTAGAAAATAACGTGAGAAAACCGAATCAAACATCTGAAAACACACCTACCAACCCGCACTGGGCCCGCGTGGATTAATACAGCCCACTCCTCACAGAGAGGAGGCCTGTGTCCAGCAGTGGGATCATTAAAGGCTGATTATAGTGCACCTTGTCTGCTGCTATAATAGAGTATAGTTAGCTCAGCATCTCCCGGCTTACTGTACAACAATCATAACAGTTTTCTCTCGAGTGAAAGCAGTTCGGAACTAGACGGAACAGGTGGAAGGGTGGAATCGGAATTCGCAGCAGATCTAGTGCTACAGTTAGATCTGATCGTCTACAGGGCTGCTACGCTACTATTGTTGGACAGGTTAGGCAAGACCGTTTTATGCTAACGAGCGATTGTTATGGAAGTGAGTGTTGTTGATTTTTGATAGGTTGGACCGAGGCTCGGCCCCTGCATTGTGAAATAATTATGATATTGTATTCGTTGAATAAACACCGGTGTTGGCGCGGCTGCTCGGCGTTTGCTAACGCGGCGTAGTGGCATAGAGTATGGAAATGCGTCAAGCAGTGTCTGAAGACTGCGGCAATACTTATAATATTTGTGGGGCCGAAAGTGTGCTGATGAAGTTGGGCGACTTCTTCACGGACCACCTTCAACGCCGTCCGTTTCTTTAAGTCATTTCTGTCGTTGTGGAAGTAAAAGATAACACGCTGGTTTAGCCTCTAGTAGTGGCCGCCAAAGAGACTCTTATCAGAGTCGACGTTCGTCGTCGGGGCGGCGTTTTTATATTCCATTATAATGGTAATAAAGTAACCCAAGAAGCAGTACATTCCTCAAGCTCCTTTCAATTCTAAGCGCTCCCGAAAGAGTAAATGCTCGCACACCACACGTACTACGTCAACCACTTGTCACCCATTATCAATGCCACACACAGACCCGAAACCATTGACCTCGACTTGGACGTGCATTAACCGTTCGAAAGCTTTGCTAAAATGGCACAGAACAACCGTGTCCAGTATGGTAACGTAAGTATAGATGATCTCTTTCACAAGTTCACAGTAGTTGCAAACACCACTGTTTTTTTTTTAATACTAAATAGGCTAGCGTTTAGCCGAATCTCGTCTAATGTGAAGCGATGACGCGGCCTAGGGTGGAGGACGCTTGCCTAGAGGAAACCTTCAATTCACTCGAACTTTGAATAGATCCAGATTTTAATAATCAGGAAACAGAGAACTGTAATTTAGAGCGGAATCAATGATGTATTTAAGGTGAGACAAAAAGAGAACCTTATGTAATAGCTGAAAGAATATCTTTTTCGTAGATTTGACCACTTATAACTAATTTGATTAATAATAACAGTGTTATGTTTTGTGAACTAAGATGACACACTATTACAGTTTGGACAGTGTCTTGAAAAACCGACTTATATGCACTATGCAGGTAGGTCGGGAAGAACTGTTCAGAGCGATGATCTTTAATGTATTAACAATTATGACTTTAAAAGCTATTCCGTATCAAAACGGCAGCCACTGGCCAGCTTCGAAATGGAACTTAAATTACAATCATTTACTAATATGACAATCAATACAATAATGTGAAAGCCCTGAGCACACGTCAATGTTAAAAGTTCATCAATCATGCCACAATGAGCTACTGTGTGGTTAGAGTATAAAGTTATTCTGTGGCTCAACTTCACTGCTCGGGTCTCGTGGCTAGCGATGTTTGAAACAATGCCGAGCCTGTCGAGGTGTTTGCCACAGTCTAAAGACTTTCGAGAGCTGAGAGTGTTTTGTTAAGTTCTTGTGCGGTGTTCAGAACTTGGTTAAGGAGGTTGAAGTTTAAGCTGCTTCGGAACTTGAATGTGATGCATGAGATATTATCCCTAAGATGAAGATTATATTCATCTTCGTCTTTGCGATGTGATAATTTGCTAATTGTGGATTGAACATTAGCAATGAATGCTATTTTCACGGTACTCCCTTTCTTCTCCTAAAATTGTTTGTCCGAAAATCATTATCCATAACACGTATGCTATAAACTTCAGTAACCATAATGTTCAAAATCCCGAAATTTTGTTTAACATAATTATCTTTAGTTCTAAAAGTATTCTGTCATAATATCGAGTACTATAATAATTGAATCTCCTAATTTTACATGACCTAAAGTCATATGTCCTAAGTATTGTGTTAAATAATGTGTATCATTCCGAATGTTCATTTATAATATTTTTTTTTAGTCTTAAAACATTTGCTAAAAATTTGGTTTTAGTGACAGAAACGAATCGCTGTAAATCCGACTCCACGCAGTCTTGTCTGCTCTACCCCTAGAGTGTAATTTCAAATCGCGTAGGCGCGGAGGAGCGAGGCGGCCCGCGAGTTGAGGAGCAGGTGGTTGTAACACTCGCCGCCGCGGTTGAGGCTGGCCGGCTTCAGCCGGCCAGCAAGCCGAAGCTGCGGTGGTGAGCGTTAAACCCATCTGCGACGATAAACTCGCGTGGGACCGCCGGAGCCCCGCAGCGCCGGAGCCGTGACAGAAACCATGCCTGCTGCATGTGGCATGCTTGCATGCTTGCTTACATGCAGCATGCTTGCTTGTATGATGCGTGCTTGCTTGCATGCTTGCTTGCATGCTGCGTGCTTGCTTGCATGCTGCATGCTTGCTTGCATGCTGCATGCTTGCTTGCATGCTTCATGCTTGCTTGCATGCTGCATGCTTGCTTGCTTACAAAAACCACATGTTAATTTGAATTTAGGACTTATAACTTTTATTGAAAACGGTTTTATGTCTTTTGTATGTTATTGATTGTAATATTTATGACAAACGGATTTAGGACATATTAAATTTAGGGATTTCAATTTTATGGCATGTGATATTATGTGATATTAAGTTCGGGTAAGTTATCATTCGGACAAATGATGATTAGGACAAAAAAAGTTATGGCACTTTAAATTATGGATAAAAAAGTTAGGTGACACAATAGAGAACCTATTTTCACATTCAGTGTGAGATGATAGATTGTTATTTTTAAAAGGTTGCCGAAACCAAAAAGAGTGTATGTTTTCAAGGTTTGTACGCATTAATGCGTGTCTTTCTACAGCATTTCATGGTTTTTAGTTGAACCCCATGTTTAACTTAACTACCATTGCCTTTAGACTTTGTAATATCGCTTCGTATCATTTCGCGGTCGAATTTCAACGTTTAACTGACCCCTAATTCAACTTCTTACTTCAAAATAGTAACATTCTTCAAACAAAAATTACCTTGTTAAATGTCAGGCCAGCATGCATGTGACTTTCTTCAGAGCGATTACGGGCGCTTTCTCGTTAGTCGGCGACAAAAAGGTCATGTTACGCATATGTGTATCGCGTTACGAGATATCACTATTGTTATGAATAGCAGCTGCGTTCATTCATATGACTGTGTATCATGAATCGATTATACTTTGTCGAGAGTCAGATCAGTCTTCAGATGAAATCAATACAGCAATAATTTTCGTTGACATAATAAAGATCATCCTTTCGACCGTTCATTGTTGTCTTTGGGAATACCTTATCTATGAACGGGAATGGCAAGCTAAGTTGGGGATGGAAGTAAGTAATATTTTAAGTAATGGGAAACATACAAAAAGACCTGATGATATGTGATCAACGTAGCCAATATCGTCAAGACAAACTGCTGCATCCCAGAGACAAAAGTTTAAAAAATCCCACGACGACATATCTACTCCCCTCATCGGAATATAGCAACGCTGCTTCGCGGCAGAAATAAGTGTGACTAACTTATACCCGCGGCTTCGCTTCCCGAGTTCAGTAAATGTCTCACGGGATCGTACTATCGGGATAAAAAGTCCAGATTATAAACTATATGTGGGACAAAATTGATTCAAATTCAAACTTTTGCGCGAAAGAGTAACAAACATCCATACATACATTCATTCCCACAAACTTTCGAATAATATAATAGCAGTAAGAAGAAACACCTCAGTCCAAGAACTGGCAAAAGAAACATGGATCGTCCGGCGGCGAGATGGGCAGACGACATAGTTGCCATAGGGGGAAAAACCTGGATGATGCTGGCACAGCACCGTGGAGATTGGCACAAGAAAAGATACACCCAGCCCAGCAGGCTATACCCAGCAGTGGGTGAGTTCAGGCTGTGGATGATGATGATGATGAAGAAGTAAGATGGTAGAACTTCCCCGGACGAGCTGCTTCAGAAAGACTTCTACTACAAAGTTCTTTCAATAGCAACACGGCCGTAATAAATTCATTACGCAACCTTACTTTCAGTTTATTATAGTAATAATGGCACAGTAATAAGCTATTAAATCATGTAGCGGCGCGGCCAGTTACCACGTGTGGCGGTGTGGGCCAGTCACGAAGTCACGACTGATCTGAGCTGGTCAGCGGTTGTGACGAGATGAGCGAGGACTGAGCTGAGCGAGGCTGTGGCCTGTGCGAATACTCGGGAAATACGTAAGGGGCGATTTGACGGATAGAAGAGTTAACTGTAGATAACCGCAGAATCTCTGAATGAAGATCAGTTTTTTTTTTGTTAGCCTGAACTGTCCCACTCCTGGGCAAACGCAACCTTCCTTCCACATATCGAATATCAGTTAAATCCTATAAAAAATCCAGATCCCTACTTCCGCGCATATACCGTCAAAATTGTCAAGATGAGCTGAGCTAGCAATGAGTTCCTCCAACAAGACCTCGCCCAAACATGTCATGCCCGCAAGCGACACTAGACAAGTCTGTGACCTGCACTTTCGAAATGGTCTTTATATGGTCAAATTGGTCAGATAAGCGCTTGGAGAAGGGAAAGTGTTTGAACAGTTTTATAGTCCTATTTGGGTAGATAGGAGTAAACATTTTTTAGATAATTTTATGTAAATAAAGCCCATAGACAACTGCAACACCAGAGCCACTGCAGATGACAGAGACAAGACTGAAAGGCCTCATGTCTTTTTAATTGCATCGGCAAACACTTCCTATGATGATGAAACACACCCTTTTTTGTTCGGGTGGGAAATTATGAAATGACCCCCCTCCCGCTCTGGGCGGAGCGGAAGGGAGTGTCAGACTTGTACTGATTAAAACCCATCCATGTTCCTTCTTTGCCCTTTGTGTTCCAGGGCCACGGTATCACTTTCGAACAGTCCCGCAGCATGAAACACACCTTTCAAATGAATTATTGTGACAAACCAACGAAATACAGCATCGCTGCTTAGCAGCAAGAACAACATCTTCACGAGGAACTACTGCTAAAATGTTTAATTTCGCAACTACAAAGAGACAAAAAAGCTATAGTTCTGCCTTTTACACATTCCGTACAGTACGCTAGAACTAATTTCCTCTCTAACGCGGTAATGAGTGTAATAAGAACGCCGTTAGTACCATCTAAAGTCGCGTAATTAACGTTTTACTGTTGGCCCGTGACACATGCTGATGTTCAGTCGTATGTAAGGTCAGAGGACCAAAAAATGTGACGCAACTTAGAAGAGGCATATAAATTCGGTAGTGAACAATGATTGACGGCGTTGTTGGTGTGCATGAAGTTTTGGGCTATTCGTAGCTCGATTAGTGTCATTGAGTTTTACAATGATGAATTTTTGTAGCATGCCAGGGTCGTGGATTTGTGTTATTGACGGTTTATGGATTGAAGGTATTACAAAGGATTTAAACATAATGAGGAATCTGAATGTACTATACAAACATATTTGGGAAAACAAGCTTTATGTTATGTAATAGTGTTTACTCTACTTCAAACATGTTGGTCTATGCGAATTGGCTACCCAAGTTTGATTTCCGTTATTGGTTATCGACGATCCAAATGGCACAGTCTGTCTCCGCGCTCTCCAAGTCTCCACATTGGACCAAATATTTGGGATACGCAAATAGATATTGGATTTACGTCTCCTGGGGCTAATATAACAAAGCTCCTCACAGCGGGTAAATGTTTTATTAATTAGTCCATCCATTATCGAATGACGCGTTCAGTTGTCAACTTCAGTGATAGTGAATGATTGTGAAACATATTTATTTGTTTTTAATTGAAATCTATTAACAAGGTAAACTGATACTGACAGCTGTTTCTGTGGTTACGTATTGGCGTATCTACCCACCACTACTACTACAGTCCTTTGCATGTAAACGAAACAGAAGTCAGAATACGATAACTGTCGAAATAGATAAAGATGGCCGTGTGAATACGCGATCGTCGCGATTGTTGATTTATAACTGAGCAGACGACGGGACTGTTACATTATCCACCGGTCGCCGCGTTGTTTTATCATCCATTGGTTGATTCCATTGTTGTTTCAAATTGTCCACATCTTTCCGGCGGACAAATAGTCCATCGTCTCCTCAGCACCTTATGCCTAATACGTACGTCATATTTACAAACGATCGCGACGTTCGCTTATTCGCGCGATGATCGCTTACTATTATTACCAGGTGTCTATCTTTAAGTTCATAATAGAAACTATTAATTTCCTAAAGGTTTACATCGTTCACATAAACTCAATCATTAAAACATTCACCGTTGATTGCTACAATCAATTAAACATAACTTTCTTCTCAATCAGTCGCGTGCAGCATTTCCGCGGTGCTATCCACGGAAGTACGGAATTTTCTCCGTATGATTAACTGGATGTATCCGGCGGAAACCGGTTTCGGTTATAATGTGCGATGTGAATTACTTGAGTGGTAGAGGTTTGTGTTTATTTATTAATATGTAGACAGGAAAAGCAGTGTGATGTGTCGACGCACTTTAGAACTGGATGCCAGCGTGTCTTGCTTCCAGTTTTGACGGAGCCTCAACGGAGTCAAAGCAAACGTTGACTCGCGAAATATCGCACAAGTGGAAAAAACCCTTTGCCCAGGAATAGGACAGAGCAGGCTAGAATGAAATAAGCAATGTTGACACCGAAACGAGCAAGCAGCGCACCCTAGACTTAAAACCCAACTTCCACCTAAGTTACTGATCTTACCCTGACAGAACCAATTTAAATTCCGGTAAACGGTAATTTAAAATTTTGGGAACCGAAGAACTTATAATGCCGCAGGAAAAGACTTACATAGAATAAAAACACTATAAACCTTCCGCAAAAAAGAACAGTTAAACACCTTCCATATAGGGGAACACCGCTACAGGGCTTACCGGAAGCTCCGCCATCTTTGTCCCGAACCGGATGCGAGCGGAAACATGCGCGGGAAATCATAACGCCATATTGGATTGCGGTTGACATAAACTGCCGTATTGAGCGTGTCTATGGCCCGAGTTATGGAAAGTTGTAGTTCTTGTGCGGTTCGTATCGCGATTTATTTGATGGAGTCGGTTTAGTTGACTTTGAATACAATTTATAGGGAAATGAATTGATTTTAAGTTAGACTAGACTAAATGTCGACAGCAACATAGTCATGGAAAGCTAAGTAACTAACTAAACTGACCAGTATGGTGACTTTACAAGTCTTTATTTTTTTTGTCCTATCTGCATAAGAAACAAGGATAGCTCAAGCCGTCAACAGCTTGTTATAGATAGTAGGTAAACATTATAAATCTGACGGCTGAGCTCCAAAGCGCAGAGGCCCCGTCAGCGTGGGCGCAAATGACAAAAGATCAGTGCATATGTCTCAACGAATGTGGTGTAACGAGGATATGACTTCACGTTATACTTTATTATCCAATTGAGTCTGATGGCAAGGTCACCTGGTTACTTCTGTGTAGGTTTCATTGCGTTCTAGAAGTAATGGAAAAGATGGAGGAAGAGGATTGACCATGAACCCGTCAGCCCAGCTTATCATACTCCCGTTTTATTTATTCTAATTTATTTAGGGTCACTAAAGCATATCACTTTCAAGTGGTAATAAATCAGTAATTAACTGCGGTGATTTTAATATTAATATTTTAGAAAATAACTCTAATAGCAGTAGACTATTACGCCTTTTTAAATCTTTCAATCTGTCGAATGTTTTTAGAACCGACCAGTATAACTACAACTACTTCGACATGCATTGATAATGTTATCTTATTCGTCGATCGTTCCTTTTCCAGCTATTGCATCTGTCGTCCAATCCATCCATCACTTATTTGATATTTTCCCAATCTTCTTCTCTTTCACTCATTTTCAAATTACACGTCAAGGGTCAGGCCCGGCATCAGGGTATAATATTCGAATGTATGTAATATTCTCACAACAATATGCTAATATTGACGGGCCACGCTTCCATAAACACCCCATATTAGTGACAGAATCGGGCCAGTGATTCAAACGCAATCAGGAAACACAAATAAGGTGCATCCTGCTAAAATCTAGGATAATTCAGGAAACACATAAATAAAATAAGGACAGGACGAAGCCGTTAAATGGCACAGAGTTTTAGATTTCTTCCGCTTCCGACTTTTCTGTCTCTAATGTCTCTATGACAGTTCCTTTCTCATGGTCCATGTGCCATATGGACACTCGCAACCTGGCGGTAAAAGCGGGGTCCTCGAACCACGAAACCGAATGCAATGTGCATGAAGAAACAAATAAATCATCTGAATAGTATTCAAATACTTTCATTCGTCAAGACTAATTACTGCCTGCATAATACGAAATGATGCAACTATTACGAAGGAGTAATTATGTTTTTCATCGCCCACCATCGCGCGTAACCGATTTTGCATACGTTTTTTGCATCTAGTGCATATTCATAACGCGTATTGTCGATGCGTAATTAATTTTTATCTTTGCTTTGTATGTGGGTCGTTGGATTCTGTCGAGCAGGTGTCCGTAAGATGTTATTGAAGTCGTAAAATTTATAATGACAAGGGCTAGGCAGATCTTTACTACGCAGTTAGTAGTGACTGTAAAATATAAGTATATTAACCTATGACGCCGCAATAAACGTGGCTACTTATAGGGCCCAGTAACAGTATAATATTATGGATTTTACGTCGATACGAAACGTAGAACTACAGGTGTGAATATTTTGTATGAGGGACAAAGACGACGCTCTGCAAAACCGAACCTTTTCTAAAACTCGAAGAGTTGGTTGCGTACTGTAAGATTCAACACATTGATCATCAAAATGCTCGAGCAGTTTTCATTGATAAAATTAAATAGGTGCAAATAAACACTGACGCAAGGGGCCGGTCAATGTGGCGACACTTGGGGGAGGCTTATGTCCAGCGATGGACGTCTTTCGGCTGAAATGATGATGATGATGATGAAACACTGAAGCAGAGTTGACAAAAGAGATGGACGGATGTCATCGTCAAAGTTCTAAGAAACACTTGAACGAGGGACTTACTTAATTTGGAGAAAAAGCTGAAGCTGAAGTGAGTCAAGTGCTGTACTAGAAATTGATCTCTTTTAAAGGAAAAAAACAGTAAGGTCTTGTGGTCCGTGCCACAGTAAGTAGTACTCACGTTATTAGAGATGCTACGTTAAAACCCGTTTATTATAAACACGATACATCGCATGCTGGCACATATCATGTAAATGACAATGATGATTTGTTTTACTTGCCGTGTAGAACGCATATGTCCAATGATGGCACTTTTGCGATGACGGTAGGTATAAGGAATTAAACGACGGCAAAAAAAGTAGTGGGATAGATTGATAATGTACACCATATAAATTACATTATTAAAGAAGACATTTGACATGGAAAGAGTGACATGGGCGGTCTTATTGCTAAAAGTGATCTTTTCAAGGCTTTAGACGGATTACAAGACGGGAGAGATAATTCTACAATACTAGTATAACCATATAACTACTCAGAAAATAACAAGAGAACAGAGCTTGTAAGCAAAGTGTGGTTAAGTTTCAGAGTAAGATTACTGATCAACAATACTAATAATAAATGAAAAAAGGGTAGGACCAAGGAATTCTCTTAGCCTTATAGAAGATGATATGACGCTTAGGAGAGGCCTACGTCCAGCGTAGACGTCGTTCGGTTGGCCAGATGACGATGAATAGGACACAATAATCATTTTTTGCGAATTGGGATTAATATCCTTTCATCTGATAGTAAGATGATTGGGAAAAGGCTATAGGAAGGGAAAGAGAAACTACTAGAAGGAGAACAGGAAAAAAGTCTTCTTCAGTTGCAATATTTGAAGGAGGCTCAACAGTAAGAGTCTACGGCTTATGTATACAATGTTACAAGACACAACTTACTTTCAAACAACCTCTTTGCTAATTTGTTGCACACATTACTGTTAGTTAAACAGAAAAAAAACGGCAAAAGTTGGTAAACGCTTATGCAAATTCTTGAACATGCTAATCTTGGAAAAAAAGACAAATGCTACATAATCGTTACGGGTCCTTCACATTGAGCTCTACGTAGCAAGTGTTGTTCTCCCGAACCGAACACTACAGTAATCCTACCTACAAAGGCCTACTTAACTGTTCATTGAGGCATTACTTCATAAACGCGTATTTGTCTTTACACTTGTTTATGTCTGTCTGAACGAGAGTCGTCGAGTTGGAGGCGTGCGATTTGACGCTATTGTCCAGCAGTGGACTGCTGTAGGCTGATGGTATGGCGATGCCTGCGTTTTGTACACCAGGTGCATGTTATGTGAAATACGTGTCTATAAAGCTATGTCTCCGTGGCCTCAGATTAAAGTCCACGTATATTTTCCGTCGTTCAGTATTCACAATAATAGACAACCATCAGAATATTGTTTTATTACTCAGTTTTATGGTGTTTCCTGAAGAATGACATCACTCACCGCTGTAGTTGCTTTAACATAAATCATAACAAGCTTGTGCAAAAAAAGTTTATGTTCATTATTTTCTTGCAAATTAACGGTTTTAAAATTAAAATGTTGAGAATCATAAGTGGATTTGTAATTTAAATGAGTGCTGCTGCTAATTCTAGATTTTATTTAGTCGGAGCTAGACACTCGAAGTTCGTTCCAAAATTAATGTTCAAAATGAATATAGTTTTTATTGGTAAGGCAATGCATTAAGATCTTCTCTTTCTAGAGCTTGACATGATGCGCCTTCCACAGACACATTGGGATAAGAGTAGAAAAACGATGATGTTGATGGCTGTCGCAATTATAACACAAATAAGAATGTATCGTCACGTTCAACAGTAAACGACGACAAGTAAACGCCTGCCGTCTCCGCAGTCAGTTAACTGATGTAACAACCAGTATGAAACGTAACAGCAGACGTTATGGTCATGCTCCGGTAGCGTTACAGTCTCAAGGACGCGTCAAATGTGGCTAACTCAATTAGTATGTAAGTGGAATCGCAGCTTTTATCGTTTCTCGGTAGGAGCGGACAGTACAAAACGTTTGGAAAGGTAACGTAGATTGGAGGAGGATTACACCAGGAAATAAATAGATAGAAGTAACACAGCTAATTACAATATTGCTGATTCTATGAGCCCATATCCCAACAATCCCAGATATACTTGGCCCATTGAAACTATTCTTCTTGTCTCATAATCCAAATGAACTCCGGCTGTCGTCGGCTTCCTACTAGACCGACGCCAAATTTTTCTTCTCCTGTCAGCTGTCTCGCTGTCTTTCACTTTGTTTTCATGAATCTCACACATCTATACATCTTCTCTTTGGTCTCTCTTCCTCCATAAACAAGTATAGGTACTTATTAATTGCTCTCGTCTCAAGTTTTCATGAAAATGATCTTACAATATCAATTGTTATCTAAGAGAACTAACCTTAGCGCACACGTCACCACTTTAGTTTAGCGCAGTAATGAAACATTGTTGAACACTATCAGCCATAAACGGTGACGTCACTATACAAATTGCGATAAGTGGATCAGCAGAACAGTTAGATCATGTCTAAGTTTGAGCTGTGTACAAGATACCATCGCAGTTGATGCAGAAGGTAGACTAAACTTATACTGTGTCTTACGGGAAAAGCAAAAAAAAAAAAATGAACAATCACGGAAGATATCCCGTAAGTGACAGTATAAGTTTAGTTGTAAACCGTGAAAGCTTGAAACAGTGTTAGAAGGTAGACTTGTTCAAAACAAAATAGTCTACTCAGTCATCGTAGGCGGGCCTTTGAAAAGGTGGACCGGCGATCTTGAGAAAGTCGTGGCAGTCTGCTGGATTCAGAAAGCAAAAGACCAGCCGCTGTAATCATTCTTCGCGGGTCCACTACCAAACTCACGACTACTCGGTAACTTCAGACTGTTATCTTTAGAGACATCAGAACTACTCAAAGCACAGAAAACATAACCCTACTTCAGAGGCAGTCGAGTAATCACAAACGCAAGACGTATCTAAACCTTCTGTTTATATTTCATCATAATATTCAGAGAAGTAATACTTTTTCATATGTGTTATGTGTATACAATGATTAATTTGTGTGTTCTTGTCTTGCTTCTAAAATGTGGGGTACATCCGGTGAGTGAAAGAATGATTACAATCTAAATAAAGCAGCTGTATTTTGACAAAAAGAAACTAGCACATCAGCAAGCTGAGACAGAAAATTAGAGCACATGCATATTGAGATCATTGAAATTACAATATTTGTCAGCCTAGGAAACCCCCAGGAATACTTCCAAAGAAGAAGAAAACAAATTTGAAGTTCCAATAGTACAGATATGATGAGTTTGACCTTCAGATCCGTCTATTCTGGCTGAAATCCGTATACTCCGTGTGGTTGTGACGGGCTCAAGATCCGTCTCAAATGACGGCTGTAACAATTACTTTTAGAAGTAAATTGTTACTGATCGTTTCGTGTGTCTGCACCCGATCAGACTCGGAATAATTAGGTGCAGATTCGTCTGATCTAATCGATCTCTCGCGATGATATTTGGTAGCCCTGGGATGGAGAATACATAGACTTAGGTCTTGTAAAAGTATTCTGATTTAAAAGAGTGTCCATGGAGTTTCTTGCCCGTTCTTCTCCATAAAGATCTACGTTAGGGAATGGGCAACTACAGAACTTTCACAGTTTTTATGCCTTGTGACTGGGACTGTAGCTACTTTTCATTTTGTCTTTGTTTCGACAATTCAAAATTGCCTGTAACTAACTGGCCTACTTGAATTATATGCTTTGATTTTGATTTTGACATACTTACCACCTAAAAACGGCCTACTAAAAAGGATTTCACTGAACGCGATTAGCACATCTAATCGGCGTTCAAGAACCGTCATTGCAATTATCAGTCTGACAGTTCTATACTGTTTAGATACATTCGCATTTAGTTTTTTCGGTGAAATTCGCCATGAATACATATTTTGTTGTTTCTAACCAACTAGCAGAACCGCACAGTTCTTGAAGGCCGCATAAGATCTAGCACCTACCCTAGCGCTACTCACTCGTACCTAATCAGGTATTATGTAAATAAGCAGATTAGAAGCAGGAAAACAGATAAGTCTTTGTATGTAAACGTAGTATGTCATTTAAATAGATAATTGCATCTTTGTATGTTTACATTACATAGATATGTCGGATACAACGGCTTAGTAAAAGGTGGGTAGTGAAGTAAGGCCTGCTTGCACCAAAAAACATTAAATACATTTAGAGCTAAACGTATTTCAAATACCTATCGTCCCATTGCTGTCAATCGTTAAAAGTTGCACACATTTAACGATTTTTTTTAAGTTGTAAACGTAATTTTTTTTAAGTTGTAAACGTCATTTTTTTTAAGTTGTAAACGTCATTTTTTTTAAGTTGTAAACGTCATTTTTTTTAAGTTGTAAACGTCATTTTTTTTAAGTTGTAAACGTCATTTTTTTTAAGTTGTAAACGTCATTTTTTTTAAGTTGTAAACGTCATTTTTTTTAAGTTGTAAACGTCATTTTTTTTAAGTTGTAAACGTCATTTTTTTTAAGTTGTAAACGTCATTTTTTTTAAGTTGTAAACGTCATTTTTTTAAATATTTTATCACTACAAACAACAACAAACGTCTATTTTGTGATTAGTGGTGGAAGCTGGCCTATTATTTTAATTTGGGATTATTTGTTTCTGGCGATACCTTGATTGTGTTTAGTCATTAGTCTTACCCATATTTAAGAATGAATTATCCAGGTTGAAATGGAGCTATCAGTGATACAGGAACTTTTCCAGCACTTGTTTGAAAGAGTGAACATTTAAACATGTGTGTGTGGGTTTCTTTCAATAGACCTCATTACGGTTGAAACGAACATTAGTGCTTTTGAACTGGTTGTTAGCGTAAAGTGTGACTTGCCTATTTTTCAGTATAATCTTGACCAAATTCAAATAAATTGCCTGAACCTAAGATAGATGGTTTTGTTTGCAATATCCAAAATATTTGGAGAACTAGGTTCAAGGCAAAAGCAAGACTCAATTATCGTTTCCGTCTTCACTCTCTTGCTGGCATTTCTTAGCATTTTGCACCAATTATATCATCGTTTAAAGAATCTAAAAATATTTGACTTTTTTAACGTCAGAAGTTGCTTAATGCTTCCCTATCCTCAACCCCTAGCTGTGTTTTCGTATATTACGCAACGGCCTAAAGTAGAACCGACGACACCGCGGTACCTTTTACAAATGCATGCAAAAAGCACCTTGACATGGGCCGCAAATAATATAACAACGGCTATTAAATAATACTTAAACAAGTCTTCGAAGCAATCAATCATATTAAAAAGGCATGGGACAATGCGCCGTTTAACTTCAGTTCTATTCATATTCAAGGATCCAGGTGGATGTGTGTGTTTTGAGGACTTCTCGAAGAAAGTAGAAGACGTTATAAAAACAGCTGACTCTGGAATAATTTTTGTTAGTTTGCATATCAGCTTGGCTAGGCAGATGACTAGCTTCGACTGGTATCGGCGGGAAGTTTTTTGTTTTAAACATAATCCATTGGCATTTGGCAAACAAGTGTAGCTTTCTATCGGTGAACGATTTCTTGAGATCGGATGATATTCGGAGATTATCTCCTACATCCAAAATGACCAACTTTTTAACAGTACAGTACATAACGGGAATGTTTTAATGAAATAGTGATTTTTCCCGTCAGCCATTAACAGACAAAATGAGACTAGAGATCATAATATTATATTTTTAATTTCTGATCCATCAGTAAGTTGATAATAGCACACTATATTTCCAGTATACACACAATCTTAATTTACAAACCCCATCAAACTACAATGGTTCGCATATTAATCACTGTCACCTTGAATAAAGGCGTAGTTCTAGTAGGTACCGAGGGCACAGGTTTATGGCAGAAAATACACCATAAATACACCATACTAAGTATAGGTGATTTGTTAATCGTTGATGTCATTCTCGTATACCTACTAATACTACACATAAATATTATTGTTGTACATTTGGATCTTGCATAACGCTAATGCAAGAAGGATTTGTGCCAATATGCTACGATAAAGTGCCTATTAAGTTTTCGAAAGTAAGAAGTTATTTTTTTATGTATTTATTTTAAACTTATACTGTCTTTTACGGGATTTCTTCCGTGATTGTTCATTATTTTGAGCTCCCGATATTGACAGTATAAGTTTAGTTGTAAACCGTGAAAGCTTGAAACAGTGTTTGTATTTATTTTGTACCCTATCACAATGTTTTCTTATTTAACCCAAAGGTTGACTGGTAGAGAATGCCTTGTGGCATTAAGTCCGCCTATGTAGGTACCACTATTGCACATGAAGTTTAAATAAATAAAGATTTAAAAAAAAAACGCTGGTTGTCGCTGCCGAATATACGAATAGCTTAGGATTATAATATGTACTTGGACGTGATTGCGGCACAAATGGCCTTATCTTCTTGTAGACAAGAGATGATGACGGCAGGTTTTCATAATATCTTCCCTTGGAAACATCGGACAAGCCCGTTCACCACCGTAACATTAACATCGACGTTTATCGAACTACCTTGTCTCTTTCCTAGCGCCATACCAAGTCAAGTCTCGACTGAGAAATACTTAGAATAACTTCCTCAGACATAAATTGTTTAGACAAGCTCACTTTACGTTTATGTAAGGTAAGATCCGACTAGTTTTTATGCTACATTCGTAAGAAAAATGAAGTATCTGTCTGTCAGTGGTATTCGATTTTTTATTATATTTTAAACTTTATTGTTACAATGACAAGAAAAACAAAGTTATCTTGCCGTCTTGTGTCTAAGTTTATCTTGAAAAATAAACATTATGTTCGCATAACTAGATAAAATTAAGAATTTCTGAAGGAGTGTGAATGAGTAAGAATCTTATTCATTTAATAAATCTTGAGATTCTCAGAATGAAACCATCTGCAGTTTCCAAGATTTAAACGACATTGTCGAAGTCACTACCTACATATTGGTCGAAGAGGATATGAAGTTGCCATAAGACGTAGCTGAATTAAGCTTAACGATAGCTCGACATACATCAGACAAACCGGTAAAATTTTCCAAGAAAAGACGTAAAGAAACGTGACAGACACAAACACGTGCTTCGCCACTAATTGTCAGTTATTACGAATTACTCTAAGACCACCATGACACCACAAAATCAACAATTATTAATTTAAATAAATTCACACTCAAAAAATTATCAATTACCGAAACTGGTTTCTAGTCTACTAATACAAGTTCGTAGTACATTACATCACAGTTTGAAATAAAGCGAGTTGTGTGTCAATTATGTGACCTTCAAGCCTTAAGGTCTGCCTACCCACGTCGAGAAATTTCATTAATGCTTGTGGGAGGGAGTCGGTGCCATGTGGGGATCCGCGCGTGGCCGGGAGGTCGGGTTAAAGGACGTTCGGGACCGTTTATGGGTCATGGTGATAATTTGATGAACTGATATCCGCCTGTTTGTTCCAATAATAACAAGTGCAACTGCTGACTGGTTCCAAGTGAGTGTTCTTGAGTTTTTTCACCAAGAATTCCACCTCAGCGCGTAGGATTCGAGCCTGGTTAATAGTATTAGGTTCGCCTCCAAATACACGGGACTTCAAATTATGACTGGTGAAATTATTTGGACGAGCTATAGGTACACACTCTGCCCACCTCTGCGAGGACTATAGGCGTGATGTTACGCTGTATTCATGAACTGAAAGGTTATCTTATCAGCAATTTGTGTGAGACAAATGTAAGGATTTGTTGAGTTCGGTCACGTTCGGTTGAAATACGATACAGAATAGAATTATGTTACTCAAAGGCAGTCAGTTCTACATTCAGATCCGTCTACATGACCTAAAAACAGAAATGGACGTTGTAGACGGGCATACAGTGACCTTACCGGTGATGCGTTAGAAAAGTCAGCTGCATATTACTCAAAATCGACGAAGCAAAAGGAGTATGTCAGGATCGTAGCAGCGTACTGTAGTTTCTGTCTACCCCCATAGGTAACAGGCGTGAGCATGAACGTACCTCATGTGTAAATTTATCAGTAAAATATACGGTTTTTATAACAGTCCGAACTCCAGATTCGTATAGAACGTGCACCGAACAGCTGATTCTGTCACAATCAGCTGTTATTTCACAAGCACAACACACGAGTCGATTGGACACGCACTTTTACACTATAATAAAAACATCGTAAAATATATTGATATTTGACGAATACAGATTTGTTGAAGGCATTGTTGGACGATACTTATATGGATAAGGTCATGGTTTATTTTCTGTATATTTTAGTTAGACTAATTTGTTTTATTATTTATGTTTTGTTAACAGTTAATTTAAACATGTAAATACCATGTTATTTGGCAAAAATAATATTAATTGCTGAGGCGCGGGCCTAGAATTTGACTGCCGGGTAGGGCAGTATTATTAGGTGTTTCCATCAGGAAGTTTTCAGAAGCTCAGGGTCTGGGTTTGTATCCAGTTCTTACATTTTAAGAGGTGAAATACTGGTATTCAGCTGCATTCGGTTAGACTGGAAGCCGACCCCAATATAGTTGGGAAAAAGCAAGCAGATGGTGATAGGGCTAAACGTAAATGTGAGTAAACTGCATAGTACTAAGCACCTCTGCCCAGCCCTTCGAAGAATACAAGACTGATGTTATTATATGTTCTGTAATTTGAAGTAGAAATACCTAAGTAACACAGTAACAGTGTCAGTACTATAAACGAGTTATCTACCAAGTAATTAATTTTAATTACGGGGAAAGGGTTAATTACGACCGTTAACTAGGAGACCGGTCATCTGTGACCTACGGGAGCAGTAGTTTAGTTTAGACATGCTTGTATGAAAGCTGCCACACACGGAGAATTGGAGATATATCCTGACGAATCTGCGCTAGTTGTGATCTGAGAATCAAATCGAAGTAGTCGCGCTTGCGAATCATCAGCTTATGCACAGCCTAGTCTTTTCCGAACTGTGTTGGGAGTGTCCCCAGTATAATCGAATGCAGCTGAATACCAGTATATTACATGGAGCGACTACCTGTATGACCTCCACAGCCCAGTTATAGGGTAACACGATACCACTGACAGTTCATCCATAAATTATTATTGGTGATGTTCTTTAGAAAGGTCAGGTGCGTAGTATTCGCAACCTGCGTGCGTGTATGACCAGATGTATGAACGTGGACGAAGAAAACGAAGTATCGTAAAGAAGGATCGTAGTAAGTGGCGTTCTGTAGTGTCTGTCTACCCCCGATCGGAAAACGGCGTGAATTTTTATGGATGTAAATTATTTATTGTTATTTGAATTCGACCCTAAAATCCGCGCGTGAGTGAGCATAATTTATGAGCGACCGAACGCATGTCAAGCGTAGAGGCTTTAATTGTGGCAATTTTTGATTGTCTGTTGGTCATTTAGCTCGTTTATGGTCAGGTGAGCTATATACCTTCATATATGAAGGTATACCTCCTACTAGTTCAAATAATATCAACTAGTAGGCATGATGGCGTGAAGTTTTTGGGACTGAAAATGTGATCTTCCAACCTAAAATGTTTAACAAACTGCTAACCTAATATAACAATACTACGAACACCTAAGAACTCACGAAAAAAAAAAAACCATTCACTAAAGAAAATAGGTCGTAATATAATATAAATATGTGCCTTCAACACCTAATATTTTGTCAACACACTACGTCTTCAAACAGCATTACTAACAAGACCTAGATATTAACTAAAAACTTATTGCATTCTCCACATACTTGCATTAAGAGCGCCTTTCTAAATAACAAAGAGGAGCAACACTAGTTTCCGTCACATCACTAGCACTTGTCACTGATTGACACTGCACTGGACACGTGGGGAGGTGATGGACTAAATGAGGGTCTCGATTAATTTAGGAGTTTCGACAATGAGCGATCGTGAGGGTACCACGCGTGCGGGCGCGGCCAAGCGTTTACCGACACTGGCTTAGACGCTAGTAGATCGTACGGTGAGGGACCAGTGTTGCTAGCGTTAGAAATTAAATACGTATGGGAACTTTGAGAATATTTATCTTATTATTCAACTCGTTACTTGTAAAATTGATGTGTTGACTTCGCGGTCGTGTTAAAACCTGCAGTTTTTTGGTTTAAAACAGGGTTCTTAGTGTGGCTAAGGTTTCCGTAGGCCAATATTTGTAGTGTACAACGCTGTAGCAGGTTTAGAGTGAAATGCATATGATATCTACTTATGGAAGGAAGAATGTTCTCGGCTAATAACGTTTTGAAGGCAAGTCATGCCGACATGGAAAACAATTTGGAATCTCAGAATTCTGTGAAATAACACTAAATTCACAACTTGCTGCCAATACTTTGTTATTTACTTAACGTTATTTATTTATCCACCGTATTGCTATAGACACCATAATATCCTACAAAAGGATATATTAGTATCTTACATTTAAGAGCAATGAAACTGAACCCGATCACCACATTTAATCAATGTTCAAGAGCTGTCCAATTAGTGTCAATATTCCATAGTAATCAAGACACTGATATTCGCCCTTATTGTAAAATGGTCAGTCTGCCCGCACAAGACTCTTATAAATCGAACAGCACAATTTCTTTCTAAGTCTGGCAACCCCTTTCACGCTGGATCACACGTTAATGTGTTATTAGAATTACTCGACGGATGTTCAGTGTTACGTGCCGCGACTTTCGACGACACTCACATGAGAAATACATGCCATGGAACACCATAGCACCGCGTACTATGTAGTTCTAGCATTCCTGCCTTTAGCCATGTGAATATGTAATGGCATTTTGTCGGTCAATCGTTTGAAATACCTATTGTTTTTCATGGTTTTGAATGGCAAACCAATTATTTAACCAGGACGGCTTTCGCGATCGAAGTTGTCTCCGGCGCCTAAGGACATATGAAATACTGATCACCGATTGCAGATCCTTCTATTCATATGATGATCAGACGAAGCTGAAAGTCTAATGTGACAAGGTAAAGACTTTATCTCTGTTCTCTCCAGATCTTCACATTGGAAAGCTATTTCTGCCATAAAGCAAAGTTGCTGTATACGGATTTTAATGGTGCTAGTGCCATAATAGGCACAAGCTTGGAAAATAACCGTATTTTGGGATAATATGGATCTATAGCATTGCAGACGCGTACGCAGCGGTGACGACTTACCATCAGGAAGGCTGTCGTCTTCTTTCCATCCACTAAAATAAAAGAACCGGTCAGTTTTCAATATTCTTACTACAATGCTTAAGAATACAGTACTTTGATATGGCACACCGAGTACCTATTAGAAAAAGTTCTTCTTTCTAGAGCGTCAATAGTGCCACTGCATGTTTCTTCTGGCGGCCATAGTCGGAACTATCGCCACCTTTTTTTTTTCTATACCTTTTACAGATAATTTCACAAAAAAATTTACCTTGACAGTGTCATTCAAAAGAAGGATGCTGCACTATAAATCCTTAGGTAAAAATAATAGTATGAAGAATTTATATCATCTACCTACCTAAGTAAGTACATTGTACTTCAAAGGCATTGGCCCAGTCGCTGTAACCTTCAGGTCATCAATCTGGCTGGAGGACGTCTCCCGATACATTCAAGAATGGCAGACTCCGATCGCACTCGAACAAAAATATTGAAATCGTATACAATTTCAGGCAATGCCGATGAACTTCAGCGAATGACCTACCTACAGTACGTGAGAAATGACAGGCGCGAGTTTTTGACACAGGTTTAATATTATCTTTTAGACAGCAGATTATAACCATAATCGGCCTCATGGACACAGGACACAGACCTTCACCTGCGTCAGGCAGCAGCACCGTAACCCACCAAGCAGGCCCAGTGCGGGTTGGTAGATGTCACATGTCTTAAAAGTTGTGGTTCTATGGCATTTCTTCTCGATGTTCTTCTTAAACGTTTTCAGAGCATAATCATCTGCCTAGCCTTTTCCCAACTATATTGGGGTCGGCTTCCAGTCTAACCAGATGCAGCTGAATACCAGTATTTTACATGGAGCGACTGCCTATCTGAACTCCACAACCCAGTTAGTACTGGGTAATACGATACCCCTTGGTAAGACTGGTTGTCAGACTTTTTGGGCCACTGACTACCTAACGACTGTCAAAGATCTACAAATGACAGCCGGGACCAACGGCTTAACGTGCTTTCCGAGGCACGGAGGAAACTCCGTATGTAATGGGCGGTGACTCATCCACAGACCAACCTAGGCAAGCACGGCTTAACCTAAAGATCGTTTTCAGAGCAATAGTGATGAAATAATCACAAAGTAAAGTCTGGGTTGTAACCTACGACCTCAACTCGTTAGTCGTGGCCGTTCCCACTGGTCCACCACCGCTCAAAAGCCAATTAAATAATAAGAATCGACATGATTGATCAAATTGTAATGCAAATGTTCAATATTAGTGTCATATCGTATGTCCTCTGCGATATGAAGGGTAATACGATCAGTGTGCTTGTTATGTATGTTTGTTTGTAATACATAAATCTGAATGTTAATCTGGGCGTGGCAGATAAAGTGTGTCAGATATTCATTACATATTTTAAATAATAACATGGATGAACACAATACGCTGGTATAGCTCGATAAAACGCAGACTTTCTTGTATTATTATATCTGCATTTTTTTTGTTATGTTTGCGTCAGACATAAGAGAGTTTGTCCGACACGGGAGCTCATGCTTAGCGTGCCGACGACTAGTAGTATTAGACCAACGAGTGGCAGACAAATAGTACTCCTGAACAAATTTCAGCCATGGTGGCCAATCTCAGCGGAGACTAACCATCTACGCAGGAGTATGTACGCAAACAACGCAGGAGTATGTCGGGTGCATCTGTACCATCTCTTCCCTATGTTTGCCATACGTCCGGAGTTTTCAGGACATGACCGGAATGCGGGACTAATACTAAAACGTCCGGAATTTTATAACAATTAGAAAATAACAAAGAGAAAATGAAATAATTTTTAATAAATTCAGCCAATTGTATTGCACAATTTAAAAGAAAAAATGTCCGGAATTTTCTCCAGAAAAAAAAACAAAACAGATCTGGGAACCCTACTCCTCCCTCACTCTCATAGTCCATACCTGGCCGGCGAGGCGCAGGTAGGACCAACAAGCTTTCCGAAGTAAGTGGGTATCACCAACCGGCCAACTTCCAAACTTCGGGCTGATACTCAGAAGACAAATAGGTGTATAATAAAGCCACATTCCCGTTTGGTATCCTGGGTAAGGCTTTCATTTAAAGCACAACATTATAAAGGGTGTAAATAGACCCTTAACACAAATGAAAGGCACTAGTTCTAGCCTTTGCGATTATTTTTTTGTTCTAGACCATACCTGGGAACCTTCTAGTTAAGGAGATGTTGGGGGTCAAAGTTCCAACATTTTCATAAGTTTTTTTTTAAATACATGTTTTTAATGTAAGATTTTTACTTTACGCACCTCCACGACACCCGTATTATTCCATCCATCACCACAATGAATTGAGTGCTTTCCATCGAGTCCTACCTTAAAACGTGATTTTTCACCCCAAAAAAAAGTCGGTTCACAGCAATAATTTTTGCGTAAAGTTACTTAGTTTGATGTACAGAATGCTTGGTTGACGGCTATGTGAAGGGTCTGTTTACACCCTGTATAACGTAACAGTTATGAAGCCTAGACTACGAGCCACGCCAATTTAATTAAAACACTCTACTTGATTAGTTTTAGCAATTAATAAAGTACTGAACTTGAAAGGCCTTGTAGTACAGTCAACTCAAAAATATCATGATCTGTAATAGAAAAATTGGACATAATTTCTATTGGACAACACGTCTTGTCAGAATGACAGTTACCTGTCATTCTGACAAAACGTCACACGTCACTCGTGTGGCCGTGTATGCGGTGCTTATCTTGAAACATTATTATCTACATCTAGTTATCCCACCTCGGAGATCTGGACCCGAGATACTTGTTAAAAAAAGGGTTGCTGTCGGAAGTACAATACTACAGTACTACTAGTACTATACTATTTTAGCTTCAACTTTCTGACTAACTGACCAACTCCTTGACAATTCAAAAGTGCCTGTAAATGGTTTTATTGAAAATAAATGCTTCCAGTTTGAGTTATGCATAACACTGACACCCTATGGGCCTTGATGCCTGACAATATTTTTTTTTTTTATTAACCGGGTCGTTTTCACGATTATAATAATCTCTTCGATGCTAATTGAAGTTATTTGAATATAAACCTTAGTCAAATGATAGTTGATTACCAGAACCAATAGTTATTTAAATTACACAATTAAATGTATAAAATGTACCTATGCTGTATTCTATCCAAACGTAAAGAGAGATAAAAACTTTAATAAGTATTTTCGACGACGAATGCTTGGCGGCATAACTAGTCTTATCTAATACAAGACCACCCATACATTTTATCAGATGTACATCATAAGCCACGATTAACGAGATTAAAATGAGAGAACCATCATCATTGTCTATCCCTCTCGACAGTGACAATGTTAAGCTATCAAGAAATTACATGATCCTGGGAATTTACTTGATTAACCAAGAAACTTTCGTGACAGGGCGTTATTATGACACATTGTACTTGATAAAGAGATTGTGAACCGTGTATGAGTGATAGAGAGGACTCTCTTTAAAGCTCATTTATATTCTAAAACTCAAAGAGCCAACAATTTTTAATAACATCAAGCACTAATTTGTGCCACGCCGGGATAGGTCACTGAAACATTAATTACTACATAATAAAACAAAGTCGCTTCCATTACTATTAATACTAACGGGATATTAACCATGTTTACTGTTTTCTAGTAATGTTAGTGACCATGATAGTTTAAAATCTTATAAAGTCGCTTCCCTCTGTCTGTCCCTATGTATGCTTAGATCTTTAAAACTACGCAACGGAATTTGATGCGGTTTTTTTTAATAGATAGAGTGATTAAAGAGGAAGGTTTATATGTATATTGCACCCGAGCGAAGCCAGGGCGGGTCGCTAGTTTGCTAATAATACAAGCTTTGGCCAACTAGCCTAGCGTCACCCATTCTCAGTAAACCCCAATTATGCGTTCTTTCCTAAACGTCAATAAATGCGTATTTAAAATGCTTGACGATAATTAAAGGCACCATTTAACTGCTTTGGAATAAAGATAAGCCCACTTCTAAGAATCAGTCGTACCTCCCTTCAGAATGTCGCGGCTAACGGGCCCAGGCCCACGGCTATATATGGCGAGATCATTCGGCGAGGGTATTGAAAGATTTGCCTTGTTTGTAAGCAGGTAAATGACGGTAGTTAGAGAATTATTGGACGTGAATGACTGTCGTCAATGAAATTTTTAATGAATGGCTTGCAGCTGAGTGAATGGGTTTAATTAGTTGTTAATGAGTGAGCGTATATGGATGGTAGCTTCAGCCAGAAAACATTGCTGTGTTCCAGTTTGTCAGCCACTTGAAACGTTTTAGTTTTGTGTCTGGGCATGGCAACGCTTTAGTGATGGCGGATAGATAGAGTATACTTTATTGCACTCCAGAATGACATATACATCGGTGATGTTAATCAGTTACCTTCAGGGGAGCGAGTTTGGCATTTTCTTCTAGCTTTCCTGTCAATAACATACTCAAATGTCTAATTAATTACAAGCTAAGAAAAGTGAAACAAACCCAAACATTAAAACCAAGCCCATAAAGTTATTTTTAGAGAAAGGTTTCGAAATGGCCAAGAAATAAAAAGGCAAGACGCAAAAGCGACTTTTGACGAGTCAAGAACGCTTTCGAGACGTTCAAGTGTTGTTATTTCACGAGTACGGCCTACCTGCATCTTGAGCCGACTTGATGGCAGGCAGGCAAGTCTTGAGAAATTCTAGGCGTGTACCAGTAACCAGTCCGGAGAATAGAAAAACATTCTAAGATAAAACTTCTGGCATGTAACAGATATATTAGAGATTTATACCCTACTAAAATAATCAGTAATTTCCCCCATATCTCCTTAATTCATGGGAAAGTAGGTATATTAGTTAAATAAAACAAATCGGCTGTAGGCCAATGTTTTGCGCAGAACCTGACCTAACCACTGAAAAATAGCAAACGAATAAGTTATAAGGAGCTGTCTGTGTGAGCTGTGTGTAAGGAAAAGGATGGTGATTTTAGGAAATATGAATTTTCTAAAATCACATCATTTATTCCATCATTTTACCTCTCGCACCTATCTCAATTTTATTACGTGTTTCTGCTGTAATTTTAGTTGTCAAACATTTTAGTTTTTACCGTTTATCTTGTTTCTACCTCATACCATTCCATCCACGTTAATAAAGACTTTAACATAGATTTTGAGTAAATATTTTCTGCACCAGAAATTAAACTAAAAACCAACATTTTTAACCGCAGAAATTCCTCAAGTTATGCATAATTCGTACCGCTAGTTAATGCGATTCCGTCAGTGGTGCAGTGGACCGCCAATTTTTCGCTCAGTTCGTCTTGAGCTATGCCGACTGCCGACTGCAGTATCTTATGCATTTCATTTGTTCGGGAATGCGGTCCGTTTAGAGAGAGGAAATCACTTTGCATACTTTGTAAAGAAAGGTTTTATTTAGCAATTCTTCTGCAAGGATTTTATTTTAGACAATTTGAGAATCGAGATAAATGGCGTGCGATTGAAGAGGCCTATACCCAGCAGGGAACTGTTCTAGGCTGATGATGGTGAAGAAGTGTAGCAAATACGAAATTGAGCGTCGGTTTTTTTTTTGTTATGTCGATTGGCCTTATAATTAACCATAATATTGACACAGCGGATCATGCTGCTCTTTGTGTATTGCGGAGACATGCAGGTTTGTAGAACGTAGCAAAAACTTTGCGGATTATGTAAAAAGAAATTGAAAAATGATTCGCTTACCCGATCCGAAATAGCTTCTTCCATCTTCCCGCGCTTCAACCCCGGCGCGCGAATTACATTCGCCGGTGGCGCCACCACAGAGCTGGCCTGCGGCATATTGCCGCCACCAACCACAACCGGTATGAAACCGGCTTCCATAGCAATATCAGGTACTGAACATTGCCGCTACTCAACAACAGATGGCGCTGAACGCAATTTCGCACATAGTCACTCAATCCATCGCACGACAGATGGCGTTGTTTCGAACTTTAGGCAGGCGCGAATTAATCTTTTTAATTTTTCGTAAAAAAAACCTAATTTAAAACTCACAATTTCGCACTAAGAATGCACTTATTCAATTCACTGTATGCAATAATGGACGTATTTAGAGTCACTAGCCATTTTTGAGGAACTGGATGATTTGAGCACAGCACTTGTTATTTACACGAGTTTGAGCATGAAATATGAACGGAATGCGATTTTCGACACTTAAAACACTAGCATTACGCTCATTTTTGATATTTTACGCGTTTTAATTTAATTTTTATGTTATTTTTGTAGAATCACATCGTAGAGGAGTCGGCGGGTCGACGGTTGAAAATTTTCTGCATTTTAGGTAGTGATGTCTCACTCACTGCCATATCTGCGAAAGAGAGAAAAAACGGTGGGTTAATTGACAAAACAACATTATACGGCAGGTTCCAGTTCAATAAACATGTAGGGTAGAAGTCATAATTATTGGCAGAGCTATTACTAAGTATTAAATTAACATAAGTTAGTGATATCTCAGTTATAATAGCTTACGAAAGAATTTAATTCTTGCCTAATTTAATGGGTAAAAAGTTATTTATATTAGGTATATGCTAAACGAAAATTAATATTTTATTTATGTTCTTCTCAGAACGAACAAATATTTAAGCACCTACCTAAGTCCGGACAGGCTTTACATTTATTTTGCCTGTAATTATAATCTCAATCGTATTTAAATCTCGAGTACCTACCTACTCCTCAATGATAGGAGCTATCTTCAGATCACATTTGCTTCGTCTAATTTTAAGTATCCAAAAGGCCAAGCGCTACAATCGTCATCGAAAGCTAGAATAAAATAAAATAGGCACCGCACACATAATTGCAAACTACGAAAATGGACAATAAAATAATGGCGTTTAAAACTGAACATAGACGTATTTTTTTTAAGATATTAAAAAAAAACTACAACATTTTAGCAACACGAGTCCGACAACGACCCACCCACCTCACTTAAAACTTTAATATCATTCAAGGTTGATACAATTATCATGATGAGAATTTTCGCACAAATATAGGAAAAGATTAACTAACTATTTACGTTTTTGCGTACTATCGATAAAATCATCAGTTTGTTTATCAATGAATCGATCTTATCGTGTTATTTAGAACATCTGGTCGGTCAAATCATCTATTTGTTAATATACAGGATGTAAACAGACACTTCACATAGCCGTCAACCAAGCATTCTGTACATCAAACTAAGTAACTTTACGCAAAAATTATTGCTGGGAATCGACTTTTTCTTTGGGGTGAAAAATCACGTTTTAAGGTAGGACTAGGAAAGCACTCACAAGCATTGTGCTGATGGATGGATTGAATAGTACGGGGGTCGTGGATGTGTGTAAAGTAAAAATCTTACATTAAAAACTTGTATTTAAAAAAAACTTGTGAAAAAGTTAGAACTTTGACCCCAATATCTCCGTAACTAGAAGGTTCCCAGGTATGGTCTAGAACAAAAAAATGGTCGCAAAGACGGGGAGAACAAGTGCCTTTCAGTTATGTTAAGGGTCTATTTACACCTTTTATATGTAGATCAGATCCTTTTTGAGGACCAGACCATAAAGAAGGCATCTACAAGGTACAACCTGGCCTTTCGGAAAGCATTTCTCCTCCATCATCTTCTCCTGCCCTTATTCCATAGCCCAATGCCTTTCCCTCCATCGATTCTTAATTTTTTCCCGTATTTTCCTTCCTTCTGTTTAGACCACGTTTATTCAAGCTGTGGCAGTCACATTACGCGTTTGACCTTTACTCAGAGTAGGTACCTATTAATTAATATGCAGGTATTTTTATATCTCCATACACTTAGTACAAAAGTCGATAAACAAGTAAATATAAAAAACACATCTAAAAATAATACACGCGTGGTGGTATAATGTTATGTTTTTTTATATATTTCGTCTTGTTTTTCTGTGTTTATAATACGTGCTCGATGTTTGATACGCGTGTGTATAAGTCCCTCTACAAGACACGTGTTGTCTATACCTAGATGCTTTTTCGATATTTAAAGCTTTGTAAAACCGAATAGAAAGTTGAACCAGCAGTGCATTGACAGAAAGTTGACAGTGAATCGGTTTCCGATCAAGAAAGAAAAGTCATCCATTAATTAACCAAAATAGCGATGAATATGATAATGGTTGACGAGAGGGGGAAGAAGACGAAAGAAACGATGTACCGAGCGATGCCCAAATTTAGAAATTGCTGCCAGTGATGGAGGTACCGCAACACCATTGAGCTATATGGAAACATAATAAAGTAGGCAAACTACAGAATAATGTTGTAATCGCTCAACACCCTCAAACAACACTCAACAGGCAATAAGTCGGAAAAATGTACAAGTAAGCGCAACATTAGGTGCTATGACCCAAGACACAAAACCTGACATATTGACGACACTTTCGTACAAGACGCGTATCTAAGCAACCATGCGGGTTACGCCAACAGCAAATAGACAATATTTGCATACGGAGCAGCGACGCAACCGCTTGCGAAATACACGCAAGATAACATAACATGGCCGTCAACCTGTGGCGGACGGAACTATTTCGATAGTAAGAGTATATGGTGAATAGGCCAAGAACAAGTCGAAAGATTTGTATGAGAGATGATGGAAGGTTACGGATTGAATGACAGTTTGGCGACTGATAGGAGAAGTAAGTAACACGGAACGAAGGCAGGAAAAAGATGAGGTGAACGAACAAGTCACAATACCAGCAGGTGTATGAAAGCAAGAGCAGGATAAATTATATTATTTCCTGCCTGTACCTACAACTGTCTACCTGGACATACTTGATTTGAGTGCGGTAAACGACACACCTTTCCAGTCGCTACAACTAGGTCTGACGAAATTGTTGTTGAGTCTATTGCCCCAAAAAGAATAAGATCTAAAGTTTCGTGTCCGCAACATCCAATAATACCACAGGTAAACAAGTAATAATTTTATTCCAACAGTTTAGAAACCGCCTCACATGTTTGCGACAAAGAACATCTTACAATGATAAGTCAATAACGACAAATGCCATCAATGAATCGATTATTTGTAGTAAGTGACGCGCGTCGAGAAACGAGCGATCGGTTACAATTACCGCTGAGGACTTTGTATTAGACGCTATTGAACCTTCATACCAAACAGAAAAGCATCTTTTTTGAGAATGAAAATGTGCACATACTCATCAAGCATTTATTAGATTCAACAGACATAAAATTACCGCATACTCGTCGGGTCAACTGTCCGTCACAAAATCAAATTGGAATGAGAAATGGATAAAATATATGACTGGAGAACTCGAACAGAACTATTCCTGGTGCAAGACGGGTTCTCTTGACCAAGACTTGCTAGAGTATTAGTATTGGCACACCAGCTACAGATTATCTGAAGAACGCCAATGTCGCCGCGATGAATGTGTATCTACTGGACCCAAGTAACATAAAAGAAGTATCCACCATCGAATGATAAGTCATAACCCTTCTGGACAGTTGGGTAATAAGAATGTTTACATGTACGAAGGTACAGCCACACTTGTGCCTCATGACGAACGTGACCAGACATACGAGTGCCTTCAATAAATGTACATATTCAGTATTTATTATTTAGCATGCGGGTTTCCTCGCTGTTTTCCTGCACGCTTCCAATGTGATTAATTGTTTTTATTCAAATTATTTGCGAAGCACGTCCCATGTAAGCAAATTGGTAAGAAAATTACATTTCTATTTCATATGAGGCAGTAGAAGGCGGAGAGATTTCAGGCGAAGGACGCCTGATGTCTTCCCAGTCGTATCGGATAGCTGTCCCGTCAGATTGAGATAGGGAGAGTGAGCTAGAGATTCCTCTCCTGTGTGGCTAGTCTTTGTGGAGACTGGCCGTCGGGACCGAAATTAAATGGCGATGAAATTATCGGACATAAAGTCTTTAACCAACATCATAGTACTGATTGCTAAGAAGGATCAACCAGGTCTGGACCTGAAATTCCCTAAAATACGGGGAAGGCGGAATGTGCATTGATCACCAGGCGTACTTACTGCGACAGGCCCACCTCTTGAAACTACGACTGATTTTGCAAGTGTCATGAGAAACTCACCTATAGGTAACATTATTACCTTCGTAACTAATGAAGTAATGAGTAATGAAGTGAGTTAACCCTGAACTACTACATTGTTGCCAACATGTTTAACTGTTTGCCCTGAACAAGCGGACATTTAAACTCTTAACTTGCGGCCGCAGGTCAACCATTGTTGTTACAAAGTTTGGTTTATTTTGTAGCAAATTGTTCAAGTTTTCTTTACGTAAACTGTTATTGTTCAATGTTAGCTGTGCTTGAAGGTGAGGTCCTGTTTTGTTTGACTAGTTGTTGCCCGCGACTTTGTTCGGATACTTTCAATTCACCACCTCGACTTAGGGGTTTAGTATCGTTTTTTTTATTTCATAAACATTTGTTACTACTAAATCCTTCAAGAGGTATGCATTTGAATTGGTTGTTTAGCCACCCCATCACAGGCTTCAAAGAATTAAAGGCTTTGGAGGACGGGATGACAAAGTGAAAGATCAGATACTTGGCTTACTCATAGTAGATATTTACGTTATTGAAGCTTTGTCTGTTGAATTTATTCCCTTTTAATACAAATATGTGTTTTCGCCAGTTTTTCTTCATCTCAATCTGGGAGCTTGCCAAGAATACTTATTGCGTCTATTTTGCTTGAGGAAATTCGTCCCGAGTCGTGCTCTCGTTAGCAAGCGTACCGCAAACGGCTGAGCCTACTCTACCCTTAGCGAGGCTCAGATGGAAATTGCTATGAATTTATATAAGCAGGAGAGAAATTTACTTCTCGGAATCGAAACACCAGAGTAGTGTTCGGTGGTAAGGATATGTCGTAAGGAGGCTAGAATTATAATGCTGTCACAATCAATACTGTTCCAATTTGATACTATGGACGCGTTCTTCAAACTCCATGTTGTGTTCATGAAACTGAATACGATCAGCATCTAAATCGTGTTCAAGAGCTGTCCGAGACTATCTAGTAGTGAACTGTTGTCGCTATTGTCGTTGTCATGATTTGACACTACACTACAGACCTTGAACGCTGTTTAGATGCGGTGGTGATCGCATTTACGTTACTCCCTTAATCAAGCTACGTCTTGTTTGCTTCTCAAGTGGTGCAAACATTTTGTAGCTAAAATATACATTTATGACACATTGCTAACAAGAGAGCGTGCTGGCAACACCAACGCTTGGGCCTCAGCCCATAGACAATCAACAAAAGTATTCAAAACATCTCAATGTACTCCAAGCAGTCTCGAATATGCAAACGAATGTAAATGCACGCGTTGTCATCACTGAACGAGCTGGTTATTTGAATTCGTTAGCCTTCAACTTACAGAGTACTGCGACATCACCGGACTGTGTAACACTTGTTTTTAAACCTTTTAATTCCTTGTCAAGGTTATATTCTTCTCCACTCTGCTCTGATGCGTAGTACTGGCATACAGCATACATGTATGACCAGATACGTCATCGAGGGTGAAGCAAAAGGCATATGTAAGAATGGTAGCAGGTGGCTTCGATAGTTTCTGCCGACCGTACTCTGGTGTCGATCTTTATTCCGATTCGATCCTCAAAATATGATAACAGTGAATCGTATTTTGGAGTGGATCCGATAAGGGTGCTAGATTATAATATCTACCGGACCCAGCTGTGTAGATCTAATGTCATACTTACACAAGGTAGCCGATTATCACAGGGCCAAGTAAAACTAAGTGAACCCTCAACGATGTTGATGGACTTGCGACATTTTATCACCACTAGGTTTTATTTAGTCTCAATTTCATTGAGGTTTAGCGCTCGATTACGGGACCAAAGCGACAGGTAAAAAGTCACTTATTAACATTTCACGCGACAGTTGGAATATTAAAAGCAATGCCAACATAGTTCAGAACTAGGCAACATTAAACCCAGGAATAGTTTTCAAAAAGTTATGCTTGAACGTTGAGGGTAGATTATTATTTCAGCCGTCACGGGAGGAAAGTTTGTATCATCTGACAGACTAAAAAATTAAGGTGTTAGGAGCTGGATTTAAAGGATTACTTTTTTTAAATATTTTTTTTAATAAAAAATGGGCCCGCTCTTGACCTCGATCACGCCTGATGGAAAGCGATAGATGAGGTCTATGATGGGACGAGCGTGCTCAGAAGATGCCTGTTCACTCTTGCTTTGAAGGCTGACGGGTTAAATGTGGCTTAAACTTGGCTAAGGGGGAAGGTCCTTCCTGTTTGAGTAGTCTCAACCTTAAGGCAATAATATTAGATAATTGATAGTTGGATAAATTTAAGCATAAATAACTCACGCTTTTCATTATACAATCGGGTACTGTGTCACAATTTTTGTCAAAACCGATGTATCTGTAACAATCTTAGCAAGAAGAAGCAGATAAAACGATGATTGTCTTATAGTATCGAACGCGGTGTCATTAACGCGAAGACAGCTACGAAACGGAAACTGTCAACCTCACCACGCTCCAATAAACAGTCGAATGACATTGCCGCAGCGGGAGTAACAATTTTATTATAAAGGTATCAAGTTCACGGGCTGGGCAGAAGTCAGAGGTATTTGATAACGAATGCTGAGGTCATCTGCACGCACTTGAGCTCGTTTGAATTTAGAATGTATTTGATAGTTAAGACTGTGATAAAGGCCTTAAAGGCCATTGACATAGAGTTCTACCTTCAGATCCGTCTCCAACACCAACGGGCCAGTGTAAAGATCCGTTTTCCATCTATGTCGGGATCGGCATCCAATCTAACGGAATGTAGCTGATTACCAGTATTTTAAATGGAGTGACTGCCTGTCTAACCTCAATGCCAAGGGGTATTGTGTTAGCTACCTTCGATAAGACTGAATAGAAATAAATTACTCGTAGTAATAGACTTATACTGTCACTTACGGGATATCTTCCGTGATTGTTCATTGTTCCGTGTTTGTTTTTGTTTGTGCAACAGCGCCGAAATATCGGGAGCTCAAAATAATGAACCATCACGGAAGATATCCCGTAAGTGACAGTATAAGTTTAGTTGTAAACCGTGAAAGCTTAAAACAGTCGTAGTTATAGTATAATCTCTCGATAGCATCCCAGAGATGTTTCCAAGAAGCCACACCCGTTTTACAATTATAGGAATTTTTCGATTACCGATCTCGAGGTAAATGGAGCAAGACCCGAACAATACAACTGTACCAAATTGTCCGTAGAGAATCGATTCTAAACACTCGGGTACAGATAATCGATTCTACATTCATATTTCTGAACGTGGGTACATCACTACGTCGCGACGTGAGGGTACAGCCTAGCATGACATAAAACTCCGCCTGCATGGGTAGGCGAAGGATATAGGAAGCTCTCATAGCAACAGCTATGTTTAAGAGCCATGTAGTGCTTTCAAAATATCAGAGTAACATCCTGAGGAAACCAGCATGTCTTAAACAAAAAAAAAGGCGAATAGGATTGAATTAAGGTCCAGCCCCACTCACAGAGAGGTGTGTGTCCCAGCAGTGGAAACATGTAGCCTGATTACGCCACGAAGTATGGGTCGACCCAAATGTTATCAACCGGGCACTGACTTTCCGACTGCTACTGAGAAATTCCGGATGGACCACTGAGAAATTTTGAATGTGCCTACTAAACTCTGAACACTTGGCTTAGCAGTCGCTCTTGCAAACAGTGGACCGCGGTCCGCGGTGCTAGGCACTCAACGACCACCTTCTCGAATATCCTTTTATGAATACCACCCTATTTAGCACTAATCCTACAAACTTAACATTACCAACCAAAGTTCAAACCTCGTTTGACGCATCAATAAGGTTGCCAGTAAATAAATCGCATGACAAACTCCAATACTATCCCGTTCCCATACATACGTGACTAACCGGGCTTGGACAGTTGCCAACCCACAATTAAGTCCTTACACATCCCTACAAACTTATTATGCTGTCAGCTAACTTAAATCCTCGTTTTACATCCTGCAAATCGAGTAGAAAATGTCGGCAAAATAAACTTTGTTTTGACAACCCTATTCGGATTCACGACCGAAGAAAAATATATTTTTGTACTCGCAGATAGAGCTCAAAATTGCATACAAAAAGTCGAGGTCTTTCAAACCTGTGTACCCCATTTTTCACAAAATAATTTCAGCTTTATCATACTTGTCAATAAAGCTGAAAATCGAAAAGGAAAGCTCACACATACTTCATTACTCCTCATCTAGGCAAGTTCGCTTTTCCTTTGACAAATAGGAAAAGCATACGCTCATACGAAGTGCAAAGCTAAATTGGTTTCGATCATCCTATTATCAGTGAAGCAAGGGATTTTGGCCTTAATATCAATGCAAATAAATATTATATTTGAGAGAAGTTAAGTACAGTTTACTCAAGTTCCCTAATTGAGGCTTTAAATTATCCTTGTTATAATGATATTATGAATAACTTGACATGTTTCAAAAGGGTTGTCATGTTCAGATTTGCTTGCCTATTTTCGAGTATCATAAGCGAAAAGTGATGGTGTCGGTGTAATCACAGGCTCATTACATATTTCAGCTTTATCTGTGGTAAGGCAACGCATTCTGCAGTTGTGTTGTGTTGCAGAGGCCCAATGGTGGTGGGGACTACTTAAGATCATGTGGTCTGCCAGTGCCACCCAACGGATCAGATATGCCTGTTCAGATTGATCTCTCCAGGCATATGTCTTGAAGTGGTACAGGAAGAAAGGATGTCCCCACCAACAGCTTCGTCCATGTCAACAAACTTTCCCAATAAAACGCAAACGTTGGGATGGCATGAACTAGGCCATTATACCAAAAGTTTCTTGGTAATACTTTCGTACCTGGTACGGTGTCCCTTGCAAGCAATGGTTATATTCGGCTATCAATCGCGCTCATTTTATTAGCCATTATAATCAGAATCACATGGGCCAAGGAAGACGGTGTTTTGAGTTAAGTCTGAAAATCTAGAGACGTAACGTAACAGCTACACATTAGTCAGACGGATCTGAAGGTAGGACTGACCTTGATGGATGCCATAACACAGTGTAGATGCCACATGCGTGGACCACATAAGGTCGCAGGGAAGAACTGGCCGAGACTTTCACAGACCAGGGATGCATTGCACAAAAGGGAGGAGGCCGGACTGCAGTGGGTGGTAAAAGCTACCAATGTTGGTGAGTGCAAAAAGCACAGGTGAAAGTACTCTTTCGGGCGAGTCCCTCACATTATTTTTAAAACAAATACATAAGAAAAATAACGGCAGACAAATAGGACATAATCTCATATAATTCAAAGAAATTGCAAATGGCAAAAAGTCGCGGAATAGTTACATAAAAACCATTGTCGGTTTTCATTGAGAGCCAAGTGACAGGCAGAGATTAGAAGTACAATATAATAATATCTTAGTGAAATAGTGATTATTTTCACTCCACAAAAAAGGTAATACGAGAATATTGTGAAACAAAATTACTTATGACAGGCCTTTTCAAGCTGAAGAAATTGTCACTGAATAGTTCGAGACTAAAAGTTCAAATAATCCAAGGAGTCATTCTGGGGCATTTTGTTTTCAAGATAATATTTCAACGTTTTTGCACAGCCAGAGCATAATATCCTCGTCACACTGAAATAGTCTTAAGTTGAAGGCATATGCTTGCAACCGGCCATGCCGATCGGGCGCAGATAATATTCTCACATCTTTTCTGCCAATTAAACCTTCTCAACCATTCCTGGTATTCTCCACAAAACCATGGGCTCCGCTGAGGTCACTGACACAGCCAGCGGAGACGCTTTAATGGCATACGATCGATCCACGGCAGACACAACACCGCAATGGAATTATTTATTTTAAGTTTATGCTGCTGAAGTACTCGCTTAAGTACTTGCATCCGCTTGTATGTAACTACCGAAGAAAGGAAGTGCAACAATTTCGAAGAAATTGAAGATGTAATGTGTGGATCTCTTTAGTTAGAGGCATGTGCTGTTAGAGAATAAAAATAATGCTGTTGTGATGAGGAAGTGGTGCGGGGGAATGTGGAAAATGGAGCACCGAGTAGAGTTTTAAGTATGACTGTGGATGAGACGAAACGATGGAGTGGACTGTGTGGAAGATGATACGGGTAGAAACAGGGTGACTAGTGACCGATGTCCGATAAGGACAGGAGAATGATGATTAGGATGTCAGCAATAAGTAAAGTGGGTATAACTGTCCTGTGTCCACGTCACGCCACAAGCATCCTGACCCAGCCTACCGTCTCCAGCATCAAATCGACGTAATAGAAACCAATAAAAAGTTGATACCAAATTGGTAAAGTATAGATATCAGTTGATAAATTCGGAAGTGATTACTACTTCCGAAGTTCCACTCGAACCATATCATGCATAATCGCTGTTTTATCTTTTATCATGTCAGCTTGGGAGCTAAATGATAAACTAATCGTAGAAGAGTTAGGCTAAGCAAAGATATAAAATAGTAGTCCGGCGACATTGGCAATAGGGTCCAAGCCACGAGACAGCTTTCTACAGAGGGGAACCTTAAAAAAATCTCTCCCTGTTCAGAAGTACCGCTTTCTATAACAAGCTCTATTTATTTGACATTTAAACATACTCTTGCCTGATTTCCCCGAGGAGCTAGACAAAGGTGTACACCCACATTTCGCAGCGAACGTATTGCTACACGGCATGAATCTAAGCGAATAATAATCTAATCTAGGCGACACTTGAGGGAGGCCTATGTCCAGCAGTGGACGTCTTTTGGCTGAAATGATGATGGTGATGAATCTAAGCTCCAGGTTGCTATTGAGAAATTTCTGAAGGAACAATCCCAATAATACCTTGCCCAAACTCATGCGCAGCAATCCCGCTTGCGATCACTAGACCAGAGGCAGTAGATATTATAATTAGCACATTAGTGCCGTCAAAAATTGTCGTTCCAATAGAAAAGGTAAGGCAAGGCCTATTCATAACGGGGACAATTCATTGAAAGTTTTTTCTCTGAAATTGGTAGATAAGCGTTAAATTAAACTATCAAGTGAAAGGTTGCTGGTTCATCTGTTAAACTGAACGTCACCGCCGTCAACTTTCAACTTGCGAAGAGTAAATATAGTCATGGCGGTACCTACCGACTTCTTTTTTAATTAAACATTATTAAAATAATGATGAGGAGTGGATAAGCAAGTAACAGCTAACTTATAAAAGTAGAGGAGATTTATTCCATCACCACTACTCTTAAAATGGTAGAATAAAACATCGTGATGAATATCCTAGCGGCTAGCCAAAACAAAAAATTGGAGGACATATTATATCCATCCGCTATGAGCCCGCGTCTGGACCCGCTCTATCTTACGTAGAAGCCGGTCCTGGCAGTGGGGACTTTAAAAGACTACGTTACACAATTAGAACATCAATCTCTATAGAGGTAGTGGCATTCTAGTGGACGCATTTGTCTCAGGAAGTACTACCCTCATACCTGTTTATTTCTGGCACAACGCAGCATTGCGCTTGAAATTACAGACGTGGGAGACGTTTCAACTTTGTAAGGCCATTTTCACACGAACGCTATCAACCAATCGATGACAAATATTGCACATTTAAAAAGACAAGACCCAATAAACTTTTGCCGAACACACAAACCGACAGAAGTCGCGTGTAAAAGCTAGTATTTGAACAAAACATTACGCATGCGAGCGACAAACAAACAGTCAGACATATAACATTGGCGCGCCACGGTACCGTCGTCGTGTGAATTTTTAATGGATAAAGTTTGCGGCGCGGTAGAGTAATAAGCGATGTTTTTATAGCTTACTACTGCTTTAAGGTAGGACGTGGAATGGCGAGGTGCAGGCTTCGTAAAAGATACCAATGAAGATTTTAGGATACACAACTTTGGATACACATGTTACGTTTTATTTTTGTAGCACAGTGAAGCACACGAACGAAAGCAATGACTATTTGAAGTAGCGTGTGTTATGAGTAGAATACACGCACGGAGATCATTCTGTAAATAATCTAGTCAGTCAACAATATCGCAATAACCACATGGACCCAGATACATCATTAAGGTAACCGAATTTAAATCTGTAGCGCCATCATCGCTATCAGTACACTAACGACCTAAAATTGACAAGTACATACAACCGCATACTAGTGTCGTCTACGCATTTATAATAATTTAACATGCTTAATTACCTGTACGCTTGTCCCTTAGGGAGTTCGGTACAACACTACCGGTATTTATAAACCGTTAAGTGAATTAGTAAAACTTGCGGTACGGTCGGACTTACATACAAACTTATTAATAGAACTTGACTACCTACTTGGTCTAGGCGCACTACTGAAAAGGGAGTGTTGAATATCCTGGGCAGGGTGGAGTACCCCTGGGTAAAATTTTCAAAACCAGCTAAAGTGTTTTAGATTTTGTTTTCTATTGGGCATTTCTCAGTATCAATCCGGGGTGTCTGGATTTTGAGTCCAGCTTAATCAGCCTAAAATCTGCTGGGTGACAGGGCTTTGACAGCGACTGCGCCGATATCCACCACGTGGATCCAGGTGGATCGTGGACGAGCCTATCCGTGGATAAGACCGGTTGGTGGCATAAGCCTTCCCCTATATTACAAACGTCTTAAATCTGGTGAAATGCGGGTGCACAATTACAAACACACCTTTGCCTAGCCCTTCGAGTAATGGCTTGAGTATATGTTATGAGCATAAAACAAATTACCATTTTCTTATCAACGGTCGATTCCCACATTGAGCTAGCGCAGCCAATGTGTCAGTATGTTTGTAGGCTCCGTTCAGCGCTGCCGTCAGATGTCCGTTATAATACTCATTGACACAATTCTTTCTTATTTCAACGTTTAAGATAACCATTCTGTTAAATGGTCTTACCGTTCGGTGTCCGTAATTATTATACTTATTGTTTCTGTTTTTGTCGAGTTTCCAGCACGCTGTAAATGGTTGTAATGTTACGACTTGTTAAGAACCGTCGCGTCGGGTTTTGTCTTAGCGTTTCGAAGGCAGTACAAATTGTATTTAGACCAGAAGAAGAAGAAGAACTTAGTTAGCTTCTTCGCGTAGTCAGTGGCCCTCAAGTTCTTTACTTCTTGTAAGAGAACGCTGACGATGGTGTTCCATATTTCCGTAACCCAGTTCGGAATTGTCTATAACCATAACTGAGCAGGTTTTCCTTGCCTGCGACGAGAACTTGGGAGTCCGTTTGAAGCTTCCAGGTTTACCAAAATAACCAGCCAGCCATCACGCAACCGTTTTGGCATATTAAACGGCATAAAGAGCAGAAATGCAGTCACGTCATAAAAATGTCAGCTATTGAAAACTTGACGTTTCTCTTGAAACAAATCTGTGTACATATCTCAGCATGACGATACCAAGTTGTTATCCTCCATACCCTACCGACGAACCGTGACGACTGACATCGTAACATTCTAAAGCATCCTTCACAGAACAAAGGCCCCATCGGCCCATTCATTGAATGCTAATCTTAGAACTGATTCGCGCCGCAGAGTTTAAGATGCAACCACCGTCTTTCAGTCGATTTGATCACACAAACCGTACCTACTTATCGAAGATCGATCATCGATCTGGACTTTATTTCATAGTATACCTACGAGTAAAATACGAGTTGTTAGAAGCCTTCAACTCCGCATGTTTTCTAAGGAAAACTTCAAGACTTAAAGATTTTCCGCCACTACCAGTACCTATAGCTGTTCATCATAGTCACTTGATCACCTCTCTGATCAGTCAGTACGATCGACACCGAAACAAACACTCGGTGTCGATCAATCGCAATCCGACTGCCGTGCGCCGCACCACAGAATTAAAGCTGGGTATGCTCAACTTCTCAAGGCATATTGGGCATGTCTTAGATGAAAATATACGAAGAATGCCTGACAACAACATTGGATCGCTTGGCAAGACAGAGGTCGATGTCATCGATCGGAGTCGATCAACCGCGATATACCCGCACCTTTACACTATGATTTGTAACGTTGTCGTTGTCACGCTTGTTATGCGTTGCGGGGACAGAAGTTATGTTATGGCGTATGAGTGGAATTCGTCATGGCATTGTATTTGATGTTCAAGAGTTTTCCGGTTTGTCCAGCTTGAGTTATGTTTCAAATTACTCTTTAACACGGCGTGTTTGTGTATTCGTGTTAGGCTTCTGCAAAAAAACTTTTTCTATCAACTGAATAAGCTGGCGATTGACCTTTACCTCATCGGTGCACGCTTGCCTTGGAGTTATCCATTTACCCAAGACTTGGAAGAGGATATAGCTTTTGGGAAACACAGACAGGGAGGTCCACCAAGAATTGTATTCTCAAACTCTTTTGTGCGTATGGTGAAGTGTCCTCCTTATAAAAGAATGAGATGACTGCAACCTCCTTTGGCGCGGCTTTGAATGCCTTCTCCACATTAATTACAATTCACACGTCAAGCAGTCTATCTTTTCCTGTCTTTATAAGCGTTACAATAGGGATTTGTATCTGACTATTGTGCAATGACGTCTCTCTGTACGCATCATGACGCCTTGTAGGCTATCATAATACTTGATTGTCTCGCGTACTGCAGTTAAATTAGCTGATGGATTGATGTGGGTGGTAACGTCGATAGCTGGGTTGAACTCATAGATGATGCCCTTGGTGGAGAGCATGACTGACTGTTTGGTTTAGAGAGTAGAGTGGAAGCGCGTCAATGATTCGATTTTCCCCAAGTCGTTTGCTCGTGTCTAAATAGTGACTCGTTTTTGGCAATAGGCTCGTCTCCTTATTTGAGACTTGGCGAAAGCTGGGAATGGTATGTAATAGAATCGTGAAATTGTTTTCTTCTAATAGATTTTTTAGAAACGCTGTGAACTCAATGGTAATATCAATTTTACACATTTAATATTTGCTTTGTTTAAAACCAACCAAAAACAACATGTCAAGAACAAGACTTACATAAGCTGAACATACAACGTTTCCGAAGCCTCTTGGCTCTCGGCCTTGCTTAGGTTTCGGCTTGATCGACTTTACGTAACAAACTGGTATCCAGTAAGAAGCCGTATTAATTCAATTACTTCGATACGTGGAAAATGTTTGTCAAAAATACGCTTGAAAGGTCAAATGTGAAAATACGCGACTCCTGGAATGACTGGCAGGAGAGATTGACTGATTTGTGGCTACCATCACCGCTATTGCCTAATACGCTCGGAATTAATAGGGTCTCGTGGCTAAACAGCCTTAGGGGTCTATCGGAAGTTAAGCTACTCTCCCAAGGTCGGTCAATGGATGACTACCATCCATTACATTTCACCAAGACCCCTCTATGCCTCGGGTAGAACTTTACGCCGTTGGTTACGACTGTCATTCGTGGATCTTTAACAGCCATTAAAGGCAAACAAAAGCCTGACTAGCAGTCTTACCAAGGGGTATCGGTTACCTAGTACCTAACCCAGTTAGGGTTATGGACGTTAAATATGCTGTCGCCCTATGTAATTATTCAGCTGCATTTCAGGATTCGGATTGAGAAATCTTTTTATTCTGATAACAGAATTTATAAACGTATTGAATTTTATTGTTACGTCAAAATGAAAGTTGAAAGGGATTAAAGTACTGGTATTTTATCAATAATGCATTTAGTTACTACAGGACCATTATCTAAGCCATAATTTGATAAATGCAAGCAAGAGTATCTTACATTATGATAGCATATTATTGATGATGTCATCAATTATTTAATATCGCACGGATAATTCGAGGCTGTGATAAATATTAAGACCACACCCTTAGTGACTACTTCAAGAAGCATCAGTCCTACCCAACAGGTATTTAACAGGTTAAGGAAACTGAAAAAAGAGAAATTACAGACGTAGGCAAAAAGGCTGTCAGGCTCAAATGGGATTGGGAAGGTCACGCGAGCCGCATAGGTCTCAACACGATGGGTGCCTGAGGATGGACGGCGCCGGCCTAGGAAGAGGTGGCGAGATGTTCTAGACGCGCATCAAGAAGACTGGTACGAGGTTGCGCAAGAGAAGAGTACCTACCTAGAAGGATATGAGGAGGCCTTTGCCTTGCAATGGGACGTACAAGGCTAAAAAAGGAATGAAATGAATCCAAGAATCAAATATTCGAAGACATCGTGAGACTTCCACTAACCCGCAGAGTTCGCGTGGTGGATTACGGCTTACGGCCCACTCCCTCTCACAGTTAGTCGTGTGTCCCAGCAGTGGGAGCATTATGCTTAGTACTTAAACAACAAACTTATAGGTACTATAATACAGTAATAAACCTATTAGGAAGAATATACATAGCAGTGGCGAAGGTTCCATACAACTCGATTCCTACCAGATTCCCTTTGAAAAATATCACAGTCAGTATTCTATAGACAAATAATATAATCAAAGTCAAACAGAACAATGTGGTAATCACATTAAAGATAGATACTCCGGCTTACCTCTTACAAAAATTGACCCTTCGCTACTGATACATAGCGCAATCTAAGCAATAATTTTCATGTCAAACGTGATTTCTCATAGAATAGCGGTATTTTATTCAAACAGTAAACACATTGTGTACATTTTCTTAAAAAGTGTGTCACAAGAATATCTCAAATTTTTTGATTTAGCAGTAAAATAAAAATTTAATGCAATGTTTTATTACTTAACTTAATTCATATAAAAACGAAGTACACAGTCTCTTACACAGATGGACTATCACGCAAACATTTTCCCTGAGAGTACCTGTTCATCTTCCTATGAAATGACCGCGGACCGTGGCGTGAGAACAAGGGTAATGCAGGATACTACTCTCGTTTTGAAATGGGTGCAGAAAGATATAAATTTATATTTAATCATTTATTTCGAGCAACAAGACTCATAGTGTTAGTAACAATGTACTTACAAACTACGTTAGTAATACACTTACAAAGACAAAAACAGAAACAGATTGTGACATATTATATACAGGCACGTAAGAGATGAAACGACCTGTCTCCGAACTGTAGAGTGTAGACAGCTACATCTGTTACACCTGCAATATCGGCGACATCGCACATGCGTTGCCGTCCTAAAGGCTCAGCTGATATTTCGTATGCACAAGGGTGCACCCAAACAAGAACACAGTAACTTGGCTAAGTGGCAGGAATCGCCAGGGTGGTAATGGCGTGTTGGTTACTCTTCTGAACAGGCTTCTTTAAATACTACTGATTCCTCTCATCACTACACAGTATAAAACAATTTCCTTGTTTATATATACTAGAAGTTGTTCTATTCGTTAAATTAAATAAACACCTATTTACCTCAATGATTGACAAAAGACAGCGCACGAAGTCGCTTCCCTCTGTCAGTCCCTATGTATGTTTAGATCTTGAAAACTACGCAACGGATTTTGATGCGGTTGTTTTAATAGATAGAGTGATTCAAGAGGAAGTTTTATATGTTTATATTGCACCCTTGCGAAACCAGGGCGGGTCGCTAGTTAATAATGAAAAAAACGCTTGTGTTTGTAATATTCAACGACTACGAAAACTAGCCCTGACCTCTTCAGGCCTGATGGGTATAAAAAAGAAGGTACAATAAAATGTGCACTAGAAAAATCACGATGCGTCACTGTCAAAACGCTGACATGCGTAATATCGCAGCGTGACGCTCATAGATAATGTTATCAGGTAATTATTCTTATCTGTCAAAGCTGCGAACTGCAATGGTGACGATACAGCAGGATGCTGACAGCGGGGAAAGTGAGACAGTGCTGATAAACGTAAATGATTCTGGCCAAGATGGACAATCAGCAAATAACGTTCACAATGCTGGGACACAGGACAGGTCTATGAGAGGAGTGGGCCGTAATCTACAACATAGGTCCACTGGGTTGGCTGAATTAAAATGTCTCAAAATGTAAGATTCTATGGGTATGCCAGTTACCTGAGGCCTCAGACTGAGTAGAGAGAAAGAACGAACCAGTTCGAGTTTGTGAAGAGGCTCGTCCGGCAAGTACTACCACTATACCTTTTTCTGCCGCCAAGCTTGCTGTGTTCAAGTTTTATGGTTTTGGATGCTGGTATCATTACAGGCCAGCTATTTCAAGTTTGTCTCTGGTGTAACAAGGTATGCGTAACGTCTGACGCCTCAAGTATATCTATCAGAGGTGGCGCCGGCCATTTTACATCCGGAGCGCTATTTGCCATCCAGTGGCTACTTCCCCTCAGATCGACCGTCGGCTTGTTTCCCATACACCAATAAACGGATACTCGCCGAACACAAAACATCCTTCTTTTTTCAAAGTCGGTTAAAAATAAAGGTGAATGGATGGATAACCGTGTTTTAACATAATCTTTTAAATGGAACACTCAAGTTTATCTCACTGAATATCTTGCACTAGATTCTAATAATCTGAAAACATTTGAATTGCCATTTCATATGAAAGAAACAACATTTTTTTGGTAAAGATTTTTCAGGCAACAAGGACAGTAGGCGGGCTGACTGATTAGAATGCACCTTCTATCTTGTCACTTGTGCACTTGATGATCTCATGATCCTAGGATATTATGACATCGTCAGTAGCGGAGTTCGCGTAGCTGTATTTTGGGCAAAACCCATTTGAACTTTTAGCCTGTACGTTGCGACTGTACCTACTACGAAAATTACATTTGTGCCCCAATCCCGGTTTGCATATTTCGCGCATTACTTTAAATCAATTTAAATAATCAGTTCTAATCGTAAAATTATGTAAGTGTTCGGAACTCAATGATATGATAACGAATGTGAATTTGAAATTATCTTATTGAATAAACATTAGCTTATATTTATCTATTTTTAGCTTAACTACTATTTCTACGATCATTTTTGTAGTTACATCGAGTTTGAACGTCGTCTGTGTCACACGCCTACCTGTGTGCTGTTCTCTTTCTTCATAACTCAACTCAATGTGTTGTAATAATGCAGGGATGCTCAACTCTAATTAGGTCAGTAAGGATGCATTTAGGGAAAGCCTCTTGATATATTCAATAACTTCCCTGTTGTTGAAAATCGGTTTAGTTCAGTAAAACCATTACAGGAAAGGTATAAATCAAATAAATTTTAAATGTAACAATAATGTAACTGCCTTGTTGGTCTAGAGGACTGCTACTGCTGAGCATGAGGTCCTGAGTTCGATTCCCAGGTCTGGCAAAATTATATTGGGTTTTTCCATCAGGAATTTGTCAGTAGTAGGTAGCCTGAAATTTGTATTTGAGGTTGGTTGATGCCAATAGCCTCGCCCAAGCCAGATATTACATGGACTTGAACATAGCTGACAAAATGTTGTTGTATACTATAGTACAGCTCTGTCTAATCCCTTCTTGGAAAAATAGGCATAATGTTATTAATAAATACTGATGCACAGTAGCGAAGGGTCAATTTTTGTAAGAGGTAAACCGGAGTACATAATCTTTAATGTGATTATATTTGTTTATGGAATACTGACTGTGCCAGTTTTCAAAGGGAAGCCGGTAGGAATCGAGTTGTATGGAACCTTCGCCACTGCTGATGCACCATGTTTAGACGAACTAACATAACAACAACAAAATAAAGAAGACTGCAATACATTATACATGAAACTTTCTTTTCTATCAAAACCGGTTTTTTAAGTACCTAATGCGAAAGCAATCATTAAGTTACATAAAACATAATCAGACACCTCAAGAGAATGTGAAATTACTTAATTGATTAACAACTTTAATTATAAAATAATAAAAAAACATTGTTTACAAATGTATAATGTGCGATTGACTTGTGAATTATGGATTAGCATCAAATGAGGAGAATGTTCTAGTGCATTTAACACTTTCTTATTTGAATTGATTTTCTTTTTTTTTTTAATTGTTTACTATGGACACTTTTAACGTACACATCTTGCTACATCGTTCTCACATAATGTACCATCTCAACATGAATAATGTAACCAAGAGTTTGTAAAAGTATTCTGATTTAAAAGAGTGTCCATGGAGTTTCTTGCCCGTTCTTCTCCATAGAGATCTACGTTAGGGAATGGGCAACTACAGTACTTTCACAGTTTTTATGCCTTGTGACTGGGACTGTAGCTATTTTTGTCTTTGTTTCGACAATTCAAAAGTGCCTGTAACTAGCCTATTTGAAATAAATGCTTTGAATTTTGAATTTCAATTGTTGAGAATCATTGAGTTACTTTGTACTATTTAATGCAAGGTGTAAACAGACTGTTCATGAAGCCGTCAATCAAGCATTCTGTACATCAAACTAAATAACTCTAGATTAAAAAATTATTGCTGGAAAACAACTTTTTTTTTTGGGGTAATATCACGGTTTTTTTTAAATATCAGGTTAGTTATATTCCGTGAAAGCTTAAAACAGTGTCTATAATCTTATTTGTGACTATTTTTTGCCCACTGCACCTGGAGGTCAAAAATTATCCCATGGCAATACTGCTGGGATAAAAAGTATAGTAAGTCCTAATCAAGGTCTAGGTCTAGATATGTGCTAATTTTTATCCTAATTTGGTAAAGGGAACAGACAGATAATGAGTTAACAGTTCATCATCATCCACAGCCCAACTTCACCTACTGCTGGGTCTGGTTCATAGGTAGGTGGATCTCTCTTTGTTTGTGCCATTCTCCATGCTCCTGCGCCAGCAGTCAGTAAGGGCTTTTGGTAACCATTTTAATCCAACTGCTTAATTGTAACAGGGATTTTACTTTTTCAATAAATTATAATAAGGAAAAAATTTGAATAAATGTATCATTCAATAGGTGCATGAGGAAAATATTAGTGTCTACAAAATCAATGTTCATACACAATTATATGTGTACAAGCATGGAATTTTTTTTGGACATAAGGATGCAATTATTGGGATTTTAATTGCATTTCTTGAAGCATTTATTTCAATAAAACTACTATTAGCACATTTGCACTGCCTAGGTCCATCAACTTGATGAAGTTTGCCCATTTCTTAGAATAGTTTTTTACGGAGATACATGTTCAAGAAATAACTTTTTAAAAGATTGATGTTATTTTGATGGACTAGCCAAATTCAGCAAATATTTAGAGAGAGGGTGGGATTAAGGGCATGTAATAATATATTGTTTTAAAAAAATACAGTCATGTTTACCTACTGGAAATGCAGGAAAGATGAGTGAAAGGTCATTATTCTATCAAGTCAGCAGAAGTCTGAATGCTCCTGACATGAGGAACTTTATCCATTTTGACATTACCACCCATACTTTAATTAAAGCAGCTCTTGAGAAACAAGCAAAGCTGAATGTGTTACACTTACGAAGTATTGTGACATAAAAAATAGTTCTCAGACCGCAAGATACCGAAATCCACTAATTAGAAACCAGTTTCTCAATTCTCAGAACCAAAATTTTCCTACTCAAGACTGCAAAGCAATATCACGATTCAGAAAGAAATAATCAAAAGGAATGTACCAAAACAATAGAACCATTATACAACATAGAATTGGTGAACTATACTTTCACCGGTTCTAAAAGATGATTGTTATCTCCGAAATTGTAAAGGTGATGACAAAAAAAAATCAGACAACTTCGAAATTATTCGTCGTTTTTCTAACATAACATTACACTTACCTGAGTTAATTACGCGCGAACGGACGTCAGGTATACTATGAAATCACTTAAACAGCCTGAATTCCGATAAGGCTTTGATAAAAGTAAATAATATAACAATCTTTGTTCTGAGGTTCCGCGCGTTCGTACACACAATATGGTCACCGCGACACAGTTGCTCATGTGATATTTACAGCTGATGTGTAAAAAATGAACAAATAAACACGCACGCGACACAATTTGAGCAATATCCACTACGAAATCGAGTGTTCGTTTTAATATTGTTATTCGATCGGTTGGCAATCGTCACGAAATTCTTTTGAATTGATTGATTTGGTTGTTCCATTCATATTGGACCAGTTCGTTCGAGAATGTTATTGAATGAATGAATGAACTATTATGGAACGCGTTCGGTTCATTGTTTAAAAAATTACTGTTACCTGTATAAGAATTAGAGAAGATTCTAAATAATTTAGCAAAACATTTTGTAAAAGATTTTTTTTTCTCGATGGTCTTTTATAGGTCACTATTCACCTATTCACTCTCCACCATCCAGGGTTTCTTTTTAGATGTCTTTAGAATTTGATTAAAATTAAATATTTACAAAAATTATGAAAACGTATGGAAGAAGAAGACATGCAGCGTGGACCCCAAATAAATTACTTATTTATTATTTACCTCCATAATTATCATGCTGGGATAAGGGCAGGAGAATGATGATTTATAAACAAAGGACTAATTATTATAAAAGGAAATGTAATGAAATGTCTCAGAGTTGTTTTTAGTTGTTATTATTTCCGAAGCATTTTGTTTCAAAGAGTATAATAATAGTAAGGGAGATTTGTTTGGACGCAACCACGAACGCAACGCAACAACATTTCAATGGCGTTCCAGTTCATTAAAATTTTGTCAACACTTCTAATTTATTGTAATAGTCTTTCTCTCTTTCTCCCCTAAAGTCTGTTCTGTTAGAAAAAGATAACAAATAACAATTTTGCTCAAAATACGAAATAAAAAGTCTATGTATGTTTGTGGTTCTCTGTCTGTTTACGTTGTCATGAATTTAATTATTTATTTAGTCACAATAAAATAGCTAAACTGAATTATTGTATTGCGCTTGTTAAGAAACCTAAAATATATATCTATCTGAAGCAAGTAATAACAGATTTTAGGTTTACAACAGATAGCCAGAAATATTGGAAAAATAACCTGCAAAAATGGACGAGCAAGATCAAAAACCGAAAACAGAAGATAAAATCGAATTTAAGAAGCCTGTGCTATTTGGGCGCATCGGAAAATTGCCGAAAAGGGTAAAGAGTGAGCCAGAAAAAGCGTCAGAAGAAAAACAAGAGGAAAAGCCAGTCGAAAAGAGTTTAGAATCGACATCGAAAAGTTCTCTACCACCAGCGGTACTATTAAAAGAATTATCAACGCCTATACCTTACAAAGAGCCGAAATGGTCCGGGATTTGCCCAGATGGTGAGTATTAGCAGGCATTTACTCTGAATGTTACGTTCTTCTAGAATTTTGACACAGTACCCCAGATTCATTCTTTGTTTCTTCAATACGATTGTGCTTGCTATTAAAAAAACTATTTCCTTCCAGGTCCAGAGTATGCCCTGGAGGTGCTAAAATCAGGAATGATTGTAGACAAAGTGGACTTGATGAACAAACCATTCTACGTGTTTGGCCGACTCGCCAACTGCGATGTAGTGATGGCACATCCAACAATATCCAGGTAAGGCCTCCATAATCAGCCTACAAAACTGATACTTCCTCTGACAAAGAGGAATCCTGTTTCCCAGCAGAAACAGGATTCTTCTCTGTTGTTTTATTGATTTTCTGCATTATTTGTTTCAACCTTCAGCATCGGCACAAGGTTTACTAACCCTAAGAAATGCAGTTCAAAATTGTCTTATAGTGAATAAAACGATTTTTTTTTACTTTTGGATTAAAAAGTTTTTTTTTACTGCAAAGAATAAACAACTTAAAAAGAAAATTAAAATTACCCTGCTATTTGTCAAAAATAATAACACTGAAATAATGTCAATTATAATATTTATTAACTTATATAGCTGTTGCGTGCAACCTTCATTTGCCTGAAATTATTACAAAAAAATATTACATACTTCCCTTTTTTTGAAACAGATTTTGTTAACAATTTCAAGAGTTTAAATTTATTTGCACGTTACCCTTATAATTTTTTCTAAAATAAAAGTAGTCTAAGTTAGACCTTATCATTACATTATATCATACATATACCTTAAAATCGGTACAGCCGTTTTGGACATTGCCAGAACCCCGAACAAACAGACAGACCAGCAGAGAGACAGACAAAAATTGAAAAAAATGAGTTTTTGTTAGAAGTGCTATGATATTTTTCATAATAATATGCATTCAGTATAAACTTACTATTTTGACATTATAAACAGACACTTTAATTTTATTTATTGGTATAGATTAGAAACCTTTGTTGTTGGCCAAAACTTCAGCTCTTTTGACTGAAGCCAAATGTTTTGTCGAACGTGTGGCTTCAGCCGCCACAGGTATATAAGATAGTTAAAGTATACTATATGGGATACTAGCTTTAGTCCTCAGGTTGCCCAACATGTACTTGAGTTCTTACTTTAGAAAACTCGAGAGTTTAGTTGTACTAAAACTCAAACCTAGATAGACGCCTGCCTTGTGACTTAAATAGAACTAGAAAGAACCTATGGTATACCCCTGCCAACTAGTTTAGTGCCAAATAGTTGTTATGATATGTTAAATAGCTGCCATGCTTTGGAACATCCACTGGCTAGGTCTTTACAATGTAGGTCGACAACCTGGTGAAAGTTTCAGGAGTCCGCTGGATGAGGGATGCACAGGCCTACTTAATTTTAATATATTTTCAACTTTTCCAGGCACCACTGTGTCCTCCAGTACAAGGGTTTTGCAGAAGAAGGGGAGCCTCCCTGTGGTTGGTACCTGTTCGACCTGGGCAGCACGCACGGCACATTCCTCAACAAAGAACGCTTGAAGGCGAGCCATTACACCCGGGTGAGGGTCGGCCATCAGATCAAGTTTGGGAACAGCACGAGGACTTACGTTATGTTGGTGAGTTCATTTTAACATTAATGAGTTTTAAAATCATGTTTGTGTGTGACTTAACATAACATCACACCTGTAATTCCAGAAGGGTTAGGCAGGGTTTTACCTAATAGTACAACCACGGATCGCCAGTTATTTTTAAGACCAATGTAGAAGGGGGCGACCCTATTGCCATTTACCGGGCCCAAGTCTAGACTCCGTGGCTGCTACTGAGAAATTTCAGATGGGAAAACCTAATATCACTGCTCGACCTGAGAATCAAACCCGTGACCTCATGCTCAGCAGCCGCACTTGCGACCACTAGACCAACAAGACTGTCCATCAGATGTTTTCGTGGACCAATAGAAGTTTAATTTCATTTTTAACTTTATTTAGACTAACGCACAGTTTATATTCGTTTGCCGGTTTGTGTTGGCTCTTAGGCTGAAACCTATCGACCAAACTTGAACTTTATTCAAACGGCGTTTCATTTGCAATTGAACCTTATTTGTATGAAACTAGCTGTTGCCCGCGACTTCGTTCGCGTGGAAATTTTGATGCGTATGTGTGAGAAAAAAACGATAACCTATATTCCCCAGGATATAATCTACCTCCTTGCCTTTCATTACGATTCAATCAGCTGTTTAGTCATGAAAACGTAACAAACAAACAGAGTTACTTTCGCATTTATAATATTAAAATGGATTATTTTGTAGAGGATATTAGGAATATACTACGACTTTACGTTCCCATGTAATGTTCCCTAATAATGCCAAAAGAATACGCGCTAACGTGAGCGAAGCCGCGGGCACAGCTAGTCCCCAATAAAATGGAACTTAGCATACCTAATTATCAAAATGTGGGTGCACTGGTACACATCTGCGTACCCCCTCAAAGCATACAGGCGAATTACGTTAGCTGCGATCGGAGGATTTAAAAAAAACCAAAAATGATTTAACTAAATTTATTTTAAAGTAAAAGAATTACATTGATTATATTAAATCTAAAATTAGCCTACGTGCCTATTCGAAGTATGAATATGGAATGGAATTTTACAGTTTTACAATAATTGAGTAATCTAGGTCTGTGCGACAGAAAGTGCTATCTCAGCTCGCCGTTTCCGTGTTCGTTTAATTGCAGCGTATGTTTCTACAATAAAATTATTGAGTGCTGAGTTGGCGATTCCCCTTATGCAGCTGCGTGTAACATCTCCACCCGCAGATCAGAAATTATTTTAGAACTTTGAGAGAAAATGTTTCTGGGACTTTTCCTCTGGGCGCGCGATCCTCTTCTCTTATTTCAGGTTCTTCGTAAGTATGTCCCTTGGTGTTGGAAGTTTCGCAGCGTTTGCAAAACCATTTATTGCGATAGCCCAGTATAGCAATGATAAGTGCGCCTGCACCTAATAATGCAATGTAGAAGGGTATGGTCGTATGATATATGACATCTGATTGCAGTTGGTTAAGCTGTATCGGCTGACTCGTCATGACATGGTTCTGGATACTGTGTAGTCCTCTTAAGTCGATTGAACTGAGATGAACTTGAGTTAAGGCAGCATGCGGTGTGTCCACGTCGTTGTAGGGAATGTTCATTAGTTTCAAAGGCTGCCCTTGTATTACATCGTTGTCATTGACTATAGTTAGTTCCTTTGTACGGAGATAACAATTGATAGGTATAGTGGCGAGGTAGCTTCCCTGTAGCGTATTGAAGTCTTCTCTCCCACAGACTGATTGCACTTGCGTTGGATTTGGGAATGATATGACGTAATGCTGGTCATCTAGTTTTTCCATCGCTTCCTTTTCCAAAAATACTGTTTTAAATTGGCAGGAACTCTTGAGTGCTTGGTTCATGATAAGTTCTTGTATGCAGTCAGTTTTTGTTCGTATTTGATGGGTTATTTCCTTTTCACAGAGATACCAGTTATTAAACTTCGAGCATTCTGCTTCTATGTACACGAAAGAGTTTCCATTAGTTGCTATAAAGGGATAGGTAGGGATAAGGGCTTGACGATTTTTATTGGGTACTATAGATAACTTATATAAATCATAAATGATTTTGGAAATTATAGGAAATCTGAAAACTATAACTATTTGTTTTTCATTGAAATATGATCCGGGCCTGATAATGTCGTAGTATTCTCTGAGCTCTAGACTTAGTATTTCATCCTTACTGTATATTTGTTCTAACCTATTTACCATAGACCTAAGTGTTTCTATATCTATCATAGAATGAACAGTGCTTGACGCATGTATAAACGCTAACATATTCTCTATTCTAACTAATTCTAATCTTAAATCTTCTACATTTTCACTTATAATAGAAATGAGTTGACCAAACTTTGCATAAGTAATTAAACTGCCTGTGGTAAGAGTGTTATTTAACAGTAACTCTAAGGTGCTATTGATTTTACTCTGGTTTTCGACTAACTGTAGTAAAACGTTATTATGCTTAGCCATCCATTCTTTACTGAGACTAATGTGATTATTGAATTCGTTAACTAACTTATTATTGTTAATTTGTAGATTTTTGATAGCGTTTTCATAATTTAAGGCATCTGTGTAATCTAGATTTCCGGTTATGCTTTTAACTACCGATCCGAGACCGTCTATTAGACCTCTCTTTACACGACCGGGCTCTAAAGATTTTAGCTGATTAGATACTTTGCCAATTTTGTTAGTAAGATAACTAATTTGGAACTCAAACAGTGTATAAGTGTCATTACTAAGCCGACTTTTGTATTCTGATATCTGATACTGTAGTGTTGTAATTTGATTTTCAATGTCCCTTAGATTCACGTACTGAAGAAATGTATGATGATGAGTCGTCATTCTCGTCGATCCAAGTTTATAAGGTAGTAAGCCGGGTCCATTGGCCAAGCTTTCAAGTTTTATCTCCGACGCGGTCGTCTCGCGAAGTACCAGCAATAATAGAATCCTGCAACAAGTTAGGTTCCTTAGGGCCTCTTTTTAATCTATTTTTGGCTACAGGGCCACGTTTTTTGGATGTGTAAACGTGTATGGGTAAATCGGCCAGAATGGTATCTTGGGTATATCGCGGTGCTGTTTTTTGCCGACTTGCAGAAGGGTTCTTAATGAATACCTGTTGTTGAGGAACGTATTCTATTTCAGGTTCGCGGTTCTTATTTCTATTTTCTATCAATGCAGTACGATTTAATAAAGAAGTTCCGTTTATGATATTATAAACTTCCTTCATTTGTGCCCTATGGTTGTGAACGTACTGTTGTAATGCTTGTTGCGTAAAATCGATGTCTAGAATGTCGCGGGGGTCAAAGTGACCAGTTAATAAATCGAATGGTCTGCATCTAGTAAAGCTATGTATTGAAGAATTATAACCAATTATAGCATAAGGCATAAGATTTACGATGGGCTCCTCTTTGTGCTTTAGTTTTAATATTCTTATATGTTCAAGGAGAGTTGAGTGGAACCTTTCTATGTTACCGTTATCGTTAGGCGAATGCGGTAAAACTCTATGATGGTTTATCTTATGAAGGCGTGTGAATTCTAAGAAAAGTTGGTTGGTAAATTCTGTTCCGTTATCAGTTACTATAGTTAAGGGAACTCCGTGGTGGGTGCAATATTGTAATAATGATTGAAGTATGCTAATGCCCGTACCATCTCGGAGATGGTATGCTTGTCCGTATTTAGTAAAAACATCTATAAATGTCACATACTTTTCATTATGAACAGTGAATAAATCCATGTGAACTATCTCGAATGGTTTTGTTGCCGGGGGTACAATATTAAACTGGGGTCTAACAGGTCTCCGGTCATATTTAGCTTGCCCACAAATAATGCATTCATTAATGAATTTAGTTATTTGATCCTTCATTTTGGGCCAGTAATACTTTCTTGAAAGGGCTAAATAACATTCAGTAATTCCTCGGTGATTAGTTTTGCCATCATGGTAGTGTTGAATTATCTCCTGCTGACGTAGATAATCTTTAACGTTTTCTAATTCTATCTTAGCTAGTACTAAGTTCATAGATGAACTCTTAAACTTTTCTTGTATGACTGGTATGATGGTATACATGGCGAGAGGTGGATTTATTAAGATACCGGTTTTTACTTTCGGGTTCACATACTCTTTGAGGGCATTAACTACATCTTGTTCTAATTTAGATGATGATATTTGGATTGCTATACGCGTGTGGGTATCAAATGGTTTAGTAATTACTGGTTTTCGTTTAACATCTTCCACTACAGTGAGGCATAATTGTCTATGAAATCTGTTAAGAGGTTCGTCTGTGATTGGGACTTCTAATATAGGATTTTCGAGGCTGGTGTGAACGGTTGCAGTGGATGAATTCGTGGATGGCGGGTTTTCTGATGGGTTAGGCATCAATGAACATAATTCGTCTATTATGGTGTTAATATCCTCATTGTGAATCTCCACCCGAGATAAGGCGTCAGCGTTTGTATTTGATTTGCCTTTCTTATAGATAACGGTGAAATCGTATTCACTAAGTTTCAGCCTCCATCTAGTTAATCGCGAATTGGGTTCTTTAAGGTTCATCATCCACTGTAGAGGTTTATGATCCGTCAGTACTTTAAATTTACGACCAAACAAGTAAGGTCTAAAATACTTGGTGGCCCAAACTATAGCAAGAAGTTCCTTTTCTATGGTGCTATAGTTAAGTTCACTTTCATTTAGGGTTCGGGATGCAAAACACACAGGTTTGTCGGAACCTACAGGTCCTTGAGATAGAACGGCACCAATTGCAACGTTCGAAGCATCTGTCGTCAATATGAACTCCTTATTAAAATCGGGATACTGTAGTATGGGGTCATTTGTTAAGAGAGTTTTGCACTTTTCAAAACTGTTAATGTAGTCGGAGTCTAATATCACTTTTCTACCTTTTTTCAAACATGCTGTGAGAGGTTTCGTAATTTTTGCAAAATCCGGGATAAATTTACGATAGTAACCTACAAGGCCTAAAAATTGCTTAATTTCTTTTGGAGTTTTTGGAATGGGGTATTTTTCTATGGCTGTAATTTTATCTGAATTGGGTTTTATTCCTTCACTACTTATAATGTGTCCAAGATAACCAGTTTCATGCTTTAAGAACTCGGATTTATCCATTTGGATCTTAAAGTTCGATTCCCTAAGTCTATTGAAAACTTTCTCGAGATTCGTCATATGCTCTTGTAGTGACGTGGAAAAAACGATGATGTCATCAAGGTAGACCAGGCATGTGTCATTCTGGAGACCTCTGAGGACATTGTCCATCACTCTTTGAAATGTGGATGGTGAATTCTTAAGTCCCATGGGCATTCGAAGAAACTCGAAATGTCCATGCTCGACATTGAAAGCTGTTTTTTGAATATCCTGAGGGTCCATTTCCACCTGGTAGAAGCCGCTAGCCAGGTCTAGAGTGGTGAAGTACTGGCACCTACCTAGTTTGTCAAGAACATCGCTAATGTTCGGAATGGGATATTTGTCGTTGATAGTTTTTTCATTGAGTTTCCTAAAGTCGACTACTAAACGCCATTTTTGTTTGCCTGAGGCATCCATTTTCTTGGGGACCACCCAAATGGGTGAACTCCATGCTGAGTCTGAAGGCTTTATTATTCCCTGATCTAACATTTTTGAAATCTGTTCCCTAACCTCCTGGCGATGGATGAATGGGTATCTATAACTTTTTGTATAAACCGGGACTTCATCTGTAGTCTTAATGCGATGTTTTATTTGATTAGTAAAAGTTAGTGCTTCGCCTTCGATGTAGAACACGTCAGCATATTTCGAGCAAAGAGCTATAAGGTTGACTTTTTCTTCCTCGTTTAAATGATCTGTTCGTAATCGCGCCGTAACCTCTTGAACTCGCTTGGTACAATGTTCGGTACGCATGCACTCGATATTAAATAAACTCGCGTGCACTGGTCGGTCAAGTGATAATACAATATCATTCGGGCTCGTATTTTCTATTTCCAAGTAGCCGCGATTATTGTCCACGATAGTAAGGCACTCGCGTACAGTACAATTACATATAGTCTGTTCACTTACTAATGCCGCACCGTTTGGAGTGTCGATCGGTATTCTAACTAATTTTGAAGATTGAGCAGGTATGATGTCATCATACAAGTTAACATTATAGGAATTATACATACGGATGGGATTGGATGATGTGCGCGTTATTAACCTCTGATCTTTTAGGTCTATCTTAGACTCCCATTTAGTTAGCAAATCTAAACCAATTAAACCATCGAAATAATCATGAAAACGGTATATAAATAACTTGATAAACTCTGGATCGTTAAATTCTGCAAAGCAAGGTAAATTTATAGAATAATTATTTCTACTAACCGCGTGTACATTGGTAACTTCAAACGGGTCATAATTTAAGGGAAAATTTGGGAAATATTTTTCTACAGCCTCCGGGCTTATAAAAGATTGATTCGCGCCAGTATCAACTAGTAATTTTAGAGGTGGTTCTGCTATTAGTATATACGGCAATTGACGCTGAGTTTGGAGATTTAATTCTATTTTAACTTTTTTGATTTCTGATCCTCCTGAAAATCCTGACTTGGACCTGCCTGAGGTTCAGACGAATCTGCCATATTCCCTTGAACACTTAAATCGCTTAAAGTCGGATCATAGTTGCACTCTAATGCAGCGAACGGACTATAATCGTGGTAAGTATTATCGTAATTAAAACAGACCGGCTCGTAATAGTACTCCGTCGGGTAATATGAGCTATCGTATGACGCGCACTCATTCATGTTCATCTCTCGATGTTTAAAATAATTAGTTGGTGGCGGATTGCCTGAATTTTGCCAATTATGACCAGATAACATGGGTCTAGGAGTAAAAGGTTGTACTCCACTCATAGGTTTAGGACCTTGATTTTGATTTTGCGCCGGATTGTTTCTAGGGGGCAAACGGAACATGTTACTTTGAGCGTTATAAGTTTGAGGTACCGCACGGAATATTTGCTGTGTACGATTAGGCATGCGATTTTGTGACTGCTGATTAATAAAGTTGGGATTAAATCTAAACGGTTGTGGCGGTGGTAGTTGGTTGGGTCTAATTCCTATGGGATTGGGCCAGTTGGGAATTGGTACTGCGAAATTATTATTACGTGGAGGGACTGGATTGGTATTTGTATGAGGTGTTGCAGGGTTAGAATTTTTTTGCGCAGTGGATTTTGAGACCTCACTACGTTCCTGTAAATACATAACGTTAAGTTCTTCCTGTACATATTCAAGGGCTTTTTCGATGGTATCGGGACGCATACACCGTATGCGGGACCCTAATGGTTCCTTTAATCCTTTAACAAAAGCCTGCATAGTAACTTTTTTGTACAGTGTACGTTTCGCTTCAACTGTGGTAGAAATTTGTTCGTGTAATGTTACATACGTCATCATCGTACTAAACAAAGTTTGGCATTCCTCATAAAATTCCTGAGGTGTTTTATTTCCCTGCGTAGCTAAAGAAAGGTCTCTATACAAAGCCGTTTCATCCCGTTGATCGGAAAAGTTATTGATTAAGGCCGTTCTAATCCCTAGCCAACTTTCAGGTATGCCGTTGGAATTGATGGTACAAGCGGCAGAGCCTTTTATTTTATTTAAGATGCCATTTAATAAGCATAAGTTGTTTAACTCGCTACCTGGGGCATTACTAACGTACTGAGTCACTATTTGATCGCATATTCTAACAAACCTAGTCAATACATTTGGGTTCCCATCGAACTCCGGGACCATACGAAGGGTCTTGAAAATTGTATCGGGGTCGTGGGCCATATTTAAACTATTTATACTACTATTTAAATTATCTTCTCTATCACTATTTAAATCTCTACTGTTATCTATAGCACTCCAGCGAGCCGTACGTGATGAGGGCTCCTGGGAGTTAGAATTTTTCGGGTGAAAAATCTTGGAAGTTGGGTGGTACTAGGACTAAATAGGAAGCAACACAGGAACAATTCAAGTGTACTTACAACAATTTCATCTCTGGTTCTCTTGTGAATCGAAGTCTGGATTCTCCTTCCGGAACTGCAGCTGGACCGTAGATTCGGATATTCGGCGCCGGGGCTCGATAGCCACCCAGGCGATTCGCGTACGCGGATGTCGATATTAGAGATCCCTAAGCTCGCGAACCGGCCCGCGAATATCCTACCGACTGCGCCAATTACGTTAGCTGCGATCGGAGGATTTAAAAAAAACCAAAAATGATTTAACTAAATTTATTTTAAAGTAAAAGAATTACATTGATTATATTAAATCTAAAATTAGCCTACGTGCCTATTCGAAGTATGAATATGGAATGGAATTTTACAGTTTTACAATAATTGAGTAATCTAGGTCTGTGCGACAGAAAGTGCTATCTCAGCTCGCCGTTTCCGTGTTCGTTTAATTGCAGCGTATGTTTCTACAATAAAATTATTGAGTGCTGAGTTGGCGATTCCCCTTATGCAGCTGCGTGTAACAGGCGTGATGTTATGTTATGGTGTTGTGTAAACAATAAACATCCAAGCGATTGCAGCAATCACGACAGATTTGCTGTCTATTATTGAAGAGTTCCATTGATATCTCCGAAGATCAGCATCAGATCTTCACCAAATTTAAATGGGACCACCGCGGAATAATATTCTTCCAAAAAAAAAAGAATCATCAAAATCGGTTCACAATTGGCGATCATCCACACAAATAAAAAAAAACGAAAAAAAAAAAAACCTCCTCCTTTTGGAAGTCGGTCAAAAAACATCTATCAAAATTGAACGCGTAAACAAAGTTTCGTGACCGTGCTACTAACCGTTGAAGAGTTCTCTCTTGAGGAGACGATCCTAGATGCAGGATTAAGGAATGTCTGTCATAAAAATGTGTTGTCACCAAAACCAAAGGTGTGTGCAAAATTTCAGCTCAATCGGTTGTACAAAATTGAGTTGTAATCCACCCGTATAAACATAGTACCTTCACCCCCCTTTTTAACCCTTCGGGGGTAGAATTATCAAAAACGCTGAGACACGTATAAATTAATTTTCAATCTTCAGCCTAAACACAAAATTTTAAGATCCTAACTTCAAAACTGACAGACTTTCATACAAACTTCCATCCCCTATTTTACCCCTTTAGGGGTGGAATTCCCAAAAATCCTTTCTTAGTGGAAACCTTCTCTTCACAAAGAACACACCCTCCAAGTTTCAAGTCTCTAGGACCAGCGGTTTGGGCTGTGCGTTGATATATCACCCAGTCAGTCAGTCAGTCAGTCAGTTTATCATTTTACTAGCTTATGCCCGCGGCTTCGCTCGCGTGGAGTTAGGGGATTGCCCACGGGATCTTACTTCTGGGATAATAAGTAATCTATGTATCTATCTATAATACATACATTGATTTACATGTACTTGCTTATAACTTGCAATTATTAGTTTAAAGTTATATCAATTAAATTAGATACGTGAAATATTGATACCTTGGTTTGAGATTGGACATCGGATTTACTGGATTTTATCTGAAGAGTATGTACACAAATTTTCAAGTCAATCGACCCCGAGAGTAAAAAGTTTCACAGAAAATTCAACACCCCATTTCACCCTCTAAGGAATAGGAATTTCGAAAAACTGATACTTACTCTTCACAAAGAATACACCCTCCAATTTTTATATCTCTGGGACCCGCGGTTTGGGCTGTGCGTTGGTATATCAGTCAGCCAGTCAGGACATGAAATTTTAAATTGGGGGATGATTTTGGAAAAACTATGATACACGTATCTCATCATTTTAACTGAAGTATATGTAGACACAGTTTCAAGTCAATCGACTCCGAGAATAAAAAGTTTCACATAAAATTCAAAACCCCATTTCACCCTATTAGGGGTGGAATTTCAAAAAACCCTTTCTTAGTGGCTACTTACTCTTCACAAAGAGTACACTGTCCAAATTTCATGTCTCTAGGACCAGTGGTTTGGGCTGTGCGTTGATGTATCAGTCAGCCAGTCAGGACATTGAATTTTAAATTGGGGGATGATTTTTGGAAAAACTGTGATACACGTATCTCATCATTTTAACTGAAGTATATGTAGACACATTTTCAAGTCAATCGACTCAGGGAATAAAAAGTTTCATAGAAAATTCAACACCCCATTTCACCCTATTAGGGGTGGAATTTCAAAAAAAACCTTTTCTTAGTGGATATTTACTCTCCACAAAGAATACATTCTCCAAATTTCATGTCTCTAGGACCAGCGGTTTGGGCTGTGCGTTGGTATATCAGTCAGCCAGTCAGGACATGGAATTTTAAATTGGGGGATGATTTTGGAAAAACTGTGATACACGTATCTCATCATTTTAACTGAAGTATATGTAGACATATTTTCAAGTCAATCGACTCAGGGAATAAAAAGTTTCATAGAAAATTCAACACCCCATTTCACCCTCTTAGGGGTGGTATTTCGAAAAACCCTTTCTTAGTGGATACCTACTCTTCACAAAGAGTACACTGTCCAAATTTCATGTCTCTAGGACCAGTGGTTTGGGCTGTGCGTTGATATATAAGTCAGTCAGTCAGTCAGTCAGTCAGGACTTTGAATTTTATATGTATATAGATTAGTGTTCATAATCGAGTGAAATGTCTGATCAAAGTCGCTTATAGCGAGAGTGTATGCACATATTCGGCTAATGAACGACTGTCATTATTATACAATCATGTTCATAGGGTCCAGATTTCGACTGCGAAGGCGAATCAGAGCTGTCAGTGACGGAAATCAAGAGGAGGTCTCAAGACATGAAGCTAGAGCGAGAAAGAATGATTACAGAAGCCATAGAACAGAGGGAGAGGGATAGAAAGGAGGAAGAGAAGAGACGAGAGGAGCAGGGCATTGATTGGGGAATGGGTGAGTACACAAGCCATTATTATTAAGGTACCGTGTTGGTACAGTACACTTTCAACAGTTTTTTTTTACCTACTTATAAGGCTCGGTTTTCAGAGACTATCGAATGCTAACAGCCGCGTACTGACTGAACGAGCAGCCTTGCGAAGCAGCCTCGGACGTTTGCCGCGCCAGGCCGCCTCGGTCTGTAGATTTCTTGCATGAGGCTGCCGCGCACGTCATGGTCGAGCCATGGTGAGGCTGAGCCAGCATCGAGCGCTCAGTTTAAACGTGAAATCGAACAGAGACTGCGCGTTTCTAACGCGGCTTATAGCCAGTTTTGCTCAAGACCGTCATGAGGCCGTACGTTCGGAAAGCTATCGCCACCACTGCCTTTATACTAATTCTTCGACTAAAAAAAAAAAAGAAACGAAAACCGTTTTTGGACGAAAAAGATATACGAAAACAGATCCAAGCTGGGAACAAATTATTTGAAGAGTTTGTTTTGATGATGCAGAAAGAAAAAACAACCGGCTTGAGTGCGCGCGGCAAACCTACTGAGGCGCTTTTGAGCATCGATAATAACCGCCAACGCTCGGCTCGGGCCGCGGCATGCTCGGGCGAGGCAGCGCGTGCTTTTGTGTCGGGCGAGGCGCGTCCTGACCGACCGAAAATTTGCCTCTCACGGCTGCCTCGCGAGGCTGCTCGCTCTGTCAGTACGCGGCTAACTACTATGGTCCTTACTGTATACTCATCATAATCTTGCTGCCTTTGTCCCATTCTACTTGTGGTCGGCGCAACACGTTTTCTTCTTCCATTCTCCCCTGTCAGACATCAAGGCATCATTTACTCCTTTCTCTTTCATATTGTTCCTCACACAATCTATCCATCTTTTCTTTGGCCTTCCTCTCCCTCTCCATCCATCAACTTTCATGTCCAACACTCTTTTAGTCACATGCGTTTCATCCCTCCTCATTACATGCCCATACAAACGACTTCCCCATGATCCTTACATACTCCTTTTTCTAGTGTCCAACTAATTTTTGACGGAAAATGCCGACTTTCCATTTCTTTCATTTCCAAACTCACGACGGAACCGAAATCGTATTATGCGTATAGCGCCGTTTTTAGATTAGCACATTTTCGGCGCGTATAGTAAGATCGTTTTTGTAAGCGTGTCTACGCGCGCCTTTTGTTTCACGCGTGACTCGTACGAGCATTGACGCACATATAGCGTGAGCCACGAGAAACGCCTCCGCGCGCTCACGCTACGCGAACATACGATTTTTTTAAGCGTGTACGCGTGTCTATCGGTACGAGCTACAAAATACGCTAGTCTGAAACCGCTCTTAGGACGAGCCGTAACGAGCGTTAGTTTATTTGCCTTTTTTAGTCGCCTTTTATGAATTTTCGTGTTAATTACGCCTTATTCGGTCGACGTAAAATTAGTCCAGACTTTTATATTGAACCGAATGAAGCAAGGTCCCAAATATCTCCAAAACATTTTTGTTGTTGTTACGGTTTTCTGTAAATGTTTTGTATCTCATTATCCTTCGATGTTCATCAGGCGAGGATGCCGAGGAGGAGGCAGACCTGGCGGAGAACCCGTACGCCGTGACGGCCAACGAGGAGCTGTACCTCGAGGACCCGAAGAAGACGCTGCGCGGCTACTTCGAGCGCGAGGGTCACGAGCTCACCTACAACTGCGACGAGAGAGGCGTGGGGCAATTCATGTGCAGGTAACTACATCCCGCCCGCGGTTTCGCTCGCGTAAATTTTTTTTTTTACACAATCTGATGTATAAGCCATATTGCGTGAAAGATTATCAAACATCCATCCATCCATCCCAACACAACACAATATTATTATTCAACTGCTGGGCCTCCATTTCATAGCCCGGAGTCTGGATTTATGCCTAGTCGATAACAATAGGCTCGCTCCTATGACAGAGAAGAACTTAAAAATAACTGGCTATTTCGCCCGCCCGTACGGCGTTAGAAGGTAAACTCTGCCTATCCCTTCGGGGAAATTCGGGCATGTTTATTTTTTATGTTATGAAAAAATAACAATTTATTGAAATAAATCGTATCTGTTCCCGTACTGACGGTCCATAATTGTCAAGTCAAACCGGTTGAAAGATCTTTGTATGAAGCCTGGCCTTCCTAATGTCGCCATTTTATTTCACTTTCAAAATATGTCAGAAACGTGACGTTTTACAAGACTTTGTCTCATACAAAACTCGTTTATATTGATGCCAGCTATTGTTGTGTGTTATGTGTGTTTGAACACATACTTTAGACTACAGTATGAACCTCACTGTCCTACCCAGGGTGGAGCTACCGATCGACGACGCGCGAGGCAACCCGGTGGTCGCCGAGGTCATCCACAGGGGGAAGAAGAAGGAGGCCGTGGTCGCGTGCGCGCTGGAGGCCTGCCGGGTGCTGGACCGCGCGGGGCTGCTGCGCCAGTCCAAGCATGGTGAGGATCTACTGGATACTGTTGTCCCAAAGAAACTTGCGATTTAAATTTCGCGACGTATCGTTATTGATAGTTTCAATAACGATACGACGCGAATTTAAACGGGGTAAAAATAACTTATTCTAGGTCATGTGGCATTCGTCCACCCATGTGCCATTCAGTGCCATATTTCATGTACCGTTTACCCGTTGTTACGGCATGATTGATTAACAAATATCAACACATACAAACTATCACATCACACTTCTGTTGTGAATGCGAAAGTTAGCACTGAAAAGGCTGAATGGTTTGGATGAGATTTAGTACACAAATAGACCTGGAATAAAACGTTGGCTGCTAAAAAACCGGTCTGCTACTACCATTACTACTTCACCCCCAGAATCCCGTCGACGGAAAGAGCGCGACTGGTCGGCGGACGACTTCTACGACTCGGACGACGACACGTTCCTGGACCGCACCGGCAGCGTCGAGCGGAAGCGGAAGTTGCGCATGCAGAAGCTCGGCGCCGCCGAGAGAGAGCACGACAAGCCTAGGACTTATGACGACTTGGTAAGTCGAAATCTAGGTTTCTGTCCCCAAAAGCTGTAACCAGCACTATAGACTATATAACATCATTTTTATTATGTTCTCTTTCTCTCTTATGTGACGCAGACGAAGTTGCGCGGGTTAGCTAGTTCAAGTGGGCGTGGGTGGCCAAATCCGAAACTATGAGGAATAGCGAAAAATACTCAAAGGAGTCTTGACCCCGATTTTGATGAAAACTAAAACTGCATCATTACATTTTTGGAAAATCAATATTCTTAGCCAGGAATCGAACCAGTTCGTTTAAAAAAAAAAAACACTATTATTACACCATTCGATAGTGTCGCTAATAGGGATCAAATTCACAAAAGTGCAATACCTACACGGTCAAAATGTATGGAACAACAGATTTTTTTTTTAATAACAGTTGAAAAATTTTTTGTTGGGAAGTTCACGATATACTGAATACGTGATAACCGTTTTCCGTCGGTGTCCCTTCTACCCCGTATAGTTGGTAGGGATAAAAATATGTTAGTAACAATTATGGACGCCGTCGGGTTAAAGATTTAACCTTAGAAGGTAGTATTTAAGAGAGTTCGAATTTTGTTATTTTTTTGTTTTTTTTTCTTCGTAACTTTCTAGTTAGGAAAATACTGGATGGATTCAATAGTACGGGGGTCGTGGAGGTGTTTAAAGTAAAAATCTTCATTAAAATCATGTTTTTAAAAAAACTTGTGTAATAGTTGGAACTTTGACCCCCAATTTCTCCGTAACTAGAAGGTTCCCAGGTATGGCCCAGAACAAAAAAAAAATCTAAATGACGGAGAGAACAAGTGCCTTTCGCCTTCATTAAGGGTCTATTTACACCCTTTATTTACTGGGAATTGTAGCGATGCTATTACGATTTACGAGTTCGACTATCCTACAGTTTGACTCGCAAATACCTGGTGTCCTAAATATAATTTACCTTGTATGTTATAGTTAAAAGAAATAACAGAAACCGAGAACAAGATCTCGTCTGAAGAACAAACGCTGGAGAAGCTGCGATCTAGCCCAGCCGAGAGCCAGCAGGGCGGCGAGGATGAAGACGAGCTGGAGCAGTACATGAGAGGCCTCAGCAAGCAGGGTCACAGCATGGCGCAGAGGGCCGAGATCTCTAAGACGAGGGTAACAACTATTACTGTTTTTCATTTGCAATGAAGTGCTATGAGCCTGTTCAGTTAGTCAGCCAATTTTACTAAGGGTACGTCGCTCCATGTAAAATACTGATATTCAGCTGCATCCGGTTAGAATTTTATCTCTATTGCCGCACCTAAAATTCACAAACTGTGTTTTTCGACTGTAAGACCCGTTGGTCTAGTTTTTCGTGCTGGTAAAGCTCTAATCACAAACCGGACTGAGTTAAATCAATTTTTACAGGGTGTTTTTTTATGTTAGCTCATCATCTGCCTAGCCTTTTCCCAACTATGTTGGGGTCGGCTTCCAGTCTAACCGGATGCAGCTGAATACCAGTATATTACATGGAGCGACTGCCTATCTGACCTCCACAACCCAGTTATCGGACTGGGTAATACGATACCCTTTGGTTAGACGTTTATGTTAGCTCATTAGTACTATATAAATCCGGAACCTAACAGGCGTTGCACAGAGGAGGTTCGGATCGGTCGTCGGTAACAGTGCCTCCTTCCATGAGCTGATTGTGACCACCGCTCACCGCAGTGGTTTAAGTGAGTATAAATCCCACGCTCCCCTGTATTTACGTCAGAAAACAAGAAAAAAGTACCTCTACCGAAGGGTTAGCCCTTCGGGCCGAACAGAGTTCATGTTATAATAATATATTGTTCAACAGATGGGCATTCGGAAGCTGAAGGCGGAGCTGTCGAAGACACAGCGTCTGGCCGAGCTGGCGCGGCCGGCGCACCTGCCGCCACTGATCAAGAAGGACGACAAGCTTCACATCAAGCAGGACAACTCCGTTGTCTATGGGAAGAGGTGAGGATTCATATGTCACAGTCAATAAGGAAGGTCGGCCAAAGCTCCTTGTAGATGGCAAGTCTATAACTTCAGACCAATGAGGTCAAGATATTTTAGAATATAAATGACATAAACAGATGTTCAACCAATGACGAAGCTTGGAACGCTAGCGCCATTAGTATCACAGTTACCATACCCATTATAGTTGGTCCTAAACAAGACAGCGGGTCTTGGTCCTTTGCAAAATCGATTTTAATTAACTAACGAAATTCCGCTGGAGTAGCGGAAATATTTTAAGTTCTACACTAAGGTCATTGACCACAAATTATCAAAATAAATCTTTTGATTTTTTTGTATCTTGTTCAGATAATTATCAAAACCCGTCAGAATCAGGTAATTAGTTTTTTCCTTGTATTTTCCTAAGAGTCCAATACAGAAAATTAAACTGGGTGGTAGGGAACCCGACGCGCAAACCGGTTACCACGTATTCAGTACATCATTCTGAACCCCGCCCCCCCCACACACAGAAGTTTATCATCGGTAATTTTTAAAAAAATCGCTGTGCTCTACAAAAGTGCAACTCCTACCCGTCAAAATGTATGGAACAGCTGATTTTTTTTAATAGAAAGGGTAGTTCATAATGATTGTTACAATTACCCGTTTTCTTCTCGAGTTTAAGGCCAAACAATAACGAATGCCGAACACAGTCACAAACATAAAACAAAACTATTTATAAAGGGTGTAAACAGACCCTTAACATAACCGAAAGGCACTTGTTCTTCCCGTCTTTGCGATAATTTTTTTGTTCTAGACCATAACTGGGAACCTTCTAGTTATATTGAGGGTCAATAATCCAACGTTTTTACAAGTTTTTTTTAATAGACATACAAATTGCAACAATATAGCTTATGTACAATGGCGAGCTTAACCCAGAATTGGGTTTTCTTACAGACAAAATAAAATAAATACATGTTTTTAATGTAAGATTTTTACTTTACACACCTCCACGACCCCCATACTGTTCAAGCCATCCATCAGCACAATGCTTTGAGTGCTTTCCATCGAGTCGTACCGTAAAACGTGATTTTTCACCCCAAAAAAAAGACGATTCCCAGCAATAATTTTTGCGTAAAGTTACTTAGTTTGATGTACAGAGTGCTTGGTTGACGGCTATGTGAAGAGTTATAATGTTTGGTTGTTGTTTTCTGTTTACACCATGTATAATATACTTCTTTTTCAGAATAAGACTAAAAGAAGACACAGAAAAAAAAACAAAAATACGGAAAGAAGTCAAACAAGAAGAATCAGAATTTGTCGAAGAAGTGGATTCAGATGATGATTCAGAATCTACAAACACCAAGAAAGAATCCAATTCGGAAGCACTGCGCACAGACGCGGAGAACACTCAAGAAGATGTGCAGAAGGAGACAGAAGATAAAGAAATCAAGAAGATGTACGGCCCCATGCGGCCACCGGAAAACTATGTGATACCAGAAGATTACTTCGATCAAGAAACTGATAGAGATCTACCTGAAATTATGGAAAAGGAGTAGTTGTATCGTTTTTAAGTCTAAATATAATAATTGTTTAAATAAAACTTTTGTTTCATTATTTTTATCTAGCAGGTTCACAGTAGCGAAGGGTCAATTTTTGTAAGAGGTAAACCGGAGTACATATCTTTAATGTATATATATTATTTGTCTGTAGAATACTGACTGTGCCATTTTTCAAAGGGAAGCCGGTAGGTATCGAGTTCTATGGAACTTTCGCCATTGCAGGTTCACTGTCCAGGCTCCAGAGTGGGAATGGTCCATAAGTCCAGTTATTTATTTATTTAGGTTAACCACCAATTGTTTACACGTATACATTTCTAACTTAATTGAACATTTACAAGTGCAACAATTAATTAAAGGTTAACACCACATGCACAAAAGAGTAAAAACGGCTTTAAGTAACAGAGGTACATACAAAATTACTATACATACAAAAACAAAATTAAAATTATATAAAGAAAATTAAAAATAAATTCAATAAACATAAAAAAAAAAACATTGAAGAAACAATCGAAATGTCTTATTAAATTACAATTAATTCATGATTGAATAATTAATTAATGAATACAAAATTAAAATGATTATGTATTATAAATTAAAAAATATTAAATTAAAAGACTAAAAACACATTACAATTTAAAATAATAGTAATAAAAGAAAACATGTATAAAACATGTTATGTTTTTATCCTTATGATGCCAGCCAAGTCCGCATTAAATATGAGACTTTCTTCTTACGTCCACAGTATCAGATGGCTTAGATATTGTACGGGGGAACATACCACATACGGTCTGTGGACTGTTATGGAAGTCTCTCTACAGACCGTATTTGGTTTGTAGACAGTGAACCTGCTAGCCTTTACTACATGCAGCTGAATACGTATGTTTGCTACCTAACAGAGGAATTCATAATAAAAATTTCCCTTTGAACATTATGATATGAACAAGCTCAATGACTTTTTGTGTTTGCCTACTGCTGACATAGCACCTCCACATTACACAGAAGAGAAGTCGCAAGCGCAGTGGAGAAATACACAATCAGGAGCCGGTTACCAGGCACCCACTATAAAGGGTGTAACAAGACCTTAAAGGAATCCGAAAGGCACTTGTTCTCCCCGTCTTTGCGATCTTTTTTTTATTCTAGACCATACCTAGAAACCTAGTTACGAAGATATTAGAGGTCAAGTTACAACTTTTTCACAAGTTTTTTTTTAAATACATGTTTTTAATGTACGATTTTTACCTCCACGACCCCCGTACTATTCATTCTATCCTACCGTAAAACATGATTTTTCACACCAAAAAAAAAAGAGTCGTTTCTCAGCAATATTTTTTGCATAAAACTTAGTTTGATGTAAAGAATGCTTGGTTGACACCGCGAACGGGAATACACCGGTTGACGGCTTCGTGAAGGGTCTGTTTACACCCTGTATATGGCGCCCAACTGCCAAAGCAGCGGCTTAAAGCAGGCACAGTTTTGCAAAAACCGCAGCGTCCTTATCAGGAAATCCGATCGACGACGCCCGTGTAAGCTATGGGAAAATAGCTGTCCCCCTCCCACTCATTCATAGTACAAGCCAGACGACTTGCCAGTCTTTCTGGTCAGTGATTAAGCAGTAGTTTTTTTCCCTAAAATCAACGGGTTCGATTCCTGGCCTGGTATTGTTTGTCAAAAATCTAATGATGCAGTTTTAGTTTTCATCAAAATCGGGCCCGAAACTCTTTTGACTATTTTTCGCTATTCCTCATAGTTTCGGATTTAGCCAAACACGCCCACTTGAATAATTCACCCCGTATAGCTTCAACGCAAGTACGGTTGCTGTTAAAATATCTAAGTCTGGCTGGCCGGTGGCGTAACACTATTTTTAACCTTATTTTCTGTGGTAACCACCATGGGTTATGTATTGCGTAGAAATAAATTGAAATACCATTTTTTTTTTTTCTAGTTCCATTTATTACCAATTATGATAGACAGTGCCGTGCGAATTTAATCCTTACTGTTCGCCTTCCAGCCTGACCGGTGCGGCTGTCTGTCAGTATTGCACACAGAGCGACTGCTAAGTGCTGTCTGGCTTAGCGACCAACTACTGGTGAATACAGGTGTCTTATTGAATCCGTTTGCGTTACGCCGTAGCATAGTCCGAGCTACATCGTAGCATAGTTCAAGCTACGCCATAGCTTAGTCCGAGTTACGCCGTAGCATAGTCTGACTACGTCGTAGCATAACGTTAGCTACGCCTTTGTGTAGTATCTATTTCTTTTTGACATTTCCATCAACAGGTCTCATCACACCAACTATTTGAGCATATGGCGATTCTTCACGTCTGGGTGGTTGACTGTCTCCATGTGCCAAGCTGAGATCCGCATATACAACTTCATTAACGGTGGCCTGGAAAAAAATACCAGTATGAACATGGTCTTTAATACTTTTTACATACAACATAAAGCCTGGTACACATTATTCTAGTAGCACTTAGTCAAAGTCAAAGTCAAAGTTTTATTTGTTAAACATAGGTGTAAAAGATGTTAGTAAATATAAAGGGATCGCTATGTTTTGCCGACAACGGCGTACAAATATTAAAATTATACTAAACACTAGCAGTTGCCCGCGACTTAGTTCGCGTGGAAATTTTGGTGTGCATGTGTGAGACTGCCTCGTTGGTCTAGTGGTCGCAAGCGCGACTACTAAGCGTGGGGATCGATTACCGGGTCGGGCAGTGTTAAAAAAAATGTTTATTTCAATTACATAAAGTTATCACACACATGATTCACGATCACCGTCACCACCGATCACCATGATTATCACCTTTTAAGCTTTTTTAGGCTATTTTTCAACGCCCCTCCCCCCTGGTGGGATGTCGTGAGATTTGGCTTGACCCCCTCGTCTCCCTCCTAAATTGGGTGTTATTTGGCGCGAATCAGGATTTGTGCCCGGTTGATGGCAATAGTCTCACCCCCTACTTCATAGGACTTCAATATAACTGGCGAAATGTGTGTGTACGATTAGGTGCACGTCTGCCCAAACCTTCGGGGCTTTAAGGCGTGACGTTATGTTATGTGTGAGAACTGACTGCCAGATCAAAAGGTGATAATGTACTGATGACTACAAAGGCGTCCTTTTGGGTGCTGTAATTCTGAGCGGCAGAGGTCCAAAACAAAATTAAATGGCGATGAGGCGACGATGTGGCTTTAAAAATCGGTGTATTTTGGCGCTATACAACTTTTTTTCAAAGTGAAGTGAAAGTTTAGCGCTTTTATTCTAATACCGTTCTGTATACAACATTAAATGACTTTTTGCGAGAGCCCTTCATAAGCATAGCATAATCAGCCTATAATGTTGGGACACCGGCCTCCTCTCTATGAGAGGGAATGGGCTATAATGCACCACGCGGGCCCAGTGCGGGTTGGTAGTTGGCACGTGTCTTCGAATTTTTGGTTCTAAGACATGCCGGTTTCTTCACGATGTTTTCCTTCACCTTTTTTCAGAGCCCTTAGACCTCCTTAATTCGGCCTTGTCGCAAAATCCGTTCTTAGCGAACGTCTACTAACTATAAACTACCTCACTGCCCAATATCAAGTTTGGAGCACAAAAAATGACGGACTTTCATACAAACTTGCGAGAGCCCTTAGATCTCCTTAATCCGGCCCTGTTGCAAAATCCGTTCTTAGAGATCGTCTACTAACTATTAACTACCTCCCTGCCAAATTTCAAGTTTGTAGCACAAAAAATTAAGGACTTTCATACAAACTTGCGAGAGCCCTTAGACCTTCTTAATCTAGCCCTGTCGCAAAATCCGTTCTTAGCGGACGTCTACTAACTTAAACTATCTCCCTGCCAAATTTCATCTTTATACGTCAAGCGGTTTTCGATATTTCGTGATGAGTGAGTGAGTGACCTTTCGCTTTCATATATTTAGATGGATTTTTCATATTTAAACCTCTCTTTCGGTGCCAAATTTTTAGTGCAAAGAGTAAAGACAAAAGGAAAAATAGAACAAAATTAATTTTCATTCATTCCGACTACACTACGACTGCTAAAACCTATTTACGTAAATTATTTTTATCATAGAAATCGCGCATGAGGTTACCACCTAAATTTTAAATATTAATATCTTTTGCGTCTGTTGGTCGATTTTGATGAAATAAACGCTAAATAATACCCAGAAAAATGCTTCTTGTTTTGTAATATTTCTATTTTGAATACAATGAGGGGTTTTTACGTGATGCGCGCACAAACGAACAGACAAACCGACAAACCGACAAACCGACAAACAGACAAACCGACAAACAGACAAAAATTAAAAAAAATATGTTTTTACTTTCTATTACTTATTTCTCGCACATTCCAGTGATTTTTTTGTAAAAATCTGTAATGTACAGACACGGAAAGTCTACGATTTTATTATATGTATAGATTATTCTTAAAACTATGCTAACTAAATATTTTCAGCCAAATTTGTTTTTAAATATAGAAAGTTATGAAAAAATAAAATAAAATGTATTATTTCTTAATAAAATAAAATTTCCTTAATTACTATCAGATCTAATCTACTTAGTTTGCATTATAGTCTAGGTATTCTTTGATACAGTAGAATGCTTTTTGTGTTAAATATTTGTTTAGGTACTTTTTGAAATCATTTATCTCACTTTTTTCTCTTATGGGTTTCTGAATTTTGTTGTATATTCTGGGTGCCATGCCCTGAAGACTTTTTGCATAAAGCGCTGTGTTGTGTGCATTGGCACAAATCTCATTATTACGGCGTTTCGACTTCAATGTTTCAAATAAATGTAAGTTACATTTTACAAACACTCATAAATATACATACACGGTAGGGTAAGTAACTTATACTTTTTGATTAATGGCAAGCAACTACAACTATACGTGTAGTCTACTACGGAATTGTGATCCGTACATAAGACTTACGTAAGTATTCAATTCCATTGTTTCCACTGGGTGCGAATTCCGGCGACAATATTTTTTGGCACTTATATAAATCGTCAACATTAAAAGACACACCACTATCACGGATGATATCACGTATATCCACGTCTGTAGTTCGCTACTTTCTGAAAATTAAATAAAACATTTGTAAATACTTTTACTGATGCATTTCACCTTAGGTATATTGCTCATATCACCTCAGGTATATTGCTTTCTCTATAAATGTAAAAGCCAGGGTGGTGCAAGTGCACCCTCCTGTCGGCGCGGCGTCCTTGATCACGATGCATGCTCATTGGAACCAGTGAGTTGATTGAAATTTGGGGGGGGGGGAGGGTAGAACCTCTAACCCCCCCGCCCTGTCCTGTCAGCTTCCAAACTTCGGGCTGAGAAATTCCAAAAAGAAAAGCTCCAAAACACTGACCGATCCGGGAATCCAATCTAGTCCCTAGAATTGGAATCCACGCTCAGCAGTCGCGCTTACGACGATCAACGACTCAGAACTACTAACTAAGGGTATGATAGGTATACTCACTATCATCACTTTCACTAGTTTTGTTAGTTGTTGTTTCTTTCGATGCTGTATTAGGAGGCACAGAAGGATGAGCTGTAGTGACGGCAGCAACTATAAAAGAAAATATATCACACTAATATTATAAAGCGAAAGTTTATATGTGTGTATGTTTGATACTTTGTCCTGCACGCTCAAACCGCTTTACGGTTTTGGATGAAATTTGGTATCAAGTCAGCTTAGGTAGGTAGTAGGTAGGTAGTAGGTAGGTAGTAGGTAGGTAGTAGGTAGGTAGTAGGTAGGTAGTAGGTAGGTAGTAGGTAGGTAGTAGGTAGGTAGTAGGTAGGTAGTAGGTAGGTAGTAGGTAGGTAGTAGGTAGGTAGTAGGTAGGTAGTAGGTAGGTAGTAGGTAGGTAGTAGGTAGGTAGTAGGTAGGTAGTAGGTAGGTAGTAGGTAGGTAGTAGGTAGGTAGTAGGTAGGTAGTAGGTAGGTAGTAGGTAGGTAGTAGGTAGGTAGTAGGTAGGTAGTAGGTAGGTAGTAGGTAGGTAGTAGGTAGGTAGTAGGTAGGTAGTAGGTAGGTAGTAGGTAGGTAGTAGGTAGGTAGTAGGTAGGTAGTAGGTAGGTAGTAGGTAGGTAGTAGGTAGGTAGTAGGTAGGTAGTAGGTAGGTAGTAGGTAGGTAGTAGGTAGGTAGTAGGTAGGTAGTAGGTAGGTAGTAGGTAGGTAGTAGGTAGGTAGTAGGTAGGTAGTAGGTAGGTAGTAGGTAGGTAGTAGGTAGGTAGTAGGTAGGTAGTAGGTAGGTAGTAGGTAGGTAGTAGGTAGGTAGTAGGTAGGTAGTAGGTAGGTAGTAGGTAGGTAGTAGGTAGGTAGTAGGTAGGTAGTAGGTAGGTAGTAGGTAGGTAGTAGGTAGGTAGTAGGTAGGTAGTAGGTAGGTAGTAGGTAGGTAGTAGGTAGGTAGTAGGTAGGTAGTAGGTAGGTAGTAGGTAGGTAGTAGGTAGGTAGTAGGTAGGTAGTAGGTAGGTAGTAGGTAGGTAGTAGGTAGGTAGTAGGTAGGTAGTAGGTAGGTAGTAGGTAGGTAGTAGGTAGGTAGTAGGTAGGTAGTAGGTAGGTAGTAGGTAGGTAGTAAGGGACACAAAGAAGTAGTGCATTCGTCTTGTTTTTTTTTGTTGTATGACGTCAATTCTTCTAAGATTTCAGGGATTTCTTTCAACTTTTGAATAATATCTTATAATAAATGTGTTGCTTTACAGCAGTTCACGGCTAAATACGCATAAGTAGGTACTTTGTCGGCATCGTCCACTGCGAGCCAAACAAATGAACCGCGCGGCTAATAACTACCATATCACGCGGCGGGACGTGCCAACGCAACGCTCCGCCGCGCCGTTCGCACCACGCGAATATTCGCTGCAGCGTATTTCGTGTCCAGACTGTAAGTTAGTTGGTTTGGCTAGTTTCACACACATCCCTCGCTACGCATTCTCGCTCATCTCTTCTGGAAACGCAGCCTGACGTGGCGAACCTCTCCGTGCACATAATTATGACGTTGCGGTGGACGCAGCTCGTCTTCACAAACTGGTCTGAGCTGCGAGCATCGAGACAAAAATTGGAGAATGCCAAGCCCTTTATGTAACTTTGGCAGTTTACCCGATGGTGTTCCGTTCGGCAAAAAACTTTATTCTCCTATACAGGGTGTAAACAGACCATTCACGAAGCCGTCAACCAAGCATTCTGTACATCAAACTAAGTAACTACGCGAAAATTATTTCTGGGAAACGGACTTTTTTTTTTGGGGTGAAAAATCACGTTTTACGGTAGAACTCGATGGAACACACTCAAAGCATTGTGTTGTGTGTTGGATGGATTGAATAGTAGGCTAGTCACTTATATCTGTACATTAACCTAGGATGCTGTATTTTTTATTGTAGGTTCCTACAAATATAAGAAAACGATTTGCCAAATTTCAACCGTCGGAAATGAATAGTTTCGGAGATATAGAAATATTGATGGCATTGTATTGAAAACGACGACATTTCACACCACAGACTATTTTGGCATAGAGTTTAACGTACGTGTGGAGTAATGTGCAGTGAGCCTTTGCTCACTCACATAATACTATTTAAAAAAAAAACAGACACTATACAATTGGTTCAAATATGCGTGTAATTTAAAAGTAAATGTGGCCTTACAACGAACTTGACTTCAGAACCGACTTTGTCAACCCCGACACGCCGTGGTCTTGGTCTGTCCTACCCCTAGAGTGTTTTTTAGAGCCCGGAGGCGCGGAGGGAGGGCAGCCGCCGCCTGCCGTGACAAAGGCGCAGGCATCCCGTAGCGACCGAGGCCGACCAACAAGCCGAAGATGCGGAGGGGAGCGTGATCGCCTGTGACTTTGTTACGCAAAGGCGAAGGGGCTGCTATTCCCGCAGCGCCGGAGATAAGGCAGAAGTACTGGTTCTTATTCCCCTACCCTTTCCTCCCTGAAAAATAGGGACAGAAAAAGTAAGGTCACAATTTAACAAAAAAAAAGAAAAATGGTAGCTCCGACCGAAACTACAGGGCGGGGGTACTCCTCTCCCCCTCCGCCCTCATCAGCAGGTGTCCCACATGTATAAAATTACCGATTTTAAATCTTGTATTAGTATAAACCAAAAATAATTATTTCCTTTTTAAAAAAATCATTAAAAAAAAACTATGCATTTCCGACGTATTTCCCCCCCCTCGGGGGGTTCCTGTGACCCTCCCCTTCCTTCCCTCCATCCCCCTCCCCCTACCTACATGTACTTATATAAGTGACCTTCCAGCTAAACCCAGCGTGTTGTCTATTAGTGAATTTAGGATTTTTATTAAGTAGAAATCTAGCACATTGTGCAGAGGGTATCTGACAGACTTACCTCCATTTACACAGTCAGAAGTGTTTCTCAAATCCACTACAATTACACACGGGTGTGATAATAAACACATGTCGTTATCTGAAATACTAAAACAATTAATAAATTGAATCTACTGATGAACATCTCATTTGTATTTGTAGAGTGATGTAATAGTCCTGACCGTCTATGGTCACGGCAGTAAATCTCGGCGGAGATTAGACATCGGCGCGGGAGATATTATAGTGCCCAAGTGTGTGCGCCGGCACAGGTGCACTCTCTGTTCCTTTACTCTCAAGGTCCGATAGGACAGCAATCAGACACAACCGGAGAGAGATCAGGCGCAGGACCAACGGCTTTACGTGCCTTCCGAGGCACGGGGTATCATACCACCAAATTCAACCATTAACCACCACCACCACCAACACCATTAATGCCACCACCACCAAAGAAATGGTTGAATTAAAAAAGAATCATGGAAAATATCATCTTGGACCACTGGACCAGTGTGGCAGTCTGATTTATTACGAGGCACAGTGTGGAAATCTCGCAATCTAGGTGGATTTAAATCAAAATATAAATTTTAAAAATTGATAATATAGTTATAACCTATTTATACCTAAGACCCTATCTGTCACAGCTACATATTAGAAATTCTTGTGGGAAGGTTATTTGAAGTGGGTAGATAATAATCGTTGTACCCTTACAATACGAACAATTGAGAATACTGATCAAATTAAGGTATAGTCTTGTTTATTTGTTTATTATTGTATTGTGTATATCTTTCAAGGTAAGTTAGAGTGTATTTCATTTAAGTAATAGTTAAACATTGATCTAATAACATCATTTGAAATCACAGTTAAATTAAGCATTGTTTAGAGATGATTTGCAAAACAAAATGTATATTTTAATGAAAATAAAAAATAGTATATTTAAATGTATATATGTATATTTTTTTTTTCTGAATATCCCGGTGTTATTATTGTTTTAATTTATAGTAAAGAGTCTTAACTGTTGAGAAAAATTGATAAAACTTGCGATTTTGTGCGACCGTCATACATTTTTTTTCGGTTTTCAGAATGACCGCTGAAATTACAAAAAACACTAGAAAAACGTCACGAATAGACACCAATACCAACCTACTATATAATAATAAAATAATATTTATATAAAATATAATAGGCTTCTTATATATCATCAGACTCCTTCATATCCAGCTTAAGGCTTATGATGAAGACAAAACGGATTCCTCTAGATCCTGATGTCCTAAAATTGCTTTCTGTACCCACCGTAAATGAGGCCGAAAGTGGAATTAGTGACTAAAATAACAAAATTTATTCATATCGCATTTTTTAAAACAACTTTATTTTCTATTTGAACACCAATCAATATTATTTTTTACTTTTATCTTTTATTTAATTCAATTTGGAATTAAATCCCCCTAGATTGCGAGATGCCCACACTGTGCGAAAGTAGCATTTAATTAAATCATTGTTTTTTCATCTACGTACACGGTGTGTTATTTGTCCTTTTCGATGTCTGTGACACACTTTTCCCTTGTATTATATTTTGTTTTCTTGTACAACCATCCTTTGTTGAATAAAGTTCAAGTTCAATGAATATTTCCTTGTGCTTTAAAAGTTTCTTGATCTCACAATCGTTTTTTCCGATAGCATTACATGTTGGCAATTTCTTCTTCTGAGTGTTGTCACCTGCAATGTATGAAAGAACATAGCGTTATATAATCTTAACAAATGAAAGATAAGAATGATTAATCCAGATGTACAATCGAACATGCATTTTTAGGGTTCCTTTGCCATTTTTTTTACAAATAGGCTTGCAATGCAACTCGCCTGAAGTGAAGCGATGATACGGCCTAGGGTGGAGCAGGTCTACCTAAAAAAAACCGACTCACCCGATTTTTGAATAGATTCATATAACATGATCAGGGAACAGAGAAGCCGGCAGTGAATTCCACAGACTGGCGATTCGCACAATAATTAATGTGGAAGCATAGCGTTTTGTTCGGGTCAGTGGAATTTCAAAAATATAACGGTGACGCTTCGCTGCGCTTTTGGAATTACACAATCGAATTCCCCCATCCCCATTCTATCATCGTACGAGCTGAGATACGTCTCACACACCCCGGAATGTTACCGATAGGCTGGCAACTTTGCGGCGATCATAGGTCTCAAGTTCGAACCCAAGACAAGCACCTCTGATTTTTCGAATTCATGTGCGCATTGTTTAATTATCACTTGCTTTGGTGAATGAAAAAACCACCCGAGAGGTATTTCTCGACGGTATGTAAAGTCAAGTCAGAGGCCCATGGGCGGCATGAAAACTCTGACACCAGGTTAGGCACTAACCATACGATAAAGAATAACCCTTACAAACTCACGGGGTACACGGTGTTGTCCATACATTGCCAGAAACTACAAACTTACCTGGTGCATATTTTCTATACACATATGTGTTCACATACTGTGGTTTATTCTTTGAATATATTTTCACATTTAACATATCACCATCGTGATACTCAAATGAGAATAAAAGTCTCGGTATCTGTACAGCCCTAGTATCGCGGTGGTTATCTAAAAACAAAATAGAAAACATATTCAATGTATTCTCCTCCAATGTAGTCTTTGACTGAGTACGTTATAGCTCGTTTTTATGAAAACAATTTTGGCTATTGGCTTATTTATTATCCTTATGAAATCATTGATTTTGGCATACTTTTTTTGGTCAAGTGTGAGATCTCCATAAAAATGAGTGAAAGGACTTTTAATTCATATTTCTAAAAATCTAGATAGCAGAAGTGGATCAAATTTTATTAAAGCTTGATTACGTACAATGTGTTTGAAAAAACATTTAATTAATTTTGGCCCACTTCTTTTGTCCAATATTCTTCCCATACAATGAAATGATTACACGACACAGACTCGAATGGATTCGGATTTCCCCATGTTGTCCCACTTACGAGAAACACCTTGCATAGCGTGGGTTCTGTTACAAACACAAACAGCCAGACCATTTTTTTTTTTCAGATTGGAAATCATCAAATGACCCCCCCCACTCTGGGCGGAGCGGAAGGGAGTGTCAGACTTGTACTGACTAAAACCCATCCATGTTCCTTCTTTGGCCTTTGTGTTCCAGAGCCACAGTATCTCTTTCGGACAGTCCCGCAGCCCTGGCAGGCAAACAGCCAGACCTCACGTGTAACATTCGTCTTGTTAACGCTTTGATATATTTGATTAACTGTTCATGTATACTTACAATCGTCAAAGTTTTTATAAACATACACGTTACCATCATTTGCTACACTGAAAGTGAACATTACAACAAAATAAAGAATCGTTTGCATATTCACGATTATATGACACTACGTATTTAATTTTAGAAGTACACAAAAGATTAAGTTAGCTGTTTAAACACTGTAAATTACACTTTATTTAACGTGCATCTGTAAGTGCAAGGCAAACAGAAATAACACAATTAGTTTATGGTCAGTTATCACATTAGAGTTTCCTCCTAATGCAAGTGACACCCACAGTGAATGCTATGCGAAGCGATGGCGGTAAAATAGTTAGGTACGTAATGTCAATCGTATGATCTTTGACAGACCTCACGGTTAGTCCAAAGAGTAGAATACCTACTTATACCAAAAGGCTGTCAGAAGTCTGAGAGTCAGGCAACATGACGTGTTGCCTGACTTTATGTCGTTGTTCTCGGCTGTCATTTTATAAATCTGTGACAGTTGTTAAAGGTATTCAGAAGCCCTAATAGTCTGACAATAAGTCTTACTAATAATAGTATTACGGAATTATCTAGTACCCAGCTGGGTTGTGGAAGTGAGATAGGCCGTCACTCCATGTAAAATACTGGAATACAAACGCATCCGGCTAGACTGGACGGGCAGTCTGACCCACACATAGTTAGGAAACGGCAGGCAGATTGAAAGATCCAGAAGTATCTGAATACCTATTGGGCCACAGCTACTCATAGAGCGGCTGCCTATGTCCCAGCTGTGGGAACATAATTGGCTGGTAATGGTTATACAATGCATGTGCTATAATAGCTGCTAAGCTAAAAATATCTTGCCCTGGAACTAGACCTTTTTTTCGTTAAGTTAGTTTCTGAGCTTTGGGAATAGATGAAAGTAAGATGGAGCTAGATCTGAAGAATACGGGGCATGAGCTAACAATTCGAAGCCACAATAATGGATTTCTGCGACAGTTTCGACTGACGTGTGATCTCGCGCATTATCCTGATGAAACAAAAAATTTCGTAATGGGTGATCACCCATCCACGGACCAACCTAGGCAAGAGAGGTTTAACCTGAAGACCGACCAGAGCGGCTGTTATTATTTAACCCCGAACTCCTCTTTCTAACAGGAATGCAATACCTAAATATCGTATTTTTGTTTCCTCATCGTACCAAGCGGCCACTACCTACTTTATAAGGACAATATGTTAAATTACTCGCATTTACTAATTATTAGGCAGCTATCAAATATATTGTTGTGTTCAAATATAAAACGATGACTCTGTTGGTACCTATAGTTCTCTTTAGACTTCAACGAGGGCGGACACTATGTCGCACGAAATCAGCCTAGAATGTTCCCACTGATGGGTCTCAGACTTTGTCTGAGAGCGAGTGGGACATAATACACCATGCGGGCCCAGTATGTCACATGTGTTCAGGATTTTGATTCTAGGACATACCGGTTTCCTTACAACGTTTTTCTTCACCGTTTTTTCGATAGTAGACAGGCTTCATTTACAATTGTGGAGATACCCCAGAGTGAAGAGGAATAATATCCGTAAGAGAAACTTTCACACGCGGCAAGCCTTTAACGTTTAGATGTGACTGCACTAGCATTTGAACTTCGGAACAAAATATTAATAATAGTCAACATAAATGTGGTGAATAGACGAGAGGCTTGCTTCAACAGTCTTTGTTCCACCGATCTGCGTAATACCTGCGTCTATTCTTCAAATTTTTTTTTGTCCGTTGATCAATGTGATCCGCTTAGGCAATCATGGTCCATCTTCGGAAATACGAGATCTAATACCATTGCCCTGTTCTTCTTCTTCATTCAAATTGATGGTTATTTTATTTATTTTAGCCTTCATTTGCTTTAACAATTACATTTCTTACAATACAATTCATTTTCTGCGACAAAAAATATTTGAATTATCAGCTGTAGTTGAATTTATTCCAAATTCCGGAGGTGTTGGTCATTATAAAACTAACTGTCTGCGGCGTAATTCTGAATGGGAGTCCTACGACGATCCAATTAAGTACGACATTGTAGTTAATTCCCTTCCGCTGATGTATATGACCCTGGAGAGCATAGTTTGGAAATTTTTCTCCACAAACATAGATTATGTGTTTCGTCATTTATTTTAAACAATAATTATATTTCATTCTGACGACAGGGTTATTCCCTTTCATGGCAAATCCTGGGAATCAGTGCACAACGAAGCTGAATGAAAAATGAAAAATCGCAACAGCAAAAATGCTCTTTCAGACTTATTTTTGTTTATATTTTGTAAGTTAAACTAGCTATTAATATAGTATTATGTGATTACATGCAAATTTTCCTCGTTCATAATATTTATGGCTGTGTGCCTAATCACAAATGCTACAAAACATTTTGCTGACACGAAACAATCAGCGTTTTGTATGAAAATTTTAGTAAAGTTAAAAGAAATAAAACCATTGTCTAATAATGATATTTTTCAATACGTACGCAATAAACACTCTTCGTACAACAGTTTTCATAAAAAACAGTGGCGTTTATCTTTCCTGAATATGGCTCTGCAAGAGAGTATGCTCTCCAGCAGAGCCACAATCAATGTCTATTTTATCATTATCTAATGCAAGTACAACTATAAAGGGTGTACGTACATTATGTACGTTTGACGTACATCATTTTAAGATATAATTGATCGGTTTTTAAAATGGTAGCTCCGCGGCAGAGCGTGACACGAAAATTGAGACCACTATCGTGAAAACGACATCATCATCACTCACAAACCTGTTTGAATGCTTGGCGAATATTGGTTATTTATGAGGGGTAGGCGATAGCCTTGAGGGTTGTGTGTAACAGTGATCCAAATGGAAGGTTACGTTGAACCAGAGCAAGAATTGAGCTTCCTAGGTTTTCTGGGTCCTTCATAAAATAATAAATAAAATCTTTATTAACAGATGATTGTTCAAACATCAGTGTAGCCCTGGCTCTTGTACTAGGATTCCCTGTATCACAGAGCCAGGCTTACCGATGTGATACGACAACGACATATATCGGTAGATGACGTAACATTAAAATAGCCAATAGGGTGAAATAGAAACAAAATGTTCAACGTACGGAATCTAGTGGAGGTTATCTGTGGTGTGTCCTAACTCCTGCACTAGTCGAGCGTAATGCAGTCGTGTGGAAATTAATTTAGTTTTAGGAATCATTAACACGACGAAGAACATGGCGACTATCCGTCCTAACTAATAATATGATATATGATGCGAAAGTAAGTTTGTTTGTTACCTTTTCACGTCTAGACCACTGAACCGATCATCCTGAAATTTTGCATATACGTTGTTAGTTGTACAGAAACGGAAATAGGACACTTTTTTTCGGGATGAAGGTATCCCGAAAAAAACTACTTATCTCGAGGAAATTAACAATAACGTTCGTATAATAATAGATGGCGCCACGTGTCTTTCGAATCATGATTGAATTATATTATTAGAAGCAGAGACAACCCGAATTGATTGTCAAATTCTAAATTAACGCGAGCGAAGTCGCGGGCAAAAGCTAGTTAGATAGTAAGCCGAAGCAGTTAATCTTTTTAGCTTATTTATAAACGCTAATTTAAAATGTAAGTCGCACTCGCAGCGCATACTGTGCTACGGCGTAGCTCACTACTACGGCGTAGCACGTAATGTTCTACGACAAGATCATTCTGTAATATCGTAGCTCCAGAAGGTTGCGCTGATCAAGGTATATTTTTATTTGGTTATGAGGTTGGATGGAAGCCAGTTTTTTAATTCGTTTGGAAAATTAAGAGTCGAGTTCAATCTTGTTTCTCTTTTATGTGGTACCTACCCCTAAAGCCTAAGTCCATGCGCTTTGAGGGAAGTAGGATTTCGTGGCGTCATACAAAATACAACTCATACTCAAAAACGTTTATTGTAACAAAGACATACAGGGTGTTTTTTAAAACGTGGGCAATACTTTAGGGGCGTGTAGTACTCATGAAAATAAGCAACTTTTACTATGGGACTGACCATGAAATCGCGATAAAAATATCAGCTGATCCATACATTATTGGTTGCGTAACTCGGAAAAATGTAGGCAACAGCAGATTTTTTGTCATATTTCATAGTTAGCCCCATAGCAAAAGTTGCTCATATTTATGAGTACTTTAGTCCTTTAAAGTATTTCTCACGTTTAACCAAACACCCTGTATATTTACACTTTGGAATTCTCGAGGATTTGGTCAGTCAGAAAGTTGAAACTCATCATAGTAGAAGAAACAAGAGACAGATAAAAAGAAAATACATTTATTTAAGACAGACTAAGAGACACAACATAAAACATAACATAACACATCAGAAAATCACGATTGTTATCCCCATAGGTTTAGACAGAGGTGTAGCTAATAGTACCCACCCACTTCTCACCAGTTATGTTTGATTCCCTTGTAATAGGGTCCCCCCTATGGTCATCAACTGGGCTCAAACCCAGCCTTCGTATCTGTTTCTGAGAAATTACTGACGGAAAAAACCATAAATAACAATTTGCCCGACCCGGGAATCGTACCCGGGAACTTATGCTTAGCAGTCGCGATTGCGATCACTGGACCAACGAGGCAGCCACCAATTATTGTAACGGTACGCAGCTTTTAGTTTTGGTCGTATTTATCCTAAAGTCTAGTTTTAGAGATAATTCATTACACAGATCTTGCAGCATTAACTCGAGATCATGCATTTCATTGCTTATCAGGATCATATACGCGAGCCGCTTGTTTCAAGTAGACCCATTTTTATCTCAATGAAGCGACTACATCTTCTAAGAAAATCAACTCAGCCTCTCCCAAACTGCGCCACAACAACCTGCCCTTCCAAGATTGTCTAACGTTGTACTTGTTGATACGATATCGGACTCGTTTGCTTTATATATTTACTGGCATCTCAGTTAAGTTAAGTTATTTTGTTAAGCTTCATTGCTGCATAACAGACGTGAGTGGACAATTCCTTACGTCCTGGATAGCTTAGCTATGCTCCTTCTTTATCTTTCCTATCGATCATTTAACTCACTCATTTGAGTTGGGTCCAGTAGGTGGCCACGTTAATCGCGGGGTCTATATATTTTTTTTTAGGTTTCGTATATACAGGTGAACACATAGGATATTCCAGTTGGAGCACCGCATTCACACTGAGTGTCGGTGCTATCTGTAATCCCCCTGTGTTTGCAGCAGCCTACTTGGATGTGCAATCGATTGAGAGCCTTCCATATAGGCCACTGCGAATCATGTGCGGGAGGTAAATGTTCGACGGGTTAGCCCTCGTTTGCTTTTTAGTGATCCTAGATGGCCTGTGTAGCTAAGCTAATCTCTTATTTAAGAAACTAGCTTCTGCCCGCGGCTTCGCCCGCGTTGAGTTCGGAAATTGCCCACGGAATCTTACTTATGGGATAATAAGTAATCTATGTATGTATAGTACTTACATAGATTTACGTGTACTTGCTATTGTAAATATTTGTTCATAGTAATATCAATTAAATTACATATGTGAAATATCTTGGTTTGAGATTGGACACCGGGACACCAATAAAATGATTTATTAGGAATCTATTTATAGACATAATACTTTGACATAATATTTAATATCAATGTCCCGTATCGCGAGCCAACGCGAAAATCGGTGGAATAAACCATATTCACAGACACGTCAACCTCAGAAAAATCCTACCTACTTAGTAATAGGTAAATACTCCCGCACCCCGCACGCCCCACGCAGCGCTGCGCGGCATGCGCCCTTCTACGTGAGCTTCGAAGCCCTATTTAACTATATTGGGGGATGATTTTGGAAAAACTGATACATATGTCTTATAATTTTAATTGAAGAGTGTGAACATCAATTTTCGAGTCAATCGACCCAGTAAATATTAAGTTTCACAGAAAATTCAACACCCCATTTTACCCTCTTAGGGGTAGAATTTCAAAAAACCCTTTCTTAGTGGATACCTACTCTTCACAAAGAATAAACCGTCCAAATTTCATTTCTCTCGGACCAGCGGTTTGGGTTGTGCATTGATATATCAGTCAGCCAGACAGGACATTAAATTTTAAATTGGGGAATGATTTTGGAAAAAATTGTGATACACGTATCTCATAAATTTAACTAAAGAGTATGTACACAAATTTTCAAGTCAATCGACTCCGAGAATAAAAAGTTTCACAGGAAATTCAACACCCCATTTCACCCTCTTGGGGGTGGAATTTCGAAAAACCCTTCCTTAGTGGATACCTACTCTTCACAAACAATTCACCGTTCAAATTTTATGTCTCTGGGACCAGTGGTTTGGGCTGGGGGTTGATATATCAATCAACCAGACAGGACATTGAATTTTAAATTGAAGGATGATTTTTAGAAAACTGATACACGTATCTCATGATTTTAACTGAAGAGTATGAATACAAATTTTCAAGTCAATCGGCTCCGTGGATAAAAAGTTTCACATAAAATTCAACACCCCATTTCACCCTCTTAGGGGTAGAATTTCGAAAAACCCTTTCGTAGTGGATACTTACTCTTCACAAGAATACACCGTCCAAATTTCATGTCTCTCGGACCAGCGGTCTGGGCTGTGCGTTGATATCTCAGTCCGCCAGACAGGACATTAAATTTTAAATTTGGGGATGATTTTGGAAAAACTGTGATACATTGATCTCATAATTTTAACTAAAGAGTATGTATACATATTTTCAAGTCAATCGACTCCGAGAATAAAAAGTTCCACATATAATTCAACACCCCATTTCACCCTCTTAGGGGTGGAATTTCAAAAAACCCTTTCTTAGTGGATATTTACTCTTCACAAACAATTCACCATCCAAATTTCATGTCTCTAGGATCAGTGGTTTGGGCTGGGGGTTGATATATCAGTCAGCCAGTCAGGACGTTTAATTTAAAATTGGGAATGATTTTGGAAAAACTGCGATACACGTATCTCATAATTTTAACTGAAGAGTAAATACACAAATTTTCAAGTCAATCGACTCGGGGAATAAAAAGTTTCACAGAAAATTAAACACCCCATTTCACCCTCTTAGGGGTGGAATTTTGAAAAACCCTTTCTTAGTGGATACTTACTTGTCACAAAGAGTACACTGTCCAAATTTCATGTTTCTAGGACCAGCGGTTTGGGCTGTGCGTTGATATATAAGTCAGTCAGTCAGTCAGTCAGTCAGTCAGTCAGGACTTTGAATTTTATATGTATAGATTACAAGGAATTCAACTCTGCCTTATGAATTGATTTCCTCGTAATAATTTTCTGTTTGTTCACTTTGGTGCTCTCCTATTTCGTCGTAGTGATGCTGTTCAATCTCTGCGATCTCCTGATCACACTCTCTCCTGAAGAGCGCGTTCACGTAGAACGGCTCACATGGCTGAAACAAACAAAAAACAATATTAATTCAAATTTAGTAGTTAAATAAAACACCTAAACAGGTCGATTTTCAAGGTTAAGTCACGCTTGCCATGGTTGGTTTGTGGATGGGAGATCATCAATTACATACCGTGTTTCCTCCGTGCTGCGGAACTCATGTTAAACCGTTAATCTCGGCTGTCATTTGAAGATCTTTGGCAGTCGTTTCAGGTAGTGGGCCAGTGGAGTGAAAGTCTGGCCACCAGTCTTACCAAGGGGTATCGTATTATCCAGTACTAACTGGGTTGTGGAGGTCAGATAGACAGTCGCTCCATGTAAGATACTGGATATTCAGCTGCATCCGGTTAGACTGGAAGCCGACCCCAAACATACATAGTGCGTAAAGGGCTAGGCAGATTATGAATCAAATTAGCGATTTGCGCCGCTGCCTTATATAGAACGCACTCTCATAAGAAGGGCGTTCGAATATTTTGGTTTGGCTCACTTCTGCGATTTCATTCTATTTAGAAATACTTGGTATAAAACAATACTTGTGTGTATTTGAACCAACTATTAATGATTATAGGTTTAATGTGTGGCTGCTATTTTAAAAATAAATAAATGGCATGGGTTAGGCAGGCCAGGCTTTATTCAAGTATTCCTTTCCAAGCACTAGCGGGATACTATTTATTCGAATAATTAAAAATGTTGACATTAAGTAGTTCTCGTAAGCACCACGTGCGTGTATTACCAGAGGTATGAACTTGGATAAGAAAGAGAATAGTAATAGTAGCAGGCGACGCGCTATGGTGTCTACCCACCCTCAAGGGTAAACGGTCTGAGTTTGTGAACAAGCGTCGCGGTTATTGCGATCCTACTGCTGATGGTACCGCGCCGAAAATATTATGAGAATAAACTTACTGCGGTTGTTTCTATTTGGGGAGTGCCTGTACAATTTCGTTTGGTCCAAATTGTTACAAAAATAACAATTAAGACTAAAATCGCTCCAATTGTAGAGGAAATGATTGTGACCTTGCTGTTGTCTGTGGTTGTTGCGTCTGAAACATTTACATTGTTATTATTTACTACCAATGTCATTATAGCATTTAATTCCTTTCTAAATATTATTTTGTACTTAAATATTTAAAAGTGTAAACAATAAGTAATAACATGAAAATAGGATTACAATATAATTTTAATTTTGATAAATATCTATTTTTTTCAAACGTGTTGCACCGACCATAGACTTACTAGCTGAATTATTATTCAAGTTTCCTACATGTACATCTCGCTTCACTGTTGTCGTATCAGAAGTAACAGAAGGGAGATCTGCAATGAGTTATATCATTATTAGTAGCTAATTAAACTGCTCATTTTTAAGACTTCACTCATCAAGTAGATCGGCAGCGTCCTCCGGTTCACTAGAAATGTAACATTATCAGGTATAATTTAATAACAGAAACAAGCTGTTCCCGCAGCTTCGCTCACGTGACCTCGTATTTCGCATTATCCGGTTACAGTACATGGGAACGTAAAGTCGCAGTTTATTCCTAACTTCCTTTAAAAATAATTTACTACTGACTAACCGTTAATTTAAACGAAAACGTGTTGTACATCTTTGGTTTAAGTATCAAAAGGAACTCGTAGTCAATTTTTGGGAGAAACAGTTTAGATTACCATCGGCACGCTAAGAAGAAGAATATTTTTTTTTTCTCTCTTTATTTAAAGGGGCTTGTTCAATTTGAACATGTCACCCCTGTAATACAATTTACAAAATATTACAAAACACAATCACAACGTAGATTCAACTACGTTATTCTATTTTTGATGCCCATTTGAGCGAGCCTGTACAGCAGTCTGGCCTCCCTCGATAGGGAAGGACAAAATGCTGTTACACCAGCCCACATCTGAGGGAATCACACTAATTTTACATTTTATAAAATTTCTAAGGGCTTCGTTCCGGACACATTCCATCAATATGTGGTAAACATCTTCTACCACATCACATGCACTACAATTCGATGAAACAATCTTACTTATGAAAAATCATAAAAGCGAACTTATTTAATGGAATGTGTCCCGAGCGAAGTCTGAAACTCGTTACTATGTCATACCTTCCCATATCGGATTTTTCAAACCATAATTTATCAGGTAACGTGGGTTGTAGAGTCCTGTACCAAATACCTTTCGTTAATGACCTTCTGTCAAAATACTCTGACCATAACTCTGTACTGAACTTCATAATGTCGCTTATGTGGTTGGTGTAATAAGACTCGCAAGCAAAGTTAATACCGTCTACTGAGGCTTCCTTAGCGAGTTTATCTGCCATTTCATTTCCTACGATGCCGATATGGGAAGGTATCCACTGCAAAATAACATTGGTATTTAATGAGTTAAGCTCATACAATTTTTTTAAGATATCATACGCCAGTGGAATGCCCCTAACCATAGCTGAACATCTATACAAATGCTGTAATGCACTTTTGGAGTCGATAAGAACAACAATTATTACACCCATTCTTAATCGATCTTACATAGGATAACGCTTCTGCAATGGCAATCGCGAAAAACTGATTTTTGTGACGTTTGACCTTGAATAACTTACGTGTAAACGAGTTTATAGCTTATTATCTCTCATTCCGAGGAGAAACCCTAATTTGACCGGACCAGTGCGATTAGAGCCAGTTTTCAGGGATTACTGTCACTTACGGGATATCTTCCGTGATTGTTCATTATTTTGAGCTCCCGATATTTCGGCGCTGTTGCAAGCGCCATGATCGCGGGTTGACTGGAGAATACGGGTGGATGGAAAAATAAATTGTTAAGAGCAGACAAATCTATCTACCCTCTTTCTTTGTCTTTTGCTACGCGCACTACTGGAACTCGACACTAAGTCACGGCAAAACACACTCACAATATCACCAGGTTTTGTGGAGTCCTTATTACGACACCGGCTGCTACTCTTGAGCTTACTCAAAACTGGATTCCACGTACTTGACAATTTGAAGCCATCCTCTCGATTGAAATTTTTGTGTTTTCTTATTTCAATTGCTTCTCTTGTCAGCCTTGGTACGTAATGTCTATCCGTTGACAAAATCTGCGGCTTGTGAAATTCGATCCAGTGATTGGGCCCTGACTGCAGTAGGTGTTCAGCTATGGCAGATTTTTGCTCATCGTTGTTTTTCACAGCCTTTATGTGCTCTTTGATGCGGCATGAGACAGTTCGCTTCGTTTGGCCGATGTATGAACTGCCGCAACTGCAGTCAATTTTATACACCCCAGGATGTTCATACGGGATCTTATCACAGCCGCAGATTTTGTCAACGGATAGACATTACGTACCAAGGCTGACAAGAGAAGCAATTGAAATAAGAAAACACAAAAATTTCAATCGAGAGGATGGCTTCAAATTGTCAAGTACGTGGAATCCAGTTTTGAGTAAGCTCAAGAGTAGCAGCCGGTGTCGTAATAAGGACTCCACAAAACCTGGTGATATTGTGAGTGTGTTTTGCCGTGACTTAGTGTCGAGTTCCAATAGTGCGCGTAGCAAAAGACAAAGAAAGAGGGTAGATAGATTTGTCTGTTCTTAACAATTTATTTTCCATCCACCCGCATTCTCCAGTCAACCTGCGATCATGGCGCTTGCAACAGCGCCGAAATATCGGGAGCTCAAAATAATGAACAATCACGGAAGATATCCCGTAAGTGACAGTATATGTGTAAACCGTGAAAGCTTGAAACAGTGTTTTCAGGGATTGTATTGAAAAACAATTTACTAGACCCAGCCTGTGGTCTGTACGTGAATTTAAGATTTTTATGAAGTAGGTATCGACAGACTTACCTCTATTTGTACAGAAAGTAGTGTTGCCCAAATCCACTTCAATTACACACGGGTGTAATGTTAAGCACATGTTGTTATCTGAAATATTAAAACAATTAATAATTTTTAAGTCCAAACTTATAAGAAACTTATTTTAATTGTTAAACTTATTTTCATTTTATCACTAACTATATAGAACTAAACTAATGATTAAAATAAGACTAAAAGTAAGAAAATATAAACATCTAGAATACGACGACAATAGGACACTTAGGCGTCAAAGTACTCCTCCGTATTGTAAGTATTTGCAAAACTTGTTGTTGCAAAATGATGAACTGACCAATCATTCATTCGTTTTTTCCAACCGTTACTTGTCAAATGAAAATTCGTAAAATAATTTTCGGTGAAATGACAAGACACCCTAGTAAGTACTAATTCAAAAGTCGAATTCTAACAAAAACGTTGAATTCTAGCGCAAACTAAATTTTAAGTTCCGGTATTGTTTTTCAAATTTGCATTTTTGTTCACACATTTAGAAACTTAATCACGAACATAGCATAGTCACTTAACTAGAAATGGGAATCGAATTCAAAGCGCACGTTCTGCGGTCGCGCTTCCGACCACTGGATCAGTGTGGCTGTCTGATTTATCACGAGGGCAGCATTTAATTCAATTATTGTATTTTCATCTACCTACATGGTGAGTTATTCGTCCTAACCAATGACGGTGACACACGACTCCCTTTAATTATATTTCGTTTTATTGTACACCAATCTTTTGTTGAAGAAAGTTCAAGTTCAATGAATATTTTCGCGGCGTTTAAATCTTGCTTGAACCCACAATCATTTCTTCCGATATGATAACATATTGGCAATTCCGTCTTCACACTGCTGACACCTGCAACGTTTGAATAAGAAAGAACATAGCGTTATATAATTTGGCTTATGTTTAACTTACCACCAGAAATAGTAATATATAACAGACAAAAATAGTAAATGATCACCAAAATTAAACCCGCATTTTAATGTAAAATTATAACCAAAGTTTTAACATCTCGCTATGCTATTTAAGCAAAATGACTCCAAATAAATAATTGTTAACCCAAAAGTAGTAAATGATCACCAAAATTAAAACAGCATTTTAATGTAAAATTATAACCAAAGTTTTTACATCTTGCTTTCCTATTTAAGCAAACTGACTCCAAAAAAATCATTGTTAACCCTAAAATTTATTTTGATTCTTTTGGTTTAAAGTAACCTAACCTAACCTAAAGTCGGGGTGCCCCAAGTCCCGAGTTTGCTTCGCTTGCTATTGATTCCTAAGTATTTGTTGTTCCGTTAATTAAAATTACCGTTGTGCCTATTTAATATATATAAAGTTGCGCTTGCGGTGCGGTGGGAGGGGATTGCAAGCCGGAGACATAACTTAATATGGCATCATAATACTTTATTTGATAATAAGCCTACATTTTATGGCAATCACAGTGATTTATTTAGGCAAAAATAATACATTAATTTGGTCGTCAAGATTTGGTGATCATTTACTAAATTTGGTGGTCGAATACAATTTAAAGTGGAGTCGTGACTAAAATAGCTGGTACTATTGTATTTTTAGACTTTATTTTTCTGGTGTTAAGTAGATATTTTTGGTTACAAAACTAAGGGTATCAAAGCATTTTATGGTGGTCATTATATTTATCCCCATATAATTTTAACAAATGAAAGATATGAATGAGATGTACAATCGAACATGCATTTTTAGGGTTCCTTAGGCATTATTTTTACAAATAGGCTTGCAATGCAACTCGCCTGAAGTGAAGCGATGATTCGGCCTAGGGTGGAGCACGTCTAACTAAAAAAACCCGATTCACCCGAACTTTGAATAGATTCATATAATATGATCAGGGAACAAAGAAGCCAGCAGTGAATTCCACAGACTGGCGGTTCGCGCAATAATTAATGTGGAAGCATAGCGTTTTGTTCGGGTCAGTGGAATTTCAAAAATATAACGGTGACGCTTCGCTGCGCTTTTGGAATTACACAATCGAATTCCCCCATCCCCATTCTATCATCGTACGAGCTGAGATACGTCTCACACACCCCGAAATGTTACCGATAGGCTGGCAACTTTGCGGCGATCATAGGTCTCAAGTTCAAACCCAAGACAAGCACCTCTGATTTTTCGAATTCATGTGCGCATTGTTAAATTATCACTTGCTTTGGTGAATGAAAAAACCACCCGAGAGGTATTTCTCGACGGTATGTAAAGTCAAGTCAGAGGCCCATGGGCGGCATGAAAACTCTGACACCAGGTTAGGCACTAACCATACGATAAAGAATAACCCTTACAAACTCACGGGGTACACGGTGTTGTCCATACATCGCCAGACACTACAAACTTACCTGGTGCATATTTTCTATACACATGTGTGTTCACATACTGTGGTTTATTCTTTGAATATATTTCCACATTTAACATATCACCATCATGATAATCAAATGAGAATAAAAGTCTCGGTATCTGTACAGTCCTAGTATCGCGGTGGTTATCTAAAAATAAATTAGAAAACATATTCAATGTATTCTCCTCCAATGTACTCTTTGACTAACATCCAGAAGTCTAAACTCAAGGTTTGCCAACGTGCTATGGAGCGCAGTAAAAGTGTAAAAATAACAGATCGTGTTCGAAAAACTACTGCGCTCCAAAATACAAATCGTTGAGGTGGCTCAAAAGGCTGCGTAACTTAAATGGCAATGGGCAAGACATGTCTGTCGTACGCTGAACGAGCTGTGGGCCCGTAACGCTCAGGATTGAAACAGTGACACGGGGTCGCGGCAGACCACGAATGAGATGGCGGGACGAACTCGATGTCTTCCTCGAGAATTGGAAAGTCGCACAGAATCGTGACCGTTGGAGGGAATGGAGGCAGGCCTTTGTCCTGCGATGGGACCATATGGGCTTGATATAATAAAATTCAATGGTTGTACGTGTATGTTGACTGTACTTGGCAGCGCACATTTATAGTTAAAATGTGCGCTGCCAAGTCCAGTCTCCTAATCTGTAGTTTTCTGGTTAACGGTTATCATAATATTGGCTACTATTTGTAACATTTGTTTTATAACTGTCGCTGTTTTCTCTTACACTTTAAACAGAGTAATTCTCATAAGTGGACCAACAGGGGGAAACTTTCTTAGGAAACCCATAGCTCTTTTTTATTAAAACAATTTTGGCTATTGGCATATACACCGTGACTTTTTAGTCGTGTTACAACGGCAGCCCACTTCATGTATCCAATGAGTACTAAACATTCATAAAAGTAAAATAGGCATTTATGAGATTTTGATAATTTAAAAATAAAAATAATATTCAGTATTATGACGTATGACTTAGTTAAAACAGTCTGTTGCGAGCGATGGTCCTACTGACTCAAGCGCTGGGTAGGTATGTTCTCCCGTTTGACAGGTAAACATCGTTAACAGGATTTTTCATAATTTTATTCTAATGTATTATTTATTTTTCTTTGTAACTTATGGGAGGAAAACAAATCGCCCGTAGAGCTATTTTATGTCGGGTAGCTTTTTAGTGGACCACCTTTGTCAGACGACTAAAAAGTCACGGTGTATAAGGTCTACTACTACTAAACTATTCATACTCGAAATATTTTCAGAGAATCATCTAACGGCTATAACAAAGGCATTTCAAGGGAAAACGAAATTTTATCTAAGTTTTTTTTTTTTTAAATAAATAATATAAAATTACTTGACCAAAAAAATAAATACTGGCTCTTTATTTTTCAACATCCATTACGCTAGTTTACTACGTCGTATTTACCTACTGTCATTGACAGAATAGGGAGAAAAGGTTATTATGCAAAATGTCACAAGACAGAATTATTAAAAAACACTCAGATAATTTCGTGTATGAAAAGATAGACCTTATATAAATCCTTAGGAAATCATTGATTTTGGCATACTAAATATTTTGGTCAAGTGTGAGTTCTCCATAAAAATGAGTGACAGGGAGCAACTTTTAATTCATATTTCTAAAAATCTGGATAGAAAATTTCGTCCACTTCTCAGTGGACGAAATTTTATCAAATATTTATTACTTAAAACGTGTTTGACAAAACGTTTAATTAATTTTGGACCACTTCTTTTATCCAATATATTTTCTTCCCATACAATGAAATGATTACACGACACAGAGTCGAATGGATTCGAATTTCTCCATGTTGTCCCACTTACGAGAAACACCTTGCATAGCGTGGGTTCTGTTACAAACACAAACAGCCAGACCATTTTTTTTTTCAGATTGGAAAACATCAAATGACCCCCCCCACTCTGGGCGGAGCGGAAGGGAGTGTCAGACTTGTACTGACTAAAACCCATCCATGTTCCTTCTTTGCCCTTTGTGTTCCAGCGCCACAGTATCTCTTTCGGACAGTCCCGCAGCCCTGGCAGGCAAACAGCCAGACCTCACGTGTAACATTCGTCTTGTTAACGCTTTGATATATTTGATTAACTGAACATGTATACTTACAATCATAAAAGTTTTTATAAACAAACACGTTACCATCATTTGCGACACTGAAAGTGAACATTACAACAAAGTAAAGAATCGTTTGCATATTCACGATTATATGACACTACGTATTTAATTTTAGAAGTACACAAAAGATTAAGCTAGCTGTTTAAACACTGTAAATTACACTTTATTTAACGTGCATCTGTAAGTACAAGGCAAACAGAAATAACACAATTTGTTTATGGTCAGTTATCGTATTAAAGTTTCCTCCCAATGCAAGTGACACCCACAGTGAATGCTATGCGAAGCGATGGCGGTAAAATAGTTAGGTAGGTAACGTGAATCGTATGATCTTTGACAGACCTCACGGTTAGTCCAAAGAGTAGAATACCTACTTATACCAAAAGGATGTCAGAAGTCTGAGAGTCAGGCAACATGACGTGTTGCCTGACTTTAAGTCGTTGTTCTCGGCTGTCATTTTATAAATCTGTGACAGTTGTTAAAGGTACTCAGAAGCCCTAATAGTCTGACAATAAGTCTTACTAATAATAATAGTATTACGGAATTATCTAGTACCCAGCTGGGTTGTGGAAGTGAGATAGGCCGTCACTCCATGTAAAATACTGGAATACAAACGCATCCGGCTAGACTGGACGGGCAGTCGGACCCACACATAGGAAACAGCAGGCCGATTGAAAGATCCAGAAGTATCTGAATACCAATTGGGCCACAGCTACTCATAGAGCGGCTGCCTATGTCCCAGCTGTGGGAACATAATTGGCTGGTAATGGTTATACTTTATTATACAATGCATATGCTATAATAGCTGCTAAGCTATAAATATCGTGCCCTGGAACTAGACCTTTTTTTCGTTAAGTTAGTTTCTGAGCTTTGAGAATAGATGAAAGTAAGATGGAGCTAGATCTGAAGAATACGGGGCATGAGCTAACAATTCGAAGCCACAATAATGGATTTCTGCGACAGTTTCGACTGACGTGTGATCTCGCGCATTATCCTGATGAAACAAAACTTTTCTTAATGGGTGATCACCCATCCACGGACCAACCTAGGCAAGAGAGGTTTAACCTGAAGACCGACCAGAGCGGCTGTTATTATTTAACCCCGAACTCCTCTTTCTAACAGGAATGCAATACCTAAATATCGTATATTTGACCGTTGCGTTGTTTCCTCATCGTACCAAGCGGCCACTACCTACTTTATAAGGACAATATGTTAAATTACTCGCATTTACTAATTATTAGGCAGCTATCAAATATGTTGTTGTATTCAAATATAAAACGATGACTCTGTTTGTACCTATAGTTCTCTTTAGTCTTCAACGATGGCGGACACTATGTCGCACGAAATCAGCCTAGAATGTTCCCACTGATGGGTCTCAAGCTTTGTCTGAGAGCGAGTAGTGGAACACGGGCCCAGTGCTGGTCGGTGTATAATAAAATAATAAATAAATGATAAAATCTTTATTAACAAACATCAGTGTAGCCCTAGCTCTTATACTAGGATTCCCTGTATCACGAGAGCCAGAATGTATGTATGTCACATTTGTTCGCGGTTTTGATTCTATGACATACCGGTTTCCTTACAACGTTTTTCATCAACGTTTTGAGGACAGTGGTGATGAAGTAAGTTAGCATAAAGCAATGCGCCTGCCCAGGTTCCAACGACTTACAACTGCTATGTCAAAGCCATTGCTCCTGGGCCACCACTGCTCCCACTCACTGCTATGACGCATGATGATTGGAAAATCGAATATTTTGAAACTAGAATTGTAGTTACGACCGGACTATTAAAAACTAAGATGATAATATTATAAACTACTAGCACTTCGCCCGCGACTTCGTCCGCGAAAATTTTGATAGCTCGGCTAATTTGCGTGATATCTTTATAATTTATAGCCTATAGCACTCACGAATAATGTAGCTTTCTACCAGTGAAACAATTTTTAATATTGGTTCATTACTTCCAGAGATTACCCCCTACATACAAACAAATTTTACCTCTTTATAATATTAGTAATTAGATTACCAGGATTATGACAAAATACTAGCTTATCTTTATAAGTTCTTAAACTTTCACGGTCACTAACATTAACACTAGAATCGGGAAACAAACAGAAAGCATGGTAAATATTCCGTTTCTAGTGTTAAATGTTAATGATAGCTTATCTTTGTTATTTGCGAGCAACGACGATGAGTTTGAGCGCTGATACGAACGTCTGATTGCAGACGGTTCTGACAAAACGAAATAAAGATGTTACTTATCAATTATTGACTGTCAGATAAAACAAGCTGGTGTTTAGCTACGCTATAGCTTGTGTGATGACGGAATTCTTTCTTAGTAAGTATAGGTTTTTCTCAAATATTCACTGTTTACTATTTATCCTGCGACACTTAAATGGGTCAATCACATAAAGAACAATACTATTATAATTTACACAAATGACTCCATAATTTGAATAACAAAATCAATACCCATCGTTCGTTCATGCTAATTAGTCATTACAGTTTTACATTATGTAGAAAATTGTGTAGTGTGCTTTGAGTTTGGGTTTGAGTTTGAGTTTGCGGCTGAACACTACATGCATGAGTATAAATGTTCATCCCGACTACAGAACCCTTATGTGCGTACGCACACACTCACTTGGCCGGTAGTTCTTATTTCATCTACATACAGGTAGAATTTGGCTATTTGTACTGGGAACTACTTAGTATACTGAGACATGTTGCGTATTGTATTGTGTAGTAATTACAAAGATATTTTATTTTTCAGTAGATTCTTACAATCAGCCGCCTTCTCTAATCGTGTTACTACTATACGTGATGCCATATGCTCAAATAATTGGGGTGATGAGACCTGTTGATGGAAATATAGGAAAAAATAAAACTTAGTGTTTTCATAGACGCTTTTTATTTAATTTTTTAAAATTGTAAGAAAAATGCTAATTGAACTTGATTTAATAAGATCTTAGGCATAATTCAAATTACGTAGTCACGGCTAGTTTATGCTACGGCGTAGCTAGTTTTACTACGGCGTAGTTGCATGTTTTGCTACGGCGTAGCTGATTTTACTACCTACCTCTAGACCGACTTGAGAGATACGTCAAAAAAAAAAAAAACACATTCATATCTTACCTACCTACAAAAACGATAACTAAAATGTATTCTATTCTATACATTATCTTACAGTCAGTCAGCCAAAACCTGGCTTTCTGATTAAATAAAGAACTAAATTCTCCAAGTAAGAGTTATGAATCCTCCACCTCAAATGTTCTTTCCAATATCTAGATGAATAGAAGCAGAATCCGAAATTGTCACAAAACTCACGCACGAAACCGAAGTGAGTCAGGAGTCAGGAGGAGGAGGAGGTGTCAGGAGTTTGTGTATCCCTCACATGGTTCGGTTTTCCAGGTGTCCTCTTTTTATTTCTTGAGTAGCTCCATCATTCGCAGCCTCCTAGACGATTATCTCCTCATAAAGATTTTCATCTGTGTCTATAATTTCATATTCTGTATCTATGGCTTCATATTCGGAGTCAATGGTGTCATATTCAGGATCTGTTCGTACAGGTAAGTTTTGACGGAGTTTATAGTTGTTCTGAAAAATAACAAAGATAACTAAATATTTGTCTGGAGCTCATTTAGGGAGCTGGAGGACACACAAAATGAAGTAGAGTATTCAAGTTCTTGATTCCAATTTGTGTCTTACGTAAGTAAGTATTCGAAATACACCTATTTAATAACAATTTTGGAAAGTTTATAGTTAGTAGTAGAAAGCAAGTAGTCGCGAATGCAGAACTCGTCACTTTCTTTTAAATGCAGTCACAGCTGGCTAACGGCAGAAACTTTACATGTAGTCGTGTGACTACATCATGAACATTGGCCTAGCTTAGCACACCGCATAATTCCCGACATGCACACAGGCGAAGCCGTTGGCCAAAGCTAGTATAAACTTACTTCGCTTGTTGATAGTTGAGATGTTCCTCGCACGGGTGTATCTGGTTTGGCCCAGCAACGTGTCCTGATTGCGACGATGACGAGCAGAACCACCGCCGCCGTGCCTATCGAGGAGTTGACCATGATCACATAGTTTGTAGTACTTGTTGCTGGCTGCGCATCTGAAAACACATTATTATAGTCGGCCTATAGCGGTCCCACTGCTGGGACTTCGGTCTGTATGAAAGCGTGGGCTATTATATAATCTGCCACGCGGGCCCAGTGCGGGATAGGTTGTCAGGGTGACAAATGTTTTGGTTCTGTGACATGCCGTTTCCCACGATGTTTTCCTTCACCGTTTTGAGAGCACTGGTGATGATATACAATACGGAAAGTAAAATGAATGTAATTTAATGAATGCTCGCGAGGGTATCACCAAGCTACACGCCTTGGTGATCGCTGCTAATTCTACATCCATGGCATGAGGCCTCTATTTCTACTCCATGAAGACAATGGACATTTCATTTCACTTTACCTCAATTTATTCTGTCATTTTGTGTTTTGTATTCTACAGTGGTCAGGCCATGCGTACAAAGCGCAAGAAAATAATGGTTCTCTTTGTCCTGACATCATGACGCATGACACATAAGCTGGCGTACATTTCAGCCGCCATTGGGCCGCAAAGCAACGCATTTCAATTTAAAAAGCGAATAATTACGAAAGTGTTGTATGTGTGTTTGCTATACGGTGTGGCCCATACAATGTGCGCCGCGTTTTAGTGAAACCTCTCCAATCTCCATAGATAATGTAGCTCTTCCGATAGAGAATGAGATAAGTCAGTCAGCAAGAATGAGTGATAAGATAACAACAGTGTGTAAAAAGACCCATGATAATGTAAGCGCTCTGAACATTAACACTGCGCAAAAATCATTGCTGGGATCACAATTTCAAGTCACAAGCCACAATTTTCTCGCCTTTGGCCCAATTTATTAGATGTCGGCTCAGTATGTCTTCTGCTTCCTTACTTCTCTATTACTGGTCATCTCAGCAGCCACCTTCTAGCTAGAGCTCAATATTACGTACTCAAGCATTGTCAGTAAGCTGATGATTGCCAGGAGCCATGGAGGTATTTAAAGTAAAGTTATAACATTTAACAAACATTTAAAACGTGAAGTGTGTATATGAAAACGTGTAAAAATTTGGAACTTTGACCTTCAATATCTCCGTAACTAGAAGGTATGGTCACTAAAAAATGATCGCAATGACGGGGAGAACAAGCTCCTTTCGGCTTCGTTAAGAGTGTTTTAGCACATGCACTTACTGGTATCGCTTGCAGTACTTTTAATAGTGGTGGTTTCCCTGTCTCCATGTGGTGATGTTGGAACCTCAGTGTGGGTTGGTGGTGGAACGTAGGGTATAAAAGTATTTTGTTTAAAGGTGATTATATAAGTCGCCGTCGTCGTTGTCCTCATCGGTTCGTTAGTTTCATGCACAACGGATAGACCTGTAATACATCATTTTATACAGTAAAATAAATATTAACTTCTTTTATGTCCCTATGTGTTCCTTTTTGATGACACATAATCTTTATAAGCACTAGAACCATTACAAAATACTCAAAATTGCCTATTTAGACCGCTGTCAACAGAGGCCTAGTGTACAAATTTGACAACTATTAATGAAAAATGAAAAACTTAGGGACACAGGATATAGCATTCTTATTCAGTTTGTGAAATATCTTTTAAATTCGTTGAATAGGAGAAAACAGTCGAGAGCCAAACCTCGAATTATGACTTTTTACTTAGGCTATTCAGTCGGATCTGCAGTTGTCCTTATCGCACCAATGTCGAAATCGCGCTCGCAGTGCGACAGCGATAGTTTCTTCAAAAACCTAATTTTCAAAAGTTTCTCCAACTGCATTTCCTCTTAAACTGGGCAGATGAATGTGATGTTATCATACTTACTGTTGTCACTCGCAGTTACTTTGTACTTGGTTGTATCCATGGTCTTGTGTGCAGTTGGTAGGTATGACGGCGAGAATGTATTTTTAAAAAAAGGGTCTAAAATAAGTCAGTCAGCAAGAATGAGTGATAAGATAACAACAGGGTGTAAAAAAATACATGACATCAAGCATTCTGAACATTAACACTGCGCAAAAATCATTACTGGGATCACAATTTCAAGTCACAAGCCACAATTTTCTCGCCTTTGGCCCAATTTATTAGATGTCGGCTCAGTATGTCATCTGTTTCCTTACTTCTCTATTACTGGTCATCTCAGCAGCCACCTTCTAGCTAGAGCTCAATGTAACGCACTCAAGCATTGTTATTATACTGATGATTGCCAGGGGCCATTTAAAGTAAAGTTATAACATTTAACAAACATTTAAAACGTGAAGTGTGTATATAAAAACGTGTAAAAAATTTGGAACTTTGACTTTCAATATCTCCGTAACTAGAAGGTATGGTCACTAAAAAGCTGATCGCAATGACGGGGAGAACAAGCTCCTTTCGGCTTCGTTAAGAGTGTTTTAGCACATGTACTTACTGGTATTGCTTGCTGTACTTTTAATAGTGGTGGTTTCCCTGTCTCCATGTGGTGATGTTGGCACCTCAGTGTGGGTTGGTGGTGGAACGTAGGGTAAAAAAGTATTTCGTTTAAAGGTGTTTATATGAGCCGCCGTCGTCGTGGTCCTCATCGGTTCGTTTGTTTCATGCACAACGGATGGACCTGTAATACATCTATTTATTATTTGTTTGACATGCAACTATTTATCAATTAATTTTTTCGATTAATAGTTTTTCTGTCAAACGATAATTTGGGCAAAGTTTCGTCGGATATGTGAACTTAAGAGGGCCCTTCCCAGTCCGTCTATCGTCATCGCGAGCATGGTCGAAAAGCTTGTTGTTTCATCCAGAGCCACAGCGGCGATGTTTTTTCAACTCCCCCGTCTCAGAGGGCCCCGACCCCGCACGAATCGTCTCTCGCGCACCTCATACCGCCTAATGCGACAACATTGAACGAAAAATAGTGTTCGAAAATTTCATAAACTTGTTCCAGGTGATACGTTTTTTTGAATAAGGCTTACAAGTTTGTGAAATTAATATTTGTCATTTAAAATCTCCATTACATTTGCAAGGTTTCTATCACAATGTTTTCTTTAGTTTTACAATTTATGAGTACAATATGAACGGCCAAAGTTTAGGTAAATATGTGTAAAATAGCAGATTATTAGAGGCTTATACTGAATTTGTTTCTCCAAAGTTTTACTTTTTGCTTTGATAGAAACCTAGATATAGTGCACAAGATACCTATCAGTAAAAAAAAATCAAAGATAGATGTGTTACCACGGCATAATCACGTAAGAGCGTTTGTATGAAAAGTATGACGGGTTGGCCGCTCTTAAGGTAATCGTGGCGCTTTCGACCGTCCACTATTAAACTGGGCAGATCAATGTGATGTTATCATACTTACTGATGTCACTCGCAGTTACTTTGTATTTGGTTGTTTCCATGGTTTTGGTACGTTAGACGGCGAGAGTATTAGTAAGTATTTTTTAAAAAGGGTCTGGAATAAGTAACCGGCCTCTCGGTCACGGTCCTCGACTTTGGTTTCACAATAATCTGAGGTTTGTTAGTTTCATGCACAATGACGTGTTAAGAAAGAATATATTTGTTGTTTATGATTTAAATTTGTAAACTGTGACATACTTGTGCACGTACGTACCTCCGCACTTGTTTTCTAAATCCACAACAATCTCACACCAGTGTGTTCTCAAGCATACCTCGTTATCTGTTAGAAACATTAAAACAAATGAAAGATCATCCGCTGAAAAACGAACATATAATTATGATGACTGACAATTAGTGACCGCTACTTAAACACGTGATTGTACTCATAATAACCAGTGATCGGAATAGGCTGACTATATTTGCCTAAACTTCGGAGAACAGAGACAGAAAGTGGAGACTTCCTTACGACTATATTTTTTTTTCCAGGATTCGGGAAAAATCTTCAGTAAGTTGAAAATAAGCTTTTTTTAAGATGTGTAAAGGCTATTTTTAACTAAACTTGCAATTATCAAATTTTCGGGATTTTCACGTAAAATCCCGAAATAAATATCTAATTTTTCCCGAATCCCGGGAAAAAAAAAATTGTCGTAAGGAAGTCTCCAATTTCTGTCTCTGTTCTCCGAAGTTTAGGCAAATATAGTCAGCCAATCACTGATAATAACAAAAAAAAATCCCAAAGAAACAGTTTTTTTTAATACTCATTCACTTTTATCACAATAACACAACAGTAACGTAATGTATGAAATTCGCGCGCGCGCGCCTGTGACCTATCAGCTGTTAGCCGCATGACGCCGTTCTGTCTCATTACTATCGTACCGTGCAACAGTGGGTAGTCAGAGCTCCCGCGTGGCTCGCAAGCCCGCTCCGTATTGCTCCGCTGTTGTGTTATTGTGATAAAAGTGAATGTATTAAAAATGTTTCTTTGGGAAAGTTGTTTGTTATCATGAGTACAATCACGTGTTTAAGTATCGGTTACTAATTACCAGTCACCCTATATAATGATCTAAACATACAATTAAATAAAGTCGTTTTTCGTGTGTGTCTATATAACCGCAATGTTCTTCTTAAATACGTAATGGACTTTTATGCGCTTTTAAGGACCTCTTGCTCAGCAGTAGCCCTTGCGACCACTACACCAACGAGGCAGTATATGTACTCGTATATCATAATATCATAACAGCTAATTATTTCTTCATTTCATACAATGTCCTGCTGTACTTACATTTGGTGCGCTTGGTGTTCTCTGAGGGTTGTGACAAATCTATTCCATTAACTATTCGTTCTGAGGAGCAAAACCCAGTACTTGTAAATAATTCCACTTCGATGGAAATTTTGGCGTTACTTAAAAGACTACGTAGTCGATAAAAACTTTCTTCGTTCGATTTTTGCAATTTCTTCTTCAATATGTTCTCACCTGGATGATGCAGAAAAACAGCCCTTATAATAATTATTTTTATTTTTATTGTTATTTTTATATTTTTAAATGTTTTTATAAAAAAATATTAGGAAGACAGTGAAGTCGACCATCGACTGTTATGTAGGATGTGCTCGGAGCGGTTTGCCACGTCAGCTGAGCGGTTCATTTTATTTACGGCGAGCGCACGTCGCGCTGCACAATGTGGCGTGGCTCGTGGACGATCCCGCCAACATTGTCATACAAAGCGAAGCTGTGGAGGGGCACCTTTACAAAGAGACAGTGTGGCCTGGCTAGCTTACCTGATACAAGTATATGTTTGATGTAAACCTGAGGGAATACGTTCACTGCTATGTTTTTTAAATAAATCCGCGTAGAAAAGATATCACCCTGCTGATACCCGAAAGTGAATACAGAACTCGTTTCAGGTTGGTTGACGCGAGATTTCCCTATAAACAAAAAACAGTTAATTTAATATTTTATAGAGGTATGCAAAGCAGGGATAAAGTGTTTTTGTATAGATGCTAATCGCGCTGATAACTCTGCTTACGCAATGAAGGATTGGCGTGATGTCAGGTGTGACACGAAGTTTGCATGAGGCGTGTACTGACGCCACATTATAATGTATATTTGTATGTTTATTTTATATAGGTATAATTTTGTTTTAAGTTCCAATTTCAATTTTCCTGTTATGTCTTTTCTACACTCTGTGTCTACATCTCTAATCCTACTTTCCTCTCGCAGGTCTGCTGGAAGAGATTTCTAATGAAATAAGCAGTACCTTTGTGCTCTTCTATCTTAATGTAATGTTTTGTTAAGTATGTGTATATAAATAAATAATATTTAGTTAAATGTTTGGTCAAGTTTATTCCGAGTTTTACAACGTTTACCCCTTGTACACGATGATTCAGACCATCAAACAGGACAACCTTTTTAAGAAAAATAGGTCGAAATAAATTGGACTATTCATAGTACGTCATTACGTCAGCCGATGCGATATTTTGTATGGGAGGTCCAAATTGTTTTTTCGAAATTATTTTTATTGCGTTTATTCTGTAAAACCCTGAGTGCATTACTATCATTGTGTCCACAACACTAGCTGAGCTATACAGGATGTAAGGGACAGCCCTCCACAAACTGATGGGGTGAATTCAGTATATCATACTAAGATGACCGGTACAAGAAATTATTTCAGGAATGTTATGGGAATTCAATAAATTTGATTTGTTTTATTCCCTCATACGCAATATATCGTCAACGTGGCAAAACGCACGTAGCGAACGGCAAGCGCGACGACGAGTACGATGAACTCTGTAGCTAGACAGGAAGTGAACAGCTGATTTCACGCGTCGTTCGTTAGACTATTTCAAAATTTTTGATTTTAGCAGTATTATTTACATAAATGGAGTGCTGCGTACAGGGAATGTAATTTTACATTGAAATAAAGGAACAGAAACAGAAAAAAAAAACCGATGGAATATGATTCAAAATAAGGAGCTGAATGCACCCTGTCAGTTTGTGGAGGGTTGTCCCTTGCCCCCTGTATTTTATTATATAATGGCGAAGCAACCTTGGTTACAGTGCCAAGACAATGTGAACCAATTATTGATGATGATGTCTGGTGAGATACAGGTATAAAGTTGTATAAACATCACAGGCAGCGCCACAAGTGTGTTCAGTGTAATATATAAAGGGTGTAAATAGACCCTTAACATAAAATAAAGGCACTTGTTCTCCCCGTCTTTGCGATCATTTTTTGTTTAAGACCATACCTGGGAACCTTCTACTTACGGAGATATTCCCCAATATCTCCGTCAAAGTACCAACTTTTTTACAAGTTTTTTTTTAAATACATGTTTTTAATGTAAGATTTTTATTTTACACACCTCCACGACCCCCGTACTATTCAATCCATCCATCAGCACAATGCTTTGAGTGCTTTCCATCGAGTCCTACCTTAAAACGTGATTTTTCACCCCAAAAAAAGAAGTCGATTCTCAGCAATAATTTTCGCGTCAAGTTACTTAGTTTGATGTACAGAATGCTCGGTTGACGGATAAGTGAAGGGTCTGTTTACACCCTGTATATATATGTATATATATATGTGTATTAAATTCATTTAATCAGGTAATTACACCCATCGCCATTTATCACAGTATAATCACACTTCAAACAAGTATTTATAGCATACATACAATTTAGAGAAAATAAAATAAATTACAATACGCATAGAATTGACTGAACTACAATGACATACAATTAAAATTCACTCAACTCAATTGAAATTAATTAATTAAATTAATTATAGCTCTTAAGGCAGTCCATCTATTCATTGTTTTCCATCGGCAAAAGTTGATACCACTTACAATAATCCATCTCGTTAGAACACGACGTACAGTCGCGCACGGACACGGCTGCATCGCATGCTGCGTTCAACCACAACATCACTGCAACACTTAATAATGTTGTTTGCATTTTAATGTTATTGAAATAAACTATGTAACATTTACGTTAAAAAACTTTTAGCGACACTCTATTTGAATTATGATTGACATATAAATATAGGTACGTGCGTGCACCCATAAGTACAAAACAAAGAGAAATCAGAGGCAAAGTGGGTTTGTTGTCCTAGTGCTTAAGAACGAATATTTCCTCTTAATATTAGTGACAAATTATGTGGTTAATTATAGCTTATGGTATTAAAATCTGCACAAACAACCAGTGGCGTAGCTAGCATGGGTGGCATCCGTTGCGGATATTGTAGGTGTCACCCCAAAAATCAATAAAAAATTAAAATAAAAGTAATAAATCAAGGTAACGTTCAAGATTGAAAAGGAACGGTACATCTAACGTCACCTGCACCTTCCTACATCGAAAGGACTATAGTGGCGGTTTTGCAATCTGCCACAGTTTTACGAAATTTTATAGGTGGCACTACTAATGTTCACGGTTCGGTGCGGGCCGCCCCCGCCGCCCCCCTCCCCCCCAAGCTACGCCACTGCAAACAACACAGAGTGTGGGGTCGACAATATGACAGGAACTGAGAACATATACAATACTAGTTGCGGGGAGTGTTTTGAAACCATCGCCCATAACATGTTAGAAACTTGGGATATCAAATGAATTACGTTCCCAAATCACTACATAGTATAAAACAAAGTTGCTTCCCGCTGTCTGTCTGTCCCTATTGCAGAGTTACCTCTGCATTTTAGCCTTTTTAGTAAAACCTCAACGCCAAATATTTTTTCTTTTAAATTGTCAACTCTTTATTCAAAATTAAATATTTTTGACACATGGTGGAAGCCAGATTTTTCTTTAATTGGTGCTTTGACTTTCATAGAAATAGTCTATCTTTCGAAATATTACACTCAAATTTGCAATATACATAATAACAATAAGTTAACAGATTTACAGTTAACAGATTATCTGAATAATGGCCATGGTGCCCATAATTAATTATGTATAAGTGAACATTTTTCCTGGTACGTATTGTTAATTTTTGATACTTCTGTTGCAAAGTCCACAAGCTCTGTCCTTAAACTGGTTTATCTAACCAAATTTTTAATTTGTCGTAGGCATCGAACCAGTGAGTTAAGGTCGGGTTTTTGACCTTCTCCGTTTACCCCATACATTTTGAAGAGATTTGCTTCGGAGGATTTTTCATCTTACGGTTCAGCAATTCAACCCGTCGGGACACCGAGAACCGAACGGAGTTGATCTGCTCAGCGGAATATATACCTACTTTGGATACACAACGTGAAATTTTGTCCTTATTAACCTATTTCTTTCTTCCTAAACTTTGACGTGATTTTTTATATTATTGGCCCAGACGAGAAACTCAAGAAATAATCAAATTTTATTTATTAAAATTACATATTAATAGCAAAATTTTTATGTAAATATAATATTTCCTTTCCATTCTATTCAATTATAAAAGATTTTTTTATCTTCGGGAAGCTCCTCCAAGTAAATAATCTTACCTTTTTTCTCTCCTTTTAACAACCTATTTTTATCATGAGCACTGATTTTTTGTCTACAAGTTTCCTTTTTTATAATATTCTATAATCATTTTATTTAATCTTTATTTTATTAAATTGTTATTTAAAAAGTGAAGTTTTGGAGCCTGTTTTATTTCCATTACTCTACACTATGTATGCTTAGATTTTTAAAACTCTAAGCATACAATATAGGGACAGACAGCGGCCACCACGAAGGAGATAGCGGGACGAGCTGGATGTCTTCCTTGAGAATTGGAAAGAAGTATCACAGAATCGTGACCCTTGGAAGCAATGGAGGGAGGCCTTTGCCCAGCAGTGGGACAATATGGGCTTACTATAATAGAAAATAATAATAATTACAATTATAACTTTTTGAAAACACGGAGCGGACGGTTTTTTTAATGTATCAAGTAAGAAGATGCGCAAAACTCAAATAAATTGTTTTTATTACGAGAAGTTTAGTTATATGTAACTAGCTTCTCCTCCCGGATCTCCTGCCCTGGTACACACACAAGGTCAAATTAGCTAGCGAAACTCCAGATTTCATGGTAGTATGCATCTAAGGAGATAGTATACCAGAAAGAAATAAAGTAACTATTTCGAAAGAAAATAAATACATAAATAAAAAGAAAAACCTTATCTAAGTTTGCAATCAGAGCTCTGTATCAACAGAATTTAAAGTGTTCAAGACAAACTTATCATCAGTACGAAGATACATTCAACGACATCTATTGAACCAAAATGGTGCTAATGAACACGTTTTTTTTTTCGGATGTGAAATCATCAAATGACCTTCCCGCTCTGGGCGGAGCGGAAGGGAGTGTCAGACTTGTACTGACTAAAACCCATCCATGTTCCTTCTTTGCCCTTTGTGTTCCAGGGCCACGGTATCTCTTTCGAACAGTCCCGCAGCCCTGGCAGGCATCGGCCCATGCGGACCCCTACGTGGTTGCTGACATCTCTTTGAGGCGCGCGTGGAACACGAACGCGCCGGCTAATAAATACGTGTGCTAACTATTATCTCAGTAGTGACCTCCTTCTAGAACATCATCTCCCACCGTTTGGTCTTCCCCAACTGTCATACTTATAACAAAATAGTTTCATTCATTTATTTTATACTTTTCCAAAAATAACCAGGTGCTAGTCTCAATGACGACTGTGTTACATTAGAGTTCGTTCTTCGTTGTTCGTTCGTCATCTGAAAATTCGTTGTTCGTAATAAAGAACATCACACATACAGGTGACCTGTTATTGTACGGGCCCACATATGACTTGAATGGGCGAAGCTGTTCCCATCATGACCGCTTTTGTTGTTCTTACAGATAATGACGTGTGTTTAAGATTCACTTCATCTTGGTATTTGGAGGTGGACCTGAGAATCGTATTACTACAATGTTCAGGTAAGCGTTAAGATACCTCAGAAGTCTATAAAATTCAAGTATACATAGTTTTAATTTAACTGAGACAGTAGACAGTACCTTCTATTGATTCGGGTCTCCCATCGGAACCCGTAGAAGGTACCGGATAACATTCTCAGGAATCATTCGATAATTTTTCAAGAAAAAACGATCAAAATATCTACATATTGTTTTGGTCAACTGTGTAACTCAGTTTTGTATAAGGATCATTTTTGCTGTATCACAAGAAAAAATCTGAAGAAATCATTTGCGATTGCTATATTAACATAATGGATTCAAGCAATAAAATAATGATCGTCTGCATTGCAGGTGATAATAAAAAAAATGAAAACATCGACCCACGAAGACATGAAAACGATCGATTCCCGAGTTGCAGTTGGAGGTAGATGAAATGTACAGTGACAGAATCAAGATTGCTATAATTATCAAATATCTTATTAACTTAGATGATTTGACCTAACAGTAAGCATTGACATCCAACGAGGCAATGCCACCCGCAGTTTGGTGTCACCAGTCAGCGATGCGAAGGCAAATTCCGACGCCATCTTTTATTTATTTTTTACTACGGATATTTTATCGTTTTTTCTTTTATAAACAAGATATTTAAAAACGCCCTGTTCGATCCGTGAGGGTATTATTAGGTATCGAGATTAGATTTTATTTATAAAATCTAACCTATTCTATTAACTAAAAATTAATTAAAAACTATTCTTATTTTATTTTTTGTTTTTATTTATATTTTTTTGTTTGGATAACAAGTAAAAATAAACCCCGATGAAAATTAAACAAAATGAGGAAACTGACATGGCAACACAGGTGCGCGGCCGGCGACTCTCCGTTCGCTTCTAGGGTTAATTGTCGATCGATCACACTTATGCCGAAGATGGTGTTGTCACATTTTCAAAGCTTTTTTTAAATTTAGGGAAATGGTGGTAATTTGGGACAAAAATAATGCATTTTTTTCATTAGTATTTTTTATGAATATTTTACGTTTCTTTTTTTAATTGGTAATGTAATTGGTACACTTATATGCCCCTTTCTGATCGGAAAGGGTTTTTTTAACATATTGTAAAGATAGTGTATACTGTAATATATACCAGAACGTTACATAGCTATTATTTGAAAAAGAATGCTGTAAATATTGTCGCTATGTATAAAAGAGGATTATAAAAGTAGTTAACTATAAGTTTAGCTTTAATTTATTATTTCCTTGATTGGTTTTAATACATATTAGTTATATTTTTAAATATTCTAATATAAAACAATATAAAAAAACATTTGAATTATAAAAAATAGTAGCCCACCGGCATCGGGAACAGGGTCCGAGCTACCGGTGGTCAGGGCCCTCGAGAGAAACCTCCTAAGGAGACGCGCCGTGTCCTTTACTGCTAATAATTTATTATAATTATTATGTTTGTTTCATAGAGTAGGTATGATGGAAGAGATTTTCATAGATACTAGTGGTTTTATTTTCGTAATAATTGTTTTTTTTATTATTTTTTATTTATAACCAACTTATACTTACAGTTTACACCATACATACAAGTTATTGGTAGAATATAAAAATCAGAATAAAAATAGTAATAAAATTTGGAATTAAACAATATGGTAGACGTATAAATGTGTGAACTGCCACGTTAGTCTAATGGACGTAAGCGGGAATGGTCAGCATGAGGCGTCGCTTTGATTCCCAGGTGGGACAAAGTGTTATTAGGTTTTTCTATCAGAAATATCTCAGTAGCAGCCACGGAGTCAGGGTTGGTACTCGTTTGATAGGCCCTCGCCTCCTACTACATGGAACTTAAACATAACTAGCGAAATGTAGGTGTACTATTATTTACACCCTCGCCTAGCCCTTCGAGGATTACAGGCGTGGTGTTATATTATGTTCCTTTTATTTCCTTTATTAATTTCTATACAAATTAATTACATTTTTAAATATTCCTTAGAAAAAAACAATATAAAAAAACATTTAAAATAAATATATTTTTTTTTAATAAAAAAAAAAAAAAAAAGAAATTCCTTTTATTATTGTTACCACTTCTATTACACATATAATCACAAGCCAAAATGTTATGGAATAATATGTCGGTATTATTTAACAATTTATAAGCAAATAATAATAAGTTGGTATAAGGTTGTTATTTGCATGTATCGGTGGCGTACTAAGAAAGGTTTACACTAAATATCTGTTTTTAAAACCTAAAAACGGTTAAAAAATGTTTTGTTGAATTCCTGCACACAAGTCCAGCCTCCTTGCTTCACTCTCTCACAGCTCCGAAGCTCTCTTCTTTAGCTTCGAATACAAAATGTTGTCAGATTATAACTTATTCGTCATAGCCTTGTCCCAACAATATTGTGTTTGGGTTGCAGTCTGACCAGGCGCGGCTGCCTGACTTAGCAACTGACTACAGGTGACCGACGGTGTTCAATACCATCCCATCCCAGCACAGCATGTTTATTTTTTACATTTTAGTGAGAATGTAACTCCCCAACTATCTCTGCATATGTCGATTCCTCATCATGTCTTGGTAATTGTGTGTTTTCGTGTACCAAGCTGAGATCTGCGTATATAACTTCATTTGCGGTGACCTGGAAAACATACGGATACTATCAATTTATTTTTAAAATCTTTAATTCCTGTCATGCCTTCTACACTTCTTTATAATGGTACGTTTACGTTAATAGTGTAAAGGGAGCCGGGGGGGAGCCGGTACAGTAACGATCTTCTTGTCAATAAGCAGCTGCACGAAGGCTGTGCTGATGGTTAAGTTCGGCGTCAGCAGTACAGAGGTATAAGGAACAGAGAGTAAAAGGTGTCATCCTCGTTCTGCATTAAAAAAGGAGGATCCTCCGACAGGCGTCGTGTCAGACTGCAGTGCGGTGGCAGACTGGGTAGTCTGTCGGCTGAACAGATACAAGCCCGAGATGTGACGCAGTTGGTGACGGCGACAGAGGGCAACGGCGAGCGCTAAAGTCATATGCGAGTTGAACTGTGCGAGTACACAGTACTCTAGTACAGGTACTTAAAAACAGGGTGTGGCTTTATTAAGAGTCTGACAGACCTCTGAAACTGTGACCGCGGCTAACCTATCCTAGCTTACACCTTCTGATAAACAATTGTTATAATATAACATAACACTTACGTGAGTATTCAGTTCCAATGTGTCCACTGGGCGTGAATTTTGATTAGAATGTTTTTTGACACATAAATAAATGACTAATATTATAACACACATCACTATCACGGATGGTATCACGTATATAAACACACTGATTGGGGGAGCTAGCTTTGGACTCGCGGTACTTTCTGAAAGCAAAATGAAAACATTTCTTTTCACAATAGAATGGAAAAAGTAATACAAGGACAATACAATATTGAGTTCCTGGCGGTTAAGAAAGCTGGTTTCATATTCTTGATAGAAGCTGGAAAACAATTGGATGCTCTATGATCAGAAATTGCCATTACGTAGTTAGCAAGTGCTGTGAATAATGTTCAGGGCCCATGGATGACGACACTTAAATGTGCAATCGAACAAAGCGATTGGTACCTAAACACTTCACGGCTTTACAACTATATTGAGGGTGTACTGAATGTCTTATTGACTCTTAGAAGTCTATTTGGTGTCGCGGATTTCGCCAGACTTACAAGTCTCCATGAAATAGTATGCGCTTCGGTAACCGTCGTCGTCTATCGTTGAATATACGATGACATCGAATATCGAACTGTTACAACCATTCCTTTGCAATTATTAACAAAAATATAGATTAAAGACCCCATGAAATTCTAAAAGCCTTTTGAGTGACAGCTGAAAATTTGCGACAGAAATAGATAATCTGACAAAGGGAAACTTTATACAAACGCGAAATGATAGTTGCACTACTATAAAGCGTGGCAGGAAAAAACTCAAAGCTGTTTCGTCGGTGGGGAGTTAGGCTGCATTTCCACCAGAGATGTGTGAGGTAGCTGGGTGGTGCGAGGATAGGTAGCTGGGTGGTGCGGGGATAGGTAGCTGGACGGTGCGGCGATGCGTAGCGAGGCTGTGGAACGGTGTGAGCGTTTCCACCAGAGATGTGCTAAGCCGCTGAGTAGTGCTAGGATGCGTAGCCACGCTGTGAAGCGGTGCGAACATGAGCTGTGCGAGGATGTGTAGCAGGCTCCTTTTTCACGCGCGTCCGTCCTTAGCACACATCGCTCGCAACACATTCCTCGCACACATCCCTCGCACACATCCTTCCCTTGTTTTGTATGTACAAAAACCTCGCTCTGCTGAGCCGTTTTCACCACAGCGAGGCTAGGTAAACGAAGTGATTCTATTGGTTCTTAAAAAACACGTGCCTCGCTACGCATCCTCGCAAATCTCGGAAACGCAGCCTTACTGTGTAGCGCGACGTTTGTGCTAATTTGAAAACACGAGGATAACCGAAGCGCATACTTTTTCTGGTTTTACTGTACCTGTGTTCACATGATATAACAAATCCACTTCGATCACACAATACTGTGATGTCGTACAAATGTTGTTATCTGTAAAAAATTAACATTTCATTGATGTTGCACGTCGGCTCACGGCTAAGCTACGCACTTGTATTTACACGTGCGAAGCTTAACCGTAGATAGCTTCGCTTCGTATGACAATACAGACGAGCTCGTCTACTGCGAACCACGCCTATGTACTTTTCGCCAACAAATGAACCTCGCAGCTTAACGTGGCAAACCTCTTCGTGCATATATGATCGACACCGTGACTTTTTAATCGTCTTACAACGGCAGCCCACTTCATGTATCTAATGACTACTAAACATTCATTAAAAAAAAAAGGTATTTATGAGATTTAAATAATTTAAAAATAAAAATATTATTCAGTATTATGACACATGACGTACTCGTATACGTATGTTCTCTCGTTTGACACGTAAACATCATTAACAGGATGTTTCATAATTGTATTCTAATGTTTTATTTCTTTTTCTTTGTATCTATTATGGTAGGTAAAAAAAAATCGCGCCTAGAGCTATTTTGTGGGGGTACATTGAGTGGGCCACCACAGGGTTAAAAAGTCATGGTGTATATAAGAAGACATTACGCTTACTTTTTAGTTGTATTGTATGATTTATCATTTGCTTCGATGAAGGAAAATATCGTGAGGAAACGAGCATGCTGGAGAGACATTTCTCGACGCCTTGTAAAATCAAGTCAGAGACATGGGCAGCATAAAAACTCTGAAATCAGGTTAGGCACTAACCACACGAAAAAGAAAAAAACGCCTGTTTTTGCCAAATAGGCATAAAATACGGAGGTGTATAGTAGTACTCCACATTTAGTCATTTATTTTCAGATTCATAATTTTATAATATCGAGCCTAAGGGAACATTTTGGCTCTAGGCTGTTGCAGACATTTTTCTTTTGGAAAAACTCAAGGTTTTTCCAGGCCCTGGGGTTGAACTCGGATCTCCGAGCTCTGCAGTCCCTTTTGCGGCCACGAGACCACTGTGATTCATCAACTTAATTTAGTATACATACGTACATAACGTGTCATTGGCCTCGTGCGGTAATCTTGTCCCTTTTACAATTCGTTTTCTTCTACGATGGTCAATTGTTGTATTTAGTTCTAGATCAATGACTATTTCGTCGAAGTTCAAAGTACGCCGTATCTCAAAATACTGGCGGCCGACTTTATCAGATATTTTCGGCAATTCTTTCTTGCCGACATCTATAAAATATAATAAGAAAATATTATGTCTGTATTATCTTTTAGTAATATCTGAGTAGAACGTGTTGCTGGCGTTTAAAGACGTTTATTTGCCAGAAAACACAAACTCACCCGGTGGATATTGCACATACAAGTCTGCGGACACATTCGGATCTTCATTTCTAAAATATATGTGCATAGATAAGACATCACCTATGTGATAACCAAATCTGAATACATCTCTCGGTGCAGGTTTCGTGTGACTTCCATCTGAAAACAATACACAGAATTATTGAAAATCAGGGTTATACTAGAGCATATTAGCTTATTTAGAACATAACGACTTGGAGTCCAAACTCGTTTAATTTGCTTGATACTGCGACAGTTCTAAAGACGAGAAATTCCTTCTGTGCCAAGATGTGCCGTTGTGTGAGATGCCGGACACTTTTGTGTTCTCGACACAAAAGTGTCCGGCGTACAAGATCGCGAGATTATGGTAGAGGAGCCCAGAGGGTTTTTCAGCAAGCTCATCCAGCGTCGAATAAGAACGCTAAAACTATATTTGAAAAGTTTCAGACAGGAGCTCTTTGGGCAGGAGTACAATTTTCAAAACTTCTCGAAGATATTGTGGCGCTTCACTAGATTTGAAGAATCTGACTTTTATCATCATCTGCCCAGCCTTTTCCCAAACTACGTTGGGGTCAGCTTCCAGTCTAATCGGATGCAGCTGAATACCAGTATTTTACATGGAGCGACTGCCTATCTGACCGCCACAACCCAGTGCACCGAGTACTACGTAGTCCTTGGTAAGACTTGTTATCAGACTTTCGGAGCTTTCACTACTCGTAACGACTGTAGAATCTGAAATTGTGAATATAATTTCTTTTTTTTTTGTAATATTCATAACTGGCATAGTTTATTCTCTCTTAAAGTGTTCCTGCTCCCTGACAGCGATATATCCTATGTAGAAAATCCTTTAAATATCAGAATTCAAAATGTCAGAATCGTACCCATTAGTTTATGAAGAACACTCTCCATTATTTAGAATGTAAGAATCCGATTTTCTTTTGTTCAAAACCGTAAAAAGAACTGAAAGATGATATTATAGGTTATGGCGCTTTCCCCTAATAGGTATATTCGTGGGGACCTACTGGGTACTGTTAAATACTAATTAGTTTGAAAATATATTAAATATTTCAATATGTCCGTCAAAAGTAGGTAGTAGGTACTTACAAAACTCATATCCATGATAAACATACACTTTCACGTCCGTAGCTACACTGATAGTTAATATTAAAAAGAAACAAATGATCGTCTTCATATTTTCGACCAAAACACACTATTTAATTTGTATGAAAAGTAAAAGTTATGTTTAAGTGATACTCGTATTAAGTCAACACTACGAATGATGTACAAAACAGAATTATAACAATATTGGTTCATTGTAGGTCTCACGAACGAATATTCAGTTGCACTATTAGTTACCTAGTACAGTTTCCTCCTACTATAAGTAACAGTACACTGAATGCTAAGCGGTCGCGATAAAAGGTAGGCGTGGTTGGTCAACAGAATTCGTTATTTTTCTAACCTGTCCGTTGATCTAGTGGTACTAACGCGGAAAATTTAGCAGGAGATCAGTTCCCGGGTCGGCCAAACTGTTGTTGGCTTTTCCATAACAAAATTCTCAGTAGTATTCTCGTATGATTTCTCAGTCGGTTACCGCTCGTTCAGCTCTATATTTCATGGTGGAACTCTGGCGATCTCTCGAGGACTAGGCGTGGTATTTTTCTGCCTGTATGTTCTCAATGTAGGAATATCAAAGGAAAAAGGAAATCTCTTGGATGCTTCGGGACGCTGATGCCCTCGGAGCGACGTTTCGATGCCGGGAACGCAACATCTGCTTATTGAAAATATGACGTTCATTCCCTGACAGAGTAACATAAACAAAACATCACGAATGGCCCGGGCTTTCATCCTTGAAGGGTTAGGCAGAGGTATACCCAGATTCCGTGGCTGCTACTGACAAAATTCCTGACGGAAAAACCCAATAACACTTTGCCCGACCTGGGAATCGAACCCAGGACCATCACCAGGCGTCTCGCATTCAGCGGATCCCTGCAACCTTCACCAGGTCTTCGGTCCACCTAGCGGGAGGCCTTCCAACGCAACGTAATTAATTAATTAATCCTTCCTTACTAATTATTAGCCGGATATAAAGCTGTAGACAAAATATTTTTTTACAAGGCATTAGAGCAACCTTCTCTCATAGATTACGTTCAATTTTTCTTCTTAATGAGTATGAGATGGTAAGTGTGGTAGATTCAGAACACGCCGCGAGTCAGCGAGGCAAGACTTGAGGATCGATGCGGACGGAAACAAGCGACGCAAGCGTGTCTCTTGACTCAAGCTTAATTGCAGCCATTCCAGCCAATCGAGGAGCCCTATGATCATCTTTTTGTGATCCTGGTAACTTTGGCCGAGGACAAACTAGTTTGACCTGACCCTGACAAATATTAATATCGAAACTAATATAATAAAGTTTGTTTGTTTAAACGCGCTAATGACGCAATATTTTTGCATTTGGTAGCCCTATTCTTGAGCAAGGTTTTACGAATTTTAACATCACGCTACTACCTTTAGGAGCTGAGGAAAAAGAAAAACGGCAGGTGAATCCAGAGGGCACAGCTAGTGTTAGTTAGTGCCTTTGAATCATGAATATTATAAACAGCTCCAATTGTATTTTCGACTGTTTTTTTCCTGTTCGCACTCTGACTTTGTTGCATCAATCCTTAATAAGGAAAACATTTAGATTAGGTACTATTTGATAATTGTTAAGGAGGTCTGAATATTGTGCAGTCAAAGCAAGAACATATTATACTCATAATGAAACTCGGCTCTTAATATTTATTCATAATTTGCGACTTAGTGTAGTGTTTCTACTACAAACAAAGCAGGCGGAGGTCATGACAATAACAGGAGAATATTATTACAGGATAAATTATCAACATAATAATTTGAATATTAATAAATATTGTGTTAATTCATACATAAAATTAAATACAGCATTTAAACCGGTGCAGAATTTAATAGCAGTAATTAGTGTGAATATTAATTTAGAGTGACACAACAGTTACAACCAAACACAAACGTGTCCTTAAAATAAAATAAAAAATATAAATTTGTGATAAATAGTAAATATGAATTCTGTGATCGTTCATATTTGTGTGATTTTTGTAACCGTTCTGGTAGTTCACTCGTCACTTCGCTCTGATTGTAAGTTATTTTGACCATTTCAATGTTTTTATTTATTTTATTTCTCTTCTTTTAAAGATAACCTCCGCCTCGTTGGTCTAGAGGTCACAAGCGCGTTTGTTGAGCATGAGGTCCTGGGCTCGATTCCCGGGTCGGGCAAAGTGTTATCGGCTTTCTCCATTGGGAACATCTCTGTAGCAGCCACGGAGTTTGGATTTGTGCCCGGTTGGTGGCAATAGGCTCGCCCCTTATTACATGGGACATAAAATATAACTATTAGGTACACCTCTGCCTATACTTGGTTTATGGTTTAAAGATAAAATAACTTGGTATTTGATAAACATTTTTTTCCAATTGCCAACGTGCAATGGAGTACAGCATTCTAGGCGTCAAGCTATCCGACCATAAACGCAACACCACACTGCGCTCCAAAACAAATTACTGACGTTGCTCAAAAAGCCGCTAAGCTGAAGTGGGCTTGGGCTGGCCACGGGGTATGAGCTGTGGGCTCAACATACCCTAGAAAACCTAGGAACATACCGTAGAACAGCCGATTAAAAAAATTAAATGGCTGCCATTCGCGGGGTGTTATAAACAGTAGTTATAAACGTGAATTTGTCGATAGAAATGAGTGTATAATATGCCCTCAAAGTATCGGTAACAGGTAGTAAAAAAAACCCATTGTATACGTAAAAAAATGTTTTTTCAACCCTCAGTTACATGTGTGGAGGGCCTCCCCTACATTTTTTTTTCATAATTTCACTTTTTTTGTGTAACGGTTCATTGAAAAACACCTGCACTCTAAATTTCAACTGTGTGGTTCCAGCAGTCTCCGAGTAAAATGGCTGTGACATATGGACGGACAGACAGACAGATAGAATCTATAAGGGTTCCCTTTTAGGGTTCCGTAGCCGAATGGAAAAAAACGGAACCCGGAAGATTAAGACAAATCTATAAGGCTAAAGTCCCATATCTCAAAAACTAAACATCAAAATGTAGTTTTTGATTACATAGACTTTTTCATCAAAATGTAGCAGTAACTTTGTTTTTCACAAATTTAGTTTTTTTTGTTAGCCTGTTTGAGTGTCCCACTGCTGGGCAAAGGCCTCCCCTTTCCCCTTCCAAACCTCTCTGACCTGTGCGATATCTGGCCATGTTCGTCCCGCAAACGAGATCAGATCGTCACCCCACCTTCGCCGCGGTCTACCTCGACGATGATTTCCTCCGACAGGCGTCCAGTGGGTGACGATCGTTGCCCATCTCTCCGGGCGCATTCGTGCTACGTGGCCAGCCTACTCCCACTTCAGCTTGACTGTTTTTTCTCCAACATCTGCTACTTGAGTAATGGAGCAGGGTAGTGTTTCTTACGCGATCTGTCCGCTTAACACCTATTATGCTGCGCTCCATTGCTCGCTGGCAAATCTTGAGTTTGGACTTCTGTTGTTCAGTAAGAGCCTTCATAATATTTTTATTAAATTGTTTGGTGCTACGGGACCCTGTGTGCGTGTGAGTGCGACACGCATTTGGCCGGTTTTTTGCCATTTGGCAACAGAGCCCGAAAACCGAGTGATAAGCGTCAGTCAGGTAAAAACTACAGTTGTATCCAATAACCAATACTGTACTGTACTTTTGGTTTATTTTGTTTTTAGGTACAGGTCAAGGAGCAGTACTGAGTGCGCCATTTAATTTCAGTTACCCCAACTGGGAGGATAATAAATTGAAAGTGAAGGTCAATTTGAAGAATATGTCTCCTGATGTAAGCTATACAATTGATAAAGCTTGGATTCATGAAACAGGTACTTGTGGTGACTACGGAATAATAGAAACCCTTTATCTTCCATTGGGTTTAGTAACATGATTGTTCATCATCTGCCTAGCCTTTTCCCTACTATGTTAGCATTTGTTAGGATGCAGCTGAATACCAGTATTTCACATGGAGCGACTGCCTGTCTGACCTCCACAACAAGTTAGTACTAGGTAATACGATATCCGTTGGTAAGACTGGTTGTCAGACTTTTTGGGCCACTGACTACCTTTAACGACTGTCAAATATCTACAAATGACAGCCGGGACCAACGGCTTAACGTGCTTTCCGAGGCATGGAAGAAACTCGGTATGTAATGGGTGGTCACGCATCCACAGACCAACCTAGGCGAGCACGGCCTAACATCGGCTAAAGATCCATCCGAGCGGCTATTATTATTTAGCCACGACCTCCTCGAGTAACATCATTGTTATGAAGAAATTATTCTGTTGCTGGCCAGATAACTATATTTCAAAACATAAAATGAACACAAAAGCGTTCCCTAATGTAAAATAATAATAATAAAAAATACAGAAATAAGTGGTTGTTACAAATTGTATCGATATAGGGAGCGCACTATAGCGCTCGGTACTCTCCCCACTCACAGATGTGATGCTGGAGTTACAGGCGAATGTTACCGGTAAAGGAGTGCCTCAAAGTAGAATCAGATGATTTGTTTCACAAACAATATATGTGTCGGATATGTCAGGATTTACTCCGTTAGGCTCGTACATCTTGTGGGCAGACGATGGGTTTCGTGCTTATAAAACACACTGGGTGCGATACACTGTTTTAGCAAAACTACGAATTACTTGAGATTGCAACTTAACACAATAACACGGGGCACAATGAATCGGGTACACTGCCAAGATGTCTCAACTCCACCGCGATCCGACACTGACTGTCACCCTCGCCTCGAGCTGGACATCAGGGCTCTGCACAAGCACTCAGTGTTGTCACCACTGCCACTGGCGCGCTTTCCAATTCATTTTGTGTCCGTACTAATGACCGGATCCGACATATTTATTATGATACAATTTTTTTCAGTATGATAAAACAGTCTTTTTTTTATGCGTTAATGTGAGTATCTGTTCCTTAAAATAATTTACAGGTAAGAAGAAGAAAAAAATGAAAACAAAATCAAAGACAATATGGACTCTTAAGGAATATGAAAAAAACCAATGTATTGACGTCAAGAAAAAAAAAGTCGAACATATAAACATGATTACAATCTACTTAGCATTAGAAACGAAAGCCGGATGGTGTAAGAACATTACAATCTTAGAAGGGAAAGCATTCTATACAAATTACCAAGTCATTTCAGAATATGAACGTAAGGACATTTTAGATAATTTCATCAATTTTATGTGTTTATTAGAGGAAGTCTGAAAGTATGGTAAGGCACCTGTTACAGAACAATTGAAAGGAAGTCGTTTGTCTTGGTATGGACATGTAATGAGGAGGGATGAAACGCATGTGACTAAAAGAGTAATGGACATGAATGTTGAAGGATGGAGAGGGAGAGGAAGGCCAAAGAAAAGCTGGATGGATTAAGACTGATATGAAAGAGAAAGGAGTAAATGATGCCGTGACGTCTGACAGGGGAGAATGGAAGAAGAAAACGTGTTGCGCTGACCCCAATTAGAATGAGACAAGGGCAGGAAGATCAAAGAGCCTCAAATCTCACATCATGGCACTAATAAATGACAATTATTGACGTGACAACATCTTATAATTCGATGGAGCAGGCTGCACGCACGAAAAAACATGACGTATGCGGCGTTACCTCGCTCTGAGGCGTTCCATAAAACAATTGCTCAACGCACATTCATTTTTTGAAAAATGCAACCATTCCATCTATGACGTTGTCACGTTCAACTATCGTCAGTAAACCGACTTTACAGACAACCGATTTTTTTTTTTCATTAAGTTTTATTTGCATTGCGCCGGTTTCAGTTTATTGTTATGTAAACTGACAATCTGTCCGTATATAATAAAAAAAATTACTATTTACCTATTTACTACTTGTTGGTGTTCTTACAGGCAACGATACATGTTTACAAAGTCAACCCTGTACAATTCTGGTGGACCTTGCAAATGAATGTATAGGTAGGTAAACCTTTTGATATTTTACAGAATATTCGAATTCATAAATGTATGAAATAAAAAACACCACAAAACAGTAAAACTTACTCATAAAAAAATAATTAAAGCTGGCAATGCTGCCAGTCTTCTGGGCACGTCTCCAGATGACAGCGATGCGGAGGAGTACTTTGACGCCTAAGTGTCTCATTGTCGTCGTTTTTTAGATGTTTATTTATATTTTCTTACTTTTAGTCTTATTTTATCATTCGTTTAGTTCAATTTGTAGTCTGCATATCTATACATATAATAAAATCGTAGACTTTCCGTGTCTGTACATTACATATTTTTACAAGAAAATCACTGGAAGGTGCTAGAAATAAGTAGTAGAAAGTAAAAAAATATTTTTTTAAATTTTTGTCTGTTTGTCGGTTTGTCGGTTTGTCGGTTTGTCTGTTCGTTTGTGCGCGCATCACATAAAAACCCCTCATTGTATTCAAAATCGAAATATTACAAAATAAGAAGCATTGTTCTGGGTATTATTTAGCGTTTATTTCATCAAAATCGACCAACAGACGCAAAAGATATTAATATTTAAAATTTAGTTGGTAACCTCATGCGCGATTGATATGATAAAAATAATTTACGTAAATAGGTTTTAGTTTCGCCAATTGTGAACCGATTTTGATGATTATTTCTTTGTTTGGAAGAATATTATTTCGCGATGGTCCCATTTTTTATTTGGTGAAGATCTGATGGTTATCTTCGGAGATATCAATGGAACTCTTCAATAATAGACAGCAAATCTGTCGTGATTGCTGCAATCGCTTAGATGTTTATTGTTTACACAACACCATAACATAATATCGCGCCTGTATGCTCTGAGGGGCTACGCAGATGTGTACAGTGCACCCACATTTTGATAATTAGGTATGCTCAGTTCTATTTTGTTGGGGATAAGCCTATTACCATGACATGTATTGTTAACGGTTATCTAATGTTTCTCCAAAACTCCTTTGACAATTTTTAACCGACTTCAAAAAAGGAGAAGGTTTTGAAAATTATTTTTTTATTCGAAAGTCTATACTCCTGATGTTTTGTTTTTTTCCCATTGTCATCAAGTCAGAATCTGATGATGGGGTCCCAGGAAAATTAAGGGCAACCCTCAAATTTTATGGGCATTGATTGATACAATATACTTCCCATGTGGTCCCATGGTCATCAGGTCAGGATCTGATGTTGGGATCCTGGAGAAATCAAGGGAATTTTGTAAATTGTATAGGCACACATACTCGCAGGCATTATGCCTGGTAATCATCATTGTGTGTAAGTTCAGCGATACCTTTGCCAATAGAGAACCTATTTCAATGATTTCTTTTTTATTTGGAAGAATATTATTCGGCGGCGCTGGCCCCGTTTAAATTTGATGAAGATCTGATGCTGATCTTCGGAGATATAGGTACAATGGAACTCAACAAAATTAGGCAGCAAATCTGCCGTGATTGCTGCAATCGCTTAGATGTTTATTGTTTACACAATATCCTAACATAACGCCTGTATGCTCCGAGGGTGTACACAGATGCGTGCAGTATGACCAGATTTGTTTATTTTTGTTGACAATATAAAATAAATGCATAGCAAATATTAATTGTATAGGATATTACAACTTAAAATGGAAAAATAAAAAACTTTTTTGCAAAAAATAAAACCGCCTTCTTAAACACAAAAAAATGAAAAATAACTTTAGCTTCAGAAGTCGGTGACTTTGTTTGTTTGATTCAGTTTTTGTTTCCTTTTGTCTTTACTCTTTGCACTAAAAATTTGGTACTGAAAGAGAGGTTTAATTATGAGAAATCTATCTAAATATATGAAAGCGAAAGGTTGAAAACCGCTCGAAAGATGAAATTTGGCAGGCAGGTAGTTTATAATTAGTAGACGTCCGCTAAGAATGCATTTTACGACAGGGCCGGATTAAGGAGGTCTAAGGGCTCTCGCAAGTTTGTATGAAAGTCCTTCATTTTGTGTGCTATAAACTTGAAATTTAGCAGGGAGGTAGTTAATAGTTAGTAGACGTTCGCTAAGAACGGATTTTGCAACAGGGCCGGATTAAGGAGATCTAAGGGCTCTCGCAAGTTAGTATGAAAGTCCGTAATTTTTTGTGCTACAAACTTGAAATTTGGCAGGGAAGTACTTTATAGTTAGTAGACGTTCGCTTAGAACAGATTTTGCGACAGCGCCGGGTTAAGGAGGACTAAGGGCTCTCGCAAGTTTGGATGAAAGTCCTTAACTTTTTGTGCTCCAAACTTGATATTTGGCAGTGAGGTAGTTTATAGTTAGTAGACGTTCGCTAAGAACGGATTTCGCGACAGGGCCGAATCAAAGAGGCTCTCGCAAAAAGTCATTTAATATTGTATACAGAACGGTATTAGAATAAAAAGCGCTAAACAAGGTTCACTTTGAAAAAAAGTTGTATAGTGCCAAAATACACCGATTTTTGAAGCCATATCGTCGCCTCAACGCCATTTAATTTTGTTTCGGACCTCTGCCGCCCAGAATTACAGCACGCAAAAGAACGCCTTTTGTAGTCATCAGTACATTATCACCTTTTGATCTGGCAGTCAGTTCTCACACATAACATAACGTCACGCCTTAAAGCCCCGAAGGTTTGGGCAGACGTGTACCTAATCGTACACACACATTTCGCCAGTTATATTGAAGTCCCATGTAGTAGGGGGTGAGCCTATTGCCATCAACCGGGCACAAATCCAGATTCGCGCCAAATATCACCCAATCTCATGTTGATAAATCTCACGTGAGATTAGGAGGGAGATGAGGGGGTCAAGCCAAATCTCACGACATCCCACCAGGGGAGGAGGGGGGTCGAAAAATCGCCTCACGTAATTAATGGATGCCCCCTAAAAGAAGCATCTCCTTGCTTAAAAGGTGATCTTCCAAATCATGTGTGTGATAACTTTATGTAATAGAAATAAACATTTTTTTTTAACACTGCCCGACCCGGGAATCGGTCCCCACGCCTAGAAGTCGCGCTTGCGACCACTAGACCAACGTGGCAGTCTCACACATGGACACCAAAATTTCCACGCGAACGAAGTCGCGGGCAACAGCTAGTAATGTAAATAAGTATAATTATTATATCATAATGTGACTAATACTCCGGTATTAAAGCTTGTCTATTGATTTCAAATAAAAACAAATACAATGAATCGCAGCCATACATACAGGGCGGAAGGGAACGACGCGCAAACGGTTACTATTTACCAGACATAATTTTTTCTGATATACTGATGTAAAATTCTATGTATAGGGTGGTTCAGAATGATGTACTGAATATGTGGTAGCCGTTTGTGCGTTGGTGTCTCATCCACCTTGTATAATGGTGTTCCTCAAGGGTCAATATTTTTTGAGAGATCCAAATTCGTGTAAAGAGAGAGCACGACAGAATATTTTTGTTTATTTAAAAAAAATGTTACAAATATAATTAAATCTAGTAACAAGAGAAGAAATTACTGAGTGTTTTCTACTATCATTAAGACATTTTATTTTGTAGGTTCGTCTACTAAAACCCCAGAGACGCAGACAACAACAGCTACCGCGGGTGACACAAGTGAGTATCAGACGTAGTACACAGATGTTCGGCTCATCACGACATGCCACAGCGGGGCGGCAAAACACAATATGTCGTGAGTCTAGGAACAAGACAAGAATTCTATCGAGCCGACCCGGGTATGATTCAGCGTCGGTACAAGCCAAATGAAAGCTTGTATAGGGTGTAAAGCCCTCCACAAACTGACAGGGTGCATTCAGCTCCTTATTTTGAATCATATTCCACAGGAATTTTTTCTCCGGAAAATTTTACTTTTTCAATTTTTTTTCAGTTACTTTTCCTTTATTTCAATGTAAAATTATATTCCATGTACGCAGAACTACATTTATGTAAATGATACGGCTAAAATAAAAAATCCAACTATGGATGTTGAAATATTTTAACGAACGACGCGTGAAATCAGCTGTTCACTTCCTGCCTAGCTACAGAGTTCATCGAACTAGTCGTCGCGCTTGCCGTTCGCTACGTGCGTTTTGCCACGGTAACGACACATTGCGTATGAGGAAATAAAACAAATAAAATTTATTGGATTACAATAACATTCCTGAAATAATTTCTTGTACCGGTCATCTTAGTATGATATAGTGAATTCACCCCATCAGTTTGTGGAGGGCTTACACCCTGTATAGTGGTTGCTGCGGGGTGGCTTTTTTGTTCAACAAATGCTACCGACCGAGCAAGTGTGTATGTTATCGTATAGCACATAATGTGTCATCATAATCAGCCTATAATGTTCCCACTGCTGGGACACACGGCCTCCTCTCTATGAGAGGGAATGGGCTATAATCCACCACGCGGGCCCAGTGCGGGTTGGTAGATGGCACATGCCTTCGAATTTTTGGTTCTAGGACATGCCGGTTTCCTCACGATGTTTTCCTTCACCGTTTTTGAGAACAGTGGTGATGAAATAAATTACACAAAGTAATGCGCCTGCCTGGGTTCGAACCCACGACTTACTGTTCGTAAGTCGGCGCCGCCACCATTGGGTCACCGCTGCTTACATAATGTGTAATGTCACAGAATTATATCATTGCTAACTTTTGCCCGCGGCGTACCTCGCATGGAGAACGCATCGTTTTACGAACTCAACCACCGCCGTTCAAACGGCCATGGACACAACATCACACCGACTATGATACCACAGTCATCATCATCTGCCTAGCCTTTTCCCAACTATGTTAGAAAAAAAAATCGTTAAATTGTTAAAAATCGTTGTAAATATTCAACTGACTACAGTATTGTAATCAGTTGGATATTTACAACGAGTAGTTTCCTTTAGATATTTTACTAATGGCTTATTACGAACAAGTGTAACAATAATTTGGCAGTAGGTACCTAAATTATTGCGATAGGTACTTAATGTCCCTCGGTGTCCAACTTGTAACTTTTTTAAATATTTTTGGGACAAAATATAACATGGTTTAAAAATTATTGGAATCGATTCAGTTACTTATTCTGAACAAACTATATTCGGGTTTAGCATATAATAAAATTATGTTGTATATCTGATCTAAGAAAGAACAAGGGGTGAAAGTTTGCTACCTTCAACATTTTTCTTTGAGTTCTTTCAAGCGCAGGCCACACCGCCAGCTGGCGGGCGGGCGAGCGACGCGAACGACGCCCTTTTCATACTTTGTTCGTATCTTTCGATAGTTCGCGGTGTGAACCAAAGTATGAAAAGAGGTGAAACGACGCGTACTTCGCATCGCTCGCCCGCCCTCCAGCTGGCGGTGTGGCCTGCGCTTTAAGAGGAAGCAAGATAATCAAACAGTTGTAGCTATGTTCTACAAAATATCGTGTATTGCAGGTTCCCCTTCCATTCCTGAAAGTGTAAAACCGTCGACAATAACAGGGCCAGTTCCAAATTCAAATTACTTCAATAAAAATCCCACTACATCAAATTCTGATCTTACAACAACGCCATATACATCCATAGAAACAACTACCAGGACTGGAAATGATGATAGTAAGTATTATCATATTTATATTTTATTTATTGTACCAGTTACAGCTGCTCATTGACTTATCTGTTTCATAAAGTCGACCGTTCCTTGTTACGTAGGATGTGTGCGGAGAGGTTTGCTACGTTAGCTGCGCGTTTGTACCAGTGTGGACCTCTTGCAGGACATGCCCCACTTACTGAGTTGGCCAGCCTGCACCTTCTAGAATTTAGACGAAGTCGAGCTGTACGGGTGGCTACTTACCGCTCTGACAAAATCGAGTGTAATCGACATGACTTCTTATCAGCAGCAACGCTTTGACAATGGACGTATAGAAGGACGATCCCGCTTAAATTCTCAGAAAAACCGAAGCTAAGAACAAATGCGTAGTTAGGCTGTGGGCTGCTGTGAAGCCGTGCCTCAACTCTCGTCCGCAACTTTAGAATGATTTCGGGTCATAAAGCCCAGGTTCTTCTCTTTTCAATATGGCCAGCCTTCTTTGGGCCAGTTGATGATCAGTACACACGGCGGCACATGAAGCTGTACTTTCCAGTATAACTTGGCCTCGTTTTGTATAGATTTTCTATACAATGAGCGATCCACATAAACTGGTTGTGTAGCTTGATTGGCCGTCGTGCGTACAATATCTAACTGAATACTATTCCTACTGCATTTGTTTCTATCCGTATGGGATGTTGACGCGTGATCCCAACTTGTTATCGTTAAATGTCGAACTGATCATCACGTCATATCGCGTGATCGCGGTCGAACTGAGAACAAATCGACTGGAAGAACTCTTGTGTTTGATCTGTTCGATTCTTATTTAATAAATTACTAATTAATAACGATTTTGTTTTATATTTTTAGAACAAACCGACGAACAGTCGCAGGCTTTACAAGTCGTGTTAATGTACGTGGTACCATCCGTGATAGTGCTGTGTGTTATTATAATATTGGTGATGTTTATTTATGTCAAAAAATATCGTCATCGGAATTCCGATCAAGTGGACACCATAGAATTGAATACTGACGTAAGTGTAATAACATTAGCCTTTTGAACACCAGAACATAAACAGACGCGCGTGCCCTCCACGCCAAGCCACAATTTCACCTACTATTTTTTCACATATTTGTGTCGTTTGGCGTACAGTACAGGGCACGCGCTTGCTTGTCACGTATATGTGACAATGGCCACAAGAAAACTTGTTCGAAAGTCATATTTCATAGGCACCCGTAATCACTTGTTAACAGCTTGAATATGTGCGATTCTCCAGGCCACCGCGAACGACGTTATATATGCGGATCTCAGCTTGGCGCATGGAGACAGTCAACCACCGAGACACGAGGAAGACTCGACATATGCTCAAATAATTGGGGTGGTCAGACCCGTTCATGGAAGTGAAATAAATAATTAGTATAACAGAGCTTTTCGTTTTAATGATGACCATTTACTTCTCTTGAGAAATATTTCTCGACAGTATGTAAAGCCAAGGCTAGCTAAATACAATAATAACTGCCTGGCAATGTGTGTGCGCATTGATAATAAAATACCGAGGCATTTTAAAATATTAAATGCAAAATTATTTAAAACTAAATTTTATAAATGGTTACTTGAATATAGTTTCTATAGCTTAAAAGAATTTGTAGATAAAAAAATTTGATGTTCTTAATAATTATACTGTTCATTGTTGATGAATATGAAAAGGGCGAACATAGGCGGACCCAAATGAGATTCCTGAGGGATTCCCGACGTTGCAATGTACGTATTTGAAGAACAGCCACAACCACAACTTTGAGCATCCGACCAGACAAATATGCTGTCACTTACGGGATATCTTCCGTGATTGTTCATTATTTTGAGCTCCCGATATTTCGGCACTGTTGCAAGCGCCATGATCGCGGGTTGACTGGAGAATGCGGGTGGATGGAAAAATAAATTGTTAAGAGCAGACAAATATGATTGGAACCAACTTAAGAGAGGGTCCGAAACGCCATACCTTTTAAGCTTCTTGACGAGTATTTCATGGTTGGATGTTACTTCGGCGAAAGCCTCTAATGTGAACCTGTTCCTACAACGTCTGGGTCGCCGCTGACTCTTTATTTCCTGCTACAAACACACAATATTTCTCTTTTTTTCATTTTTTCATGATTTGAAAAGAGTAACCATGGAGTTTCTTGCCGGTTCTTCTCCATAGGAAACGACCAACCCGAACCGTGCACCTTTTTGTCGACGTTTTATAAGTGCCCATCGAGGCCTATGTGAAATAAAATATTTTGATTTTGTTTTTTTTTTTTGATTTCATCCATTTGTACCATTTCCATTTAATACTGGACCCGGCGTAGCGGCCATTGCTACGGCGTAGCACACTTGCACTACGGCGTAGCACACTTGGGCTACGGCGTAGTTCGCACCATGTAACGAGCTACTCGTGTTACCTTCGGTTTGGATAGCACACTGGGTGCTCCTTTATAGGGACAGGCCCGGGTTGATGAGACCAACTTATTTTTTACCCGACTGCGGTGAAGTCCAAAAGGAGGGTTATGTGTTTGACCTGTACGTAAGTATGTATGTATGTCCGTTTATTTGTTCCCTTGTAACTCCTATACGGATGAACGGATTTGGATATATTATAGTTCGTTAGATTTCTCTTAGTGGCGCGAGCGTCACTGGATACATTAAAATTTAAAAAAAATGGCGGTGGTTGGGCGCCATATCATGGAGTTCGAAATTTTTCTTGTCTTCCAATAGCATCAAGGGGGTATCGCAATGAAGGGTTTTAATAGGTGACTACAAAAATGAATACATTGTATCTTCTATGATTCGGATTAGTAAAAAACATAATAAGGAATAAACCGATTGATAATATTTTTAATTTGTTTTTTACCCACCCATAAATCATACCCACTTATATTTATTAACAAAACACTCAAAGTAAAATAAATTATCTGTTGACTGTACGTTATTGTAGACCACAAACATACCAAAAGTACTGACGTAAATAAAAGTAGGCATACTGCGATAAGCATAATGTATTAAGGAATATATTTTTCAATATGCGGTTGTAGGCAGTATGCGAGTTAATGTATGGTGGTTTCGAATGTCGGCATTGTGCTACCGATTACTTGAAAATACAAAAGAAGTAGTTAAAGGCCGAAAGTAGGCATCGTGCTACGAAATCCATTAAAAGCATAACGAAGCAGAAAACTGTAATTGAGGCTATTTATGCCATAAAAACCAATACAACAGCACTTGCAGTAAACAAGTACTGAGGCTATTAATAGGTAGGTATTTCAGGTTGAGGAAGTCATGGAGTACTTGGGAGTGAAGACTGACTGGACTCTGAGGGTTGAAAGGTTGGAATCGCGCCACAACGTCAACTTTAAGTCGTTCGTGGTACAGTCAGCAACAAAAGTCGATGAACAGATACTAATTTACAAAATACCTGAACACTAAAACGGACCATAAATCACTTACCAGAATAGAGTACACAATAAGGTTATCATTTCAATGTTACAAAAACCCTAAGCATTAATATGTTATAAGTCGATAAACATCATTACAGCATAAGTCGGTAACTATCATTTTGCCGTAAGTCGCTAAACATGTTATGCGCGAGTTTATTAACTTGATAATGCATGAGTTGTTAAATACAAGATACTGCAGGATAAACCATTACCTTTTTAACATCGTTCGGATTTATTTCACAATTAAACATTTGTGATCATGTGATTGTTTAGGTATATGCTGTTATTTTATAGTAAGCCTACAAATTGGTGGTGTTAGTTTGAGTTGATTATTTCGTGGTTATTTTTTTCTAAACCACCCAGAAGTAGGAGCCCCGTCAAGCGGGGCTCCGTCGATGTAACCTCCGGAATCACTTGACCTTGACCTCAAAGTCACTTGAACTTGACCCTTATGTCATTGACCTTGACCTCAAGGACACCATGAATATTGATCTATAACTGCTCCTGAGAATCACGGATTTTGGTTTTCGGAATTTCAACCTTGATCTCAAGGTCGAAGACCATGAGGACAAGGTCAGTGACCTTAGGAGAATCACGGATTTTTATTTTAGGAGTTTTGACCTTGACCTCAAGGTCAAAGACAGTGACGTCAAGTTTGGCAACTTCAGGAGAATAGCTTATTTTGACCTTCAGAAATTTGACCTTGACTTCAAGGTCAATGACCATGAGGTGAAGTTAAGTGATAATTGCGGAGTTCGACTTTTGGAATTTTGACCTTGACCTCTAAGTAAATGACCTTGAGGTCAAGGTCAATGACCTTGAGGTGTATCTCCACCCTACTACTCCTACATCCCACCGGGTCCCGAAGGCTTGATTAGGCGTTGGATTTTGGTGAAATTTTTCTAAGTCTTTTTTTCATAGTGCCCCGTTTCGTATCCACTGACCGCAAACGGGTTAAAAGAACTAGCAATGTTGGAAACTAACAATGCTCAGCGACTTTTGTATTTATTACAGATCATACGATTTTGTCGATAGTAATGTATAGCAATTAATGGTTTAACTGAGTTCAGCGACCTTTGTAGTTCAATTATGAAAAGTTGTTTTGTAATTTACTTTAGTCAATAACTTATGATAAAAAATAATGATTAGGAAATATTGGAAACAAATTATGTTCAACGACTTCTGTTGCTGACTGTACGAGTTCCAACTCACCATCTACACTTTCATGAAAGAGGACTTTTTCCCAATCGTCGTGTACCAACGATTCCGAGGACGGTTACGCCACACCACGCAGAAAATACGACGCCGTCAACGATACGTGTCTAGTTATAGTTAAATAAGGTTTTTTATATGTTTTAATTTATTATTGTATAGATTATTTTGTGTATGTTTATCAATGGGCCTCAGTTGCCTGACAATAAAAATGATTGATTGATTTATTAATGTTTTATATCAACGGTAATTCAACATCTTACAACACCATAAATGATTTTAAATGGTTCTATTCACCATATATTTTAGCAAGTTGCTGCTAAAAGATTTATTCCCCGACTGACAAATCACTAAAAGAAACTGTGAAAGAAACTAACTATTTAAAAAAAAATGCAAAATTTGACAGTTTAAAAAAAAACATAAGGTTGTAAGCCAGTAATACATCGAAAGGTTTCAAGCATAGAGGTTTTCATGCCGGGGAAATACAATACTTGGCAGATTTAAGGAAGACAGAGAAGACATGTGGCGTCGACATCATCGTCTGCCTAGCCTTTTCACAACTGTGTTGGGGTCGGCTTCCAGTCTAACTAGATGCAGCTAAATACCAGGATTTTACATGGAGCGTCTGTCTATCTGACCTCCACAACCCAGTGAGTACTGGGTAATATGATACCCCTTAGTAAGACTGGTTGTCAGAATTTCGGGCCACTGACTACCTGTAACGACTGTCAAAGATCTACAAAATTAAATGGCAACCGGGACCAACGGCTTAACGTGATTTCCGAGGCACGGAGGAAACGGGGTATGTAATGGGTAACCCATCGACGGACCAACCTCGGTAAGCGCGGCTTAATCTGAAGATCGACCCGGAGCAGCTGTTATTTTTATGTATTATCTTTATGTTCGAAGAAATTGATATCCGAACGTCTTCGTTTTCTTCGCATCAATTCTTCGACGGCACGGTTGGCGCAGTGGCTGAGCGATCGGCTGCTGCACTGCGTGTCGCGGGTTCGATCCTCGCACGAAACAAATATTTGTGTGATCTACAGACCGTAGTTGTTTCGGGTCTGGCTGTTTGTGTACGTGAGTTTAAATGTATGTAAACGCACCCACGATACAGGAGACATTCCTAGTGTGGGGCAGTTTCTAACAAAAAAAAAAAAAAGAGTCCATAAGAGCTGAAGGATGATAATAATAGAAGTTTCCCCATACGTCAAAAACATGAACTTGAATTATTAAAATTAATCCCTGTTTTCACTATCTTAAAACGATATTTCAACTGATGCCTAAAAATATGATTGCAGCGTTTGAATTTCAACTCTTCGGGCCAAGATCAGCGTTTGAGATAATTTGGAATTTTATATTTTCAGAACAATAATATTATAATATGCCGTCAAAACTTTACTACCGTGGTCACGACAGTTTCATCAACACAGTTTCCTTGTATCGTCTATTTTGGGCTCAACAAATGATTGTTACCTAATTGTGTTCGCTCCGCTACGTAAATAACATAAGTACTTTTATGTTTCAAATAAGGAAAACCAAAAAAAAATGGGTAATTATGCGACAATGATATTATTTAGCCGAACGAATGAGCCCTCGCTTTTGTATCGAACAACTAGCTTATGCCTGCGACTTCGCCCGTCTGGTGCTCGATAATGTCCCACGGGATCATACAACCGAGATAAAGGGTATCCTATGTGTTAATCCAGGTAACAAACATCCATCCATCCATCCTTGAAACAACGCATTTAAAATATTAGGAGGATAAATGATACCATAACAAAATATCCCGTTCAGCATTGCTATAAAACTGATGTTTTAATTATTATTTAAGTTTGTTTCTACCTTTGTTTCTAGAATGGTAAATCATCAAATGACCCCTCCCTCTCTGGGCGGAGCGGAAGGGAGTATCAGACTTGTACTGACTAAACCATCCATGGTGCATAGACCTCGCAACCGGCTTGCGTGTATGACCAGATGTATGATCGGAGACGAGGCAAAAAGAGTATGTAAGGATCGTAGCAGGTGGCGTTCTGTGGTTTCTGCCAACCCCCATGGGTAAAAGGCGTGACTTTATGTGTAGCTTGTATGTATGGACACGCTAATCTCTAAAACTATCAGACGAATCTTTGGAAAACATTCTTGAGGAATGTTTTTAATATCAAAATCAAAATCATCAAAATCAAAATATTTTATTTCACAAAGGCCTCGATAGGCACTTATAAAACGTCGACAAAAAGGTTCACGGTTCGGGCTGGTCGTTTCCTAATGGAGAAGAACCGGCAAGAAACTCCATAGTTACTCTTTTCAAATCATTTGGTATTACAATATTATCATGGATACAGCATTTGTACTTAAGTATGGGGGGACCCGAAAATAAGTCGTTGCTTACTACACAAAAAATGTAGAACAAAATAAAAAGTTAAGCAGCTAGGAATCTACAAAGCCTACAATGTTCACACATTCACAAACAATCGATAAAAGAATCTATACAAAGGTAAGAAAATATTGTAAAATACTAAATTAAACAAGTGACACATCACTTTACGAAGAGCCGAGCAAGCGGGTGAAACTACGAGGCACAGCTAGTATAATTTGTCATCGCTAGCACTTCACATTTATTGAATAATTACCTCCTAATAACTATTATTATTAGTCGGAAATTATTAAAAAAGGAATATAAAAGCGACCACGTACACAATATTTAGTTACTAATTTCAGTTCGTTAACTACTTGCTGGCGCGTCTATAATTTTAAACTTACAGTGTTACCTTACAATAAATTCTAACTTACAATTTAATTTGTGCGATTGTATTTGCCTACAAGACGATGTACACAATAATTTGCTTAGTTATCACTACTCTTTGTATATGTTTGGCTTCGGACGTGACTGTTTAGTTTACAACAGTTTAGATTTTAGTAAGTAAGCTCATCTTAATTCTGATGCATTATCATCATCATTTCAGCCGAAAGACGTCCACTGCTGGACATAGGCCTCCCCCAAGTGTCACCACATTGACCGGTCTCGTGCTACCCGCATCCAGCGGATCCCTGCAACCTTCACCAGTTCATCGGTTCACCTAGTGGGAGGCCTCCTAACGCAACGTCTTCCAGTTCGTGGTCGGCACTCTAGAACTTTTTGGCCCATTTTTGGCTCTGATGCATTCACAACATTTTCCGCATGGGAAATTATCAAAAGACCCCTCCCTCTCTGGACAGAGCGGAAGAGTGTCATGCTTGTACTGACTAAAACCCATCCAAATTCCTTCTTAGCCCTTTGTGTTCCAGGGCCGCGGTATCTCTGTCGAACAGTCCCGCAGCCCATTGACAACTTTAATATATTGTTTTTCGAGTAAGGTCTATCAATTTGTGTTTGTGAAAATTAAATGTGATTTGCGAACGCATCCACGAACAGACGAATGTCTCGTTGGTTTAGTGGTCACAAGCGTGACTGTAACATGAGGTCCTGGGTTCGACCTCAAGTTGGGAAAATTACGGGGTATTAAGTAAATGTTTTTGTTTTTGCGCGAATGTCATGCTTATTTATTCTCCTCCTTATTCAGTTTGTCGTTCGTTCTTAATGTTTTTGGTACGAGTCCTGTCTACATAGCATAACATCACGCCTGTAATCCCCGAAGGGTTAGACGGAGGTGCAGGTACATAATAGTACACCCACATTTCGCCAGTTATGTTTAAGCCCCTTGTAATAGGGGGCGAGCCTATTATCATCAACCGGACACAAATTTAGACTCAGTGGCTGCTACTGAGAAATTCCTAATCGAAAAACCCGGGAATCGAACCCAGGCCCGATCGGGTCAGTGACGGCAAGCGCGACTGCTGAGCATGAGCTCAGCAGTAGTGCTTGCGGCCAATAGACCAACGTCCTTTTTAGTGCTTATAAATTTGCGTGCGTGAGTGCGCGTGTGTGTTGTGTTGTGTGCTTATGTGTGTGTGTGTTTCTTTCCTTAGCTAAAATTTGTTTGTATGTACGGGGTAATCTCCGGAAGTAATTAACCAATTTTAAAAATTGTTTCACTGGTAGAAAGCTACATTATTTGTGAGTCTTATAGGCTATAAATTATAAAGATATCATGCATATTAGCCGAGCTATCACAATTTTCGCGGACGAAGTCGCGGGCGAACTGCTAGTCAACTATAAATTCCCTAATCTGATTCACTATATCTTTTAATCCTTTCCTTGTTCTAATAATGATACGAGGCATTGGCCTCCTTCATGTTAAGGAATTCAGTTCTATTAGTCGGTGGGAAGGGACCAGTCTGGGATAAACCTTACAAGGCCGTGCGGATAGCGGGGCGCGGTTTTTTCTCCTTCGGGGGAAACCGACCATAGTACTAATATTTACATGATTTATGAAAATCTAAATTTTATCAGCCTAGGGTAATTATGAACAGATCACGGGCTAGTAATAAATAATTAGTTATGTGTACAGGCTGAACTTATACAATTTACAGTTAACCATATTATTATCGCTAGCGCTTAGCATTTACTGTGGTGTCGCTTTATAATAGTAGGAAAATCGCTGAAACATTAGGGATATAAAAGCGCCAACGATCACATTCCAGTTACCATTGTGGAACTAGTTGGTGCATGTATGTAATGTATAACCTACATACAGTGTCACTTTATACATTACAGTTGAATTTGCCTACAAGAAGATGAACACAATAATTTGCTTGGATATCACGACTCTTTCAAAGAGTTTGGCTGCGGACGTGACTGTTCATGACTGTAATGATAACTGTAAGTAAGCTTTTCTGATTTCTGGTGTACCCACATAAATACTACCGATTTCGTAACAATTTATCAAGATTAATCTCGCAGCAATCACCCTGTATCTTGTATATTCAATTCAATTCATTTAATTAAGACACAATGATCCATAATTTTGTTGGTATGTACACTTAAAAATAATGTAACACTTATTTTTGACTTTTTAATTTAATTCTGTAATGTTTCTAATTTAATGTAATGTAATTCTGATATTTAGGTTTTGGCTATAATTTATTCTTATTCTTATTCTATATTGCACACAAAAAACAAATATACATACAAATTGAAACAATATAGCTACATAATGTATGGCTATAATTTATGTTTTTATTTTCGTCTATTTTTGATTCTTATATGGGTCTCGGACCTGAGATAGATTAAATTATTAATGATTGATTATTTATTATTGATTGAATTATTTATTTATTATTGTTAATTTAATCTAGTACTAACATTAGGCTAAGTCATACTGCTACTATATTACTACTGCTACTGCTACTTATAACATAATATGGATTTTTGATCTGAAATAAAATATTTGAATTGAATGGAATGTTAGTAATTAATTAATTAAAATCAGAGACACATAAATACACACCACACACTACTGATGACGTTGTACCACTATTACGCCACACCTTGAATATGAACTACTTTACCAATCATTTTAACCACTTCAAAGTAAAAAATAACTTTCGGAACAACATTACTTATTTAATTTTGTTATTAATATTTTTTTCTTACAAAGCTAGGAACGATTTGTGCTTTTTTTTTTTAATTTCACATATCGCATAAGTAAGATTCCTTTTGTTATAGATTATGGTGCGCCGCTAGCTGGGACTGAATCAGAAAGATTAACAGTATCGCTGCTCCCGTGGCAGTTTATACGTCACTCGGATTATGTCCACGTGGATGTTACGGTTAAAAATAAATCTCCGAGTGTGTCCGCGCTCAATGTCACATATGGTACAGGTCAGTTTCAATTTTCTATCTTTCTGAGACTAGATGGAATATCTCCTAGAATGGAGTAACAGGAACCTCTAGAACTCTAGAGTATTCATGCATTTTCAATTTCTAAGTTGGTACGGTGAAAATATAGGAAAAGAATTTTACCATATATGAGCCCTGCATGACTAGATCGATTTTTCGCCCCCCTAAACCACTATATTGCAAGTTTCATCTAAACCATTAGAGTCGTTTTCGAGAACTTGATTACAAATATAAATACATACTTGCTGTGCCTTGCGATCTTCTTGTGAAATATACTTTACGACCCATTCTCATACCTACCAAATATACATAAAAAAATCATAAAAATCAGTCGAGCGGTTTCGGAGGAGTGCGACCACAAACACCGTGACACGAGATTTTTATATGTCGGATTTGTCAGGATTTTTCTGTTAGGCTCGTACATCATGTGGGCAGACGTTGGGTTTCGTGCAATGAAAATACACTAGGTGCGATACACTGTTTATAATAAAGTAACAAATTACTTGACATTACAATTTAACACAATTACACGAGGCACAATGAATCGGGTACAGTTCCAAGACGTCTCAACTCCTTTGCGATCAGACATTCCATGTCCTCCTAGCCTCCGAGATGTAACATCAGGGCTCTGTAGAAGCCACGCTGTGGTGGGGGTAGACTTGTAAGTAGGTCACGTGACATGACCAGCAGCGGACTTGCGATTCATTTTATGTCCGTACTAATGACCCGTTCCGACATATATATGAAAAAGATATACCTACAAATATTGCTCATTTAATAGTACAGGATAAGTTTCAGGTGCCGAGGCTATCGAGCCGGAGAAGTGTTCAGTAAAGTATAGTATACTGCAAGAGCAAATGAAGAATGTTCTTCCATCGCAGGATATTTAAACTCTTCTGAAGTAGAAATCAACCTAAACTTATATAAATCAAAGATCTTTTGCTATAGGTAAGTTATACTTATTATATTAACAGACGAGTCATGTAGGCTGTAGGACGCGGTCAGCGGTACCATCATCAGTAGAATCGCAATAACCTAATAATAAAGTCATGCCCCACGAAGGTGGGTAGAAACTACAGTTCGCCACTAAGGTCCGACGAACACCCTCATTGCCTGGCGCCATCTTACGCCAGTATTACTACTCCCAACGGAAATCGACGGTGTTCGTCACTTATTTATGTTATTATACCTTGAAAAATTATAAAATAATAATTATACTGATAAAGCCGGCTAACATAGGTACATTAACATATAACTTGCATTTTTCAGAACAGTACTGAGCCGTTCTACGTCAACATGCTCTTTCGAAGAGAATGTGAGTTAGATCAATACGTCTATGAGGAGAATGATCCTCCCATCTGTGAGAAGATCGATCCTCCATTTACCCAAGGTGGATGAAATGTGTACAGATGACACAGTCACCATTGCCAATGCTGATTTCTCAAACAATGATGATTTGACCCAAAAGTAAACGTTGCCATACAACATGGCAATGTCGCCAGTCTTGGCCACAATATTAGTCGACAGCGATGCGGAGGAATGTTCCGATGACACTTCAATGTTCATAGGATGGCTATTTTATTGTTTATTTCATTCATAGAGTTCCTTTAATACCTTTATTATACCTACACCAAAATGTTACACAGCTCAGCTCTTTATTAATTTATTTGTAAAAGAATGCCTTATGCCTATACTACATGTCGTTTGTCGAATGCTGTCGTCATTTATATAAAAATGTTGAGTTACCTTTTAATTTTATCAGCGATTTTTATAAAAATAGACATTTAATTTTCTACTTGTACGCACTTTGTAAATACAGTTATTATGTTTAAACAGATGTTTAATCTTTTTTTGTCTTTAATTACATATTATCTTGTCTGTTTTATAATAAAAACTTGTGAAAAATATTACTGGATGAATAATTATATTGATAATGGTTTATTTGTGTATTTCCCTGTGTTGCTATTATTACTACCCAATACTAGTACTGGATACATAACTCTGCAAAAAGAGTCTATGTCTTCATAACTGACCTCTGTAGTGTAGGGATTATTTAATAACAATTTTTGAATACTACAAACATATAATTCTGCCTACTGGTCATGGCAGTTAGTAGAACCGAACATGGACTGCTGGCGGGTATTTAAGAAGCTACAGTTTACATAGCAAGGAGCTCGTGGCTAAATAATAACAGCCGCTGCGATCAATCTTTAGGTTAAGCCGCGTTTGCCTAGGTCATGGTAACTTCAGGAGTAAATTATTTTCCTTCAAGCTTGTCGCCTCGCCTTTTTGTCAATGACTGCGAATATGAACAATCTGCACATTATATTTTATGGGCCTGCAGTCTTTGGCAGAATTAGCGCATTATTATGCTGGACAGTGTACAGGCTACATCCGGAATTATTTACTTTAAGGACCTTGTAGAAACTAGAACAAATTTCCGTTCGTTCATTTCTATTATTGGAATCACAACGCTCACAACTTAGGAGCGTTCATCCAAGTTGGCAACGTCGCAAATAACTGTCATATATTTATCTGTTTTAATTAATTTGGCAATATTACTGTATGAAAGACCCCATATTTCTTAAAACATGGCTAACTAGTGAACTAGATTATTAAGTGGAAATTTTGGTTTTCCTACTCCTCCGTTATACTTTTCTGATTAATTTCATTGCGGGATCCAAGACAGTTAAATTTTTTCTCTGGGACTTCGTCGAACTTCACTATCTTGGCGCTTTTTTGGTGGTTGCTACTTTTGATTATGGCTTTCAGGAGTTACAGTGGTGGGAATAGAGTGGCGGGCTTGTCCCATTAAATTAAAAAAAAAACGCTAAAAGACAGGCGTTTGACTCAAGATGGATTCCAGATATTGATACAACAAAAGAAATCTTCTTTTTCGATTATAAATTTTACATTCGTAGTGGGTTTCTTGAAAAAAAAATTAATAATATTTTTATTTAAACTTTTTAAAGAATTCCTACGTTAGTCAAATCGTATTTAAAATTCGCTGAAACTGATTTTAATGAGCGAAAAAAATGTTCTTTGCTGCGTCCCCTGGTGACATATTATCTCCGACACACCTATCTAACAACCACAGCAGATGAATCAATCAAACCTACACAAAAAAACGATATGTTTAAATTAGACAAACCGTCTAGCTAGGAGATAAACATAGAAATGGATATTCATTTGCACACACAACCTCTCACTCTAAACGCAACATAAATATCTTCTCCGTTCCGTTGTGGGTAAAAAGACTAAATCACAAATAAGAAAAATTAAAAAATGAACTGGTTGTCATACTTGTCACTTCTGTCAGCTTGTCACTGTCAAGTGTCACCACACAATCAATTCGGTGTCAACTTTATCTTTTGTTGTTGCTTTACTATCGTAGAGGCATTTGCAAATTATTTCATCATTTTTCTAGTTTAGTTACAAAAATGCCTCCGAAGAAATATAATACCGATATCACACCAAAAGAAGAGTTGTCTAAGTTGAATAGAGAAGTAAATAAGCACCCAAAAATACCTGTACATAATTATAACCTCTCCAAATCATATTTCACAAAATCACAATACATTTACAGGATCTTATCGCAAGAATTACTCAGCTGGAAGCTCATAATTTACAACTGAAAAATATTATAAGCAAGAACTTATCAGAAACTTGTAGTAAAAAAGACTCAAAACAAGTAAAAAATGAGTTGGATTTTAGCAAGTAAGTAACTCAAAGACTAAGTTACTATGTGCTAGTAACCATATTTGGGGGCTGTTAAATAGTGTGCATGTTTTCGGCTAAACTTGTATAATGCTAGTCACTGTAGAGCACATAATAGGGCCAGTAAGCCGAAATCATCATCTTTAGGAAATACTTTTCTTTCTCCATACAAACGATCTCGCCTGTTTTCTTTCAGGCCTATGACTTTAAAGCAATAATTTTTTACAGTAAAATAAATATCAACCTCTACTATGTCGCTATGTTCGCCTTTTTGATGAAATACAGTGTGAAATCTCAGAACATACATGGGGTACTTTAGGAGACCCTTAGGTGTGAGGAATCAAATTTTTTTATGATGTCACTATTTTGACCACCCTGTATAATCTTTATAACACAGCACTAGAACCCTAACAAAATGCTCAAAAGTGTCTATTTAGAACTCTGTCAACAGAGGCCTAGTTCACAAATTTGACAACTATTAATGAAAAAATAAAAACATAGGGTATTATATTATGTAATATACTGTTTACATAATAATATATCCTTCTTATTCAGTTTATGAAATTCTCTCATATTGGTCCAATTTTGGAGGAAGAAATAGAGAGCCAAACCTCGAATTAGGACTTTTTACTAAGGCTACTCAGTCGAATCTGCAGTTGTCCTTATTGCACCAATTTAAAAAATTACGTTATGCTCTTTAGTGAGAAATACAAATACTGCTTTCATTAGGTATGGGATACAAAATAAATTAATGTCATGTCTATATTGGTTGGTAGAAGTAATTAGGATCCAGATCTTTATGCTGTGCATAAATAATAAAGGTGTGGATTTTACCTCCTCAGTAAATAAAAAATAAAATGTAAATTGTTTCCCAGATGCCATTTCCGACGAGTCCTACTGCGTGTCCTCTACTTTGGTTGGGACTACAATGGTCTAGTGGTCCAAGAAGACACCAACCAGACCATTGAGCATCATCTCTTCCATGCATTGACCAAATCATGCTTGATCCAAAGTAGAGAAACGTCAAATTACAATAGATGTGGACGGACCGACAAAGGTGTCAGTTCTTTTGGGCAGGTACATAAAAGTCCTCCTGACCGTTATCGATCTAAGTAGCCAGTTGAGCTGAGTTGAGACTAACTATTGATTGAAATACATAGATATTGTTTATTGAAATAATTATAAACTATAGGTATATATAATATTTAGATTCTATCTGAACTAGGAATAAACCTGCATCTCAGGTAACACACTCAAGCACTAACGCATTACATACCTAAATATTATCTAAAATTCCTTATACAGGGTGTAACAGATAGGGTATAGTCATATGAAAGAATATGCTGCAGACCTTCAAACTAAACAACTTTCTCCTTGGGTCCAATATCGTAAATACGAAAAAATTATCAGCTGTTCCATACAAAATTTCAATACCAACTCGACCCAAATGTGTGGGACAGCTAATAATTTTTTCGTATCTTATTATAAAAGTATATCATCATCATCATCATCATTTCAGCCGAAAGACGTCCACTGCTGGACATAGGCCTCCCCCAAGTGTCGCCACATTGACCGGTCCCGTGCGTCTCGCATCCAGCGGATCCCTGCAACCTTTACGAGGTCATCGGTCCACCTAGTGGGAGGCCTTCCAACGCAGCGTCTTCCGGTTCGCGGTCGCCACTCCAGAACTTTTCGGCCCCATCGGCCATCCGTTCTGCGAGCAATGTGCCCTGCCCACTGCCACTTAAGTTTGGCTATTCTTCGGGCTACGTCGGTAACTCTGGTTCTCTTGCGGATCTCCTCATTTCTGATTTGATCACGCAAGGAAACTCCGAGCATAGCCCTCTCCATTGCCCTTTGGGTGACTTTCAGCCTTCTGGTATAAAAGTATATAGCAAAGGCAATCTTGTCCCTCTCTCTATTTGCTACTTTTGTAAGACATAATTCATAGAAACAATGTGGCTTTAATGACATTGACATAAGATTGAAATTGCATTGCATTGAATTGCAATGAATGTAAAAAGTATCTGATTATGTTTACAGGTAATTTCAATATCTTTACGCAGTAAATTTCCATCGTCTCAGCAGAACTCACAGCAAGCAGTAGACGGTGAGATGCCGTATTGTAAAATATTGAACAGGCTGCTGCCTAAAGATATTAAAGCTATTGCTTGGATCCCTATTCCGGAGGACATGCCAGAATATAGTGCGCGGTATGAGCATTTTGATGTATTCCTATTAATTTTTTAAATTCACCTTAGGGTCACACCTTAGCTGGGACATTTATAATACAGTTCTGTCCGGACTGTATTTATCAAATTAAATCAAAGCATTTATTTCAAATAGGCCAGTTACAGGCACTTTTGTATTGTCGAAACAAAGACAACAATAGCTACAGTCCCAGTCACAAGGCATAAAACTGTGAAAGTACTGTAGTTGCCCATTCCCTAACGTAGATCTCTATGGAGAAGAACGGGCAAGAAACTCCATGGACGCTTTTAAGCTTTCCTTTTTCGGTACTCATTTAACTTATATTTATTTCCTAAAAAATCCCCTCATCTTGAGAAGTACGGACAAATGACAAGCCGGACAGAGGGTCTATAAAGGATGATTTATGCTAAACCGTGCTGCAAACAAGGCACGGGTCCAAAACTTCATGGACAGTTCCCGCTACCCCAGTTTTTGTTCCTACTAATCGAGCAGACACGGATGCAACTCGCTCCTCAACGCATTAGCATAAATCATCTCTAAGCCGGAACATGTCCAGGTGTAACGCTAGTCATGGTAGACAAACCTAAAGTGCAGGCCACACCGCCAGCTAGTGAGCGAGCGAGCGAGGCGGACGAGGCATCGTTTCACCTCTTTTCATACTTTGGTTCACACCGCGAACTAGCGAAAGAGCCGAAACGAAATATAGAAAAGAGTCCCACTCGCCTCGCTCGCTCGCTAGCTGGCGGTGTGGCCTGCGCTTTAATGGTTCTATCCTGGTGGTTTTCGGTCTGAGAACTCTGTCAAACAAAACACTCGTTTTTAATTGCTACCAGTAGCGAAGGGTCAATTTTTGTAAGAGGAAAGCCAGAGTACATAATCTTTCATGTGATTATATTATTTGCCTATAGAATACTGACTGTGCCATTTTTCAAACGGAAGCCGGTAGGAATCGAGTTGTATGGAACCTTCGCCACTGGTTGCTACCTCTACTCGCTCTTCTTGCCAATCATAGCGCCTCATACCTTATATTGTTTTCAGATTCGACTGTAAAAAACGCAGATATAAGTACTATTTCCCTCGTTCCTGCTTGGACATACAAGCGATGCGCTCGGCCTGCGCCCGTCTTGTTGGCTCGCATGACTATCGCAATCTCTGTAAGATGGACGTCGGTAACGGTGTAGTACAGTACCGGCGAGAAATACTCAGCGCTGATGTGTTGCCAGTGAATTATATGGATGGGGAGCTACGTAAGTCCCTCTTTACTCTTAAATATAACCAGACATTTCTGATACACGCTTTGTATTGCAGCGGCATAGTATAAAAGTACTACAGCGCCATCTATGACGCAAATGAAGAACTAACATGAAATTTCTGGTATCCGTGAGCTAAGGCCATTTAATTTTAGAGAAACCCGACTATAACCGAGCACCAGCCCACAAGACACAACCGTCTGGTCGGAGGAACTTCCCTTTGTCTAAGAGGGATTAAGAACTTGACACCCTGTTCTTTATAGTCATCATCGGCCTAGCTTTTTCCCAACAGTGTTGGGGTCGGCTTCCAGTCTAACCGGATGCAGCTGAATACCAGTATTTTACATGGAGCGACTGCCTATCTGACCTCCACAACGATATCCCTTGGTAAGACTGGTTGTCAGACTTTGTTGGGCCACTGACTATCTAACGTCTGTCAAAGATCTACAAATGACACCCGGGACCAACGGTTTAACGTGCTTAGGCACGCCGAGGCACGGAGGAAACTCGGTACACACAGACCAACCTAGGCAAGCACGGCTAAACCTAAAGATCGACTCGAGCGTCTGTTATTATTTAGCCACGAGCTCCTCTCTTGTTCTTTACATTCCTAATATATTAATAGTTGACCGCTGACCGCTCACACCGCCAGCGAGAAACTTACTATAAGGAATGGCCACAAATCGAATACCTTCTTTTCATTATTCCAGCCACCTCCATGTACTACCTTCTGATCGAGGGTAACGCTTTCCTCTGGCACCAGATCCGGTGCATCATGGGAGTTCTACTGCTCGTCGGTGAGAGGAAGGAGTCTCCTGAAGTTATAAGCCAGTTATTGGATGTGGATACGCATCCTAGGTATGATAACTTTAACTCACACCATTTTCCCATTAGAACGCTATATGCTTTTATCTATATTTTAATAGTGAAAGTTCCTAATCTACGTGATCTATACTTATATAATATAATATATAATATTATATATATTATATTTATATATATATAATATTATAAAGCTGAAGAGTTTGTTTGGTTGAACGCGCAAATCTCAGGAACTACTGGTTCGATTTATAAAAATATTTTAGTGTTGGATAGCCCATTTATCGAGGAAGGTTATAGGCTATAAAATTTCACGCGGACGAAGGTCGCGGGTAACAGCTAGTATTAGATAAAAGATAATAACAATAATAAAAAACTTATTTCAATACATTATATTATGTTATAAGCTTTTATTTTATGTTTCGTATACCAGAAATGGTTAATATGAGGATCCTTATTGTTATATTGTGTAATGTAACATTTATGTTCCATCTATGTAGAGGTAGACCCATATTATGCGTATCAATTATTTGATTTGATTTGAGTGACAACATTTTCAAATCAAATCAAATCATTTATTTCTTGGCAAACATGGGTAAAAAAATACATAGATGTTTCATTTTTAAAACCAAGTTCTCCACATTTTACCGTCCAATGGGCATGCAAATAGTGTACATACAGTTTCAGTTTAACATACTTAATTCAAAACATTATACAATTTAAAAAAAGAAAAAATGTCAAATATAAAATAAAAAAATTAAAATGTCAAACCATAATAATAATTTATGTCAATCAGAGTAATATTAGTATGTTATGAGTATTGTTACAGACATCTTAAGATATAACATACAGATTATGTCCCACAGATAGGTCCCCTGGCTCCCAAACTAGGTGCTCACCTGTGACTTGGGAGACAGTGTTTTTCCATAGGTACTCACACTCTGCAATATTAGTTTTAAGTCATCTAGCTGCGCCCTAACAGGGTCATGTACTCATTAGTTTTAAAGCTTAGCGTATAGCTATTTGTACATTGTGCATTAAATAAATAAAAATATAATCCTTTCGTCCACGTTCATACATCTGGTCATACACGCACGCCGGTGTCGATTACTACGATGATCATCAATATATCCGGGCCACCATCGGCGATTTTAACTATTCTCTTCTAAATTGTCGTATCCCTATATACTTCGCCCATTTCTTTTCCTTATAAGCGACACTATTGGCTGGTAAAATAATACAGATGTTTTCTTTTTCAAAATCAACGGATTCGATTCTTGGGTTTAAAAAAAAAAATCAGTTCTATTTTTTACCGCAATCCGTATGTCGTGACTTCTTTTAGTATTTTTTTATATTTCCAATTGTTATTATAGCGAATATCGTCGCCATGTAAGAAACTCCTGAGCAATATTTAATGCTTCTAGAAACAGCTGTTCAGGCTATGCCTTATCTGTCAGTGAAGACTGAACGTCGTATTTCAGATTTTTATTAAGTCGATTATGTATTCTTCCTTTTTTGACTGCCTCGTTGGTCTAGTGATCGCAAGCGCGACTGCTGAGGATGAGGTCCAGGGTTCGATTCCTAGGTCGGGCAAAGTGTTATTGGGATTTTCCATCCGGAATTTCTCAGTAGCATTCATGGAGTCTGGATTTGTGGCCGGTTGATGGCAATAGGCTCGCCCCCTATTAAATGGTACTTAAACAAAACTGGCAAAATGTGGGTGTACTATTAGGTAAACCTCTGCCTAACCGTTCGGGTATCACAGGCGTGATGTTATGAATGTATTTTTCCAGAAAACCGCAATATAACATGGCGTTAGACGTACCTCTGAACCTATTCCACTGTTCATACGACTTGCCGAGGTCCGACTGGAGGTATGACAGACACCAGTTGGCGGATATCTTGACCCAACTGCAAAGCGAATGGACCCTGCAAAGCATCAAGTTTGTATTCCTTATAACGCCTACGCATAATCCATAATTATGTCGGATAATGTCAGGATTTATTCCGTTAGACTTGTACATCATGTGGGCGGACCATGGGTTTCGTGCTATGAAAACATACTGGGTGCGATACACTGTTTCTAGCAAAACTAACAAATTACTTGAGAATGCAACTTAACACGGGGCACAATGAATCGGGTACAGTTCCAAGACGTTTCAACTCCGCCGCGATCAGACATTGAATGTCGTCCTCCCTCGAGTTGGACATCAGGGCTCCGTACAAGTACACCGTGTGTTGGTAGACTGGTTAGTAAGTCGCGTGATGTCACCACTGCACACCGGCGCGCTTTCCAATTCATTTTATGTCCGTACTAATGACCGGATCCGACACATAAATAGATTAAAATGTATCGAAAGTTATTCGAGTAGAAAGGCCACCATTAGACGTTCAAAAAGTTTTCAGAGGATCGAGTAAATATTCAAGCTCGTGGCTAATTAATAACCGTACTGGTCGATCGAAGGTTAAGTTACGCCTGCCGAGAGTTAGGCTGACCAGATGATGGTGTTCACCCATCCACGGATTAACCTAGGCAAGCGCCACTTAACCTGAAGTCAGACCCGAGCGACTGTTATTATTGAATTAACTTAAATTACATGTAATACAGCATTATTTTGATTGTTTCAGGACAACAATGGTAAAGGAAGTTATTAATGAGATAGAGTCGCAATATTTGAAGCTGTGTGGGAGTGAGACGGAAGATACGGACAGGGTGATAGCTTACACTGATTGCCTGCTACAGGGTGTTAAAGCAAAAGTTTATAAGCCTTTGCTAAAAAGGGTCACATGCTGTAAGTATAGTTGTACAGTCACTAGCAATAATATATAGGGTGACTGGTAATTAGTGACCGATAATTAAACACGTGATTGTACTCATGATAACAATCAACTTTCCTAAAGAAACATTTTTTTATACTCATTCATTTTTATCACAATAACACAACAGCCGGTCCAAATCCGCCGGCCGGTCTAAATGGCGGCAGAACCAAACTAACATAGTATGTTAGTTTGGTTCTGCAGCTATTTCACAGTTCTTTGCCTCTGAACGCAGTAACCCAACCTAACTGCAACCTTAATTCTAATAACAAAGGTCATTATGATTTTGAGAGACTTGTCAGTGGCAGCAACCTTATGTTATCGAAATAAGGCTCACTGTGATTTTAACATTGATGCAAATCAGAGGTAAATAAAATAACTGTAAAGACTATCTAATTGTTCATGCCACTTTCGTTCTGCGCCCTTTTAAGTTGACAGCTGTCATGAGCTGTCACAGGTCGCACCATAAGGCTCAACTCACACCGAAAGAACGGCGAAGGGCAGCGAAGCGCAACGACCTGCTCGGTAGAGAATAGATTCGCCGGAATTCCCGCGGCGCCGCGGGCATCCGCGCGACTCGTTCGAGTTTCTCATGCGATAATAAGTATTATAGTATTGAAAATATAGTTAAAATTCATATGACACTGAAACTGCGCTCCGCTTCACTGCGCTTCGACGCTCTTTTGGTGTGAGTTGAGCCTATGGCCCGAACTTCAGCGAAGCGGAGACGAGCGGAGCGGAGAGGAGATATGCATGATTCGACCAATCACAGGAGAGACGAGAGACGCGATGTAGTTTTCAACCAATGTGATTAGTCGGTTCCCGCAGGTGTCTTCTCCGCTCCGCTCGTCTCTGCTTTGAATTTTTTATAATTTCGATGATACCTACCCTAAAAATTGTACTGTAATTGTTACAGCGAGCTTAGAAGAGAAACTCGAACACTACAAGAAAAAAAGAAAATTTGTTGATGCAGATGAAGACATGAAATGAACTGAAAATAAATATTTTTACCTATTGTTATTTGTTGTTTTATTTCAAATAGAATATAAGAATCAGGACGAGATTCACAGATCGCACTTTGATTTTACACGGCCAAAATAAAGTTTGTGTTTCATGGTGCAACATTATTTTCCGTATGAAAAGCTTGTACGAAAACGGACATTATTTTGAAGTCTCCTAACATTTAAAACGATTCCATAACCTAGCTAAGTAAATTCCAATTGCGGTCTTTGAATCTCGCCCCTGCCTGACCTGATCCTGATCTGCGTTACAAATTGGTGAATGATCCATTTTCATAGGTACCTTAAAGTAGGCAGGTACCATAAAATTATTTATTTCACGCTCGCTTTCAACCTTTGATAAAAACTAATAATGACCCTATTGCCATTATTATGATCATCTCATTATTAAAACAAGGGCATTGAGCCACTCGACTATTAAAAAGCACGCAAACGATCTCAAACAGTAGCGAGACTATTTTGTGCAGTAATTGTCTTGTCTCCGTAATTATTGTGGCATTGTAGATATGTTGTAGGTACCTATATTGTCTGTGCGTAAACCGGCCGCGGACGGCAAACGGCAAATGCTATCACACGTTATTTCTTGAACAGTATTAGAAGGCCGCTGCAACCGAACAGCAGTCTTCACACCGCGTTACAGTTTCGACAGAAAAACTTGGATATCCTCGCAAATGCTTTAGTAAAACAAAACGCTGTTCCAATTTTTTTGTTTGCGCCAATTTTTTATTTGTAATCCGACTAAATCATAATGCTGCGTTTATATGAACGCCCTGTTCCGTATCCGTGTTCTATTTTTTCGATCGGGTAATATAATTTTGACAGTTCGATGAAAATATTTACGTGACGTGACGTTTGTGAAAAACTTTTTGCGATCGAACGAGTTTTTAATGGGAAAGTAAAATACTGGTGACTTTAAATGTTTTTTAAACGTATTAAATTCGTGTTGTGAGTGTGTGGATATGTGTCGTAAATATAAACTTTTGGATTGCAATTTTATGGTGTGTATTTTAATTTCTAACATTGCTGTCCCTTTATGTAAAATCATTGTAAGACTGCACTTACTGCAATTTTAATTATAAACTAATTGCGTTTCTAAACTCCTTTTATTTTCTTATCTATAATTATAAAAAAGGTAGGTACTTTATTATTAATTTATGACACGAAACTCATTGAATCCTCTCTACAAAGAGATTCAGTGTACTAAATATTGTATTGTTTATAAATAAACAATTTGAAGATTTCTTCCGAAAAAAAAAATCAAACCAGAACTTTTGAATCAGAATGTGCTGAGCAAGCATAAAAAGTTTGCAAAAATTTCAATGTTGGGCAATATCATTTAGATAATCTGTCTTGAAAGAGACTACTGATATGACAGCTAATAGAGATTTGTATGGAAAAAGATAATTTAAACCAACCCCAAATAAATTGGGTTATTGGTAGAGGAAGATTTATTTATTATCAAATTATTGTTATTATAGATTAGATGATGATATTACATTTATTTTAATTAGTCAATGCGTAGTAAAAAAAACATGTCATTTATAATTGTATATAAAGTTGAGAATCAGCACTTTTTGAATATCGAAATCCTAAAGTCGTCCTTCAAAGGAAGTGGTTTCCTAGACAAAGTGTTTTTATTTTTTGCCTCTATACCTAAAAAACAACAAGACAAAATCATCTGGTCACCTGAACTTAGTTGGCAAACAACCAGTTTTAGAATAGCATCTTCATACTCTGCCCAACTTCACTCACTGCTAGGCGACCTAGCAGTGAGTGAGGCTACCTCTTTTCTTGAGACAATCTATTTTGCCCGGGCTCTACCTGAGATGGAAGCAATGATGTCCACTCATCTCACAGATGGTTGCAAACACAATAAAATTTGTAAATGGATTAGTAATTTCAGAATATTATTTTTCAAGTATCGTTTTTTTTATATTTCTTGCATGACTTCATGAATTAGCAAAAACTGGTGCTGAACTGGAACTGATGGAAATTTTTTTGCAGCAGTGGGTTAGCTATAATATGATTTATATTACAGTAATTTTGTAAGTTCCTTCATTCATAAATAATAAATTTAAAAAAGATCTGTTTAAGTACTTAATGCGTAGTTGGGTTTTTATTTTTTTAATCATGAAGCTTGAATATTTTTATACAATCGTAACGTTAATTGGGATATTAAAGGTTTATCCATGAGGTAAAGATCCCAAAACACTTGTTCATTATGACCAAATTAAATTTACGTTATTGAGTTCACTTTCAAAAATAGTTGTATGGACGAAATAAGGAAATGGGCAAGAGGATAATCCAATAAATAATACATTTTACCTTAAAGTCCATTAAAAGCCTTGTTTCCAATTGCTGTTCTATTGATCTAAATTTTAGATCCAGTTCTTTTAGATTTATTACAACTGGATACTTAATTGCACATGCAAGATAAATACAAAATTAACTTTAACTATGAAAAAAAAAAATTAAAAAGATTCCAATCCTGCTGCATGTAACCAAAGAAAAAATTATTTTCAAGTCAAACTAATACATATATTATAGAATGTTTTTTTAGGTTTTAATTTTTAATCTATATTTTATCATAAGTTTTCAAAACTTATAATAAAATTTATTATATTAAAGTACTTACAGTTATACAGAAAGCAACTAGGTGGAAAGAAGGTATTGAAAATTCATAGATATTTCAATCATCACACCTGTCATAAGTTCTGTGTAAAGGCAATCCTGCACTGGGAGCATTCGCCTGTAATGTAATAGTTCAAATTCACTGGTTTCTGAGCAAATTCGAATCTTGGATTGTAACATTCCAGGCAAATGCTCTCATTGAGGGAGCACCATAAGTCCAATGTTATATGGAGCAATTGCCATTCCTCAAACGGATACTTTTGTGAAATTGCTAGCAAAAAAAAACCCAATAATTCATTACGTAACTCTAAGAATCCAACAGTGGATGTCACATTTAGTAGTCGCACCTACAACCAATTGTTTTGGCAATTTAATCAAGTATTTTATTTTTAATTTGTTAGCCAATTTCAACAATACTGCCGTGTGAACTTTTAGGTGTGGCTTGCGTGTTTTTTAATATGAATTTGGGCCATTGCATTGAACTGAAACCACACCCTGCATAATACATGATACATAAATAAATAATAAGAATCCTCTATTTGCGATTTAGTTGCACAGTACGGTTCAATATAGGAGACGAGCTCCTATACGCTAAAAATATAAGCCACATGCGTAAAGCAACGCTTGCCGAAGTCGTTCAGTGGATGGGTGACCATCAATCAAATATGGAGACCATCGTGTCTCGAAAAACACGTTAAGTTGAACAGGGGGGCGGCGTAGTCAGAGGGCCGAAAGTCTGACAACTACCAGTCTTACCAAGAGGTAACGTGTTTGCTAGTAACTGGGTAGTCTAGGTCAGATAGACAGTCGCCACATGTAAAATACAGGTATTCATCCGGCTGCATCCGGTTAGACTAAGGCTAAGCAGATGATGAATATGGAGCAATATGGCTGGCAAATCGAATATATAAAAAGTTCACCTTTGTGGAGTATCGCTTGACTTGGGTACCAACTAAAGTACCTAGCAGCGCTACCTAGGTTTAATAAATAATATTTCTCGCTTTTAATTTTGTCACAGGTATAGCCAAACATAAATAAATGATATTTTTCTTTTGTTCCAGATTCGAAAAGTCAAAGGATGACCATTCACCAGTCTAAAAAATAACTCTTACAAAAAAGAAGATTAAAAATATTCCTAAAATGTGAAACAAATGACTGTTTACAGGCCAGTATTTTTAATTTAAATAATATAACTTTATTTTATTGTTAATATGTGATCATTAAAACCTTTTTACTTAGTAAGTAAAGGCCAGTAATCAAAATAATACATAAATATAGGAATATAATGAATAGTTATGATTCTGCAATGGTGTATGCTCAACCATTGTTTTGTAAGTATATTTTTTGTTCTTTAACTAATAGTTACGTAGCTACTAATGATTTATTACATTCATAATTTGAGCTTCATTAAAAACGTTTCTCGTTGATCTAGCCACTCTAGTGCATGTACTGCTAAGCAAGCGGTCCTGGCTTCGATTCATTACACAGACTCGACGCTCAGTCCACTCCGATTCGAGTCACTGTAAAGCATTGAACATTAACTTCAAAGAAGTGTGTGAATGTAACGTCATGTAGAAAATTCTACCGTATAAACATGATATAAAGCTCATATTTCAGCGCTAAGACCGTAACTTGTTTTAAATGTTATTTAAGAGGGTGCATTCTAAAAGTTGGCAAGCTCGCAAATAGGTGTCAATTTTTTTTTTTTTTACTTGCTTGCCTGCAACATGCAGCAGGCATGGTGTATGCTTGTTTGCATGCTTCGTACAGGGAAATAAAAACCATATATAGTGTGACTGGTAGTTAGTGACCGATACTTAAACACATGATTATACTCATGATAACAAACAACTTTCCCAAAGAAACATTTTTTTCATACCTACAAGTTCACTTTTTCCCAATAACACAACAGCCGTATGAAACTCACGCGCGCGCCTTTGACCTATCAGCTGTTTTACCTTTAAATTTTTCGGATATGAAATTTATGCCTAAAGATGATTCTGACTTACAAAATTATGAGCTTTGAATGAGTGACTGCCAAAAGATTTTCTGCGAAATGAAGTTCATTTTCAGTTATACAAGGCGTTTTTATTTCGGAATTCTAATCAATCTGTATTAATAATCGGAATTCGTATTTTTGATGTTTCGTATTATCATTAGTCGGACTTTTTGTTATTCGATCTATTGAAACTCGGTATTTTGAGAATAGTAATTATAAAAGTTAGGAATATTCAAATTTAGGAATTATTAAAATAGGATAAATGATAAATCGGAGTAGTTATATTAGGAATTTTGAACCATTCGGAATGATGAAAATCGGTATTTTATAATTCGGATTTGTGACTGTCGGAATAAAGTTTTTCATATTTATGTAGTGTACCCGATCAATTTGCATGTTTTGTATTTATTTGGCATTATTTGGCAGTGCGTATATTTTGTTCCACAGTATATTTACCCAGACAACTCTAGACGTGAAGTCTTGTAGTTGGCTGCCAGATTATCATACTGTTATTTCTCACTATTGTATTTAGCTGTAAGTCTTCCAAAGTCTTTAAATAAATAAATAAAACCAAAGTGCCTGACTGGGTTCAATACCGCGACCCAGTGGCGGATTTGCCCTAAGGCCCAATAGGCCCGGGCCTAGGGCGGCCAGATATTAGGGGCGGCAAATCGTGACAAAAATTCACTGATGATAACAAGAAATAACTCAAATGCAAAGTACCTAAATACTTTAAATTCTCGCGCACATTATGGTCTTCTATCAACACTTACCTACATTAATCTCAACAACTGTGCAAATGGAATTAATTTACGGCCACACATGCCTCCGCTCGTTTTCGTAGGATTCCCACTCGAGAATCTAACCTCTGCATACATCCTACGAGCCTCGTTCAGATTATCACCCGCGATGGCGTAAAGCCGTACCATTTCGGCCCACTGTTAATTTTTTTAAGACATAGCACATATAATTAACAAAATTTCTGAACCGATTTCGATAAAAGTAAATTCAGTATGTACCTAGTCTATGATAGGTGCTGAGAAAGGGGGCGGCATATGACCCGGGGCCTAGAGCGGTCAAGACTGAAAATCCGCCACTGCCGCGACCTAAGATACTGAAGACCGCGGCGTTACCACTACTCCGATTAACGATTAACTTATTTCATTTTGTCCACCAGCTCAAGACAGCAGCATGTGAAGTGAAGTACGTACAAAAGGCGCTTAATGGTGTATATGGTAAGTGCTTCAGTTCACGTCATTATGATTTAATTGGGGAATAGGCCTATGCCCTACGGATACGTTACAACCATGAATAGTTTGAGAACTGCCTTCAAAACGTCCTCATTGCCATGGAATATTTACGCTGACAGCTATTAAATGCTGTTTAAATGTTCTCGATCATGTTGAGTTTGTTTGGAGAAATTCGCCCTGAATTGTGCTATTTTTATAATAACACTATTCAGGGCCTTATTCAGGGGCTTAGGTTTGTATGTTATTATTTTTATAATAACATACAAACCTAGGTTTGGAGGGGCGGGTGTATCAAGGACGAGCCTATTGCCATCAACCGGGCTCCAATTCGCAATGCGTGCCACGTCGTCGGGAGCAGCTCTTTTAGCCTTCCTAATTATTTTCCTAGATCAGTCATCATCATCATATCAGCCGAAATACGTCCACTGCTGGACTGAAGCAGGCGGCGCCACAGCGGCCGTCTGCTTTTCGTATTTATTTACCTAGATGTATAGCGCACGCTTTTGTATATCGCGCTGATTCCCGCAACTGTAGTAGATACGTCCAAAGCGCGTATTTTGCGTACGGCCCAAATATTAGGTTTTGCCATAAGGAATTTCGCTGTAGTATCCCGTAATTTCCTAATCGACGGTACCCTTGTCAAGCCGTTCGTCTTGCCCCTGATCTCACTCCCTCCGGTAGTGTCGGATTGCAGTCTCATCGACCTATGAGAGTGAAGGAAGAGAGACTGTATCTGTGTTTGCACTACAACATCTCCGTCGATGGCAAGTCACAGCCATGACCGAAAAACTGTTAGGAGGCCTATCACTATCATCTGACGGCACGGTTGGCGCAGTGGCTGAGCGATTGACTGCTGCGCTTCGTGTCGCGGGTTCGATTCCCGCACGGAACTAATATTTGTATGGCCTACAGGTAGTTGTTCCGGGTCTGGCAGTTTGTGTATGTGAATTTAAATGTTTGTAAACGCACCCACGATACAGGAGACATTCCTAGTGTGGGGCAAAGATTTCACAAAAAAAAAAAAATGTCTTTATAGAAAATTCTGTAATACCTGATATATGACCATATCTAGTTCCCATGGCCGTAATGAGCTCAATTTCAGCAAGTACGTTAGGTAGGTGTGGCCGTGTGGCAAGCTCTGACAAAATAGAGCGCTGATGGGTCGACCTTGCTATCTCGAACATCGTGACATGAACTAGGCGTTTAAGGGGGAGCACTGTTTTACGATTATGATTTAAATGGTCAGCTTTGCTTTTGCTTTGCTTTTTGCTTTGGTGAGCTTTTCAATACGTTTTCTGTTAGCAACTATTTTATTCTAAGTTTATTCTAACGCGACATTTTGCGAATGAGACATTCTGCGAAAGAGGCATTGTGAGAAAGAGACATTTTACGACCAGTAGACATTTTACGACCAGTAGACATTTTACGACCAGTAGACATTTTGCGAAAGAGACGTTTTGCGACTAAGCTCTATAGTAATTTGCGGCGCGATGAGTTTACTATGGTACTTTCTTGATAAGTCGATGAGTTTACAACAGGGTAGTCACGCGGTCGGTCAGTGTAGTCCAATTCTAAGATATTATATGCACCAAACTGTTTTGTGACGGTCAGATAGCAGTAGCTTTTCTTGTAAAACACAGCTGCATCCGATTAGACTGTAGAATTCATTGCCGGCTTCTCTGTTCCCCGATCATTATAATCTATATTTCTTCAAAGTTCGAGTAAATCAGTTTTATAGGCAAGCGTGCACCACCCTCGGCCGCCTCATCGCTTCACATCAGTCGAGTTGCGGCTATACGCAAGCCCATTTCGTGTAAAAAAAGACTGAAAGCCGGCCCCATTTGGAAAAACGATCGAAGGTTGATAAGCTATGCAAAGTGTAACATAATAAACGAAGACCTCGTATGGTGTCTCTAACCATGAACTAAGGTTTTGTTCTACGAGGTCTTGAAATTCGCAAAACAACAAGAATTTGTGTGGTATACTACAACTAAAAAACCCGACTACTGAAATATCACGCTCTAATTAAAATCGGGATTTACAAGGTAAAATGGACTCCTCCTAAGGTAAAAGGTAGCCTATGTTACCCGGGCTATAATAACGAATCGATTAACACCTTATTCTTCAGAATTGGATGAATAGTTTAGGCGCTACGGAGGAACATACGTAATACAAACATCCATTCATACATACATAGACAGCTACAATCATAACCTTCCGGCTTCGCCGTAGTCCTGTAAAAATGGAATCAGCCGATCAACATAAATGGTAAAACTAAAAAAAAAGTAATGAATTTCCAAAAGTCATAAAAAAGTTGTTCAGTTTCATGGTCTGAATCATCACACGAGAGGATTTGCGTTCATAATGTTACACCTTGTATACGCTTGACATGGTCGGTCCATGGATGGGTGGAACTATCTATTACATCCTACACCTTCGTGCCTCGAAAAGCATTAATCCTTTGTCCCGTCTGTCATTCGTAGATCTTTGACAGTCAGACATCCCTGTCAATATATCTAACCAAGAGCTATCGTGTTACCCACTGTTGTGCGAGGTCAGATAGGCAGTCGCTCCATGAAAAATACTGGTATTTAGCTACATCTGGTTAGACTGGAAGCTGACCCCTACATAGTTGGGAAAAAGCTAGGCAGATTGATTGATTACGTCAGTGAGTTCTTCGCCTTATGAGAAGCAAGCGCATCTAGTATGTCGTGTTGCAATGCACGATGTGATGTACATTCGGACGCGAATATACCTTCTTATCGGCCTTCCTTTAATCACTTGAATTGTGGCTTACTTTCCGTCATCTCGGTCTGAAGGTAGAACGTAACTTTACGCCTGTGTTCATCGAACGAAGAGGCAGAAGTATAGCTCACCCGCATCACGCAACTATGTTTAAGTGCCATGCGGCAAGCCCATTTTCTTAGTCAGACCCAATTACGTACATTTAAAATAAAAGAAATTCCGCACGCAAAATACACGCTTTGACGTGGAGTTGCGGACACCAGCCCGTTATGCAATACAATACAATACGTACATTTGTATTACAATCTGAATGATTTTGAAGGTTTGAATTGTAAAACATTTTTTCATTATGTTTATCACTAGCTTCAGTGAAGGAAAACATCGTGAGGAAACCAGCATACCTGAGAGATAATTCTCGACGGCATGTAAAGCCAAGTCAGAGGGCCATGGGCGGCATAAAAAAACTCTGACACCAGGCTAGGCACTGACCACACAAAAATAAAGAAGATTATGTTTATTTCAAGTGGTTTATCTGCTTGACTAAAAACGCAATGAACGTTGTGAATTGTCATAATTAATAGCATTGGGAATGCGAGTATTGAACGCAATTACAGTTACTGAGATATTGAAATTATATAATGAAACCTTGCTCTGCCTGGAAATCAAACCCAGCACTCGCAATACCCACCCACCACACCACTAAGCTCTGGTAGTTTTTTTAAGTTCAGTTTCTCCGCTCTTCATCATCATATGCCTAGCCTTTTCCCAACTATGTTGGGGTCGGCTTCCAGTCTAACCGGATACAGCTGAATACCAGTATTTTACATGGAGGGACTGCCTATCTGACCTCGACAGCCCAGTTAGTACTGGGTAATACGATACCCCCTGGTAAGACTGGTTGTCAGACTTTTTGGGCCACTGAATAACTAACGACAGTCAAAGATCTTCAAATGACAGCCGGGACCAACGGCTTAAAGTGCTTTCTGAGGCACGGAGGAAACTCGGTATGTAATGGGTGGTCACCCATCCACAGACCAACTTAGGCAAGCACAGCTTAACTTAAAGATTGATTGATTTAGCCACGAGCTGCTCCGCTCTTAGTTGAACTAATTTGCATCCTTGGTGCGTTTTTTTAGGATTGGCAGTGGAGCGACTTACTTCTAAAATAGCCATATACATGCCTATTCATACTATACATCTTCATTTTATAAAGCCGACCATCCACTGCTATGCTACGTAGGTTATACACGGATAGCTTTACCACGTTAGATGCGTGGTTTTGCTTTGCCAGACACGCACCCGCACATAGCGTGACCGTAGATGGTCCACCGCAGAGGACGACCCCTCCTGCATGTTCTGACAAAGCGAAGCTAAGTACACATGCGTAGCTTAGCCATGGATTGGTGTGTAGCGGCACCTTTACACACAAGCTCATCCAGTTACAATCATGTCGCAACCCACGATTTGATGTACAACCGGACACGATTCGGCCTCTTTATTGACCTTACATCTAATTGTAGGTCGCACTTACTGGTCGCGAGGTCGTCAGTCCTCTTCCTTTTGAATTTGTACAGCTTTTATGCTGTGCCGAGTTATCTGCGAGTATTTGTTGGTACTGCAATGAGTACTTGTGGGTTTTACCGCTATTTTCTCAAACCTTCAAAAGGGGTATCATCATATGCCTAGCTTTTTTCGGCCAGCTTCCAGTCTAACCGGATGCAGCTGACCTCCACAATCCAGTTAGTACTAGTCCAGCCCAGTCCAGTTAGTGTGTTCATTTATTTTGTTTTATTTTAATTTAAATCGGACTGTATGGATTAAGTTATCTGAAATAAATGTTCGTTTTTTTTTAATACGTACCCACGCACGTCGCACGCACGTCGCTCCATGTAAAATACTGGTATTCAGCTGCATCCGGTTAGACTGGAAGCCGACCCCAACGTAGTTGGGAAAAGGCTAGGCAGGTGATGATGATGTGACGGACCCGTTGGTAAGACTGGATGTCAGACTTTCGGGACTACCTGTGACAAGTGTTCAAGATCTATAAAATTAAATTACACGAGAAGCATAGGCGGGTCGCTAGTTCCTAAATAAAAAAAAAATCTTTCAATATTATAACTGTAAGGCTGCATCGTCATCATCCGATCGCTTTGCAAAAAACTGCCAGTTCTTTTGATCCAGGGGCCAGGGCCAAAGTGGAATGTGAGTTGTTGATTTTTCCAGTCTCGCCATTCTTCACAAGATCTCTGCGTCGCCTTCAAGCTGTGTCAGCAGCCACATACTGGTTATTTTGACCCTCAGCTCACTAGGCATGAGGCAGACGTGGCCAGCCCAGTTCAACTTAGTGGCTTTTTGAGCAACGTCAGTAATCTGCGTTAGATTATCAGTAATTATTATTGTTATTAATGAGCTGCACTTATATTAGAAACAAAGGCAGGTAAAGGCTAACTCGTACAGGATGAGTCGTGTCACTAGGTGAAGGTCGTACAAAATGGCGGCGCCACGTTGCGTCTGCGCACATCTCCCATACTTTGTTTGCACTTTATTTGAATTCCTTTTCCCGTGTCTTTGCCCGCGTGGGTGTGGATTTCGGAAACTGGATATGGTACATGCTACCGGGATAAAAAGGATGTACAGAATCAGAATACACCTCCATTAAAATTTTCAATATAGCGTCAATAGTCTGAGAGTAAAATGTCTTTATGACATCTGGATACAGCATGACGAAGTTATAAGGGTTCCGGTTTTGCCATTTGACTACGGAACCCAAGCACAAGGGCACCTTAGGCGTAGGCTGGCAACTTTTTCCTATTAAGTCAGATCTGGCAATGCCTGTAAGCTTGTTGTCTAAGTAAGACTACATGACAGGTGACCTTGTATGGGAGTAAAGTGAAGATGATTATGTTGCGCAACAGTTGGTTGCAGATGATGAGCAGGCTCAAATATACACACTAACATAGTGTTTTAGTGGCTAGACATGGGTGTACTTATAATTATAGCCACATTTCGCAAGTGATGTCAAAGGGGACTGGCTTCAACCGGGGAAGTGTAGCGTAAACTGAAATGTGTGAGTTTTAGAGATGTTGGAAAAATACGTATTCGTTCATTCGTGTTTATGATTGGAATTTGAATAGCGAACTTGAATAGCGATGGCGACAGCGATTAGCCAGAGGCGAGTAGAAGTAGCGACTAAAAACGTGTTGATTGTTTGAGAGAGTACTCGCCGTTGGTGTGGACATTAGCGATCAACCATTAATAGAATAATTTATCTCTTTTATTACTGATCGCCACGAAACCGCGCGTTTTTCCCATAGCAAATGAAAAATAAATCACGAAGCTGACCTGGTAATCACGAAGAAGTCGGTGAACATACACTAAGACGAAGATAGAACCTCTTCATTTTTTGCAGTCGCTTAAAAATTGTCGACAGCTAGTGACTGCCTCGTAGGAGGTAGGACCGGAGCACGTAAGCAGCAAATAATTAGCTGTTCCATACATTTGGGTCGAGTAGGTATTGAAATTTCGTATGGGGCAGCTGATTAATTTCTGGCATTTACATCATTGGTCTCATGTAGAGAGTTGTTCAGTTTGATGGTCTGTTCCACACCCTTAAAGACGACCACACCTTTCTGGTACACGCTACACAGGAAGGCGATTTAGTCACCTGTATCGTTCAAGGAGGTGAGACTACCCGCCACGTTAAACAACTTCCCAAAGACACTCAAATGGAGTCTTTCTTAAGGGGCCGTCTCCACGAGCGAGAGAATCGCGGCGATATTATCGTCGTGTCACGTATAATTCTATACACTCTCTTAAGAGCCGTCTCCATGAGCCATGGCCCCTTAATCTTGTGAGGTTGGCTACTTTGGTCCTTGGTACCTTGGTGGTCACGGGTTTTTAGGCTAGCCCACCTCCCGCCTCCCAATATCACGTTATTTTTTTATGAAGACAAATCGGATAGTTTTAGAATCTGTTTTAAAACAAATTATAACCGTTTTTTTTTCGTTAGGTAGATTTTTAATTCATTATTGGTAAAAATATTTTACACATTAAATTATTTGTTTTCGTTCCACAAAAAAACATGAATAAAGGACGACTAGGTCATACCCTATTCTTAAAAAAAATCACAAATTCCTATACAACTAGTATTTCGATGCATGTTTTAAAAGCTATTTTTTTTTCAATATCTATAACATCGAAATGAGTTTCTTTGGGATAGTTGTCCACCTGTTTTGCACCTCCTTGAACGATCATCATCATCATCATTTCAGCCGAAAGACGTTCACCGCTGGACATAGGCCTCCCTCAAGTGTCACCACATTGACCGGTCCCGTGCGACTCGCATCCAGCGGATCCCTGCAACCTTCACCTTGAAGGATGCAGGTGATTAAATCGCGACCCTGTATATCCCTACCTCTACGCACAAAAGCAGGCCATCAAATCGTCGAACAAGCTCGCTAACTAAAGCCCCGAACGCGTCGCGAACACATTTACTACGGGCAGTAACAAGTGTAGCGTGGGAACGTAACATTTGCGCTTTCACTCGCCGACCGTCACTGGCCAGCTCACCAGCTTGACAAAACTACAGATTTATTGTTAGCTTTCAGCTCGAGCTTCTGGCTAATGTGTCCTGAATATGCATTGATTCTCGATCTTTTGGCATATTTATGAGGATCAGGTGTGAGACCAATTCCATACAAACTTTCATCCCCTATTTGACTCCTTTAGAGGGATATATTTTTAAAAATTCTGCTTATGTGCCGTATTGATTTTATCGGTAAAAGTAGTTTGGAAAACTTCGAAAATCAATACTAATAGGTACTATAAATGCGAAAGTAACTCTGTGTGTTTGTTTGTTACATTTTCACGACTAAACGGCTGATCGGATCGTAATGAAATTTGGCAAGGAGATATATTATATCCTGGGGCAGGACATGGGCTTATTTTTTATTTTGTCACACATACTCATCAACATTTCCACGCGAACGAACTCGCGGGTAACAGCTGGTATTCCATATTTTAGAATAAGCAATGCCTATTTGCCATTAGCCATGAATCACCCACACGCATATTGCTGATTAGTGCTTAATTTCTTTAAAATCCCTGTTAACATGTATGGATGTGATGAGAACCGGGTGGTTCTCATCACATCCATACATGTCAATCTAATTACTTTTATCATAATTTTTCTACACCATTGTCTAGCGGTGATCAGAATACACCTTCCCAATTTGATTCCCATCGATACTGTGTGATATCCGGACAGATTGACGTAATTATAAGGGTTCCGTTTATGTTTTTTTATGCTATTTGACTTCGGAACGATAAAAATTAAGTGTATATTTTTATAATTTTGTTGTATTGTTTCAGGATGAGCGGGAGGGCGCGGGGCGTCGCGGAGGCGCCGTGCTGCCCTCTACAATGGAGGTACGTAATCAACATCACACCATGTTCTATAAGGGAGGAACTTTTGCCATCAATAGGGCACGAATTTTGACTGCGGACTGCTGTTTAGAAGTATAATATAGAAGTATAGTATATTTATATATACGCTTCCGACCACTAGACCACCGACAACAGCCCGCCAACTAACACACAACACGTAAGTATGCATAGGTATATAAACTCACGCTTTTTCTTAAGGGGATTGACAGAAACCACAGGCAGCTAAGTGAGAAAGTAAATGACTGTCTGTTACGTGTTCACGACTTATCACGGATCAACAGACTGGATTTCGTTGAATTGATTTTGACGCACAGTTAGACGATGATGCGTTAAGAAATAGGATACTTTTATCTCGGTAGTACGGTCCTGTGAGATCATTTCCAGCTTCCACGAGATCAAAACCTAGCTAGCCAAACAAGAAATTGTACTGAACAAACTGATAGTCACCGTCTTGTCAATCATGTCCGAAGTCACGTTCGACACATGCACAGTATTTCTGTAAATCATGGCAAATTGACAGGGTCATCACCTGTGCCAGTTCCCAGGGTCCCGGCGATACGCCTGCGGAATACGCTGAAGACACGTTTACCTAACTGTGGTCTTTCAAAGGTTAACTGGTGTCTAAAGATCGTCGTACACTTATGAGCACTGTATGGGATTAGTGGGTCATCGGCTCGTCAACAAGGCGTCTATGCATCGGTAATTTAAAAAAATAAAACAGCTTTTCCGTACATTTTGACCGTAAGGAACAGCAGATCTTTTTTGGGAATTTTTGTTGTTTCGGATGTACTGATCACGTAGTAATCGTTTGTGCGTCGATGTCCCATCGACACCTTATAAGTTCAGCATTGCCGGGTGGACGCGCCAGCTTGCGGCCAGACTTAGCTCTACTTAAGGCGGGCCGTCCACCCGCATACGATCAAGCCCGCAGACGATGTCGTTACGAATTTACGATGCTTTAAGTTTGCGTTGCGATGAGTTACAAAGAAAAATTCCCAGAGGCATTGCTGATCCCGTACATTGCAAATAAATGTGCGTTAATCTTTAGATGGAGTATAAAGGCGACCGTCCACTTTAATGTAGGATGTGCACGGAGAGGTGTGCCACGTTAACTACGCGGTACATTGCGGCGCATCCGTGCGTAGTGTGAGAGGCTCGTGGGTACAACAACACCTGCCGTTGTTAGCCCCTGGATGAGTGTTCATCCTTACCGACACCCCGCCTTTTTCTTCTTCCTAGCTCTATTCCACTATAGGTGCGGTCAGCTCTACTAATTTTAGAAGTTTCGTCATGCTTCTCCACCACGTAGCCGGAGGTCCCCTACCTCTCTTATCTTCAGGTAGTTGCAATGCTATCTTCACTACATGCTCCTCGTCCATGCTCCACGACCATACCATCTGAGACGGCTCTCGGTTTCACTGGCATAGGGGCGACTTTGAAACTACCGCGGATATGTTCGTTTCGTACTTTGTCTAGTCGTCATACCGACAACCGTGCCTCGGAAAGCCCTTAAACAGTCCTTCGTGAGCTCTTTGGCAGTCATTATGGATACTCAGATGCTAGATAGTCTTGGAACCAATCTTTCGAAGTGGCATGTTACACAGTAACTGGTTTGTGTAGGATGGGCAGCCGCTCCATGTAAAACTGGTATTCAGTTCGGCCGGATAGGACTGTACTAGACACGTCTTACTTATGGCCTGAGCAGACCAAATGTGTGAGTGTGGCGTGTATGTGGCGTGTATGTGACGGGTGCGAGGCGCACACTATCTACGTTTACCATAGATTTTAATCAATATAAACGAATCAATGAGGGCGAAGCAAAAGTTATAATAATGTAAAGATCGTAGCAGGTGGCTGCCTACCCTCATGAGAAAAAGGCGTGAGTTTATGTATTTTATATTCTAATTCTAAAATTCTAGGATGAAGAAGTAAGCGAAGGTTGCATTAAGGGTCAACCGGTGTCTTAACGAGCATTAGATGGTCAATAGGCGTGTCCTAACAGCTTATTGAGCGCGTTTACGCGATAGTGATATTTTAAACTAACGCATTTTGTATTTTTTTTTCCAACCCTTTTTGCTGATCTTAACTGATAATCATTTAAGGGTTCCGGACTCGAAGGGTAACCAACGGGACCCTATAACTCAACCTCCGCTGTGCGTCCGTCTGTCTGCGGGCTGTATCTCATGATCCGTAATAGGAAGACAGTTGAAATTTTCACAGAATGTGTATTTCTGTGCCGCTATAACAACAAATAATAAATTAATGGGGGCTCCCCTACTACGATGGTACGGAACCCTTCATGCGCGACTCTGACTCGCACTTGGCCGGTTTTTTGCTCTATTGAAGGTGCGGTCAAGCCGAAATTTTGGGCACCAGACTTTTAGCACATTATCTATCAAAGTCCGGCCCGGAGTCCAATCCGCCCGGGCTAACCAAATCTTCTTTGAGAACAATGTTGAGCGTCTTTTGTTTACGAAACATTGGCATGAGGCTGGCAACAGTTCAGCTAAGTCTTGACGCAAAACGTCATTTGATTGAAGTTGTGTTACCCACTGTTATAATTATTATAACCCCTCTTTGCAAGCGTTGTAGACTTTAACATACTATAAACGTTTTAATAATTCCATAGCTGCTCTCAAATGCATGGAAGATACCCCTAGAGATAAAAGCTCTGAGAATTCTGCATCGCAATGAAATAAGACTGGAGATAATCGTAATCGATTCCATATCAAATCGAAATCGGGAATCGCTAACGGACAGCAAAATGCAACCGTTGCAAAATTCACTCCAAATAAATTCTAAATTTAAATGGACCAATGCGATACATCGATTTGAATATGGAACGTTGGAACAGACCAATCGTAATTGATCTATTGATTTGTCAGTTATCTGATTGTGCGACGGGATTGGGCGATTGCGAAACGTTTTCTATTCGGCTCCTGCTCGGGAAAGTTCGGCTTTTATAGCGGGTTGTATGCAGTTACGTGAGTGGGATGTTGGTTTATGTTAGTATTAATTAAATTAAGGCAGTCGAAGCCGTGAAATATGAGGTAATATAAACTAGATTTGTATTACGAATGCCTTTCTGTTATGTTATTTGTAAGCGGTAATGGAGGGTCTATGTAGGTACCCATTAATCGACTTTCAATATTAACTATGGTCCCAACTTATTGAACATTAATGCCTGTTTTCACGCCTTTACACAGCAGGCTATTAGATTTGAAACTTTCGGCTACTAAGCCCAGCGTGGAAAATCAAGGAGCGCGTTTTTATAGGCATTCATTTGGCCAGCCCCGGATCTTGAATTATTTCGAGGCGGGGCAAAAACTGAAAAATGCCGCCCCTGCCTGACAATATTTTACCTTTGTCATCATCATCATTTCAGCCATAACACGCTCACTGATGGACATAGACCTACTCCGAAGAACGCCAAAACGACCGGCGACGACGTGTGTATGTGACCAGATGTATGAACATTGACAAAACAAAAGGAGTACCTATGTAAGAATCGTAGCAGATGTTCGCTAGTTTCTGCTTACCCTATAGGAAAAGGCGTTAGTTTATGAATGTAGGTGCACTAATCAAATGTTGAAATGAAGGCATTTCCACGATGCGCCGTGCTTTAGAACGGCGAGCTAAGGCGCGGTCGATTTCTTAATAGTGTCGGTAATACGGTAACATCCTCGAAAATTATGCAATGTAGACCGAACTGGGTGAAACGATGTCTAATGCTACGCCCGTCTCGGAAATAAATGGCGAGAATTTATTTAAGACACGTTATTCGTGGGTTTTTACAATAATAAACGGTTCCATGTGAAGGTGGAACATCTACACTGTGAAATAGCTGATTAAATTTTTAATAACAGACGAAAAATGTACATGGTCTACAATCTAAAATCCTGCGCGTCTTCTTTTTTTATCGTGTGGTTAGTGCCTAACCTGGTGTCAGAGTTTTATGCCGCGCATGGGCCTCTGACTTGGCTTAACATGCCGTCGAGAAATATCTCTCAGGTATGCTGGTTTCCTCACGATGTTTTCCTTCACCGAAGCAAGTGATAATTATACAATACGCACATGTAGGTAGCTGAAAATCAGAGGTGCGTGTCTTGGGTTCGAACTCGAGACCTATGACTTGTCAGTCTGACGGTCACAACACTAGACTATCACTGCTAATAAATAAATTTCCTGCGCTGAATTCGTGGTAATAGTTTTTGGGTCACTGACTGCCCCATGATAGCCCAGCCCCAAACCTTGGACCTAGCAACCTAGCCTAGCAGTTCCCTAAAGGCCGGATTTTTCGGTCGCTGCCAATGTGTGCCAATGTGTGTATGTGTGTGTGTGTGTGTGTGTTTGTGTGTGTGTCTTAACCACTAAGGAACGTAGAACTGGTAAAATGGGACTCCGCACTTCGACACAAATGTCGTGTAGGCTTGAAATCGCTCCGTGATAGAAATTGTGTGCTCAATGCACTTTAACGCCACGAATTTTAAAAGCACTGCGGTGATGCCGTCTCTAGATGCTGCTAGTACGGCGATTCTTTGTTCTGTGAGATTATGGCAAACCCATATTTTGCCAGCATTATTAAGGGTGTAAAAAGTCCCTTAACGAAGCCGAAAGGCACTTATTCTCCCCGTCATTCCGTGAAGGGTCTGTTTACACCCTGTGTGTAATTACAATATCTACACAACTGTGGGTGCTGCTTTGCCTAACCCTTCGGGAATTACAGGCGTGATGTTATGTTATGTTATGTATGTAAGTACAATACCTACACAACTGCGTACTTCTTCAAACAGACGCGTGATGTTATGTTATATATTTCTAAAAACCGGTTTCGTGCTTCTCAAGGAGCGCCTCGCGTTTCATAAATTACTGTTTTCCTCCGTATAAGGTAATTTGAAGAGGAAAACCGTCGTTTCCTCCGCTTTGAACGATAGGCGTGGCAGCTGGGCGCGGCTGGTTTCATAATCGGATGTTGGCTGCATCCTCAAGAGATTCACGCATTTGCGTAAAACATTAATTAGTAGCGGTGGTCCGGTGGTAGCGGCCTTGACTTACGACTTGTAGGTAGTAGTTCTAACACATCCAGGCAGGCGCTTACTTTGTTTAATTTATTCCAACACATCTGCTCTCAAAACGGTAAAGGAAAACATCGTGAGGAAACCGTCATGTCCTAGATCCGACAGGGTCCACGATTGTTTCTTTTAAAAAATGTCTACCACCTAAGCCTACATTGTGGAATGCAATAAAGAATTGAGTATTGAGTAGATCGTAAAATTCGAAGAGTTGTGAGATCCATCCACTCCGCGCTGGGCTCACGTGGTGAAGCTCCCACTCAGAGAAATAAAAAAGTTGTTGCCTGTGCCCTTGCAGTGGGCACGCTAAAGGCTGATAATGTTTATGTAGTGTCAAGAAAACTCGACAATATCCTGAGAACATATAGATTGCAGTGGCGTGCTAGGGCGCGGCTCATTTTATAAGCGGATGTCGGCGCCATCTTTAGGCACCTGCTCCACCTCCGGCGGTAAGCGAGAAGCGAATATAGCTTAGAACCGAAAACGAGTTGTTGGTTTGAGGGGATTCTCTCCGGTGCGGTATGAACAGTTTGTTTGTTTGTTTGTGTGTTTGTTGAGCGAGAAAATAGCCGATAGCTTCCATGTCGGGGTGGCGCTGGTGACTTAGGCCGTCTACACGCGATGCCAAGGCGACAATAAAAAAATCACCATATCTTGGGTGGACATATTAGTGTTGTTATGCGTTACCGTCCCCGACATAAAGCTGGACTATGGCATTTGGATAAGCATAATCGGCCCATAACGTTTGGTAGGACACATACCACAGGCCCACACGCTTGAAACCGGACCATAACAACGCTGTTTGGTGGCAGAAATAGGTATGGTGGTAGTACTCCCCTGACGCCGTTAGGGGTATGAAGAACAGGGTGTAAAGTTCTTCATCGTCCATAAATAAGGGAGGATTCTCCGACCAGACGGGTGTTGTGTCTGGTGGGCTACTGCCCGGGTTTTTCTATATGGTCTTCACTCGCGAATAACTTTAATATCGCGATTCAGGTTTTTGATGTTACTTCTTCATTTTTAGTATTACCATAATTTTATTGCAGTTGAAGTAAACCTATACAACGTGTAACATAATAAACGCAAGGCCTCCCGTGTGGTCTCTCGCACCATGAAACTAAACATCTTTTGTTCTACGAGTTTTTGAAATTCGCAAAAAAAAAAAACTTTCTATAGGAACGGACGCAATCAGCTGATCCACATGTATGGTAAAACTAAAAAAAAGTTATGAATTTCCAAAAGTCATAGAACAAAAGTTGTTCAGTTTCATGGTCTGAGACACCACACGAGAGGTCTTGCGTTTATTATGTTACACGTTGTAAACATTCCCGTACCGTACAAAACATTTCTATCGTCAATCTCGACCTTTGGATTCTTCTTGAGTTGCATGTGCGAGCGAGAGGTGATTATATCTGTCTCTCAATATTTTTATCTATTTGCATCATAGATGTCGCTAGCGTTCTTTTTGTCAACTCAATTGTGTCCGCTGCAACTTCATTCAGCATGAGCTCTAATATAATCTACAGTGTCGATGTCTAGTATGCCGTGTGTTCAGCCTGTCTTGCCCGCAAACCTCACGACAGTGTAATTAGGCTTGTGATCACTCGGTGATTGATAAAAATCGTGACGTTACACAAGTGTGAAGGGGCGTGTCGACGCGCTGCGTATGCGCAACTGCGCAACCATGTGGTCTACTGCGGTCACAGTAACAGCGACTAGTTAGAAAGATTTTGATGAAAAAATTAATGCTTGAATTCCTAAAAACACTTGGTGAGATAAGCTCGTTGTATGACCACCACAGAGATGGAAGAAACCTGGATTCAAAATTATAGTTTGTATAAAGATTTATATGTAAGGTGCTCTGTCAAAAATGAATAAAAGATATGTCTATTCTTCGTGAAAAAAAGAGAAATAAGGATCAGGAACTTCTTCTAGAAATTTTCTCCGAATTCTGATAGAAGGTGCAACTCGGGTGCTGATCTATGACCTACTCGCAACAAACTAACCGCTACTACTAAAGCCCCACCATTTTTGCAACACCGCATACGCAACCGGCGACCGCACACGAAGATGCACGATCAATGCCGAACTGTTATTTTATGTAGTATTATACTATGCAATAAATTGTATGTTATTAATTTTTTATGTCGACAAATTGTTTTTTGCCTTTAGTATCTATCTTCTGGTGTGCTTGATTTGTTTATTTATAAAACATAAAAACACTGTTGTGTAGTGCTTAACAAAAGAACTCGTCCGGCGAAGTAGATCATCATCATCATTTCAGCCGAAAGACGTCCACTGCTGGACATAGGCCTCCCCCAAGTGTAGAAGACTGTTGCTACAGTATTTTACCTGAAATCTAAAGGCTTATTGAGCAGTGGACATTTCCAGCTGATTTTGTTGTCTAATCCTTCTGCCCATATTTCAATTTATTTGGAACCTCGCAGCATCCGTAAATCATCTCTTTAAAGCACTATCTCATCACCCCCTTTCTAGCCATATCATCCTATAGCCATTCTTATTCATGGTCTAATTATACTTTCACAACATGACAGATCCCTTAGTCCTTTGCACTACATGTGATAATATTTTTATTTTTTACCCTATTTCTTCGAATCCATGTGTAAAATTGCTCCAATACTTCGCCACGTCCACGGCGTCGTCGGTGTCAGCGGAGAGGTCACTGCAGCTTTTGGGGTGCAGAGGACCTGGAAGAAGGTTAGGCATAGTCTACGATGCATATCCAAATTCACCGAATATTTTTGACTAAAATTGTCCATACAAATCGCAGACGTTTGCAACACAGCCGGGCAGGCCACATCTGCTTCATGTCGCATCAAAATTGGCCCAAAGTGGCAACAGATTGAACTCCGAACAACAGAACCCGGCGACGCGGTAGGCCCAGAAGAAGATGGCGTGACGAGCTGGACTCTTATCAAAAGGATTGGGCCCAAATAGTCCAAAGTCAGAGATAAATGGCAAGAGCGAAGGGAGGCCTTTGCCCTGCAGTGGGACACATCAGGCTCATAATAAAAATATTTAAAAAATCCAGTAGTGACCATGCCTCCGTATTTATTCATCACATTAAAACTGGCCTTTAATATCCTTAAACCTGCATTCAATTACTGTCTGATAATTATGTTTCGTTCAACATTACCATGCTAATAAAATTTAAATTAAATACAACCGAAGGCAGTTAGTCGGTACTACAAAAACAGGTACTTCCGAATCTAATAAAAAACTATTTAAACACCAGTTATTAGACTTCTTACTCCGTTTTCCGTAGGGTTGCTATTTAAAACGCTTTTATTGATATATATTCTGTCATCGGAAAGTTTTAGATAACATGAGGAGCTCGTGGCTAAATAATAACAGCCGCTCGGATCGATCTTTAGGTTAAGCCGTGCTTGCCTAGGTTGGTCTGTGGATGGGTGACCACCCATTACATACCGAGTTTCCTCCGTGCTTCGGAAAGCACGTAAAGCCGTTGGTCCCGGCTGTTATTTGTAGATCTTTGACAGTCGTTGCAGGTATTCAGTGGCCCAAAAAAGTCTGACAACCAGTCTTACCAATGGGTATCGTAATACCTAGTACTAACTGAGTTGTGGAGGTCTGATAGGCAGTCGCTCCATGTAAAATACTGGTATTCAGCTGCATCCGGTTAGACTGGAAGCCGACGCTAACATAGTTGGGAAAAGGCTAGGCAGATGATGATGACTCTTACGGTAGCGGAGGGGTAGGTACTCGTTGTATTGCATTTCGCCTGTGGTTTTAAAGTGCCATGTAAGTGGACCGTGCACAAATCTGGTCTTTACCTCTACTGCCCCCGTGGCATGACCGCCGTAGACAAGGATTTCTTTGACGGAAGAATCGATACAATGACAGATTTCTTTGCACTATCTGTAATTTTGTCGATTCTTCCTTCAAAGAAATCCTTGTCTACGGTGGTCATGCTACGGGGGCTGGACTGCTTCGTTTATTGACTGGTCACAAGCGTGACTATTGTGGTAATGGGGTTCCAGATCGGGCAGCGTGATATTGTTTCTTTTACCCTCGACGTAAAAAGAGGGGTGTTATGAGTTTGACCGCAATGTGTGTGTCTGTCTCTGGCACTGTAGCTCTTAAACGAGTGAACGGATTTGGATGCAGTTTTTTATTTGAAAGCAAGTTTCTTGGCGATGGTTCTTAGATACGTTTTTATCAAAATCGGTGCAGCCATTTACTAGTTATGGGGGATGAAAGTGAGTACGAAAAATCAAATATTTTCAAATATACCCAATTAGACAGGTTTTATCAAAACCGGCTCAGCCATTTTATTGACTTTTCAAATGTTTGTTCGCTTTTCTTTGTTGCGATGGGGGTTTTTTAAATTTAATTTTTTTTCCCCATAAGTAAGGTCTCATTTCTAAAAGCTCGAGTCCGAATTTATGTCCATTTGAAGAGAATAGCCATCCATAACTAAGGAATTTTGTGTGCTTTAAGCCTCTGCAGATTAGGTTATTGCGGCGTGAGTTTTGTTTAATTTATGAAACCATGAAACTGCTCAACTGGCAACCCTAACTACATGTATTGTTGCTGTTTTTATAGTAATTGATCGTATTTTCACATTTGGCAACACGGTGGATGCACAATTAATTTCGTATCTATCATGCGTGTGTAAGTGTCAAATTAACGCATGAAGTAGGGTTCCGTCGAGGTTTTTAAAATCCGTAGGCATACTAATATGCCTTATTATGGAAAAAAAACGTGTAACTTTGATTTGTTGGGCATTCACTAAAAAGACGATTTCAGCGGCACCATCATCACATCTCCTTCTTGATTCTGTTCTCCCAGTACTTTTCAACATCAACAAGAGGTTTCCTTGTACTTTGGGTGCTGACTGTACAGTAGGAAAAACAGTTGTTTATGGTTGACGAAACGGGAATCAATGTATGAAGATTAAAATGCACATTTTTTCACTTGTTTTGCACGTCTTTTGTTTAGTTGGCGAAACGGGAAAGTTACCAAACGGGATGTACTCGATTTGAGGAATGATGAGATAAGACGTTGAGGTTTTCAAGGTTTAGGGCGAGCTTAAACCAATTCGGCGTTAATATGTACTTTTTTAAAGGTACAATAAATAAACAGTTTTCAATTCTTAATAGGGACAAGCATTGAAAACTGTGCGCTTTGATGGTTGGGTCATGTTGAGAGAGTGTGAGGTGACTAATAGAAGGTATTTACATGGCAGATGTGAGTGGGAACGCCGGGAGGGGGGGGGGGATGCCCTAGAAGGACATACACTAACCTTATTTGTGATATTCTTCAGAAAGGTCAGGTGCGTACGTACTGCGTAGTACCTACTCGCCAACGCGCGTGCGTGACCATATTTATGAACATGGACGAAGCAAAAATACCTGGTTTGTTAGGATCGGAGCTGGTGGTCAGTAGTTCCTGTCTAACTCCCATGGGATTGTTTTTTGTTACAGCGCCATTCACTTTATTTCCCCGATTCACTCGCCCTTCCAAATCTGCGTCATCTGTTCATCTCTTGTAAACATCATCATTCTCCGGCCCTTATCCCAATTTATTTGGGGTCGGCAGCAGTGCCGAAGGTTCCATACAACTCGATTCCTACCGGATTATTTTTGAAAAATGGCACAGTCAGTATTCTTTAGACAAATAATATAATCACATTAAAGACATGTACTCCGGCTTATCTCATACAAAAACTGACCCTTCGCTACTGGTCGGCAGCACGTCTTCTTCCATACTTCTCTATATTACTCGTCATCTCAGCAGTCACCTTCTTTTTAGCCATATAATCCTCCACATCTCTTGTAAACACACTCCCTAATTTTATAATAAAATTCTCGTGTCACAATGTTAGTTACCATACTCCTCCGAAACGGCTTGACCGATTTTTATGAAATTTTATATGCATATTCAGTAGGTCTGAGAATCGGCTACTATCTATTTTTCATACCGCTAGGGTAGGTAAGGTAGGTGGTAGGGTAGGTTAAAAAAGGTACATTGCAACGCAAGCCGGGCGCAGCTAGTTATACAAATAATTCCCGTTGTCGTAAAATAAGAAACCGAGTAGATACGCATGGACCCTCTCTTCGATGACAGGGACATAGTTCTTTCAATATTTGCAAAGCAATGTAACTTACAGCCTCATTAGTAAAGTGATTGCAAGGGTTACTGCTGAGCGTGTGGTTTTGGGTTCGATTCCCGTGTCGGGCAGTGTTGCTTATACTTCTTCCAGAATAGTATTAGCAGCAGCCCTGAATCTGTATTCCTGCCCGATTGATGGCAATAGGCTCGCCCCCTATTACATGTGTGTTAAATGTTTGATACACTCCAACTCTGCCGGGATTAGAGGCGTGATGTTAGCAATATAAGAAGTTGTCTGTGTTGTTGCAGGCTTGCGGGCCACCAATCCAACTGGAGCCAGTCGACCTGAGCCTCAAACGACCACCCACACCCAGGAGACGAGCTCGAGCCGTCGGTAAGTCGATAATTGCGTTTTTGTTAACTGTTACTGCGAGCCTGCGTCATGCCACCGCTGGGCAAAAGCCAGCCCAGCTTTTTCCCATGACTTGACCAATTTTGTCGATCCAGGGCTAATGTGGACTGATCGATTTTGTCCATTTCGTCTCGCCATCTTTTGCGAGGTCTGTCGCGACGCCTTTTGGCTGTGTCGGGGCTCCACAATGCAAACAAATATAATATTATAGGGTCAAATTAAGTTAGGTAGCGAAACTTCGCAGCTCCACGGGTGTGTGGAGTGCCTGTCTACTGAAACTTTGTTTTGCAAAGTTTGTTCGTTTTGCTGCTGTGACAGTCTGTGAATTGACTACCGTTTTTATTTTATACTAGCTTCTGAACGCGGCTTCGCCCGCGTGGACTTCTACAGTTGACTCACGGAATCGTACTACGGGGATTAAAAGTACCGTTTGTGCTAATTCAGGTTATAAAATATCGGTTAGTTTTTTTGTGTGAATGTGTAGCAAAGATCCGTCCATCCCCAGAAACTCGCATTTATAATAGTAGTGAGATAATAACTAGCTGACAGACGTTATCCTGTAGACACCTGTGCCACCTACCAGGTGACCCCAAAACTAAAAAAAAAAACATCAAAATATGTATATCCTTTTATTTTATTAAGTTTTCACTTATTTATTTAATACATGGAGGACTTACAGCCAATAAAACAAACAAAAAAGGAAACCATAGACACCAGAAAGCCAATTACAAATCCTCACGTATAGGCTTCTAATAAAAAATGTATGGTGTGAGCCAGTAGCGAAGGGTTAATTTTTTTAAGAGGTAAGCCGGAGAACATGTCTTTAATTTGATTTTATTATTTGTCTATGACATACTGATTGTGCCCGTGTTCAAAGAGAAGCCGGTAGGAATCGAGTTGTATGGTACCTTCGCCACTGGTGTGAGCACAAAATGCAGACTTTTTATAATTTACATTTAAGGGTACGAGCCAACTTATCTTCTTTTAAAAAGGTTAGTATATAAACGAAAATAAATTCAAATTGAAGGTGTCAAAAATATTGAAAATGTGCTACTGAAATACTAAGTGAGCGACAAACAGGCGAATACAAATGTTTAAAACAGCGACTTGAAAGTACAAATCTGAGTTACTAGTTGTTCAATACGATCAGTTTGATAATTCAAGGACTCTGAAAAAAACCTAAAACAAGGTTATTAACCACTAGATTGTAGATAAGGCGTAGTCGACGTAGCCCCCCTGCGCGGGGTTCCTATTTCTGTTTGCAGGGTTTAAAGTAACCTAACACGACGGGGATTCCGGGGTCTTACCTAACCTGTCCGAGTCGGGGTGCCACAAGTCTTGCTCAGCCTTCGCTCGCTCTTGCTTCCTATATTCTCCTTGCCGCAATGACCGGATAAATAGTTACTTACTTGTGACAATAGTCGCCCATTCAGTATATTATGTTATGTGTTATTGTATTCAACACCCTTGTATACCATGTTTTACGCAAATAAATATTCTATTCTATTCTATTCTATTGGTCGCCAATTAAATTTTTATTCGCCCGATTAATAATTTCCGTTTTCAAAATATTCTATTCGCTGCAAGAAAATTTCGTCGTGTAATGTAACTGTCCCATTAACGGCTCATTCGGTAACTTCGCTAGGTACTTAGCTACCTGCGTGCGCGCAAGAGGTACTCACCCGGATTCGGTCATTTGCCTGCACTTTCGACTGTTTGATGGCGATCGTTAAGCTAACTAGTAACTGTTGGTGGTTACACCATGGCCCACCACCAACGTCGTTGGGATATGCACGTTAAGTTACTTTCGTTTGAGATTTTGCTTTATATACTCGTACTAAGGCGATTCTCACACGACACCGCTCGTCCGCGCGGTCGTGCAGAGGCGGCGTAGGATCTTGTTTCAGCGTGCCGCGCGGTTGGGCGGTGTAAGTATGTTAGGCGTCATAGTTTTCATACAAGCCAATGCGACGTGAGATCCGCGCTTTACCGCCACCGTGTGGACGTGCGGTGTCGTGTGAGAACCGCCTACTCCATAGCATGTGTTGCGGCAAATGTTGTGATGAAAACATTGACCAAAGACACGATGGATGAACTGTGTGAAGGATGATATGGCTAGAAAGAAACTGAGTCATGAGGTGACGACTTATAGGGAAGAATGGAAGACGAAGACATGCTGTGCAGATAGGTACTAAATAAATAGGGATAAGGGCAGGCAAATGATGATGACTAAAGCATAGCATAATTAACGTACAATACTCCCGTTCCCCGTACTGAAACAGGCCTCTTCTGCTCTCTAAGTTGAGGCCTGTGTTTCAGTAATGGACTCACTCAATGGACTGTAATCCACCACGCGGACCCAGTGTAGGTGGATATCACATGTCGAACCTACGACATACAACTTGTATACATTTGAGCCGTCATCTCAGTATTCTCTCCCTTTTTGATCATATCTTTCACGCAGGCGACCCATCGTTTTTGTCTTCACATAGCCATCCAAATAAAACCTTTTTATTACATTTAATTCTAGGTATAGTCGTATAAATTACTGAATAGGATAGAACTAGAGAAGGATCTCTAAATATTAAAAAGCGTCCACTGCTACGTATGAAATGAATCGGGCAGCAAACGTGGCAATACTCTCCAGTATTGCCATGTTTGCTGCGCGGTTCATTTGTTTGCCACGCATCCGTGCGAAGCCTGGCTCTTTAGTCAACTGGTCCCACTCGTCCCGTGGACGATGCCTTGTTCATTTTCATACAAAGCAAAGCTAAGTACGCATGCGTGGGCTGTTGTGATGCGGCGCCTCTATAGTTGCTCTAGTACGGAACCTTCCCTTTTAAGTAGCCAATCGTGAATTCATTGCGCGAGGCCGCCAAGACGACACGGATGTGCGGTCCCGGATCTCAACCGCTGTAATAATTGCATATGCGTAGTATAGTAGCTGCTTATGAGGATCTCGTGGCAAAATAATAACAGCCGCTCGGGTAGATCTTCAGGTTAAGCCGCGTACCCATAACGTACCGAGTTACCCCCGTGCCTCGGAAACGCGTTAAGCCGTTGGTCCCGGCTGTCATTTTTAGATCTTTGACAGTCGTTACAGGTAGTCAGTGGCCTGAAAGTCTGACAATCAGTCTTACCAAGGGGTATCGTATTATCCAATGCTAACTGGGTTGTGGAGGTCAGATAGGCAGTCGCTCCATGTAAAATGCTGTATCCGTTTTGATGTAAGCCGACCCTAAAATAGTTGAAAAAAGGCTAGGCAGATGCCAGACCAGTTGCTGTTTATAAATAACATTAATTAGTCTAAATATTTACTGACGGTTGAAGCAAAAAAAAAAACATGTTGAGGAGACCGCGACGTCCTTGGACCAAAAAATTTGAAGACGTGTGGCATCCACCAAGCTTCACAGGGTGGTGGATTATGTATCACTCAGAGAGGAGGCGTGAGTTACAATGGGAATTAAGTGCTGTCTATGCTAAACACTTATTATCGCCGGACTCGTTGGTCTAGAGGTCCCAAGCGTGATTGCTAAACTTGGGGTCCTGGGTTCATTCTACAAAGGTCGACGAGCAAAGGACTGGCTGTATTTGCAGAACTAGCGAAATGTGTGTGTACATGTGTCTGCAGGCAGGCGTGATGCTGGGTAGTATCAGGTTTTGGTACGTTAAATCCGATTCCATAACTACCCTAATTCATCATCATCATCCTTCTCCTGCCTTTATCCCAATTTATTTGAGGTCGGTGCAGCTTTTCTTCTTTTTCCATACTAAATAATATAAATGCGAAAGAGCCTCGACCAATACCTGAGGAGGATCTCGTTAGGCAGCTGGATCAAGGGCTTGATTCAGAAAGCGGTACTTCTAGACACGGCTCGTATTGTTAGGAGATTCCTCTCTCTGGAGCCCTGACCGCCGGTAGCTTGGACCCTGTTCCCGATACCGGTGGGCTACAATATTTTTATATTATTAAATGTTTTTTTTCTAAGGAATATTTAATATTTAAAAATGTAATTAATTTGTATAGAAATAAATAAAGGAGAATTATAAATGCGAAAGTAACTCTATCTGTCCGTTACCTTTTCATCAGTCGTTATAAAATTCGACGGATGGGTAGCCAAGGAACTAGAGAAGAACGGCTACCTTTTATCCTGGATGTTAAATTATGTATCAAAAAAATATGCACGCAGACGATGCCGCGGGCAACAATTAGAGCGGGAAATAATAGTTTAATGTTCTTAGACCATTAAACTATTAAAACAAGATCCGGGAATACATCCGTTTGGTCCCGTCGACCTCGAAAACGTTATGTACACGAACGTATCAATTTGAGCTTCATTATATAACTGAAGGTGACATTTCCGCCTATTTTAATGAATTATTCAGAAGCACGACTGTGAGTGTTAGGTTCAAGAACGCTTTGGATAGTGACTGGTAGCCCATTATGTAAGGAATGACACTCAGGGTCTACCTTCTCTTTTTAAAGACTGTCTGCAAACATTACATACATAAACTATAGATCGCAACCTGCTACGATCCTTGCATACTCTTTTTGCAACCGGCTGCGAGTACTACACTACTCACCTGTCGTTTTTCGAAGAACGAATCTGCAAAAAATGAAGTACAGATCTCTTAAGAAAAATTTGCGCTTCGGCAATCAGCGTCTACCTTCAAGAATACGAGTGCACGATTATGAAATTAATATGGAGCTCTTATAACCGTTGCAGACTTGCAGCATCAAGCTCAAAATAACTGATCACTGAACTGCCTCGTTGATGTCGTGGTCGCCAGCCATACTGCAGAGCATGGTGGTCAATTGTCAGATCGGACAGAGTGTTATTGGGGTTTCCCTCAGCTACAGCCTGGAGCCTAGATTTGTCCCCGGTACGGACAATAGGTTTGCTCCTATGCCTTGGGACTTGAACATAACTGGGGAAAGGTGGGTGTACTCATGGAAAAGCTCTGCGTAACCCTTCAAAGATTACAGTTTTGTTTATGTCAACTTGTTGACTACTTTTATCCGTCAAAACTGACACTTCTGTGTCCCACTGCTGATTACTGATGGACGCTACCGAAAGCGCCAAACTAGTAGCTCAGTTCTGGGCTGACACAATTTAGATTAAGGTTTAAGAACAACTTTATTTCTCATAACAATTACATAGTTCATTCACTTACTGAGAAACACACTAAAATTACAATTTATAATTAGGGTTAGGGCACACAGATTATGTGGGTACACAGATAAATAATAACCTAAACTCGATCATAAGTTTAACAAAACACAACATGGATGTAGATTGATTTTTACTGGATGTGGCATTGATGGCATAGTTAGTTATGAGCAGATTTGTTACCATTTTGTTTTTAGTTTATTGTATTATATTTAAGTAATTACAAATGCTTTTTTTATTTTGTAATATGTAGTTCATTATTGCCATCGACACGCTAAGAAGAAGATTATGCCATTTATAAAGAAACCTCGATGCCTTGTCCTAATTACCAACACCATCCGTTCACCATAAAATAGGAACACTCAACGCTCCCTTTACCTTTCTTACAAAATATAGTTCGGCGAACATTTTGAAAGTAAACGTTCGTATTTACATAAAGTGTGGTGTTATCTGGTTGTGTAATCCTTTCCCCGACTGAACATGGCAGACCGAGGTAATTAACAAGTGATAGTGAAAGGGAATAGGGCTGTGTTCGAGAACCTGTTCAGGTTGTGCGGTGCTGGGAATTGGGTGTTTATATTATAGGCAGTTGTTACTCGAGCAGGCCAGGCAAGCATGACCTAAAGGAGGCCAGTACTCAGCAGATGATGATTATAGGTTTAACATACAGGGTGTAAACAGACCCTTCACGAAGCCGTCAACCAAGCATTCTGTACATCAAACTAAGTAACTTTACGCAAAAATTATTGCTGGGAAACGACTTTTTTTTTGGGGTGAAAAATCACGGTTTACGGTAAGACTCAATGTAACGCACTCAAAACATTGTGCTGATGAATGGATTGACTAGTATGGGGGTCGTGGAGGTGTTTAAAATAAATATTTTACATTAAAAACATGTATTTAAAAAAAAACTTGTAACTTTAACCCCAATATCTCCGTAACTAGAAGGTTCCCAGGTATGGTCTAGAACAAAAACATTATCGTAATGGTGAGGAAACAAGTGCCTTTCGGCTTCGTTTAGGGTCTTTTTACACCCTTTATAACTGGATTTAGCGAAGTGCTTAAAAGGATATCATAACTGATTGACCAAAAGAGTGTCGAATGTGGTATGGAGACGGAGACACCAAAGAAACTATAGATGGATTGTGTGAGGAATGATATGAAAGAAAAAGGTGTATAAGCGTCTGACAGGAGAGACTGGACGAAGAAACAAAAAAAAAAAAAAAGTTGAGATGTAAGACCTTGTAACTTTTAATGAGAAACATACACGCTCATCTTTTCATATGTACTACACACGACGCTTGCCTAACTGTGTCTCTTCTTGAACTTACTGTACTACCATACTGTGTAATATTAGATACTCCATACCTGTAGCGAAGAGTCAATTTTTGTAAACGGTAAGCCGGAGCACATAATCTTTAATGTGATTATATTATTTGTCTATAGAATACTGACTGTGCCATTTTTCAAAGGGAAGCCGGTAGGAATCGAGTTGTATGGAACCTTCGCCACTGCTCCATACTGCAACTTACACACTTATAAACACCGTTACAGCATCGCCTCAGATGCGATGATCATGTCAGTTCGCACGCCTTTAAAAAATTGCGACCTGTTATCGCGAAGTCATCTTCAAATATTTGTTTCATCTTCGTGTTGTGGGGATATCCGTATTTTTTGTTCAACTACGAAGCTTCTATAAATAGTTTTATACTTAAGCTTCTTGGATCTGTACAGTAAGCCAAATAGTTATGAATGCGGATTTTGAAAATATATGCTGGCGAAAACTTGCGACATCGACGACCACCAGAAAAGCGCGACGCAATAAAGCTCGACTGGTCCCGGAGAAAGGTTCATCTATTTTGGATCGAAATTAATCACAAAGGAACAGCGCAATAAGAAAAAAAACATAATTGTCACTTCCCACATATCAAGCAGGAGACAGAACAGATTCTATGGAAGATAAAAATCTTTTTAGTTTCCTCTCCATTCAAATAAAAGGTGTAACAAGTCCCTTGACGAAGCCGAAAGGTACTTGTTCTCCCCGTCTTTGCGATATTTTTTTTTGTTGTAGACCATACCTGGGAACCTTCTAGTTACGGAGATTTTGGGGGTCAAAGTTTCAACTTTTTTTGAACTACTTGCTTTTAATATAAGAACTTTACTTTAAACACCTCCAAGACTCCCGTACTATTCAATCCAACCATCAGCACAATGTTTTAAGTGCGTTTAATAGACCGTAAACCGTGATTTTACACCCCAAAAAAAAGCCATTTTCCAGCAATAATTTTTGCGTAAAGTTATTTAGTTTGATGCACATAATGCTTGGTTGTCGGCTTCGTGAAGAGGTCCGTTAACACCCTGTAGATGCCATATACCTTTAAAATAGATGAAGTCGACTGCGTTATTTTGTTATGACTGTACACTGAACAGTTTCGCCATTTGTACAATATTATAAATGCGTTAGCATCACCTACGTCATTCAGGTTTTGTTACAAAAACTCGCGGACCGTAGTTTGAGAGAATGACTACGTCAGACATAAAGTTAAATGGTCTATGACGAAAGTGACCAGCTTTTTTTTTCCATTTATTTGCCAGAATGTAAGTTTACAAGTATACAAGGTGGAGACGACAATACGACAATTTGGGCCAAGGTTTTTGAAGTAGCGAGTTGGCAACATGTGTTTAACGTTTATACCGATGCGGGATTCGTTAACCTGTTGGTGGTAGCCTATTATCTACACTATGTAGAAAATGCTGAAAATTAAAAATAACGTCCTGTGAATAAACTGAATACAAAATTCAAACGAAAATATCCAGTAATTTTCGATTGAATTTATGTATGCAGACTGGGAACGTCATGAGTTACATACAGTTTAATTTATTGTCGCATTGTCGTCTCCACCTTGTAAACTATAATGGCCCCTTTACATCCTACCATTACATTTGGTGAGCAAATATTTAATTTTAACCTGGACAATGTATTGTATGTTCAAAACAAAAAATTATAGGCAGCAACAACAAATAAGATCTCATGCATGCATATTTTAATAACCTGCAGACTTGTTCAATGCAACACTCCTCAATCAAGACCCATTAATGGAAATTAACTAAATACATTATTTATTAAAAACTATTAATTCAGCTAAAATAAATAAACTAACAACAAACCTTAAAAGGGCATCAAAAAACTCCTCCTCAACGCTGTCAGCTGGTAATGTGCCCAAGACACTGGCATTAACAACATTGCCAAAGTGTATCAGAAGTGAGGAAAATGTCAGCCATTTAAAAAAAAAGTTGTTCCTGTTTCTAGTTGAAAAGACGTATTACTCGATTGAAGACTTTTTAAATGACAAATTATGACTATATTTATTTTTCTTTGACGTTCTAAATAATTAATAACATAATTCAATTACTTTATTTTATGCGGCTTATGACATTTTTCAATTGCTTCATTTCTTTTATCCTAGACTTTATTAATTATGATAGTAAAAATAACCTGCTTACTAATATTATATTTGTATGCCGATTATTGGCCGAACATACAGATCAGCTAAAATGTATAAAAAACACCTTGTTGTATGTTCACAAATAAAGATTGATTTGATTTAAAAACATTAAATAATAATAGTCCACAGCAAAAAATCAGATCTCATGCATGGATCTAAAGGAACAAATTTATTTAATTAGTTGATGTCAAACTTATACCTATGTCAGCTCAAGAGATAAAGTTTAATAAAATGTCTGATTACTTTGCTGTCTTTCATGTTCAGAAAGGCATCCATTTTTCGAATAAGTACAGTATCATACATCGCTGGGTCTTTGAGCCAGTGTTAACACTGCGACATGCGACATTTCAGCTTTTCTCATTTATTTTTATAGTGAAGCTACTGCGATGCCTGGGAACTCCACAGAGGAATAATTTTATTTACTATTAAAATTAAACTAAAGTAATTAAGTGTGGAATTTTTAAAACCCAATTAAATTAAAAACGCAATTTGCTGCACCCGTTTTATAATCAAAATAATACTGTAAACGCAGTATAAATAGCATTTTTCCATACAAATTGTTTTAAACACTTAGGGCACTAAAATTTAAATACTTGGGCGCACGCAAATTTAATTATTTATATTTGCAATTATATTACTTTTGTCAAAGGTCGGCAAAGTAATAAAAAGGAATCGGGATGCTTTTTATTGAAATTATAACGTACTCCTTGAGGGGTTTGTGGGTAAATAATAATAGCAGGACTGGTTAAACAAAGCTTGCCAAGGTCGGTCCGTGGATCCATCCATTACAAGGTGTTATGAAACCGTCAACCAAGCATTCAGCACATCAAACTACTCGTAAGTCACTCTACGCAAAAAATATTGCTGGGAAACTTGACCTCAAATATCTCTGTAACTAGAAGGCGGGAGATATGGTCCAGAACAAAAAAAATGATCAAACACTGTTTTAAGCTTTCACGGTTTACAACTAAACTTACACTGTCACTTACGGGACCAATAATCCACCTATCGGGAGCTCAAAATAATGAACAATCACGGAAGGTTTCCCGTAAGTGACAGTATAAGTTTAAAAAAATGATCGCAATGACGGGGAGAACAAGTGCTTTTCGGCTTCGTTAGGGGTGTTTTTTACACCCTGTATATGTATACCGAGAGTCCTCCATGCCTTGGAAAGCAGTTGGTCTCGCCAGTCATTTGCAGATCTTTGACAGTCATTACGGGTGGTTAGAAGCCTGAAAGTTTGACAATTGCCACTCATTACATTTTGTCATTTGAATGTAACTTTCGAATACTGGGTGTAACAAACACCTCTGCCCCTTCGGCGAATACAGGCGTGATGATAAGCTATGTTAATAAGATATACATTCTACGAGTTATTTCAGCACAAAATTAAAATGTCTGATATCGTCATCACCATTTTTGATGCACTAACTACATTCCTGCCTATCCCTTCATAGTTTAAAGGTGTGACTCTTTTCATGTTTAAGGCAAAAGTTTAACCTACAAATACAAATATGTATGTTTGTGTGTGTCTGTGTGCATCTCGTAAACACGTATCGATGCGCAAACGCAGTCCATCTGCCGCGCCCCGTGATGTTACCGTTCTTTGAATTGCGAGTAGTGATGGGACGTGCCCTGATTGATAAGTAATATCGATATCGATGAAAATATTAATTACCGGAGCGGTGCTGCGTCCTGTATCCAATGTTTGGATCTATTTGCGGAATTAAAACTATATATTTTCACAGCATTAAATTGATAAAAAGATTGTTTAACTTATATATCGTCTCGGGGTATTCCTCAAAGCGCAACTATTTTTAAGCGCAACTAAATTATTCCTCGAAGCGCAACCTAATAATGGTAATGGTTGCGCTTCGAGGCATAATTAAGTTGGTTGGTTGCGCTTAAAAATAGTTGCGCTTTGAGGAGTACCCACCCCTCGTGCAGCATTTTTATAAATAACGTGACTTATCCGAATAAAAGTGCCTGTTTGCAATATCCCAATACAATAATGTTAATTCGTAGTAAGTGGCCGAAACTATCTATTTCGCAATGGCTTTTTGGCTGATGTTGTATAATAAATTAAGATCCAAACTGGAAATCTGTGTCACAAAAAAACTGCTTTTATTTGGACAGAGATTGCATGCATACATTTCTTGTGTGCAGTCTTAGACGCTGCTAGGCCGCCCACGCGCGTCGACGTCACCTAGGTTAGGGTTCCGTTAGGGCTCATATTATGCCTAATGTGATCGTACACGTACTCCCGTCCCGCCATCTATTATACGTTTCGAGATATACAGCTCGCAAAATACACTCAAATTATCTTAACCTTTTGAACGCCATTGTCATATATACGTGACAAAGAAGCGCGTGCCCTGTTCGCCAACGACACAAATATGTGGCAAAAAATGCACGTTGAATTATAACACGAAATGAACAATTAAATAGTTTTGAAATTCCTATTCTTTTTTAGGTATTTGCAGTGAAATTGTGGCTTAGCATGAAGGGCACGCGCGTGCGGTCTGGCGTTCAAAAGGTTAATCGCATTTCTGATATACAGTATATATATCAGTTCTCTGCGAATAGACTTTAGATTTAGATATTCCAGAATAAAATTTTAATAGAAGTGTCGATAAATAAAGGCTTTGCGTGATTTCAACAAAAACTAATACTTACTACCGAAAGAAAACGAACTGTCGTGATAATCTTGTAATTTGTTTTAAGCGACCTAAATTTGATTCAAGGCAAACAGTTATAAAAAAAACAATGGATTGATAACTACTATTCTTTGTGGAAATATCTTTAACAAGTTTTCTTTTAATTCTGAAACATGTTACACGAACATGAATATCCGAATTATAAACATTTATCCACTGGGGCGAGCTAATCTTCGCCGTTTAAAATGCCTGGATTCAGTTTTACATAGAGAATGTTTATTTATTTACATTTCTCCATAAAACATCTCAACAAGGCTTAAAAGGACTGACAACATTATTATTACATAAGTCTCGTGACTTTCAAAAACCAAAATCACTTCTTTCATTGAATATATGACTTGGTCCATGAAGCATATTAAAGCTGTGGCCATCACTATTTACATATTCGATTGTCCGCCAAACCGGTGCAGACAAATTTCATATCGGCTGCGGACACCGGACAGGCGGACATTGACATAAGTAACTTCCAGTGTCCGGTGAACTGATGTCCACAGTTTAAGCAGCGATTAATTCGATTCTCGTGGCTAAATAATAACAGCCGCTCGGGTCGATCTTAAGGTAAGCCGCGCTTGCCTAGGTTGGTCCGTGGATGGGTGATCGCCCATTACATACCGAGTTTCCTCCGTGCCTCGGAAAGCACGTTAAGCGGCGTTGGTGCCGGCTGTCATTTGTAGATCTAAGACAGTCGTTACAGGTAGTCAGTGGCCTGAAAGTCTGACAACCAGTCTTACCAAGGGGTATCGTATTACCCAGTACTAACTGGGTTGTGGAGGTCAGATAGGCAGTCGCTCCATGTAAAGTATTGGTATTCAGCTGCATCCGGTTAGACTGGAAGCCGACCCCAACATGGTTTGGAAAAGGCTAGGCAGATGATGATGAATTCGATTCTATTCGCTTTAATTCTTAAATAACGCCATTGATTTGTCGATATGATCAGATAACGAGGTCGCATCACGCAACCTGTCATCTTGAGTAATTACAACTTATTGTTGATGTTGATGCTATGAAAGTTAGGAATTACAGCTAATTTTATAAATATTTTAATTGTGACGTAATTTATTCGAGTATTCTAATGGCGTCAATTGTTATGCGAAAAAAAAGTCCTAAATTATCGATTTCCAAATTAGGAACAAATTATTAGTGATTCGCTTGACCCCGGCTTTGCTGACACGCATTGCAGTTTACTTAGATACGTTTTTATGAGGTATTCTGTATCTTTACCTCTCTTATTGTTGTGATGTCCCACTGTTCAACAAAGTTCTCTCTTTCCCTTTCTCACAAACGACGATACGTTATTTATCGATAAATTCAAAACTATCGATTCAACTATCACATCACTAGCAGTAACCATGGGTGCAGCATCTCGTCCTAGATGCAAGTGATGTTACCTAAACAGCTGCTTATTTAGATGCATCTTATTTATTCATGTAAAAAATTAGAAGTAAGTACATAGTTGCACCACTGCTCTCAAAATGGTGAAGGTATATTGGTTTAGGTATCAAAATTATTGACCTACTTAAGGTTCTACACCTGCCTTAGGTATACTTTCCCAACTGAACATGCAATGTGATTTAGGGCAGGGTACTTATGATACCCTGCCCGGGAGTGGAATGTGATGTTGTTCCATAAACGATGGGACACTTAACATCGTATCCTGCCTGCCCTGTTCTTTGTGCATTACAGGAGCTGATGGACGCCACTGAAAGTACCAAACTCGTCGCAAAATATTGGCTGAATCCATTTAGATTGTCGTCGACACGCTAATAAGATATCTCATCTATCGTCAACAGAATCGAGAATCCAGATCAGGCCCATCGACATGTTTGTCGATGGGCCTGATAATTAAAATAACACCCCGTTTAAATTTAAAAGTCTGTTATCCTCACGCCATTAATCTTCGAAGGTTTAGGCAGAGGTACTGAGAAATTCCTCATGGAAAAAATCCAATAACTGTTTGCCTGACCTGAGATTCGAACTCAGGACCATCGTCGTCTCAGTAGCCGCTTGGAGCTGGAACAACGTTCTCAATACAAGTATAACGCTAACTTAACTATTACCCAACAGTTCTCGTACGCGGCACTAAGTGACATCACCCAAGCTTATTTAACTTAAATATAACTTACGGCGCTGTTAAAGTCACCATGATACTTATTTATAACTTAATCTTGGACTTAGAGGCAGCGTGCTTAGAGGAGCGGAGCGATTTCGGAATTATTTTAAGGGTCATACAGCGTGTAGCAGAAAAGGAGGAGGGGGGGGGCTCGTGGCTAAATAATAACAGCCGCTCGGATCGATCTTTAGGTTAAGCCGCGCTTGCCTTGGTTGGTATGTGGATGGGTGACCGCCCATTACATACCGAGTTTCCTCCGTGCCTCGGAAAGCACGTTAAACCGTTGGTTCCGGCTGTAATTTGTAGATCTCTTACAGTCGTTACAGGTAGTCAGTGGCCCAAAAAGTCTTACCAAGGGGTATCGTATTACCTAGTACTAACTGGGTTGTGGAGGTCTGATAGATCTAAAATACTACTGCATCCGGTTAAACTGGAAGCGGACCCTCACATGTAGAAGTATAGCAGAAAGGTGTGGTCATATTTCAGCTTGTTATTCAGACCCTCAAACAATTTTTTTTTTATCCATGGAACCACGATAGAAATCGCGAAAAAAAAACTTTATTACGAAACTTCCATACCTACTCGCCCTAAATGTACGGGTGAGCTGATTTTCGTCCTAACCTTTTTTACTGGGAAAACGTGTCGCTTTTTACTGGCAGCCCGAATGACATTGACAGTCGGTCAAAACAACGCTTTGAACGACATCTTCTGAATTGTTATTATGTATTTACTTACGTATGTTACCTTAACCAACTGTTTGAAAAAACTGGCCCTAAGACGTGAAACGGTTATACAGACAGACACAATTACATTATAATATTAGTAAGAAATTATGAATGACATGGATTCACGGAAAATTGAACCCTGATTTAGATTACAACTCAGTATGTCAGTGTTATTAGGATTTTATCATTAGGAATTTCTCAGTAGTACACCCTGGACCTGTGCCTGCTTGATATTCTCTGTATCGAGTAACATGTCTGACACCCATTCTGGAAATAAACACTTTCTATTTTTTTATTTGCTTTTTAGTTTGATAGTACTGAATCAATGCAAAATGTTTTACAAATCCAACCCGCTATCGCTTGTGACTATGTCCGCTCCAATATCTCCTTTTAGCACACAATCTTATTAGGGACACATAAATTATAATTTATAATAATTAACCGATTTGACGACAGAATTATGTTTCTGCCGATTTAATGTTGGAATTGTGGGACGGCATTGCTCAGTAGTGGAACAGTAAATGCTAACAAAAAACAAAAGTTGAAAATAATTCGAGGTTCATATGGTGGGTAAGACCTGGCCGAGACTCGCACAGACCAGGGCAGAGTGGCACAGAAAGATGAGGTATACACAGCAGAAGGTGGAACACGGCTGCGGATGATGTGATGATGACTTAACGCTGTAAAGAACAGGCCGGTTATAACATCATTTGAGGAGGTTCTTTTTAAAGGTTGATCATTGCACTTTGAACTAAATAAGTTTTTTTTTTGGCTGGTAACATTTCAATTCGACACAAGCCACAACATAACACCGTGTATAACGTGACGGATTAAAAAAAAAATGTTTTCCTTTTATTATTTTTGCTTTTAATTTCATCATCATCTGCCTAGCCTTTTCCCAACTATATTGGGGTCGGTTTCAAGTCTAACCAGTATTTTACATGGAGCGACTGCCTATCTGACCTCCACAACCCAGTTAGTACTGGGTAATACGATACCCCTTGGTAAGGTTGTCAGACTTTCGTGCCACTGACTACTTGTAACGACTGTCAAAGATCTACAAATGACAGCCGGGACCAATGGCTTAACATTCTTTTCGAGTCACGGAGAGAACTCGGTATGTAATGGGCGGTCACCCATCTACAGACCAACCTAGGCAAGCACGGCTTAACCTAAAGATCGACCCGAGCGGCTGTTACTATTTAGCCACGAGCTCCTTCAATGAAACTAAAAATAAAAGAAAATACAGGGTGTAAACAGACCCTTCACGAAGCCGTCAAACCAGCATTATGTACATCAAACTAAGTAACTTTACGAAAATTATTGCTGGGAAACGACTTTTGTTTTTTGGGGTGAAAAATCACGTTTTACGGTAGAACTCAATGTAACGCACACAAAACATTGTGCTGATGGATGGATTGAATAGTCGTGGACGTGTTTAAAGTAAAAATCTTACATTTAAAACATGTACCTATTTAAAAAAAGCTTTTGAAAAAGTTGAAACTTTGTTACCCCTAATATCTCCGTAACTAGAAGTTTCCCAGGTATGGTCTAGAACAAAAAAATATCGCAAAGACGGATAGAACAAGTGCCTTTCGGCTTCGTTAAGGGACTTGTTACACCCTTTATTCTTCCAATACTTTATTGTAATCTCAACAATATCGATCGAGTAGATGGACCAGCTTACACTGGTTTTGTTGCCACTGACGTGCAGCCAACTGTACCTACATAAGAGTACTTGAATTGCAAAGCAGTAACTTGCATATAATAATAAATATCAAGTAGACACGCTAACTAATTCTAAATGTATGTAATCTAATTAATAGCTTGTCTTGCTATTACTAATTCTGTAATTTGTTACTAAGGATTTATTTAGACTGCTTTAGGTGTTGCGTTACTTCTTGAAGATTGATTCGAGCACTTCGTGTTACATGGGATGTTGCAGATTAGCAATTGCCTGCGATTTCTTCCGCAAGGCCGTCGTCAATTCTCACATGGGGACGTAGCGGGAAAATAGTACGGTCTATCCTTTGTCTATTCTCTGTCTCAGCTTTTGTCTATCGTTTGTCTTTGTGGTCACCATCTACCTGTGTTTTTAGGGTTCCGTACCTCCCTCAAAAGGAAAAAACCGAACCCTTATAGGATCACTAGCGTGTCTGTGTGTCTGTCCATCTGTCACAGCCAATTTACTCCGAAACTACTTGACCGATTGAGTTGAAATTTGGTGCACTTATGTAAGTCGGTGACCCAAAGACGTAAGTGTAATGAAAATTAATGAATTTTAAACGTGGGGGCCACTTTTGGGGGGTAAAATAGAAAATTAAAAAAAAAAAATTGCGATCTGTATCGTGTTACATATCAAATGAAAGGGCTCATTGTGAGTATCCCAAATTTATTTTTTTATAATTTTAATATAAATAGTTTTGATGTTAATTAAGAAAATAGACGAAAATTGGCCAAAAAAAAAATTGGCCAATTGGAAATTGGATTTTGGCCTTGTGGCATTAAGTACGCCTATGTACCGCTATTGTACATGAAGTTTAAATAAATAATAAATAAAATTGACCATCCCCCCCTTAACTCCAAAACTACAGCGGCAAAAATTTTGAAAAACATACAAAACTAGTTCTTTGCCTATAGATTACAGGAAAACCTATAAGAAAGCTATAACAACAAAATAATACAAATAAATTAAAGGGGGCTCGCCTACTGCAATGGTACGGAACCCATCATGCGCGATTCGCACTTGGCCGGTTTTTTAATACTACGGAATATTGAAACCATATTTCACCAATTATGTTTTAAGTCGCACATAATAGAGGGCGAGGCTGTTTAAATCATAATCAAAACCACTTCTTTTCAAGTCTCGTAATCGAGTAAAAACCAAATCATCAATTCATGTTGTTATAATTTTACATCTGCTCACAAGCTGCTCAATTATACCTAGCTGTTATGTACGTACATAAGGCGTGACTTTTCAAGAATTTCAGCTGAAAAATTTGTGTTCATCGGGCTTAACTTTTCTTCAGGCGTAGTTCGATGTATTCACTTACGCAGAAAATTATTGGTCTGTAGTTCTTATACAGGGTGTTTGGTTAAACGTGGACAATACTTTAAGGGAGTGAAGTACTCATAAATACAAGCAACTTTTACTATGCGGCTAACTATGAAATATGAATTAAAAAATCTGTTGTTGCCTACATTTTTTCAAGTTACGCGACCTATAATGTGTGGAGAGCAGCTGATATTTTTTCACGATTTTATGGTCGGTCTATTAGTAAAAGTTGCTTATTTTCATGAGTACTACACGCCCCTAAAGTATTGCCCACGTTTAAAAAAACAGCCTGTATAAGGTGACTGGTAATTAGTGACCGATACTTAAACACGTGATTATACTCATGATAAAAACAACTTTCCCAAAGAAACATTTTTTTAATATCTCTGGCTAAACAAATGATGATCATTTAACATAAACTGAATCCAGTTTCTTAAATGGTAATTTGTGGTATTGCTGAGCAGTGTAATTATTTCAGCTGTATGATAAGTCAATCAGATTATTACTCAACAATAAGTAATATCCTTATATTCAGTCTTCGTAAAATTTATTTTACAAGAACAATCATCGATTACCAAAAAACGTAAAAGAAACATAACTCATTAATTTTAATATTGTCGATTACTTGCTGTCGGTAATTTAGTGTGTTACATGTCTATTAGCGTCATGCTTAGACGCATTCTATCATTCAATACTAACACTACAAATGTAATGCATCAGACATTCCGATATTAACGAAGTTTAGAACTAAAAGTTCATCATCAGCTTATAGCTGCTTGCTACAATACAGACCGCCTCTCTGTGAGTAGTGGACCATAATACAACACGTGGACCTAGTGCGGGTTTATAGACGTCACAAGTCTTCCAATTGTTTGTTCTCAAACTTACTGGTTCTAAAAACTACTAACAACTCAAAAATTGCAAGGAATGTAACATCCACCAACTTGAACTGGGCGCGCGGAGAGGATAACGGCCGATTCACCTTCACAGAGAAGAGGCCCGAGTTCCACCAGTAGCAATATTGTTGGCTGATTATGTAGATAATGCTATTTACACTAAAGTTTACAACCGCCATCACGCTTGAAAGCTTCACTCTCTAAATAAGCCAAAAAGCCAGTAAAAGTGAACATTAAAGCTCTCGTTAACCGTACAAGCATTTTCGTCCACAGAGCGCGCGAACGATATCGCAAGCTATAAGCTGTAAATTATAGCGATACACATCTAGTGTGCGAGATTTTATCTTAACGTTCTTGAAGAGCGCATGTGTAAACTAATGGTGATCTTTATCGAAATAAGACCATGTCTGCCGTATGCCCAATGAGCTGTGAGGTAACCACTATATGGAGCCCTGAACCAGCTAGCAGGCGACGCGGTGGACCTCGTAAAAGAGGGCAGGACAAACTGTATAAAACCAACTACAAGTGGTCCAATATTGCTTCGGATCGAAAGTACTGGTAGTCATGCGGAGAGGCCTAGCAGAGCAGGAGGATGATGCAGGCTAGCATTAATAGTATTGAAATAAGACCGCATCCCCCTTCAATGGATGGCCACATTGATCTTGCCAGAAGTGACACTGTTTCTGGGTTTTCCTGGAGGAGTTTGATGGTAGTCTGTTGACTGGTTACGTGCCCTGTTGATGGCAATAGGCTTGCCTCCTTCGGGAAACAGACGTGATGTTATACTATGGCCACATCACCGCAGCGATGGGTTCGTCGACAGCGGGAAAAGCTAACAGCTAGTCCACTGATGGACGTTGCTGTCTACAGAGAAGCTTATAGGTGGAAACCGACATTCTGATTTACATGTACCACCTCACACTGTGCCCGCGTGGTATACAGGGTGTAAACAGACCCTTCACATAGCCGTCAACCAAGCATTCTGTACATCAAACTAAGTAACTTTATGCAAAAAATATTGCTGGGAATTGATTTTTAAAAAAAATCACGTTTTACGGTAGGACTCGATGGAAAGCACTCAAAACATTGTGCTGATGAATGGATTAAATAGTAAAAATCTTACATTAAAAACACGTATTTAAAAAAAAACTTGTGAAAAAGTTGGAACTTTGACCCCCGAATATCTCCGTAACTAGGAGGTTCCCAGGTATGGTCTAGAACAAAACAATATATCGCAAAGACGGGGAGAACAAGTGCCATTCGGATATGTCAAGGGTCTATTTACACCCTTTATACAGCCTACTCCCTCTCACATAGAGAAGACTTGAGCCCCTGCATTGAGAACTTCAAACTGAAACTCGATGTAAATACTATTTTAATAACTAATTAACGGTATCCTTCTCTTTAGTGCACTCATTACCGTTACAAATTATGCTAATCATAATCCCCATATCTATAGCATTGCCTCGCTCCACACATACAGCAAAGCTTAATTTCGCAACTGCCAGTAACAATGTCTAGCGAGCGAATAAATTCGCGCGTAACAACACACTGCGAGAGTCTGTTCAAGTGTGTTGTGTGAGCAATAAGCGGTAGCGGGAGACAAACTATATCTCGTACAATAATGTGGTCAGTCCCACCTTCATATCTGTTTGATCTGAACAAAGTCCCTACCACGTTTGCTACCTGCTCCCGTAGCATGACCACCGTAGACAAGGATTTCTTTGACGGAAGAATCGACAAAATGACAGATTGTGTCGACACAATGACAGATTTCTTTGCACTATCTGTCATTTTGTCGATTCTTCCGTCAAAGAAATCCTTGTCGACGGTGGTCATGCTACGGGAGCTGGTGGCCACGAGTTAAACGCTCAAGCGACTGCGGAGAAAACAAATGAACGAAGCGGTTTATAGCATGCAACAGGTCACCGCGACGACACTCACGCGAAGGATGCATGTCCGGCGCGTGCATGTCGCTTGACGCAGATCGTGTCACAAGACGCATCACCCGTGCATGTGACCGGGGCCTTATTATTAAAAGAACATTGTTTAAACTCTGGTCGGTACGTGCGTTTAGGGTCCATATCCTAAATGAATGCTTTATCTTTCCACATTTTTTGCATTCAGACCTATCTGACGCAAATACATCTGTTCGAATTGATATCTCCACATATGGTACTCTTAAGTCTTATTTTCTGTTACTAAGTTACAATAGTTTACCTTTACGGAAGATACCACACAGTCGTTGCTGAACGCCCACAAAGATCTTTGACGCGTGATCGTTAACAGCGCTCTCTGTCAACGTCATTCTTGCGTAAAAACATTGCAACAGCGAAGTATTAAAACTGTCACTCTGGTACAAGTGACAGTAACGACGCTCTTCAAAGCCAAACCTTGACCAAAAACTACTTGGGTCATAATAATAAATCGGCCAAGTACTGTAAGCTAACCTCTTTTTGCGTTTGCCTTGGGTCCTGTTGAAAGTCCAGCCCTTGTCCAGCCGAACGTAATGATATATATATAAGTCTTTGGTCTAGCCAAACTAATCAAATCAGCAGTCGCCATCTATTGACTAAACTCTGTAACTGTAGTGCGACACTCTATGGTTTTGAAGCCACGAAATCAGCGGCAATAGAACGTGGACGAGGCAAAAGGAGGATGTAAGGATCGTAGATCGTAGTCGTTCTGTAGTTTCTGCGTACCCCCGAACAATTATTTTCTCCTTATAGCCACGAAGTATCGAGACCATTGTGGTCCCGGAAAAAGTAGCTTATTTAGAAAAAACCTTCTAAAACACTGAATCGGCAAATGAACCTCGCAACTAAGGTCTCAAAATTTCTCGTGCATATTCTACGTAGCAGTGGACGGTCAACTTTATTCTTGAAAAACCGCGTCCTTATAATATCACACTCACAGCCGACTTCATGGCCCATCTTCGGCCCATAAATGTTAACTGAAAACTGCCAAGATCTGCATCTTACTGGACTAGTGAAAGTGTGTTAACGCTTACTGTGTACATTAGAATGGATTACGATCCCAATTCGATCCCGAACGTGGAACCATCATCGTTAATAGATTTTAAATATAATAGGCTGGTAAATTTATTTATGTTTAGTCATTTAAAAAAACAGTTACTTAATATGTACCTACCTATTGCACAGCCTAGCTTAGAAAAGGCAACAACAGGTATTGTATGCCTATTTCGGGCACCAGTCTCTCACAAATGTTTACCAAGTGTAATAGATTTAATAATTACTGTTCACTGTAACGTTTGTGATGAGAAAATAAACATATTAGTTATTATTTATTTAATAATGACATTCGTAGCGCCGAAATTGCGTTGAGTGGACAACTTCCGTCTTTAACCACCATTCAAAGCTGTCATTTTTGGCGTAGTACGCAACGAGTAGAATACTTATACCAAAAGGAAGTAGTACGTTCTATTGGTAAAAGTATTCTTCTCTTTGAGTACGTTCGCGTAATCAGGGATACTCGGTTTGGGTGGAAAGTAAAAACAACATCTCTTGAAGTGGCCCGTGAAGGGGCGAAAGGTGTGTCTTGTGTGTGTGTGTGTGTGTGTGTGTGTGTGTGTGTGTGTGTGTGTGTGTGTGTGTGTGTGTGTGTGTGTGTCGAGTGTTTAAAAATAATCATTAATTTAAACAACTGAATACCAATATTTTACATGGAGCGACTGCCTATCTGACATCCACAACCCAGTTATTACTGGGTAATACGATACCCCTCGGTAAGACTGGTTGTCAGTCTTTCGGGCCACTGACTGCCAGTAACGACTGTCAAAGATCTAGAAATGACAGCCGGGACCAACGGCTGAACGTGCTTTCCAAGGCACGGAGGAAACTCGGTATGTAATGGGCGGTCATCCATCCACGGACCAACCTAGGCAAGCGCGGCTTAACCTTAAAATCGACCCGAGTGGTTGTTATTATTTAGCCACGAGCTCCTTTTTTGGTGTACTATAAGTTTTAGTAAACTATACACCGTGACTTTTTAGTCGTCTTACACAAGTGGTCCACTCAATGTACCCGACATAAAATAGCTCGAGGCGCGATTTTTTTTTACCTACCTTATTAGATACAAAGAAAAATAAAAAATACATTATAATAAAATTATGAAACTTCCTATTAATGTTGTTTACGTGTCAAACGGGAGAACATACCTACCCAGCGCTCGGCCCCAGTAGATTATCGCTCGCAACTGGGTGTTTTATCTACGTCATGCGTCATAATACTGAATAATATTTTAAAATTATCAAAATTTCATAAATACTATTTTTTTATGAATGTTTAGTAGTCATTGGAAACATGAAGTGGGCTGCCGTTGTAAGACGACTAAAAAGTCACGGTGTATATAAATCTAATTTACACTTATCTAGGCCAACAGGTCAATACACAATCAACTGATAATTATCAATCATTATCATCCCCAATTAGCTCGCTAACCGCGCTAATAATGGCAATATACTCCACGTCGTTAACAACTGCGTGCGCGCACACGAGCAAGCAACCTGGACGTTTACAAAACGGTATGCACCACAAACCCATATTATGCTGAGTATGTCAACACGCGTAGCGCAGATCTACTACCAAAGAACTGGATATGACAGCGTTATACATGAAAAATATGGCAGACGAGTCCTGCCCCCGTAACATGACCACTGTAGACAAGGATTTCTTTGACGGAAGAATCGACAAAATGACAGATTGTGTCGACACAATGACAGATTGGAGTGGAAACATAGCGTGGACGCCCTCTACTTGATAGATTGACGGCCTTAAAAGGATTGTCGAGGCAATGAAAACCTGCTCAGGTGGAGATTTATACAGGGTGTTTTTTTAAACGTGGGCAATACTTTAGGGGGGTTTAGTACTCATGAAAATGGGTTTTTTAATGTAGGCAACAGCAGATTTTTTTAATCATATTTCATAGTTAGCCCCACAGTAAGAGTTGCTCATATTTATGAGTACTTCACTCCCTTAAAGTATTGTCCACGTTTAACCAAACACCCTGTAGATGCCTCTGCTCTTGTGGAACAAACGACGCGACACTTAATATCATGTCCCGCATGCCCTACTGTCTGCGTTACAGAAGCTAATGGACGCTACTACGGGCCGAATCAATTAAGATTACCATCGACACGCTAAGAAGAAGTATCAACATAGTCTCCAACCGACCAAAAAGGTAAATTGTACACAGAATCCCTTGCCATATCCAGCGCAGATGTTATCTGCGGCTACATTATGGCCATTAGAAAGGCGGTGAGTGGGCACTGGACAGTGGCCGGCGCCCTTCACTATGGATGAGCGTGGCTTGTGCGACTGAGGGAAGCGAGATGTAGCCTTCGCTCTTACTGGCAACGCACAGCTTTAACTACTGAAAACATAACATCACGCGTGTAATCCCCGAAGGGTTAGGCAGAGATGTTCCTAATAGTACATCCACGTGACAATTTGCTCGACCCAGGACCTCATGCTCAACAGTCGTGCTTGCGACCACTAGAGCAGAAGGCAGTCACTACTGAAATATCTACATTAATACTAGTTGACCCGATAGACGTTGCTATATACAGAATGTAAACAGACCCTTCACATAGCCGTCAACCAAGCGTTCTGTACATCAAACTACGTAACTTTATGCAAAAATTATTGCTGGGAATCGATTTTTTGTTTTGGGGTGTAAAATCACGTTTTACGGTAGGACTCGATGGAAAGCACTCAAAGCATTGTGCTGATGGATGGATTGAATAGTACGGGGGTCGTGGAGGTGTGTTAAGTAAAAATCTTACATTAAAAACGTGTATTTAAAAAAAAACTTGTGAAAAAGTTGGAACTTTGACCCCCAATATCTCCATAACTAGAAGGTTCCCAGCTATAGTCTAGAACAAAAAAATGATCGCAAAGACGGGGACAATAAGTGCCTTTCGTATATGTTAAGGGTCTATTTACACCCTTTATATCTGAGCACTATCCATGTGACTCCATAAGTACAATAAAAAACATCGGTCATGACGTTTAGGACGAGAAGAATCGCACACGCACACCGTAATTTTTATCCTACTACGGCGAAGCAAAAAGGCGGTTATGATTTTATGAAAAAAAAAAAACAATTCGAAAGAAACTCTGTCTGTCTGTTATACTTTTGCGGTTTATCGGCTCAATAGATTTCGATGAAATTTGACTTAGTACCTACTTGTAGTTTCGACATAGCATACTTTTTATGCCCGTGATACGTTCTCGTGGGATAATTCCCGACCTCCACACGGATGAAACCTCGGGTAAAAGGTAGTTTCTTTTAAAGATAGGTATAGTATGTGGCCGTGGTTAAGTTTTAGAAAAAGCCCGGTGTAGGAGCAAATTCTCCGTCACTCGACTGTCGAGTATATCACCCTACTACTGACTTTGTGTAGGGAGGCGCTATGAAAAAAAAAACACATCCAAAGTTACTGAAAACATGGTAATCCACCATGCAGACTTATTCCGGGTTGGTAGATATCACACATGTCTTTGAATTTTTGGTCGCAAGATTCTACGGCATGCGAGATCCCCCAAGATGTTTTGCTTCCATCGTTTACGAGCTGCGGTAATGAAATAAATTGATTAAAGTGCGATGCTTACCTGGTACCGAATCCAGTACCCTACATAATATAATAACGCAACACCACTCTCGTTCGTATTTGGTGAATGTATTTGGTTCACGAGTCCTAAATCGCGAGTATCTGCTCCGAAAACAGCACCGTTCTCTAGATCTTCAGTGTCCAGTTGTATGTAAAGCGTGGGAACAGGGCCAGCCGTACGCCTCTGAGTTATGACCATCGGCATTGCGACATAGCCTGTAACTTCGCTAAAGTAGCTGAACAGTTTGTGGGAGAGAATATTGGTAACAAGATGTTGTTACAATAGTGATTTTGTGTTTAATATAAGGAAGCTGTTTTGAAAGTTATTTTGGTACAATACTGTCGCTGAAGGGTTTGACAGTGTTGTATCTAATAGAACACCCAGATTTCGCCAGTTATGGTTTAGTCCCTTGTAATAGGGGGCGAGCCTATTGCCATCAAACGAGCGCGAGAGCGACTCTGACGCTGCTACTAAGAAATTTCTGATGTAAATACCCAATAACACATTGCCCGAGCTTGGAATCGTAACCAAGACCTCACGCTCAGCAGTCGTGCTTGCCACCCCTAGACCAACAACAATACAGTTACATTAAAACATAACAACACGCTTATTTTCTGCGTTAGGTTAGGCAGAGGTGACAAATCTGCCGGACCATATGCGACCACTAGACCGATCTAGAACCGAACGGTTTTTTCCCGGCTGATGGCAATCGGTTCGCCCCCTACTACAAACCGGTTAAATGTGTGTGTACTATAGATACAGCCCTGTCTAACCCTTCCGAGATAACAGGCGTGCTGTAATGCCGTGAGGCATATGACACAGCCAATGTACCTATTTTCTCATTTTTTTTAATTTTGTTTTAATTTTTTTTTTAAATTGTTATTAAATTTTTTATTTTGTATCTTTTTTTTAGTATGTGTGCTTGATGAACTGATGTCAAATAAACTTTATTCTTTCTTTCTTTAATGTATTGTAAGTAGGTTGTCGTCTAGTTACTTCGATTCAGCAATAAGGAGGTGATAGACCAATATTATTTTTGATTGGCGTATCCAAGCCGTTTAGCGATACCGATTACATACTATTTCACACTCACATCAACACCCGCTAAGTAATCGACACTAATGTTTGTTTTGCGCCGATAATAAGGTCCAATTTACACATATTAAAGATACCTAATAACTAAATTATTAAGTGTCGTCATTAAAATCATGTACATATTGATCGTTTAATTCTGAACGTCCGCTTGAGTAATTTGACAATTATTGCTTGTAGTGTAACTAGGCTTAGATCCTCAATTTTGCCAATCGATGTTACATTATTAATCAAATCAAATCAAATCAAAATATTTTATTTCACATAGGCCTCGATGGGCACTTATAAAACGTCGACAAAAAGGTGCACGGTTCGGGTTGGTCGTTTCCTATGGAGAAGAACCGGCAAGAAACTCCATGGTTACTCTTTTCAAATCATTTGGTGTTACAATATTATTATGGATACAGCATTTGTACTTAAGTACAACACAGCGTAGGCCCGACAATAAGTCGTTCCTTTACACAAAAAATTTAGAGCAAAATAAAAAGTTAACAAGCAGCTGGGAATCTACAAAGCCCATTAGAATAATAAAGGTTGCATTATAAGCTTAAGGACCCAGTCTGAGAAATTGACAGCCATAACGCGCACAGGTAGACGCCACCACATCAGGTTACCCGAAGCTGTCAAAGTTTCCCCAATCAACCTTGAACCTAATGCTTTAGCAATAAAGTTGAAAATCTATTAAAGAAATTTGACAGATTGTAGTAGATTGGTGTGCTGGCCTCTGTACAATGTTTTTTTGAGCAGAGTAATTAATTAAAAAAAAACCATTAAAAACCTGTAAGTATGCTCTTGTTTTTTTTTTGTATTTTACCATCTTTTTATACCAGGGTATAAAAAGATGGTTTTGAAGCAGATTTTTTTTTTTTCAATTTCATTCGACTCGCTCTTGATAGGTAAATGTTGAAAAGAGGTCTCTCGCGCTCAACGCAGTCTTCTGTTTCAGCACTCCTTACGAAGTCATAGAGGCTAAATCGCAAAATCTATCGAGTCAATAAATACTTTTAAATCCTTGTCTTCAAAATTGGCTCATCATTTTAGGTAAAGAATCTTTTATTTTCTTAATCTGATTGCAATCATATGGTCAATTTTCCTGGTCTTTGTTCTCAAAAAATACATATTATCTATCAATACATTTGTGTTATTATCCGATAATGAAGGGGCAATGTTGACACCAAAATTAAAAAAAAAATCTCAATAATAAACGTAAACTGAAAATTATTAGTATAGCCATAGCCTGATGAAATGAAGGATTCGCATATTAGATTAATGGTTATAGGTATTCCATCCTGTAAAGAAAAACCCGACGACAACTGTCGGGCAGTAGGCTACCAGACACAACACCCTCTGGTTCTGGCCTGGTCGGAGGATCCATCCTTTTCTATGGGGGATGAAGAACTTTACACCCTGTTCTTCACAGCCCTTAATCTACAATAACGCAACATTACGGGTACAGCGCCAAAGGCGTAGGAAGAAATATAAACAACAATAATATCGACTTCTATACGGAGTCGAACTGACACCGACGCGATATCGGTTACCACGTATGGTGGTTCATGGTGCTTCCAACAGCGCCGAAATATCGGGAACTCATAGAAAACAGTAAACATGGTAAATATCCCGTTATTAGTATTAATAGTAATACCACGTATTCAGTACATCATTCTTACATAGATATTTTTTGTTGGGTAAAAAAAAAAACAGGGTGGAAAATAGACATTCAGGCATGTTTCTATGTGGGGGGGGGGCTCAGAATGATGAACTGAATACGTGGTAACCATTTTCGCGTCGGTGTCCCTTCCAACCCGTATATCACATAACACTGACTATATTTGGGTTAACTTTTCACCTTTGCTTAACTCTTCGGAGAATACAAGGCTGATTATTTATTCCCTTTAATGGCTACTAAATACAATTAAGAAAACAAACATAGCCACAGACAAACGCGTATGGTTAGAAAGGAAAGTCAGAATTAACGGCACAAATCGTTAGTCTGTAAATGTAACACTATTAAGGCGTCGCTCCACAGCTGCTCACAGCTAAGCTTCGCACATAAAATAAAAATGAAGAATCTCAAAAGCTAAAATACAATATGAATCTGAAACTAACAATGTAGCTATACTAATGTTAGATGCCTGTACAGTCACGAGCACCTATATATAAATACTTCCCTAAATTTAAAAGCAATTTTCGCGAGAAATAACGATTGTAACTTGGACTTGATCTTTTTCATAAAAATATGAATGAGTTCCAGAATACTGTGTTCGTAACAACATGGACTTTTAATCAGAACAGTAGGAGAAAAACACTTTTAAAAGTTGTAACGTGTTTACATATTAGTGCTCGTGACTGTACTAGGATAATCCTGTATCACACACACACGAACACACGTATTTAGCATCCCTTGGTTTGACAATGTAGGCGGGATCGTCAACTGCGAGACATGCCCACACTAAGCACGGATACGCGCTGCAGCAAATGAATGACCCGCGCAGCTAGCGTGGTAAATAACTCCGTGCACATCCATGTAGCAATGGACGGTCGACTTTACTGTGGTATTCTAATTCAGGCATGTATCGACTGATTTAAGAGCTGCAACTAAGCGAGTGTACAATTTAACGGCAGCAGGCAACGGCTGACATATAACATAACATCACGCCTAGTGCCTACATTTCCGAAGGGTCTTGTTTCAATCGCGCGTAATAAAAGTCGATTTTATTACCATTAACAGCAGATTTAGACTTAAGGTTCTTATAATACTTTGTCTAGCCTGGTTCATCAGCTTTTTTCGCAACTATGTTGGGGTCGACTTCCAGTCTAACCGGATGCAGCTGAATACCAGTATTATACATGGAGCGACTGCCGATCCGACCTCCATAACCCAGTTTGTACTGGGTAATACGATACCTCTTTGTCTTACCTGGTTATTGAACTCAAGACGTGCTTAGTAGTTGTACTACCAGTAGATCAACGAGGCTGTAACTACAGCGGAGAGACTGAAAAAAATCTCCATGCGATGGCTTCAATAACATGGCCCTTATGGTACAGATATTACCAGTACAAGAGTCGAACTACACAGATAATTGGAAAATCATAAGTACTAAGCCCCACGCAAGTTAAACTCAAATAAAAAAGAAAAACAGTCGTCAATCACATGACAGACTAAATAACCTCTGATTAAACCATAGACTGACCGATTGACAGAGCATTTTCCCCGCCTTTTTGTACGTATCGAGTCTGTCTATGCGTGGCTAGGGTTGTCAAACCGAAATGAAATAGACATTTTTTTTCGCGGGTTCATTCGAGTGAATGCCATAAAAGTTATTTATGACCGTAAAAAATGCTTTGCAACGACAAACTTACACATCACCATAATCATCGTCATCAGCCAAACAGCCAAAAGACGTCCACTGCCGCATAGGTCTCATCTATGCGTCGCCACGTCAACCGGTCGTGCACTTATCGAATTCTGAAGATTCGTACGATCTGCATTTTGGCGGCGGCGACCCATCCACTTTACGTAGAACTCCTCCCGAAGGCCTCCCTTAAGGCGGATCGAAGTCCATCTGGGAGGCTTTCTAACTCAGCATCTTTCGTTACTTGGTCGCCACTCCAAAACCTTTAGACCCCATCGGCCATCAGTTTTGCGAGCTAAATGCCTTGCCCACTGCCACTGTTCCGTTAAGCAATTCTTCAGATTATTTCGGTTACCCTAGTTGTCTTGCCATCTCTTCATTTCTGACATACACATGTTTAGTCCTTATTAGAACCTCGACACATTTTGCCGCTTCTTCTTTCAAAACCAATTATTTTGCTTTTGAGGAGCTCGTGGCGAAATATTAACAGCCGCACGGATCGATCTTCGAGGTTAGGCCGCGCTTGGCAAGGTTGGTCTGTGGACGGGTGACCATCCATTCCATACAAAGTTTCCTCCGTGGGAAACCACGATAAGCCGTTAGTCTCGGCTATCATTATTAAATCTTTGGCAGTCGTTACAGGTTAGTGGTCAGAAAGTCTGACAACCAGTCTTCCCAAAGGGGTGACGTATTACCCAGTGCTAACTGGGTTGTGTAGGTCAGATGCGTAGTTGCTCCATGTAAAATACTGATATTCAGCTGCATCCAGTTGATTTACAACATAGAAAAAAAAAGGCTAGGCGGATGATGATATTTTGTGAGGTTCCTTCCTAAATAAGTTGTTAAATCAATTAAAAATAATCGTCACCATTTAAGGCAATATAAATATAAGTATGGCACAAACATCAACACTTTTGATAGTTTGTGTTGAACCCTCGTAAAATACTGGGTCAAATAAAATTGCAAAAAAAAACGTTTTGCAAAAAATAAAACCGACTTCAAAAACACAAAAAAGTGAAAAATAACTTTAGCTTCTGAAGTCGGTGACTTTTGTTTGCTTGATTTAGTTGTTTTGTTACCGACTTTTGAAGCTAAAGTTATTTTAAATTTTTTTGTTTTTATTTTTTAATTTTTAGTTGTAATATCCTATACAAATATTTGCTATGCATTTATTTTACATTGTTAACAATACATTTCATGATAATAGGCTTATTCCCAATAAAATGGAACTTAACATACCTAACTGTCGAAATGTGAGTGTACTGTACACATCTGCGTACCCCCCCCCCTTAAAGCATACAGGCTTGATGTTATGTTACGATATTGTGTAAACAATAAACATCCAAGCAATTGCAGCAATCACGACAGATTTGCTGTCTATTATTGAAGAGTGCCGTTCCATATCTCCGAAGCCCATCATCAGATCATGACAATATTTCTATGGGACCAAATTAGGAGTATACTCTTTCGAACAACAATATAAACATCCGAATTGATAACCTCCTCCTTTTTGAACTCGGTTAAAAAATTGATTCGATGATTCCTTTGGGGGCCGAAAAAAAATGGAATCATTTTTTTCTTGTCTATTTCATGTTTAAATTTCTACCTATTAATTTATTATTCCTAACAAATTAATTTGACTCTATATTTATTACGAGCTTGAGAATCACGCGTGCCAATGCCAGCGGCGCGAAGAAGACTGGTCTCTAAGTTACATTAACAGTTTAAAATTTTCGAGCCCACCAAAAATCTGAACCCAAAGCCCTAGGCTTAACCAGTATACTACTTTAAACGGTATGTACCAATAAGAACGCAGTACCCTTTGTCGCGTTGCGCCGACATAGCTAAATTGCGCCTTAACAAAAAATATGGCATAGGAAATGTTCATACAGAAGATCTGCTCCGAACGATTGAAGGATGACAACCTTACCGTACAATCGTAAATATACAGGGTGTAAATAGACCCTTCACGTAGCCGTCAACCAAGCATTCTATACATCAAACTTAAGTAACTTTTAACTTAAGTAACTTTTCGCAAAAATTGTTGCTGGAAATCGACTTTGTTTTTTGGGGTGAAAAATCACGTTTTACGGTAGGACTCGATGGAAAGCACTCAAAGCATTGTGCTGATGGATGGAGACGTGGGTATGGTGCGGAGGTCGTGGAGGTGTGTAAAGTAAAAATCTTACATTGAAAACATGTATTTTAAAAAAAACTTGTGAAAAAGTTGCAACTTTGACCCCCAATATCTCCGTAACTAGAAGGTTCCCAGGTGTGGTCTAGAACAAAAAAATGATCGCAAAGACGGGGAGAACAAGTGCCTTTCGGATATGTTAAGGGTCTATTTACACCCTTTATTATAAGTTATGCAAAATATTTAGTTTTATTTTGCGAAAAAAAACCAAGGCCTGGATGCAGCACTGCTCTCCCGCCAAAATATGCACATACAGGAAAAGCAATAATAGCATGCCATACACCCAAACCTATATTCGACACGTGCTCACCCCTCCATCCTGAGGAGATGTCCATTCGACGACCACTTGGGCGCCTGAGCGGACGTCGAGCCGACATCTCCTGACATATTATGTGCGAGTACTACGCCCCTTGCCTTTCTGAGGAACTTCACCGATATGGTCAGTGTATGTCCACATAGGGCGTCCCGTCACTGCGTAATAAATGTAAATACGGGGTGGAAGGGACACCGACGCGAAAACGGTTACCACGTATTCAGTGCAACATTTTGGGCCCCCCGCCAAGAAATTTTTCATCGGTCAACTCGACTCACTTAACCAAGCGTAAAGTTTTTAAATTGGTAAGTATTTTGTATCAATAGGAAAAAACTAGGGATATGATTTTTAAATTAATTTGGCTGTGGGGGTCTGAGGTATCAGTTCATTTTGGGAAAAGCGTCTCTTGCTCAAAATAAATTAGGAATTACTGTTCTAAGCCATGAACCTTCTAAGCTTTTCTTTATTACGAACGTGCGTTTAAGCATCGATCGCCGGCGATATAAAAACGAATGCATTTCGCTCATTGGCGAGGTGGTTGAAAAAATGGCGGGTAATTGTGTTAAAGGCTGTGTACACTCTTATATGGTTTAAGGAGAAGGCTTTTTTGCCAACGAATAGGTCTTTTGTTGAGGTTATCCAGGACTTGCTAAGCTACCGAAGCCAGGATATACAAATCGAGCTTTTTCACTCTTCTTCGCTCGATTAAAGAAAACAAATGAAAGTATTTGTTTTGGAATATGCCACAAGTCACCGCGATGCAACTGGTGGAGCGATAAACGGAAACAGGTGTCGCGTGGCGGGCGTGATTGTCTTGACGCAAGTCGGATCGCCTGAGGTCATGAACGGAGCGTTTGTGCGGCCAAGGCTTGACAATTGGAACGAAAAGATTCTGTCTCAATATGACGTCATTTGCACAGTTATTTACTTGTCTAACTAAAGTTTCTTTCCATTGTTTGCAGGTGGTGTCGCTCCCACTTCATCCAAGATCGTCAGGGAAGGTGAAACCACATCTACGGAACTGATATTTGAGTGAGTTTCATTATTTAAATCATATCTCCTCATAAAAACGGAGCACAAAAACGATTCAATATTTTTTAGTATGGAGCCCACAATACCCCCACGCTTTTAAACATAGATGTTTTGCTCCGGCTTTATTTACATCCGCATTACCAGATGCAACATAAGCAGTGATAGCCTAGTGGTGTAACCATCGGACTGCCAACTGCCAAGCCATAGGTCTCGAGTTCGAACCCAAGGCACGCACCGCTGATTTTTCGGGTTGTTAAAACATCTTGAAGAAACCAGCATACCTGAGAGTTATTTCTCGACGGCATGTAATTTTGCATGTAAAGCCAAATCAGAGGCCCATGGTCGGCATAAAAACTCTAGACCAGGTTAGGCACTATCCACACGAAAAAGAAGACCAGATGAAACGTTTACGTCCCAGAGACAGTGCTGAAAATGTCTCCATTATACTATCGGCACCCATAAAATTAAAACAATATCAGTAATACTGTTGTATCCCCACAAAAAATATTTCTTAAATGTTTCAATGTAACATTTCAGCTCAAGTCACCAATTGCCTAAAATAAAACAGGGTCCTGATCTCAGAAGCGCCAGGAGGCCCAAACAACTTATGAACAAGTGAGTTTATTTTGTATTTATGTGTAGTTTTATGAGAAAACTAAAGGGCACGTTTGCAACAAGCGCACTAGCACTGATCCTCGCGCACTTTTTTGATGTCATTGAATAAAGGACTGGATCGATATTGCTTTTAAGTATAAAATTCGATGCAGACGAAGCGTCTCTTTGCGCGCGCAGGAAGATGCTCAAGCGCCCAATTTTTTATTTCATATTTTCGGACCCTTCTTCAACGCCAAAAATACAGTAAAGCATTAGAAATCAATATTTGGCAAGAGATTTACACAAGTTTGACAAAGCTGAACTTTTACTAAAACATGCTAGTTATGCCATCTGTCCTGTCTGAAAGAATACACTCCTTTCTCTCTGACTTTGCACCACTGTCAATATCACAGTGATCTTTATATCATAAAATTAAGGTTGCTATTGGGTTGCAGCTGTCAGTGTTGACAATTTATTTGGGACAAATTGGAAAAAAATGTTTTCTGAACCTATATGATGTTATTATTCTAAATAATTAATGTTTCTATTTCAGACTAAAACCACAACCACACACACAAACGATCTTACCAACTCAGCTATCGAAACCCTACCTTCCACTCATACCATACTTGCCCTCTCACAAACCGTCCACAGACGCCCAAATCAAGTCCTTCCTTCTCAACACGGCCTTACACAACGCTCTGTCAGACTCTCTGCAACAGCTCACACAGCAGAAAGGCCCTTCTAAAGTGACAGATCACAAAAAAGATGGCGGCGAGGAGTTTGCGAACAGTAATGATGACGGGCCTAGGAGACGGCTGCATAAATGTGATGTGGTGGGCTGTCACAAGGTCTATACTAAGAGTTCGCATCTGAAGGCGCATAAGAGGACGCATACTGGTGAGTTCCTGTTAAATCTTTGTTTTTTTTGTCTTTTCGTCCAATGAGGGACTTTGAAATCGATGGGGATCGGTCAACAAACCTTCTCTTCTGATGACATTGTCGTATTCTCTTGCACGGCAGCAGAACTCGAGCTAATGTTAAACCAACTCACGGTAATGCAAGCCTTGAGGTGCGTGTATGACCATGGACGAAGCGAAAGGAAGCAAGGATCGTAGCTGGTGGCGTTCTGTGGTGTCTGCCTACCCCAATAGTCTGATATAGCATGTCAGATGGGTTGTAAGCTTTACTACTGCGCACGGACGGGAGTCCTGGGTTCGATCCCTAGGTTAGGTCAAGGGTTTTTCCATCAGGGTAAGTGGCAATATGCTCGCCTGTAGCATAACTAGCAAAATACAGGTAGACCGTCACGAACACGAATGGGCGCACATTCATGGAAAAACGTTTTTTCGTGGAAAAACGATGAAATAAGATCTATTTCATGTTTTTATAAGTTCCAAAATACTACATACATAAACTCACGCCCATTTCCCATGGGATAGGCAGTAACGCCATCTGCTGGGATCTTACAAAATCCTTGTGGCTCGTCCACGTCCATACACGCAAAATACCAGTAGCGAAGGTTCAATTTTTGTAAGAGGTAAGCCGGAGTACATATCTTTACTGTATGGAATATTATTGGCTATAGAATACTGACTGTGCCATTTTTCAAAGGGAAGCCGGTGGGAATCGGGTTGTATGGAATCTTCGCCACTGCAAAATACAATGTTATTAAAACCATACAATTGAAATACAAGCGTAATATGATAGTAACTCAATGTTTCAATATTCCAGGAGAAAAACCCTACTCCTGCGGCTGGGCTGGTTGCGAATGGCGGTTCGCGAGATCCGACGAATTGACACGACACACTCGCAAACACACCGGTCACCGGCCGTTCACCTGCCCACTGTGTAGACGCTCCTTCGCCAGGTCTGACCATCTCGGACTCCATATGAGGAGGCACTGAATATAGGAACATCACTAAATACAGAATATAATAAAAAACTCGGTCGTAAATATGGCATATAACAGAAAAGGTCTAGTTTCGCTAACACTAAGTGACGCCTAAATGAATGCCTAAATATTATTCAGCTCTCGTAGTAGCAAATGCAGTAATCGACATTTCTGTTTTCAACAAACTAGTGACCCGCCCTGGCTTCGAACGGGTGCCATTTTCTAAAGAAATATCAAAATTTTCTCTAAGACCTGATAATACGAACCCAACAAAAAAAAAGCCAGATCAGTCGAGCCGACCTCAAGTAATGATGCACCGTCATGTATGCGGCAATTGATTTTTATTAACCCTTTGAACGCACGCGCATGCCTTCCACGCCAAGCCACAATTTCACCCACCATTTTGTCACATATTTGTGTCGTTTGGCGCACACGTGCTTGCTTGTCACATATATGTGACAATGGCGGTCAAAAGGTCAATATAGATTACAACAGAAGAATTTAAGACCCAAAAAAATATTTAAAAATCGTTTTGGAACCTTTTGCAGCATTTGCATGAAAATAATCTGATAATTCACTTAATCACTTTTTACAAGTATTACATTTGCTATTAGGAAGGCAGTATTACACTGTGGATAATCGAAAAATATGCTTTTATTTAGCTGCTTCCTAGTGTTCGTGAAAACGACCAAACCTTTACTAATAATTATTATGTGACTGTTACCGATGTCTGAAAGCAATTTAAATGTTTTGACAAACTATGACGTAAGTACACTTATAGGATGTACAGACGCCAGCACATCAAGGTACTACTAATCTATCAATTTTACTAATAGGTTTTCAACTTTATCGCTAAAGCATTAGGTTCGAAAATTTGACAGTTTCGTGTAGCTTGATGTGCTCGCATAGATTTTAATTTGCTCTCTAAGGTCACTGTCCCACCGCACGAGGAAGCGACTCGCTATCGACTACTTTTTCGCACAAGAAACGTACAAAAGATTGTAGGTGCCATGTCAGTAAAATAGATACATACAAGTTGTAAGTAGACCCTTCACGAAGCCGTCGACCAAGCATTCTGTACATGAAACTAAGTAACCGTACGCTAAAATTATTGCAAGACTTTTTTTTGGGGTGAAAAATCATGGTTTACGTTACTCAATGTAACGCACTCAAAACATTGTGCTGATGGATGCTTCGAATAGTACAGGGGTCGTGGAGGTATTTAAAGTAAAGTTATAACATTAAAAAATTGTTTTTGAAAAAAACCTTTGAAAAGTTCGAATTTTGATCTACAATATCTCCGTAACTAGAAAGTTCCCAGGTATGGTCTAGAACAAAAAAAATATCCCAATGACGGGGAGAACAAGTGCCTTTCGACTTCGTTAAGGGTCTGTTCACACCATATACAGGGTGTAAACAGACCCTTAACATAGCCGTCAACCAAGCATTCTGTACATCAAACTAAGTAACTTTACGCAAAAATTATTGCTGGGAGTCGACTTTTTTTTTTGGGTGAAAAATCAAGTTTTAAGGTAGGACTCGATGGAAAGCACTCAAAGCATTGTGCTGATGGATGGATTGAATAGTACGGGGGTCGTGGAGGTGTGTAAAGTAAAAATCTTACATTAAAAACATGTATCTAAAAAAAAACTTGTGAAAAAGTTGTAACTTTGATCTCCAATATCTCCTTAACTAGACGGTTCCCAGGTATGGTCTAGAACAAAAAAAAAATCCCAATGACGGGGAGAACAAGTGCCTTTCGATTTTGGTAAGGGTCCGTTTACACCATGTATAACAGTTGATCGATGACTGTTCACACCCGGTGAGAACTCAAACGTCAAACAAACAATGAAATTTTAGGTGAAAAACAGCCGCATTATGTTCATCTATCAATCAACCATCTATCTATGAATGGATCCTTGGTATAGACTGATTGGCTTTCAGAGCGCTTCTTATTTCTCCCGCGGCTACCAACAGGGTTGACATAAGCTTCTTGGTAGCTTGCAGTATTACATAAATGATGCTCTATGGTAGCTTGTGTGAGTCCAATATAATATTTTTGACTTTTCCGTTATCGCTATCGCTGATAGAATGTTACTCGAACATCTGCTCGACTTTGTCTGTGCTCCGAGAGCGGTTGCATTAATTTACGAAGTACTTATTAAATACTATTTAGTGTTGCCATGCGCGCCATCACCGACTAAACAGAGCCACTAGAGGGAGAACCCGTTATTATTTTTCCTCAGTTTTTTTTTTGAAATCAATGATAGACCATTCTGACACTATTGTAATAGTAGACTTGAGGCCCTGCTCATTTTCAGTTGCTACTCGCTTCTCGCTAATCGCTAGCGGTGGGACAGTTGCCTGTCTCCGGATAATACTCGTGAACGGAATAATGATAGCATTGTTATTACAAATGACAGTTAAGTACTTAAGGGCATTAACATTGTGATCTATTGCTCAAATGATATGACAATAATTACGTTTTAATATATTTTATTGTAATTTCACATATTTTAGGGGAATTTTTAGGACCTAAAGTTTGATTGAATGGAATTTTCTCGAGTTGTGTTGGTAATCTTTAGGAATTTTATGTTTTGTACTGTACTTAAGTTTAAAAAAAATTACAAAAAATTCTACCAGCGAAATTAGAAATTGATAAACGAAATATCAAAACCATTTAGTCTAAATAAGCTCCAAAATTAATGTAAGTAACGAAGTTTGAGGCGTCGAATACACAAGCAAATTAATTACATATAGGGTGGCTGGTAATTAGTGACCGATACTTAAACCCGTAATTGTACTCATGATAACAAACAACTTTCCAAAGAAAGATTTTTTTTAGACTCATTCTTTATTATCACAATAAAACTTTCGAGCCGCGCGGGCGCTCTGCCTACCCACTGTTGCACGGTACGATAGTAATGAGACAAAACGGCGTCATGCGGCTAACAGCTGATAGGTCACAGGCGCGCGCGTGATTTTCATACGGCTGTTGTGTTATTATGATAAAAGGAGTATAAAAAAAAATCTTTGGGAAAGTTATTTGTTATCATGAGTACAATCACGTGTTTATGTATCGGTCACTAATTACCAGTCACCCTATATAAGGTCTATCTTTTCATACACGAAATATTTTAAGAGTAACTTCTATAAGTCGTAAAGTCGCCATAGCAACGAAAAAAAAAAGTGTTTTTTTTACGAATTTATTATAATTCTAAATTTGTTTGAGACTTTTTGCAAAAAACCTTTACTCCCATATTCTAACAATGACAGTAGGTAAATACGACGTAGTAAACTAGCGTAATGGATGATCAAAAATAAGGAGCTAGTATTTATTTTGTGGGTCAAGTAATTTTAAATTATTTATTTTTCATAAAAATATTGCAGGAAGGAAAGGAAGGAAGGCCTCCCACTAGGTGGACCGATGACCTTGTAAAGGTTGCAGGGATCCGCTGGATGCGAGACGCACGGGACCGGTCAATGTGGCGACACTTGGGGGAGGCTTATGTCCAGCAGTGGACGTCTTTCGGCTGAAATGATGATGACGATGATAAAAATATACTCAGATAAAAACAAATAATCCCTTGAATGGCTTCGTTATAGTTAGATGATTCCCTGAAAATTTACACTATATAACCTATATAGTGTAAAATGATGGTAGCTTGATTGATCTTCCTTGATTATTTGTTTGACACCGCATCAAGACGTACTTTTCCCTACTGACTTTCTACCTTTCCACATTGTATTTTACCAAATACATTTACTCAAATAAATTCCTAGTGATTACCTACCAACCCCTGATCTCTTTGTATTATGAATAAAGCGGCATTATCCTTAAACAATTAAGGCCAGTAATATTATACATTTATTATTTAAAGTTTTTTTTTAAGTATACATAGTTTTTATTTTATTTTGTTCTTACATGTACTAGGCACCCCCCCGCCTACCCTTCGCGGAAACCAGACGTGATGTTACGCATATTAAGCATATTTTGAGATGTGCGTCTGATAATAAAACGAGTTCTAAGTTTGGTCCAGACATCTTTTGAGCCAGTATCTATACAGGGTGGGATCTTCAACATCTACACAAGTAACATTTTATTAAAAGTATCGAAAAACCCGACTACAAATTGTATTTTGTACCTATACAGGGTGTTTGGTTAAACGTGGGCAATACTTGAAGGGAGTTAAGTACTCCGAAACATGAGCAACTCTTACTATGGGGCTAACTATGAAATATTGTTTAAAAATCTGCTGTTGCCTACATTTTTGAGTTACGCGACCAATAATGTGTGAGCAGCTGATATTTTTTTCACGATTTCATGGTGGGCGCCAAAGGAAAAGTTGCTTATTTTCATGAGTACTAACCGCCCCTAAAGTATTGCCCACGTTCAAAAAAACACCCGGTATACTACCTACCCACTACCTACCCACTACCTACTCACTACCTACCCACTACCTACTCACTACCTACTCACTACCTACCTACTACCCACATAAGAACTATCTCCTGACAATAAGAAACAACAAAAAAAAAATAGTGAAATCGGTCCAGCCGTTCACGCGTGATGGCGTGAGCAAGGGAAATGGGGATTCATTTATATATATATATATATAGATATTGTGCAATTGACTGTCTCGTTGGTCTAGTGGTCGCAAGCGCGACTCCTGGGCATGAGGTCTTGGGTTCGATTCCCAGGTCGGACAGTGATATTGGGTTTTCCATCAGGAATTTCTCAGTAGCTGCCGCGGAGTCCCCTATTACATGGGACTTAGACATAACTGGCGAAATGTGCTTACTTTAATATGTACACCTCTGCCTAGCCTTTTGGGTGATAGGCGTGATGTTATGTTACGTTGTATATAATGCTCAAAAACAGTTCCGTTAATGTAAAAAAATATATTAAAATATACAGGGCAGTAGTGGCAATATTAGTATTAATTGAAAAATTCCTATTTTTGTATTAAATAATAATATTTTTTTAAATAATTTTTTCAAACTTAGATTTTATAGTAACTTGTTTTGTTTCAAATGTTTATGTACTTAAGCAGTTATAAGAAATAGTACATTTAAGTTTTGAGGTTTATTGTAGATTTAGAATAAAAATAAGAAAAAATATTTTCGGGGCCAGTATTTCAGAAATTATTTAGTTTAAATAAGAAAAATATAAGTATAATACATAAATTAAATTAGCTAAGATAAACATTTTTCGAAAAAAAAAAAGTTAGAATTATTTGAAAAAGTCCTGTGATTTTTGTAAACAGAAATTCCTTAAAAAATAATCTAAATCTGTTTCGATTAGGTAAATATTTTTGTACCTTACTATATTAAATTATGATCTCAATTGGTATTCCTCTCTCTAATCGTGTTATGTGAATTTGATCTCAAAAACAATCAACTAACGATTACTTTTTCTGTAACATAATATTTATTAAGAAATAAATCGAAAATATGTACGTTTTTTTTCAGTTTCATTTCATGAAAATAGTTTATAAAAATAAACGTTTCAAAGTCGGTGTAAAAACAAAAAAATCGAATTATTTCTTTTTAAATGCAAATAAACCAGTACTTTATTTAAATTATTAATATAATTTAAACCACGCATTTCGACGGCCAGTAAGCGTAAATGCAAACTTTATTATCAATAAACAATTACTAAAGTAAGATTTTACTTTTTTGTTTTTTTTAGTTATAGGTCATCTATTAATATGTGTAAAAGTTTAAATATATGTATTTTTGTGTGTACGCTCAAGTTTTTTTTTTAAATTACAAATGGACAATGCACTTGCAAATTAAATTGCAAATGGAAAATGCACTTGCAAATAAGAAAACACTGTTTCATCTCTAGTAAAAGTATGAAAAAAAGTACTTTTGTAAGCCTGCCTTTCACTTCAGCAACTTTAAAGAATTTAAATTTTGAAAATCATTCGATGAATAATACCGGTGACCACGAGCTCGCGACTTGAGACTAAACGTAAATTCGAAGGATCGAAAATACAATCAACCTTCATTCGAAAATGAACCTTATTTGCATAAAGTTAATGTTCTTATTCGTATGATACGCTTGATCACAGTCGCTTGTAGGAATATGGACATTAACTTTATACTGTTAAGGTTTATTTTGGAAAAACGTCCGTAGAAATTATATGGAATTGGCGGTTAGTCCTGATTAAGTCCACTCGCCAAAAGAATCTAGCTGCTGTATGTTTTTTCACAATTAATTAAATAGGAAGCTGTCACAATTAATTCAATAGAAAGCTGTCACAATTAATGAAATAGGAAGCCGTCACAATTAATTAAATAGAAAACTGTCACAATTAATGAAATAGGAAACGTGTTATATCTTATTTTAGGTTTCATACTTATTACATTATTTTGTATTTTATTAATTACTTTAAAAAAAAGCGAGCGGTGTTATTATTTAAATAAATAAATAAATGTTCTAAACGTATGTATACTATGATGATAATAATAATTCAATATTTTAAAAGTTTAAATATTGTCACCCTGTATAATGTCACCGCTCTCACTTCGAATTTAAACCTTATGGTGCTGGAACAAGGTTCTATATTATATGAAGCATATATTTATTTGTCTCGTTTTATCATTAATAAAATTGTGAAAAATAAATTGCTTTTAATTTTCTTCTGTATGCGACGAAGATGGCAAAATTAAAATTTGCTATTGCCTGTCCCTCCTCCAACGACGTGAAAATGACTACTGTCGTGCTCAAGAAACATTCCAAGTCAGTAAAAGTGATACGCCATCTTTATAATTGATTACGATTTATAGAAATACTGCCCCAGGCTTCTTAGCTTTAGAAGCTCCACCAAACGCTAAACTTTTTTGATTTTTTATACCCGTACCTCAAATATGCATAGATAGATAGAATACAGGCTTTCTCTCGCTTGTAGGGTGAATTAAAAGAAAAGTCGACACACTTGTCACCACTGCTGCTCGGGAATGAACATCACAAGCTGGATTATGACGCTATAATTAAACAATTCAGCAGTGTAAAAAAAAATGTTGTGCCTTGAATTTTTTTAAAAATTTTCTTTGGTTTTAGTTTTGATTTTGCATGTAAAATTTCATTAATGTCGTTTTTTTTATTTCGTTTTATATAATCCGTCTTATTGCGCGGGCAGAGGGCCTCGCAAAATGTATCTTGCCCACATACATTTTTGGGTCTTGCCGTCCGGAATGGACGCCTGGTTGGCGACCAGTCGACGAGTCGAGGTGAGTGACATTGTGTTGGGCTACCAACTGTGCGTTGGAGCTCTTTATTATTTAGAATAATCATAATTTGCCCAAGAAAATAAAGAAAAACTCTTTTTAGGATATTTTTTTTTCTAAATCTCCCAATTGACGTTCTCTGACTTCCTGGCTTTTTTGGTTCTTTATTTTACTCTTTGCTTACTTCAATTTGTCAGAGAAAATATACAGTGTCAAAAACCAGTGCAAACATAGACTACTATATATAGGTGCAAAACTTAAAATTCTCAGTTAATAGGTATTCTATTAAAAAAAAATGTAAAACTGTAACAAAAAAATAGTAAAACTATGGCGTAAGTGACTTTTGAATGATTTTATGATATTAAGTGCACGGGTCGAATTGAGGCACCTTCCCAACGCCAGCGATAAACGAGAGCTAGCAACTAGTAGGCGAGCAGTGAATGCGCGAGCGACGGGCGAGTACTCGCTGATATGCGTATGTACCTACTGGAAGTGTTGGTCGTCCGGCGCGGTCGCGGCGAGATGGATAGACGACATCATTGCCATCTGGTATATCCTGGAAGAGGCTGGCACTAGCGAAGAGAGGTCTATCCCCAGCAGTGGGTGAACTCTGCTTGTGGATGATGATGATGCATGTGTACCAAGCAGGAATCTCTCAGCGAGTATTCTCCCCGTCAAGCGAGTGTCGCTGACCAAGTACGTTACTCTTGTCTGTGACAAACGAGTACTCGCCCGGTGTGAACAGTCAGGGGCCGTCTCCACGAGCGCGAGAATCGCGGCGATATTATCGTCGTGTTACGTATTTCTATACGATAATTTTGCCGCGATTCTCGCGCTCGTGGAGACGGCCCTAAGAGGGTGATAGAAATACGTGGCACGACGATAATATCGCCGTGATTCTCTCGTTCGTGGAGACGGCCACTCAGCGATCAACTAATATGTATCTCTTTTACCGACCTAAAATCTTTTGTACTTTTCTTGATCGACAAAATCGTTGACAGCTAGAGTCGCTTCCTTATCTGCAGTGCGATAGGAGCTCTCCTAGAAATAATTAAAATATTATGATGTAACCTTGTAGTTGCGAGTTATGTGAGCACTGTCAGAGCCCTATCTTCGAGGAGGATAACATCATGATCCGTGATGGTTTCAGCTACCACCAGCAGTGTCACAAGTGCTGTAAGTATACTACCAATCAGGGACCGAAAAGATTACCCGTAGGTATAAGGATTTTAATCGCTTTTTTTTTTTTTAAACCGTAGAGTGCAGGTTAACCCCATTTTATATGGTTATTCACTCTATTATAACCATCGCACAGAGTTCATTTTTGCACATAAAAATATGCAAGAAATTGACGGAGTTAGCCGGCGCTCGTTGCTTTCTCTCTTCCATTTTGGTTAATGAGCAATATTTAATTGGTTACCCGTTTAATGTTTAATCAAACATGGGTTATAGGTCTAACCGATTAACCTTTAAACTCGATTAACAAATTGGTCCCTGCTACCAATCAACTACTACTACACACTACTAATGCTCCACACACTACTACTATACTGCCAGGCGCGGTCCTAGGGGGGACCGGTCATGATCCCCCAAATCATACACGCCAAATTGATAAACCTTCTTAAAATAGCTTTTTTCGGATATTAATTAGTACCTAATTTCCTTTTAATCATTCAACAAGAGAAACTAACCTTTTTCGAGGCAGAATTCTAAAATTTTTGAGCTCGCTTCGCTCGCTAATGCATCTTGGGTTCCTTTTATTCTCATCTTTATATGACTTAACAAATAGAACCTATCACACGGGGCGGAGGCAGGCTGCTTCAATGTTGAGCTTTCTTCTCTCGCTCTTGCATTCTATTAGAATCACGAGCGGATCCGGGATATCATAATGACCTCCCCGCCTGGGCTGGGCTTAGATCGACCGTGATCATGTTTCTGAACTCATTGATTTAATTAAAATAAATAGAGGTCCGGCACGCGTCGCTCGCTCTTGCGTTCTCTTCATATTAAAACTTGAAAAATCTACCTATCACAGCGGCAGGCCAGGGGGGGAGTGACGGTTAAACCCCCCGAAATCTCCGACAACTATTAAGAAACCAACCTCTCCGAGGCGCAATGCAAATTTTTTTTTTTCGATATTTTGTACGTAAATGCATCCTGTATTCCACCACGTGGATGATGCATCAAACTGCAACTGCAGATTTGGCACATATCAAAGTGTGTTCGATTTTTTTACCTGTTTCTTGCGATGTTTTAATTCACGGTTTCGTGAGTAGCGGACAAAGAAAACGGGTCAGTAAACAAAACAACACCAAATGGTGGAAACATTATTTAGATTAATTAAAATTAATTCTTTGTATTGCCACCACGGGCTCTTCTCACAGCTGCCAGGCGATGGGCAAGCTGTTTATTAAGTTCCTCATGCGATGTTGAGGGATATTGGTTCATTCTTCCACTAAATTATGTTTCAGGTCTCGAAATATAGGTGGGGCGGGTTTCGATTTCATACACACCTCCCAAGCTCGTCCCTAGCGTGATCAATTTGATTCAGATCCGGGGTCCTCGCAGGCGACATGCGATTGATGCCAACGTCCTGAAATAAATACTTATTTACAATTTGAGCTGTATGTGGCCTGGCGTTGTCATGCGTGAATATTGTCCTGTTATTCTTGTGTAAGTTCACATAATCCCATTCAATGACTATTTCCAAAAAAAGTCATCCAATGGGATTAAATGAACTTAGAGGGTTGTATTAATGATTTTTATTATTATAACTCTGTAATGCCATATTTGTTACGATCGCGGATCATATTTTCATCAACATACAACCCGACACTGACTTGTAGATTGCAAAAAACGTAAGAAAATTTGAATATCGCGGGTAAGTCCTTACCTTAAGTAGGAGGTAGTGAGGTGAACTGGATAAGATCTGTATAGAAACTGGAAGTAGGACGCGCGGGCTCGCCCTCTGCCCAGCAAAGGGGCAGAGCATACTAGAAAAAAAAAACGCAAGTGAACTTGAACCACTTTGTCCTAATGATGCTGTCTTCTGACTCTAGATGTCTGCAGCGAAACCAATCTCGCGAACGCAGAAGTGTTCAAGGGGGTAATATTTTGTTCCTGCTGCGCCCAGAGGATATTCCAAGGGTGCTCCACGGCTCGCAGAACTAAGACCATGCATTCCAGCAAAGGAAAGAGGATCAGGCACAGATCTCGCAGGTATCATCATCGTTCAGCCGAAAAACTGCCATCTCTAGACTTGGGAATCCCCACAACAACCAGTTCTTTGTGCTTATTGGTTGCAGTCGTCGACATACATACGTTAACTCACGGCTTCTTCTCATGGAGATAGGCAGACACTGCAGAACGCCTCTTGCTACGATCCTTACACATTCCTTTTGCTTCGTCCACGTTCATACATTTGGTTAACGTCACCGTCGCCTTATGCATATTCTTCTTCTTTGTGTGTGAATGACTATAGAAATTGAATCGGCCTAGAATGAGGGTACTCTTAACAAAATCCATCAGTTCCTGTAACGTGCAGACAACATGACACATAGGGCACGTTTCTTAGTGTCCCATCGTTTGTGGACCCACTACATTAACATTTCAGGGCACAGTAGGTTTTCCTTGCTTCAGCCAACCTGGGTGTGGTCTTTCGGCCTAGCACTTTACTGTCTCCTGCTTGATATGGAAGAAACTGGAAATATCTTACCCCTCTGCTGTTCTTTTCTTATTTGTTTCGTAGCGAGATCTAAAACAGTTTTTGCCCCGGGATTCGTCAAATTTCGAGACGAACTACCCTTAGCGTACCCCCATATTCTAGAATCAGCCAATTTATAATGACATTTTACACCTCCACCAGACGCGGGCGAGACCGAGTAAAGGGCGATGAAAGGACCTTCGATGATTACCGAGACGGGGTCATCGAACGGGCCAAACTCGTGGGGTCCAACACAGACTCTGAGGATCAGCAGGAACAGAAAGCAAAGAAACCCAGGTAGGGGTTTGAAAATGATTCGTCTGTCAGTTTGTGTACCTTACTCTATGAAGTCTACCCAACTGATCATCATCATATGCCTAGCCATTTCCCAACTATTTTGATGTCGGCTTCCAGTCTGACCGGTTACAGCTGAATAGTAGTGCCTCGATGTGTAAACTAATGGTGATCTTTATGGAAATAAGACCATGTCTGCCGTATGTCCAATGAGCTGTGAGCTAACCTTTATATGGAGCCCTGATACAGCCAGCTGGCAAGGCGGTGGATCTCGGAATAACATGGCGAAACAAACTGAATGAAACCAACAACCTCATCATCATCTGCCTAGCCTTTTCCCAACTATGTTGTGGTCGGCTTCCAGTCTAACCGGATGCAGCTGAATACCAGTATTTTACATGGAGAGACTGCCTATCCGACCGAATTTACAGGCAGTCAGTGGCCCAAAAAATCTGACAACCAGTCTTACCAAGGAGTATCGTATTACCCAGTACTAACTGGGTTGTGGAGGTCAGATAGGCAGTCCCTCCATGTAAAATACTGGTATTCAGCCGCATCCGATTAGACTGGAAGCCGACCCCAACATACTTGGGAAAAGGCTTGGCAGATGATGAACCGATGTAACCCGACCTCACCTTCCGTTGTCCTAGGTATTATCCGACGAGTCGTTGACCTTCTTAAGTTCTGAATGCATGCATTGATTGGTATTACGGACTTTGCCCCAATAAAAGTTATTCATGTTCATAAATACATAGGTACTTACTGAATAACACCTTCTAAATTATAGTTTTTTTTTTCAGCAAATCGGCGATACCCGGTCATATGTTTCAAGGCAAGAAAAATGAACATGTAGAAGTAAGTATCCAGGGCGACTTCAAACATACCTTGCGAATGGGATATCTTTTTAGAGAAAAAACATTGAAGTAATACCTATACTTAAATGCGATAAATAGCATCCGTACGAGCCGTGACAGCGAGAGCGACAAAAACAAATTGTTTAGATACGATACCACAGAGTTGCAGAGCGACGGTAACCACGCAAAGCAAACCGCAGTGAAATACCACCACCTACTGTACTTCAAGTGACTGCTCATCTATCCTCCACCACATTACATCATACCTTCACGCTTGTAATAGCGTATAATAGTAAACACGTATTTCGCCAGTAATGCTTAAGTCCCGTGTAATAGGGGACGAGTCTATTACCATCAAACGGGCACAAATACGGACTCCGTAGCTGCTACTGAGAAATTCTTGATGTAAAAACCCAATAACGCTTTGCCCAACCTGGGAATCAAAGCCAGGATCACATGCTCAGTGTACCCACACTGAACAACATGGGCTGATAGAACAACTGCTGAACAAAAGCCCTCGTCCACTCCTTCCTTGTCACGTTTGGTAGCTGTTTTGGACCCAGGGGCGTAGCTACCGCCGCATCAGCAACAAGGGATACACAAAATCTTCTCACAACCTCAAATAATTATTCTTCTTGATAAAATGAAAACATAACTTATTATTATAAGATTTTAAACTATCATGGTCACTAACTTTATTATTAATACTCGAAACGGGATATAACTAACAAAAACAACATAACTAACACAACAACACACACAACTACAACACGTACGTACGCACGCACGCATGCACGCACGCACGTACGTTTATAACTTACTAGCTGTTGCCCGCGACTTCGTTCGCGTGGAAATTTTGGTGCGCATGTGTGAGACTGCCTCGTTGGTCTAGTGGTAGCAAGCGCGACTACTAAGCGTAGGGATCGGTTCCCGGGGTCGGGCAAAGTGTTAAAAAAATATGTTTATTTCAATTAAATAAAGTTGTCACACACATGATTTGGAGATCACCTTTTAAGCAAGGAGATGTTTTTGTTAGGGGGCGTCCATTAATTACGTGATGTGATTTTTCGACACCCCTCCCCCTTGGTGCGATGTCGTGAGATTTGGCTTGACCCCCTCATCTCCCTCTTAATCTCGCGTAGTTTAGTATAAATACGGTAATCTGTGCTTGATTGCGTTGAATTCACTAAAAGAAAATAATTTGTAGAGAAACATGTTTACTCAATTAAACCCAGTGATATCTGCCGTAGTTATTAATTACCAACAAAAAGGCTTAATTCAAAATTTTCATGGTTTGAACTACAGACATGACGATTTTCGATATAAACTTCATCCCCTATTTAACTCGCTTAGTGTTTGTTTTTCGAAAAGCACTGAAACACATGGTTTTTAATTTTTAACCAGAATTTTTATGGTTGAAAACCACTAATTTTTATGGTTTGAACTACAAAAATGATGATTTTCCTAACAAACTTTCATCCCCTATTTAACTCCTTTAGGGATTGAATTCCGAAAATCACTGAAACACGTGGTTTTTAACGTTTCCTCATAATGATAAACACCAATTTTCATGGTTTAAACTACAAAAATGACTATTTCTATACAAACTTTCACCCCCTATATAACTCCCTTAGGGGTTGACTTTGAAAAACACTGAAATACGTGATTTTTAACCAGAATGATAATCACCAATTTTCGTGGTTCTAACTACAAAAATTATGATTTTCTTTATAAACTTTCATCCCCTATTTAACTCCCTTAGGGGTTGAATTTTGAAAAACACTGAAACACGTCGTTTTTAAATTTCTCCCCCTAAAGATAAACACCAATTTTCATGGTTTAAACTACAAAAATGACGATTTCTATACAAACTTTCATCCCCTATTTAACTCCCTTAGGGGTTGACTTTGAAAAACACTGAAATACGTGATAACCAGAATGATAATCACCAATTTTCGTGGTTTAAACTACAAAAATGATGATTTTCTTTACAAACTTTCATCCCCTATTTAACTCCCTTAGGGGTTGAATTTCGAAAAACACAGAAACACGTGGATTTTAATTTTTCCCCATAATGATAAACACCAACTTTCATGGTTTAAACTACAAAAATGACGATTTTCCATACAAACTTTCATCCCCTATTTAACTCCCTTAGGGGTTGAATTTCGAAATATCCTTCCTTATTCCTTGTCTACATTATAAATCAAACCTCTGTGCAAAATTTCAGCTTTCTAGGTCCAAGGGTTTGGGCTGGGCGTTGATGAGTCAGTCAGTCAGTCAGTCAGTCAGTCAGTCAGTCAGTCAGGACTTCTCTTTTTATTTATATAGATTATTGTCCAGAAAGCTCTAATTTTTCGAGCTCGCTTCACTCGCTTTTCGATGAAGGCTTAACTTAAACCCTTTTAGGATGCTCTTATTTTCTAGCTCTTCATTGAAGGCAATCTATGCGAGCCAAGATCGCAGTTACACATTTTTTTGTCTCACTTTGCTCGCTCACACATTCTCTTAGTAAAATTAATGACAGCTTAAGCGATGCTGTTTTCTCAGTTTTGCAAAAAACATTTTTTTAATACAAATGATCTTCTCTTTTTTTTGGGCTTCGCAGCACTCGGTTCAAAAGGTTCCCAAATAAAAATTATACATGGTCTTACTAGGAGTAGCGTGTGGACCAATCTGAAAGAAAAGAAAGAAAGAAAATAAATTTATTTGGCACATGCCACAAGTGCACACAGATTAAAAAAAAAACAATTAGAAAATAAAAAAATTAAAAAAACTTAAATCTAAACAAAAAATAAAATAGTGTGACACTGTGTGCTTCACGGCTGCGCCAAATAGGCCCAGTTCAGCAAAACGACAACTAGTGCCCGACGCTGGTTTTCAACTGGACCTGAATCTCTTTGCATTTTGCTTTTTGGCTTCCATTCGATGTCAACTTTGGCCTGCGATAGTCTAGGCTGCCATTCAACATAAGTAAGGGCCTGTTCAAACTAAATAGGTATGCCATAACTGACTCCCGGGTGAGCCCCAGTGTTCAGAATTTTTCGCTTTTATAATCAGGTTTTACTTAAATTTTGTCTTTTTTTTTTAGAACTGCTTTTATTTCCAGACTGTGGGCCTCAAAAAAAGTCAGTTACCAGGTAATTTGAGCTTTATTCATGTATTTTGTAACATTCTGACTATCATAGACCTCATCTATCGCTTTCCATCAGGCGTGATCGAGGTCAAGAGCGGGCCCATTTCGTAATAAAAAAATTAAAAAAAAATCTTGTCTTTACACTTAAAGGTTCTCCCTCACCGGCCCCATTCGCTTGTAATGTAACAGTTCAGATTCACTTTTGTCTGTACAAATTTTGGATTCTTACATTTACAGGCAAATGCTCTCTGTAAGAAAGCGCCTTACAGGAGTCTGCAAACTACACCGTACCATACCATGACCGTGCTATGAACGTATCAGGCACGGAAAAAAACTTGACAAGGACTACTATGCCCACTAATACGTACGCACGGCGGCCAATCAAGCTATGCTAAACCAAATTAAGCTGATCTCTCATCGTATGGAAGCTCATACAAAGCGAAGTCAGGTTATACTGGTTATGTAGAGTTTGATGTGCCGGCGTGTGTACGAACAGAACACGAACGTATCAACAGCGTATCATGCCGTTTATAACGATCATCATACGGTTTGTATAGTATGGCGAAGGCCTATGCCCAGCAGTTAGACAGAATAGGCTTATAAAAAACCCTGGAAAGCAAAAAATCAAGCGCATTTGGAGACAGGAGGACCAAATCCATGTTTTAAGCATTTTATATGTCAATGGGTCTCACCTGCTACCAAATGCACTTATTTTTTGCTTTTCAGTGACGTTTTTTTAAAATAACATCACGCCTGTAATCCCCGAAGGGTTAGGCAGAGGTGTACTTAATGGCACACCCATACTTCGCCAGTTATGTTTAAGTCCCATGTAATAGGGGGCATACATATACCTGGGTAAGCAAATCTCCTTCAGAAAAAATAGAAATATTGAAGAAATAGATCGAAGGATAACTATTACTTGGAAAAAATATTGGGCTCACAAAGAGATATTCAAATCAACCCTTCCGATCAGAGTAAAAAAGACCATATTAGACTCTACAATTTTACCTTGCCTCACTTATGGCTGCCAGACTTGGATATATGACAACAAGGCGAGAACCAAGATCCAAACTACACAGAGATCTATGGAGAGAAGCTGCTTAAGTATCAAACTAAGCGATAAAATACGAAACACAGAGATTCGCAACAAAACTAAAGTGGCAGACGCTCTCAAATTTTCGCAAAGCCAAAAATGGAGGTGGGCCGGGCACGTTGCAAGGTATTCCGATGATCGCTGGACAATCAGGGCAACTAAATGGATAGGTCCACAGGGCACCAGAAATAGAGGCCGGCCTTGCGCCCGTTGGCAGGACGAGATCATAAAGAATGCCGGACGAGACTGGATAGCCACCGCCTCGAATAGAGAACAGTGGAATTCTTTGGAGGAGGCTTTTACCCGAAGGGGGTCCACACACTAATGTTATTTCATATATTAATCATGATTACATATTATCGTAATTACAAATATTTCAATTTACAATTTGCAATATTACAAGGATCTATGTAGTTCTAAATCGAAATAAAAATGAATTTCCTAATTAATGTAATTGTATATTTTGGTTTTATAGGCTATTTTTAATTTTTGTTTGATTTATTGTAAGTATTTGTTGTTGCTTGATTGTTAATCGTGATCACATAAATTACCATAATTACATGTATTTGAATTTACGATTTTATTATATAAAAATCAATAATTTTAAATCGAATTTATAATGAATGTTTTTAATCTAATGTAATTTATTTGTTGATTTTATAATTAAGGTTATTTTTTTTAAATTTTTATCTGATTATTATTAATGTTTATTGTTATTATTTCATTATGATTTGATTATTGTTTGATTGTGTGGAATGAATAAAGCTTTATTATTATTATTAATAGGGGGCGAGCCTATTGCCTTTAGTGACACTCGCAAGATTGAGACAAAATAATCGATTACCGGAAGCATCAACAAAATCGGCGCACGCGTTTGGTCTCGTAGAGTGCCACAAAGGAACAAACATACATATACAACATGTTAAAAAAAACCTGTCCGATCCGAAAAGCGCATATAGGTATACCAATGCCAAACAAAATACAATGAAACAAAATATTCATAAAAGTAAAAATATTAATGAATTTTCAAATGCATGATATTTGCCCCATATTACCTCCGTGTCCCTAAATTCTAACAAACTTTTGAGATATCTCACGGATCGGACAGGTTTTTTTTTAACATATTGTATAGGCTGACTAGCTTTTGCCCGCGGCTTCGCCCGCGTGGATGTCGAAAAATATCCGATTACTTTCCTTCATCCCCTATTTTAACCCTTCGGGGGTAGAATTCTCAAAAACGCTGAGACACGTATAGATTAATTTTCAATCGTCAGCCTAAACACAAAATTTGAAGATCCTTACTTCAAAACTGACGGACTTTCATATAAACTTCCATCCCCTATTTTACCTCTTTAGGGGTGGAATTCCCAAAAATCCTTTCTTAGTGGATACTTACTCTTCACAAAGAACACACCCTCCAAGTTTCATGTCTCTAGGACCAGCGGTTTGGGCTGTGTGTTGATATATCACCCAGTCAGTCAGTCAGTCAGTCAGTCAGTTTACCATTTTATAAATATAGATAAACACATTACCCTCCTCCCGTCGGGTAAAAAGTAAAGAGTAGAGATCTCTTTAAGTATGTCTATGTCTTTCAGAAATCGGAACCACCACAGATGTGACGCAAGAGTTACTCAAAAAGATCAGTAGCATACAACCAAAATACACGTGAGTTTCAGTACAAGCCTACAGCCACAGCCCACAGCCCAGTATAGTAAGAACATTTTTAAGGGCAAACAAGTCGAATAAATCCTAGTATCAAACGATTGTTGAAAAATATACTCTAACTTCTTCGGCACTCAGTACATTAATAAATGAGAGCCGCTTTAACGACTGTCTGTAACAACTTCAGGCCTTTAAAAATCGAGGTTTGTTGTTTGTTTTCAGCGAAAAGCCCCGCAAGCCCCCAGTAGCTAAAGTTAGTCCAATAGCCCACGTAGCTCCGAAACGCGAACGTGAAAGACATATTAGAAGAAAGGACATAAATGAATCTGACGTTAGTACAACCTACCTACATACAGGGTGTAAACAGACCCTTCACATAGCCGTCAACCAAGCATTCTGTACATCAAACTAAGCGTAAAGCTTACGCAAAAATTATTGCTGGGAATCGCCTTTTTTTTTGGGGTGAAAAATCACGTTTTACGGTAGGACTCGATGGGAAGCACTCAAAGCATTGTGCTCATGGATGGGTTGAATAGTACGGCGGTCGTGGAGGTGTGTAAAAATCTTACATTAAAAACATGTATTTAAAAAAAAAACTTGTGAAAAAGTTGGAACTTTGACCCCCAATACCTCCGTAACTAGAAGGTTCCCAGGTATGGTCTAGAACAAAAAAATGATCGCAAAGACGGGGAGAACAAGTGCCTTTTGGATATGTTAAGGGTCTATTTACACTCTTTATAATTATGCATAAATAAACTTAGCTGATTATCTTAAAGTAGAGGAGCTCGTGGCTTAATAATAACTGCCGCTTGGGTCGGCTCAAGCCACGCTTGCATGGGTTGGTCCATGGGTCCGACCACCCATTAAATCCCGAGCTTCCTCCGTGCCTCGGAAAGCACGTTAAGACGTAGGTCCCGGCTGTCATTTGTAGATCTTTAACAGTCGTTATAGGTAGGCCCGAAAGTCTAACAACCAGTCTTACCAAGGGGTATCGTAATACCCAGTACTTACTATGTTTATCAGATGGAGTTTAGGGAGGCCTTTGTCCAGGAGTGCGACAGAGCTGGCTAGGAAAAAAATATATAAAACTAGGTTTTGGACGTCAGAATCGCTCCATGTAAAATACTGGTATTCATCTGCAACCGGTTAGATTAGAAGCCGAATCCAACATAGTTTCGAAAAGGCTAGGCAGATTGCCATTAATTGTGATGAAACATCCAATCACCCTGGTCAAGACCTCGGGATAGACCGTTCTCTTGTTTACTGCATTCGGTTTTACTAGAACCCGACACCAAACATAATTGGAAAAAGGAGGAGCATTACTTTGTGTAATTTATTTCATCACCACTGCTCTCAAAACGGTGAAGGAGAACATCTTGAGAGAACCGGCTTGCTGTCCATAGCGGCCCATAATGAGATAAGTCTGTGGCCCAGCTGTGAGTACGATATTGCCTGATTATGCTATAGTACCTAGATATAAGATGAATATTTTCTGTTACAATACAGTAGTACGCATGTTTTTTTACAGCCAACTTGCTGTGATCTGAGAATAGCGGGTGAGTACATTTTGGCATAAATACATTTATGTATGTAAGTTAATACATGTCGCATTTAAAGGAACCCCAAATAATACCCATTTTGATTTCTTAAAATGATAGATAAGGACCGTCTCGGCGTTTTATGACTGTTAATTTATTTACTAAAACTGTATGCACAAGTAAAAATAACCGCACTAAGGCGCAATTTAATTAAACAGAAACGGCGTAAGGTGAAGCTGCGGCAAAGGCGCAGCGCAGGCGTGGAATTTATAACGAAACGAAAGAACGGCGTGCCTGCGCCGCGCCGCTTGAGTGTAATTCACGACACGTCGCCTACGTACATTTTATATGAAAACCTTTTGAAGCGGCATCATGCCTGCGCTGCGCCTGCGCCGCGCCTTTACCTTACGCCGTTTCCGTATAACTCGCACCAAGGCGGACGTTGGGAATTACACAGTTCGCACCGAATCTAGTCAGTCGGGGTTCCCTAGTAAGTTACTGCCTCCAACTTTGAGCAAATATATTACACACAGGAGTGTGCAGAGCAGTATCCCATATTTTTGAGTAGCGTATAATCTTTAAATTGTTCTGATCTCATCCCAGAGCTTGGAATGTCAACAGAGATAGCCAACATGGCGCTTCGCAAGAATTCTGAAGGTGCAATAAACATTGGCTCTGAGTAAGTTCTTCCAAGTGTTCAAGACGTCGTGAGTGCTTCACCACTTTGACAACAACCCCTAGTATAGTACTGCCTGGTGCTTATGGGCCGGCGCTCACTGCCGGCACGGCACGGCGTGTCATGGCAAAGGATTTTATTACTAATCAAGTTGTTTTGAATCTTATTTCAATAACCTTATTCGAAAACTTCGAACTTCCAACTTCTTCCAATTTTTGGGACAAAATATAACATCGGTCAAAAATGATTGTATCGATTCAGTTACTTATTCTGAACAAACTTTATTCAGGTTTCGCATATACTAAAAATAATGTTGTATAAACCAAGACTGCCATTCTTTGACAGTTGTATAAAATGGCTATAACACAACAAACTGACGCAGGATGTTACTAATGCTTAACAATTAGTTTCCCTGACGTTATTTTATTTTCCAGCACACGTTATAATGGAAAAACACAGTACACTGTTTCCCTAATTCATCTGAAATCAGGTGAGTGAACTAAATACTATTGCAAACTTTTTAAGCGTAAGCCCAGCCAAACAAATACCAACATTGTGTGATGTGTCCAAAAAAGCCGAAAATAAAAAAAAACCTTCTTTTTTTTCGGTTAGGAAATCATCAAATGACCCCCCCCGCTCTGGGCGGCGCGGAAGGGAGTGTCAGACTTGTACTGACTAAAACCCATCCATGTTCCTTCTTTGCCCTTTGTGTTCCAGGGCCACGGTATCTCTTTTGAAGAGTCCCGCAGCCCTGAGATAAAATATAAAAAAGCCTGAGTCAAAAAAAAAAACTTCCATTAGAACAAAGACGCGCCGCCTATGTTCTATTAGTTATTTATTATATTTTATTAGCTTAACCTGTAACTAACTTAGTATGTAAAAAATCATAGAAGTTACTTCCCGATTCTCAATGAGGTAAAATTATTCATAATTGTTTAGTTTGGATGACAATGCATGGTTAGCTAAGTGACGTCTTTCTAAATCCAATATGGCGGACCCCAAAGAGAGCGTGTTTTAAGTTTTGTTAAACTACAATATTTTATTTTTAACTTGTTCAAGATCGATATTGGTTTGGCTTTTACAAACACGCATCAAAATCAAAATCAAAGCATTTATTTCAAGTAGGCCAGTTACAGGCACTTTTGAATTGTCGAAACAAAGACAACAATAGCTACAGTCCCAGTCACAAGGCATAAAAACTGATCTCTATGGAGGAGAACGGGCAAGTAACTCCATGGACACTCTTTTAAATCAGAATACTTCCCTTCGCCTTTAACATCGCGCCATCCTGTTGATTTACCGTTTCTCATGATACGGATAGATGTATCTCTTTCGGCCACGTTTAGGTCTGAAATTCTCCCATTTGTATGTCCTACCGGAATTAAAAGCAACCAGAGTCGTAGTCTATCTGTTTGAAAATTTTGTCGAAATCCGTTCCGCACGCGTGGCACAAAATGACAGATTTCTTTGGTGATCTGTCAGTTTGTCGATTCTTTCGTCGACAAAACCCGTTTCTACTGTGGTCCTGCTACGCGTGTAGGTGTGAAGGCGTAACAAACAAACAATCTGCAAACTCACATAACATAACATCAACAGAAAAACAACCCTGCAATCCCCGAAGGGTCACCCACATTCCGCATTTTTAATAGGGGGCGAGCCTATTGCCTTCAACCGGGCACAAATCCGGACTCGGTGGCTGCTACTGAGAAATACCTGATGAAAAACCCAATAACACTTTGGCCGACCTGCTCAGCGGACCCGCTTGCGACCACCAGACTAACGAGGCAGTCAGCTCACATCTATATATATAAAATTGCAGTGGCGAAGGTACCATACAACTCGACTCATACCGGATTCCCTTTGAAAAATGGCATAGTCAGTTCTATCTAAGAAAAATAATATAATCACATTAAAGATATGTACTCCGGCTTACCTCTTACAAAAATTGACCCTTCGCTACTGTAAAATGGTAAACTGAGTGACTGACTGACTGGGTGATATATCACACAGCCCAAACCGCTGGTCCTAGAGACATGAAACTTGAAGGGTGTGTTCTTTGTGAAGAGTAAATATCCACTAAGGATTTTTGAAAATTCCACCCCTAAAGGGGTGAAATAGGGGATGGAAGTTTATATGAAAGTCCGTCAGTTTTGAAGTTAGGATCTTCAAATTTTGTGTTTACTGACGATTAAAAATTAATTTATACGTGCCTCGGGTTTTTGAAAATTCTTCCCCCGAAGGGTTAAAAAGGGGGATGAAGGTAAGTAATTGGATATTATTCGACATCCACGCGGGCGAAGCCGCGAGCAAAAGCTAGTTTTTAATAATATTAGTTTTGTTTCCTATTTAAAGCCGGCGTGTGTTTTTTGTTTAAAGTCAAATGCCCTATTTCGCAGATAAATCTGATGAAGACTTACGCTCCGCCTACAGCACCATTAACGAATGTAGATCGTTGTGAGTACTCAATACTTACAAATCCCAACCCGAAACTTTGTAGCTGTAAAGTTTTGCTAGTTAATTTAATTTAAATCTGTTTAGCAAGTGAATGTTTTAAGAAAGTGCATTCTGAAAGTTGGCAAGGTCAAAAATAGCTGTCAAATACTTGGTGGAAGGGGCTCCAACGCGAGAACGGTTACCATACGTATTCAGTACATCATTCTGAGCTCCACACATAGAAATTTTTCATCGGTATTAAAAAAAAAGTGTTTCCTACAAAAATAACTACACGGTCAAAATGCAACAGCTGTTTTTTTTTGGTTTACGTGGTATATCGCTGTTATGATGAATTTCTAAATTACACTGAAATGTCTCTCTGTGTTGCACTAAAATATTGATTATAAATTGCAATAACGAATAAAGTTACACTGAATATTTTATTTTAGGTGCGAAGAAGGGAATTTTGCATCTTCCAATTATTTTTTTACATCCAAAACGGCTCGCATGACCACGTAGTGCGTGAATCCCTTACCATACTCGATACACGAGCGAGAGAATCGCGGCGATATTATCGTCGTGCCACGTATTTCTATACGAGAATATCGCCGCGATTCTCTCGCTCGTGGAGACGGCCCTTAAGAGAGTGTATAGAATTATACGTGACACGACGATACTATCGCCGCGATTCTCTCGCTCGTGGAGACGGCCCCTAATACCGAGTATAAAAATATATTTAGTTACTACACATTTATTTTGTTTCTAATAGAGATGGGAGCCTTATGGATCGACGTCTCGGGAGCATACTCAAAATGCCAATTAAACTTTGTAAGTCATAACATCACGCCTGTAATATCTGATGGGTTAGACAGAGGTGTACCTATGGTACACCCACATTTCGCCAGTTACGTTTAAGTGCCATTTAGTAAGGGCGAGTCTATTCCCTTCAATCGGGCACACATCCAGACTACGGGGTTGCTACTGGGAATTCCTGATGGAATAAACCCTATGACAATTTGCCCGACCTAGGAATCGAACCCAGGACCATCCACACAATTCGATGCACCCAAGAAACTAACGGGACAGTCAAGATGTAAAAAAACTTGCCATTTTGTTTCAGTCAAAAAAAAAATATTGAATCGAAGTTCTCTGGTCAGTGTACTGATGAGTACTGAAAATGGAAGAAGCATGTAAGTTGTATAAATTAAAAAAAAACTTATAATCAAGTACAGTTGACCTCGTAATTCCTTTACCACTTGACAACAGTTCAAGTAGATCTTGTAGTTTTAAGTCGTGCATGTGAGACTTTATGGTCAGAACAAATCAAATCAAGAAAATAGAATATCTAACAAAATTGTTGTTGTAGATGGGTCACAAATAAAGAAAAACAACCAAAACCACCAAAAACCAAAATAAACCAAAACAACCAAAACCAAAACACACACACATAAACCTCCATGGTCACTTAAAAAACCTCAAGGATAGGTGCACGGTTCGGGTTGTCCGTCTCTATGGAGAAGAGCCGGCACGAAATTCCATGGTTACTCTTTAAAAAAAATATTTGGGTTTAAATAGGTACAAGCAATTATGAGTTCGACATACAATAAAATACTTTATTTTTAGGCTGTAAGTCATTGAATTTGAGCTCATTTATTAAGTGATTTTTTAATTTTTATTTCAGACATATTCTCCGTGAATTAAAACGACTTTTACATGAAGAAGTTGTGGACCATCAAGGTAATGTTTAGATTTAATTTTGATGATTTCTGTCTTTCTGTAAGGCCATATGATGTGGAGGAATGAGGGACATATTGCCATCCGCATTATACTTAAAACCTTCACATCAGGGACCTCGGGCTTCAAGTATGAAAGTAGATGGCTGTTAAAGTAAGGAGAGCCCCAAAAAACGCTGGACAAACTGTATGATAGATGATATGGCTTGAAACAGCGTTTTCTAGGCTGACATTATTAATACAGGCATTTCGCATAACTATCACGGTGCCTGGAGCAGCTGCGTGGTGTGCTGAAGTGTCGCGAAAGCTCACTCATGGCATAATAACACTTGGTAGTTCTCTCGAAGTCGATTGTCTATGAAATTCGGGCAAACGACCAAGTGTAAATGAACGCCCAACAAACATTTGACAAGTCGCCACAACGTGCCGATTTCTACATTTGGTTCCATAAGCTGGTCGTTAATACGTCGCCATCACGTTGACTTCACCGAGAATAGGCCCATTTTATACGAATCAGTGTCTTAAAAGAGTAACGTAACCGTCGTATAAACCACTTTTTGGTCAAATAGTGGTTGTGTAGTAGTCACAAAACCCACGTTTTCGTCGAGTAATGGTGTTTATTACCGCTGCTTTGCGGCATTTTGTTGCAAATAGGTAGCGTAGTATTATTTTTAAACAGGATTTTGTGATAAAATGGTGAGATAAATGCCGTAAATTATTATGCCTGCATGACTTCAGTATTTTATTTCTGTCAGATCTATTTGAAGGTGAGTACAAAAATTATGATTTTGAAACTCATTGGGCCCATTTAATCTATTGGGAAATTAATTCTATCGGGTAATATGAGCTAATAATGACAATTTAATTAACGCGCCATGCAAATTCTTTAAATTAAGTGAATTAATCAAGTATATTTTTAGTAAACGTGCTAACAGTCACCTCTATACGACTTAGAGTTAAAGATACAACCATATTACAACATCAAAACGACTAATTATACTGTGCACATACTTTTTGTTCAATATTGTCAGCCATATTAACTGAAATAGGGTTCCTTTGTAGTGTTTAAAAAACAGTTTGACCTACTTTTCCTGGTTTGAAGACTGTTTATTTTTTTATATTTGTGTCATGTGTCAGTAAAATACGTTCATTCATTCAATCATATTAAAAACTACTGTCAAAAGCTGCTTTTTTTAAGTTGAAGTAATTGAAGTTTCTTTACGTACCTAATTAAAATGGTGATTTATTTATAGGTGGCCTCGGATCTAATAAAAAATGATTTGTGATATAATGGACATCGATAAGTTTTTAACCAAATCTGATTTCATCACACTTGCACGTTGGTGTTTGAGATGGCCCTGGATATCTACTCACTTTATACGTTCAGATCGTTGTTTTGGTTGCGGATTTATGATAACAAACAACAAAAACAAACCTGCACATTTTGTAGTGTCAGAGGAAAATATTAAACATATGATAAATTATCATTTTCTCTGGTGCCCATGCTGCACCTTTTTTGTCATATACGATGATTATCCGGAGGATGAATGTGAATATTGTAATTAGAACAGATTATTTTCAAAACAACTGATCATCTATACTTACTTATATTATTATATACATATTTGAAAGAGGAGTGTTTGTGAATTTCTATATAATTGAGATCAATCCTAACTAACTATGCTGACTATGCATTACCTACTAATTTTATTTTAAAAACACTCGTATTAACATATTCTTAATAGCTTTAATCCAAAGACAATGTAAACTAAGTAAAATAATTTCTTTGTTACTACTATGTTTATTTTGAATGATAAAACTGTGATTGTAAAGATACGTTTATTAATAATAAATATGACAAAAATCTTGGATTTTTTTTAAATTTTATTTACACCTTTACTTCAAGTATGAATAAGTGGTACAAAATAAATATTTGGGCCACATTCTGCAGTGACTAGCTTGCACTTTATGTCAGTTATATTAAATGTAACTTCTAATCTTCATCGAAATCAATTCTTTTGTATTCATAAAATCTTGTACGGAACCAACTTCAGTTTGTACATTATTGTCGCTACGTGTAGAAATATTCGTTATAACACAACATGACAAGAGAAGCGCAGTATAGTTCTTTTTCACTTTCCTTTTAAAAGCACCACTTTTTTTTACATTTGCCCAGGTTTTTTTATTCATTTAGAGTAAAAGAAGCGAAACTTGATGGTTATTTTTTTGCAGTTTGTAAGCACTATAATAGAACACTCAGTAATTTAACGGTAGTATAAAAGTTATAAAATTGGCTTAAAACCGTATAAGGGTGCAATATATCACTCTTAAATGGTCGTCACTTAAAGGTGGTTCTCGCGATTCTAATACGATTAATGGTGGGATAAAAGTCATATAGACGTCACTAAGGTCACGACACTGGTTTTACCACTAAATGACGCCGTTTCTACATAAAACTGTATAATAGTCATAAAAATAGTCGTATAGAAGTTAATACGATTTCTATATGACTGTAATATACGACTAAAAGTTATATAAGAATAAGATGCTCTAAGTCGTATTACACGCTAAATTACTTCAATGCGATGTTTACAACACTTTGAGTCGCATATTTTTTATTTATACGACTGAAATGTTTGTTGGGCGGGGTCGAGTATGCCCGTCTTCGAACCATCTAGTCCCGCTTCATCGTTTCGGTTACCCAAATTTGGATACCCGACGCCAGTTATCCTTTTATTTCTATCCGGGCTTTGCTAGTTGATCACGTGTAGTCGGGTACCCTACTCGAGTAAAGTCTTTCGAGTACCCGTATGCGGGCTAACGACCAAGTGCAAGTGCGCCATCATTTGGCCGCAGACGGATGTCAACTCCCCTCCCTCACCGCGCTACTTCAGGCATGCTCTCAGTCAAATGGTAAACCGGTATCTTTTTTAAAAAAACCTAAATATTCTCTTGTTTTCAGTTCGTGGCATCAAGCAATTATATTCCACTATCAATCGTAGTAACAGGCCTTACAAGCTAGGGTGGTAAGTAAGCTTTTTATCATCATTCTGACGAAAGACGTCCACTGCCTCCCCCAAACGTTTATCGGGGTTAGGCAGCTGACGCACTGCCGACGAATCGCGAGAAGCGAGTAAAGGTGGCAGCCATGTATTTAGTATGGATGTAGGGGTAATCTTCGGAACACCTTAACCGATTCCGAAAACTCTTTCAGTAATGAGAAATAAAACGTTGCCGTGTGACAATTTCCGACCATAAAGCGGACGAAGCCGCGGATAAAGCTAGTCAAAAGTACACGAGATCTTTACAGAGCAGTCGACGGACGACAACATTTTTTTTCTTTGTTTTGGACGTTGTGTGTTGTAAAAACGTTACTGCAAATGGGCACTGTTCCATACTTTGAGTGTTGATGCGAGTGGCTCGTGGCTAATTAAAACATCCACTCGGGTCGATATTTAGGTTGCCTTGCCTAGGTTGGTCCGTAGATCGGTGACCACCTATTACAATGAGTTTCCTCCGTGCCTCGGAAACCACGTTAAGCGGCGTTGGTCCCGGCTGTCATTTGTAGATCTAAGACAGTCATTAAAGGCAGTCAGTGCCCTGAAACTGTGAAAACCAGTCTTACCAAAGGGTATCGTATTACCCAGTACTAGTTGGGTTGTGGAGGTCAGATATGCAGTCGCTCCATGTATAATGCTGGTATTCAGCTGTAGCCGGATCGACTGGAAGCCGACCCCAGGATTGCTGGGAAAAGGCTTGGCATCTGCATCATCTGATGATGATGCTAGTGGCAAGTTCCGAGTCAGATCACTTGTCACGCTGCTTAGAACAGCGCCTTAGCCCCATTGGACAAACTTATTTTAGCCGAGGAATACTTAGGTTAACTAACTATTGTTGTTTTTTGTCAGGGTCAATTTGGCCACTAAAGTTTCAAGGTAAGATCTGAAGAATACTTACCTAGTAGTACTAACAGTAGTCGGGGGTAAATATGAGCATTGGGGACTAACTATGGAGATGCGTACGCATCCGTTCAGCTTTCCGCGTCTATACAGATGCATGTGCAACTCCATACAGAATCGTTGCTTTCTATGGACAAAAGCTGAACAGAGCTGAATAAGTGTAGTTAGTCCCTTAGACTGAGCTTGTCGCTCAGGTGTGAGCGATGGAGACGACTATCCTGATAGTAGCTTCAGTGACCGAGAAGATAAAATATTTCGTGCCTCACTCACCTTGTATGAACCAAAAGACGTACATGAACTAACTCCTTTTTCTCAAACGCGAATTGCTGCGATCCTTACATACTCCTGCGCCTCGTCCACGTTCATACATCTGCTCATGAATACACGCACGCGCCGTTTGAACTAAAATATTATGAAATTTTTGCAGGGACTCCAATTTTTGCTGTTGCTCATATGGAGCAAGGTAAGTTGTTGTTTTTTTCAAATAATCACATAGATGGCCTGCCTCGTTGGTGTACTAGTGGCAAACGTGACTACTGAGCTTGTGGTTCAGCCCCAGGTCTGAAAAATGTAGACCGTGATCTGTATTTGTGTCCAGTAGTTCATTTAAGTGCAAGTGCAGTGCAAGTGGGGTATCGTAATACCCAGTACTACTGGTATTCAGCTGCATCCGGTTAGACTGGAAGCCGACCCCAATATAGTTGGGAAAAGGCTAGGCAGATGATGATGAGTTCATTTAAGTGCAGCGGACCCTGCCAAAACAACTTGCTTTTATGATACTTATATGAATTCAGAGCAGTGGTGGGCCAATGATAGGTATCCTCCTTGTCTTACTACTTGTAGGTCATGGGTAAGCCAAGCCGGCAATTTACATCGTGTCATTAATTTCATCACCACTCCTCTTTCTTTCTTTATCGTGTGGTCAGTGCCTAACCTGGTGTCAATTTTTAAGCCGCCCATGAGCCTCTGACTTGGCTTTACATGCCGTCGAGAAATACCTCTCTCATCTTCATCTCTCATCTCGCATGCTGGTTTCCTCACGGTGTATTCCTTCACCGAAGCAAGTGATAATTATTCAGTAAACAAGAATCCGAAAAATCAGTAGTGCGGTCTTGGGTTCGAACTCGAGACCTATGACTTGGCAGTCCGACAGTCAATCCATTAGGCTATCACTGCATCAAACACTCCTCTCAAAACGATAAAAGATAACTTCGTGAGGAAACCGGCATAACCTGAAATCAAGTATTCCAAGACATGTGACGTACATCAACCCACAATGCCCCGCGTGGTGTTTTACGGCCCTCTCCGTCTATAAGAATAAAGACTCGGAGAGTACACCTGTATGGTATCTCCTGTGTACCTGGCTAATCTCCTTGGAGCTTGGCCGCCGTGACCGATATTCCGTGGAGAGGCTATTATACTTGTGCTAATCTTATAACATTTCAGATGCAAACACTTCAAGGGTTCACACAGTTACCGCTGTATGAGAGCTCAGGTCATGAAGTTAGCTGGCCCAACGAATAGCGAGTAAGATCTCACTGTTATCTCTTTTAACACAACACATATTGAAAACCGTTGCGGTCTAGTGGTCGCAAGCATTTCCGCTGAGGCTGAGGTTCTGGGATCAATTGCTAGGTCGAGGGAACTGGGTTATCGGGTCCTTTCTTTAGAAATTTCCTCCCGGAGTCAGGATTTGTGCCCGACTGATGACAATACGCTCGCCCGCTGTTACTCGTACATACATGGGACTTAAAGAAAACTGACAAAATGTGGGATTTTCTTTGGGTATATTTAAAAGGGTATATCTCTGCCTGACCCTTCAGGTCCTACCAGGCGTGCTGTTATATTAAAAGGGGTAAATATGTAATGCCATATTTATCCCCCTTTCAGGGATGAATTTTCAAAAACCGCTTAATGCGCTTCCGTTTCAAATAAGCAATTACCAATTTAAACGATTTTTTTTTTCAGGTTGGCCATGTTTAGGAACAAAATAATAAGGTTTATAGCGCCAAAAATCTTTAGAAATATTGTCACGAATTGTAAGTATTGCTTTACTTTAATATGGCATATCAAGTTTTAGACAAAAATGTTCGTTTTATAGTGTCGTCTTTGTCACTCATACTGTATGACTCTTTCTAAAATCCGATGTGATTCATTTACGCTCGGTTACGATCCCAGGGCTGCCAAACATTACTAATTTATTTCCTAATTAACAAAATGTGTGGAATCGCGTAGTGTTTGTATGTACTGTGAAATGGCATACCTGCTAGCTTCGGCCATATCAGGAGCTAAAGTCATGTAAAAATATTACTGACTTGTCTTAAAGTTTGAGTGCATATTTTTGTATACGTTCTATAGAATATTGCTAAAAATTTATAATCAACACTGCCAGACACGCAGTAAATTCTGCCAGACGCTTTAAACTCGGTTTTAATCGAGCTAGCATTACTCGCTTCCCCACTAAGGTTTTCCTTCTTTTTTTAGGTAAAACCCCGGCAATTAAAATATCAGCAGCTTGTCAGAAGTCATGTACCATCAAAGCATAGGAAACAAATACAATCAAATGACTAGAAGAGCAGAATTAAGCATTGGTGGCCCAGGTGTTACATGGCCCTGACTTTCAAGGTTTTGGACGTGGGTTTAAACCCAGGGAGACCCGTTACTTTGTGTAATAAATTTCAAGACCGTTGAGGAAAACATAATGAGGACACCGGCATGTCTTAGACCCAATAATTCGAAGACATGTAACATTTAGCAACCCGCACTGAGCCCGCGTGGAGGTTTACAGCCCACTCCCTCTCAAAGAGAGGATGCCTGTGTCCCAGTGGTAGGAACGCTTAAGCTGATGATGTAAATCATCATCATCATCATCATTTCAGCCGAAAGACGTCCACTGCTGGACATAGGCCTCCCCCAAGTGTCGCCACATAGACTTAGACCCAGTCGTATGGACAGTTTCCACGAACCCATCGTTGTATTCGTTCACTGAGCTTCCTAGGCACTCGAAACGATACTGGAGGTCAAGCTGAAAGCTCTCGGGGTTTTGGATCTGGATTTGTGCTGGACGGAGCGTAGACTTCATCAGTCGAGACCTTTCAAGCTTAATAATGATGTTCAATGTGCCTCTTACCGTGCGGTGATCGCTCCCAGTTTTCACCGAATTGATCACACAGACATCACTGAACATTTGCTTCTTGGTTGACATGATGAAGTCAATCTCAGGTTTAGTTGCACCATCGGGACTCTACCAGGTCCACTTCCTGTGCTCACGCTTTTTGAAGAAGGAGTTCATCATATAAAGGCCCTCCTTCTTCAAACAACTAGCCAGTTGGTGACCCCGGTGGTTCCGACGCCCAACCCCAAATTGCCTCACCTGCAGCTCATCCCCGTCTCGTTTGCCCAGTTTCGCGTTGAAGTCCCCCATGACAACGGTGAAGTGAGTTTTGAAACCATGCAGGGCTTTAGAAATATCCTCGTACATGGTCTCCACTTCGTCGTCGGGGTGTGCTGAGGTCGGGGCGTAGACCTGTATGACTTTCAGCGAATATCTTGAGGATATTCTGAGTATAAGGTACCCCACCCTGGTCGACACACTCTCGATCTTCACCACTTTATTCACGAGGGACTTGTGGACGATAAACCCAACACCACCCTGAGACTGCCGGTCACCCTCTCGGAAATAGAGCAGGTTGCCGGATTTCAGGATTATCGTGCCCTCCTCCTCTCTTCGGACTTCAGAGAGTCCCACAATACTCCATCGCAGCCTACTCAATTTCTCTTCGAGTTCCGTTATCTTCTGGTCGGTCCGGAGTGTACGCGTGTTATATGTCAGTCATGCCAGGTCAAGTCGTCGGTATAGGCAGCCCGATCCCTGGAGATTCTTCGCACCCCTTGCCACGCCGTAACCTCGACCGCTACCATAGTCGAGGGTAGACGGGCTGCCGGGTACTAGGGGCCATTTTTGTGTTGCGCTCATTATTGGGGGAGTTTTGCCATAATCGCCACGCTTGGCAGGCGGGTTGGCGATCGCAGTACGGTTGTTACAAAACGCACAGAGAACGCTGCTGCCCATTCTCTGGTAAGTCCCGTAGTCGCCTCTTACGACACCCACGGGAAGATACGGGATGGTGCTATTCTTTACGTCCGACACCATACGGTACTACAGAATTGCCATATGGAATTATGTAAATACTGGAAAATAAACGAGAAAATAGTAAAATATTCTGTCAATATATACAAATATTGTCTTATAATTTATTTTGTTTCTTTTTACATATTGGTAACATTCTATACAAGTATCATACAACGGCCTAAAAGCCGGACATGTCCAGACAAATCCGCATGGATTGGCATCTCTTTCATCTCCACATACACATAATGCTGGTATTATACTTTACGCGAACTTAAAGTATTATAAACAAACTCACACCTGTACCCCATGGGGTAGGCAGAAACTTCAGAATATTAAGTGCAACACTCCTTAAATACCTAAATACAGTGCCGCATGGTTGTTATGCCGCGTGGCCATCGTCGGGACTGACGTCGCTGTCCAATGTGATTATCCATCAGCGACGCGTGACAAATTCATTCAAGCGCCAAAAGAAACATGTAGCACTGCACTCATTTGACTTCATCCACATTCGTTCATCTATCATAAGCGCTGTTTAAAAGTACCTGACCTCTTAGAAGGACAATTTATTATCAGTATTCTTCCTTGTCTTTTTGCCTTTCGCTTTGCATTCATTCAAAATATTGGCACCGGGCTGCTCCGGCCTTTAAAAACCTATAGAAAAACAGGCTCTGACGAAAGCTTTGTATTATAGCTTCGACAGAGTACGGGACGATCGCATAAATTAGAACACGGTCTACGTCTGTGATTTTATCTTGATATTTTATGTAGACACGTGAAATATGGGAGTAGCCCACAAACTACTAGCTATAAATAAATACTATGTTAAAGATCTTCGCGTTCCTCGTCAGAATCGTAGTTCTTCCGCGTTCGCATCTTGGAGAAGAATCCTTTTCTCCACAGCAGTACTAGCACTAGTACTATTGGGAAGGTCACCACGATACCTGAAAATGTATAATAAGGTTGTAACTTCATAAAAAAACCTTATTTTATGGAGTTGTAGAACCATCTACAACTCCATAAAATATGGTTGGCTGGTTTTGAACCTACGCAAGCACTGAACACTGTACAGTATGACCACTTTAAATGTACAGCTGAAGGTGGCGCTGCTTGTCAAGCAAATATGCATCGAAATGTCAAACTTGGTACATGTATTTTAGTTCAGTGTTTTCCCGCCTTCACAGATAAGTTGGTCGAAGTGTAGTTTGTGAGATACATGTCATCAACATTTCTCTCTCAAAAACACAGAAGAAACCTACATAACGGCAGAATCAAAACGAGACAAAATTCAAATCTATACATATAAAATTCAAAGTCCTGACTGACTGACTGATATTTCAACGCACAGCCCAAACCGCTGGTCCTAGAGTCATGAAATTTGGAGGGTGTATTCTTTGTGAAGGGTAGGTATCCACTAAGAAAGAGGTTTTTCGAAGTTCTACCCCTAAGAGGGTGAAAGGGGGTTTAATTTAATGTGTAACTTTATATTCTCTGGAGGGAATATTCTTTGCAGGGATCCGCTGGATGCGAGACGCACGGGACCGGTCAATGTGGCGACACTTGGGGGAGGCCTATGTCCAGCAGTGGACGTCTTTCGGCTGAAATGATGATGATGATGATGATGATATTCTCTGGGTCGATTGACTCGAATATTGGTGTACACACTCTTCAGTTAAAATTATGAGACACATGTGTCACAGTTTTTTCCAAAATCATCGCCTAACAGAGCCAAAGAGGGAGTGAGAGCGCTTATAATGCTTGTTTCTGAATTTAAAAAAAATCAATTGTTTCATTTGCCACGCGAGCGAAGCCGCGGGCAGAAGCTAGTATTTATAATCGAACACACGACGCCACGTGCCCGATGCGGGCTGTTGAATGTCAGTCTTTAAAGTTTTAATAGTACTATTATACAGGGTGTAAACAGAAACAGACCCTTCACATAGCTGTCAACCAAGCATTCTGTACATCAAGCTAAGTAACTTTACGCAAAAATTATTGCTGGGAAACGACTTTTTTTTGGGGTGAAAAATCACGTTTTACGGTAGGACTCGATGGAAAGCATTCAAAACATTGTGCTGATGGATGGATTGAATAGTACGGGGGTCGTGGAAAAATCTTACATTAAAAACATGTATTTAAAAGAAAAACTTGTGAAAGAGTTGTAACTTTGACCCCTAATATCTCCGTAACAAGGTTCCCAGGTATGGTCTAGAACAAAAAAAAAGATCGCAAAGACGCGGAGAACAAGTACCTTTCGGATATGTTAAGGGTCTATTCACACACTTTATATGATGCTCTGTGGTTTTAATTCAGGCAGAACACGATACTGTTCAGTTGTCCTCACGATGTTTTCCTTCAACGTTCTTAAACCTGTGATGGTGGAATAAAGTGCCTTTCAGGGTCCGAACCACAATCCACAGCTCATAATTTGAGGCCGCGACCCACCGCTACTCATTCCAGTACTAATCATTAAAAACAGTAGCTTACCTATCATGATTCCCAGAATGATGGCCATATTCGACACCGGTAGCAGAGAGGTACTCTCGGACTCTGGGCACACCAGGACCTTGGACGCGTTGTTCAGCTGAACAAATGTCAGACCTCGAAGGTCTGCAGGTTTCTTACAACTACAAAAGAAAAATCTGGTCAGTTTGGGTGTCGTATCGTGGTATGTGGAGATAGTAGTATGTTTAGGGTGATCATCCGTTGAAGCCCCGGGGCATTGCCTAAGCATTTGTTTTTGCCACTTATTGGCACTTCGAAAACTTGTCTTGTTTTTAGTATTTTTTAAGGAAATTCCCATATTTACACGGGGCGAAAAGGCGAAACTGTTTACTGGTAAGATGTAGAATCCCATCGGGAATTGTAATATGAGGCAAAAACTACATACACACTTCCTACGATCCTTACATACTGGTCAAACTCGACTTTTGAAAGGTCAGTGTATGTCTTTCTAGGGCGTCCCCTCCCGACGTTTCCCCAACATTTGCCTTGCCTTACTGTATATAACATCTTTAAAAACCTGGTATCTTACATCATATTACTGACAGAAGCATTAGCAGGAGTGTTGGCCAGCACCGGCACCAGTACGTCCACCACCCATTGATTGTTGCAGTCGCAGTTGAAGGGATTGTTGGAGAAGTCTCCGGTGACCAGCTCGTTCCAACCGTCGACGATGCCGTAGTCTATGACGGAGAGGTTGTTGTTGTTCAGGTACAACTGGTGAAGAAAGTTCTTCATGAGTTCTTTGTCAGATTTCACAAACATCATTATAATTTTGGCCGAATGATGTACACTGCTGGACCTAGACGTCCACTTCTCAATAAAATTCTTTACATAATCAGCCTCTAATGTTCCCACTGCTGGGACACGGCCGTCCACTCTGTACGAGGGAGTAGTAGGGAGGTAATATAACACGTGGACACAGTTTGAGTAGGTCGGACTTCATGTCTTTAAATTTTATTTCTGGTTCTAAAATTGTTTCATGATTCACACATTACCAACACACAATTACTGCCTAGCATAGCGATGAATCCTCCTTCTTTCTATTAATGAAAACAGGGGGCGTTATGGTATAAACCAAATAACAACATAGACTAATGCCGACCGCGACAGTTTACCAGCTTACCTCCTTCAAATCCGGCCATAACTCTTCTTCGTCCTCATTCTTCCACATTAGGAAGTCTGGATCCAAGTTGGTCAACCTTGGATTATAGTTCAGACGCAGGATCACCAGGTCTCCGAGACCAGATAGGGCTCCAGCTGATATGTTTTGTAACCTACTCAACCTGCTTAAGTTTAGCTCTTGTAACTTCGTCAAGGTGGTTAAGGGGCTGCAAAGGAATAACAACTCATTATTAATATTGTAAGTTGCATTAAAGCACTTGATTTAAATCATTGCTACGTCCTCGCAAGTTTACACATATCACTCTATAAAATATCGTACTGATCATCCCGTGTGAACGGGGCATAAGGAGTGAAACTCCTTGTCGTATGTTGTATTTCCCGATAGCAACATACGAGGTTAGTCTCGAGTGACTAGGTTAATTAGGCAGTTGGTGGAGAGATACTAGTCAGACATCACTGTAGACTTCTTTTTCTTCTTTTGGTGTCTCTCCAATTACTGAAGGTCTGATAATTCTCCTTTGCGATGCTTTAAGTAATTTATATCATGTGGCTTACAGCTTAAGGTTGCAGGGATCCGCTGAATGCAAGTTGCACGGGACCGGTCAATGTGGCGACACTTGGGGGAGGCCTATGTCCAGCAGTGGACGTCTTTTGGCTGAAATAATGATGATGATGGGGCTTACGTTTTCGCTTCCAAAGACTGCAGAGAGTTCTTTTCAAGATTCAGATAGATCAGGTTGGGGGCTTCACTCAGAACAGCAGGGATGGTTGTAAACCTGTTGTTACTGAGGTCCAAACGCCGCAGCTTCCTGTGTCTTCGCAGGAGACCCTCTGGCAAGGAATCTAGATCACAGCTACCTAGCCTCAGCTCCTGAGGAAGTAGAATAACTGAATTAATAAAAAATATTTTAGTCATTCAGTAGAGTTTATTAATACCTTTACAAGATAACACACCCACCACCACTCGGCGCGGCGGTGGTACGACCACTCGGCGCTCAGTACCACAAAACCCAAGTCAAGCAGTTGTTCCAGGCGGTCTTTTGTCGATCTTTAACAGTCGTTATGGTAGCCAGAAGCCCGGAATCAAATTTTCGGATAGTACCCTGTCTGTCGGTGTTATGAAAAAGGGCCTGGTAAAGGTGTCAGAAATCGGGCTTAGTACAGGAAACACAGGTCTGATGGTTGTGGTGCTGTTTGTCGTAGGGCTACGTCCTTGGACGTCTTTCCGCTGAATGATGATAATGGGATATAGGCCTGTAAGAAAAGCTACTCACCCTTAAATTCTTCAAATCGGAGATAGCTCCCATGGTAATCTGGTCTATAAAAGCCAGGGGGTTTCCACTCAGATCCAGGGTAAGTAGACCTGGCATGAACAGGAAGATGTCTTGAGGTAGTGTGTGCAGGTCATTGTTGGCTAGGCTGAGGTACTGCATCTTTCTAAAATCCCCTGGACCCTCTAAGCCAATGGGACCCTGTGAGGAAGTTAAAATAGTATTACACCATGACTGTATTCCACGACTCGTTGTGAAGAACCCCTTTTAGTACGTGTAGCGAACATAATCAAATTGACAAAAACAACGCTAGCGCCATCTTTGATGCAAATTAATAACTATAATCCTGCATCGCGCTACCAGAACGGTCCACGCCTATACGAGGTGTAAACGGAACCTTCACGAAACTGTCAACCAAGTACTCTGTACACGGCAACATATCAAGCTGTCCAGTGTAACCTGACCTCGCTTTGTTTGGGCTTCCCAAACAATGAGAGGTCAGCTTAATTTGGTTTAGCATAGCTTCCTATGTCGTCGTGTGTAATTAAAAATTAGTAACTACGCAAAAATTATTGCTGGTGAACGACCTTTTTTTGGGCTGAAATATCACGTTTTACGGTAAAACTCAATGTTACGCACTCAAAAAATTGTGCTGTTAGATGCATTGTAAATAGTAAACGGGTCATGGAGGTAGGTATTTAAATAAAATTATAACCTTTAATGGCACTTGTTCTCCTCGTCATTGCGATTTTTTTTTGTTGTTCTAAACCATTACCTGGAAACCTTTTAGTTACGGAGATATTGGAGGTCAAAGTTCCAATATTTTCACAAGTTTTTTTTAGTACGAATTTTTAATGTTATAACTTTACTTTAAATACCTCCTCGACCCCCGAACTGTTCAATGCATCCATCAGCACAATGTTTTAGTGCGTCACATTGAATTCTACCGTAAAACGTGATATTTCACCCCGAAAAAAAGGTTGTTTCCCAGCAATAATTTTTGCGTAAAGTTATTCAGTTTTATGTACAGTGCGCTTATGGTTTAAAAAAAAAAACAAAATATTTTATTTCACATAGGCCTCGATGGGCACTTATAAAACGTCGACAAAAAGGTGCACGGTTCGGGTTGGTCGTTTCCTATGGAGAAGAACCGGCAACAAACTCCATGGTTACTCTTCTGGTTGACGCCTTCCTGCCCCCGTAGCATGACCACCCTAGACAAGGATTTCTTTGACGGAAGAATCGACAAAATGACAGATTGTGTCGACACACTAGAAAACTTCAATAATCGAGTACTGTTCCAAATTCTCAGTCGCAGTATTGAGTCTTCTTTCAATTATAATATTTTTATTAATTGATGACAGATTGTGTCGACACAATGACAGATTTTTTTGCACTATCTGTCATTTTGTCGATTCTCCCGTCAAAGAAATCCTTGTCTACGGTGGTCATACTACGGGGGCTGAAGGGTCCATTTACACTTTGTAGGTAATTGACGTGTGTGTTACAAGAATAGGATACTTACAATAAACACTTTTCTACTAATAGCCGAAGTAGAAATCTTATTTCCCGACAAATCCAAAATCATTAATTCTTCAAGGTTATTGAAACTGCCATCTTCAAATGATTGGATTTCACAATTTGACAGGTTTAGCTCCTGTATGGGGAGCTTGCCAATTTTCGTGATAGCTGTTATCGCATTCTGAGTTAAATTGACTTTAATCGGATTGAAATCTCTGAGACCTGGAATGAGAAGAGCTGTAATTAGTAGCCATAGAAACATACGGACACTCACGCCTTTATCGCATGGGCGTAGGCGCAGAAACCACAGAATGTTAGTAATTAGTAGAGACCAAATTATATAGAAATGCATATTTGCATATGTTTTTGCATGTTATGGCCAGTTTTTTAAGATATAGCATATTTTAGCTAAAATCGACTGATCGTGCACAATTTGAGCGTATTTCCTTTTTTTTTCTCTTTCTAACTAGAAAAATGCAAAATGTGCCAAAGGCAATGCAAATAAAGAACCTAAATTCAAAAATAGAGTCATTTTCAAGTCTTTTTCAATTAATAAAAATATTATAATTGAAAGAAGACTCAATACTGCGACTGAGAATTTGGAACAGTACTCGATTATTGAAGTTTTCAGGAACATTAATGAATTTAGTCCAAAAAATAATAATTTGTTCAAGTCGTTATGTATGCTGATTTTTAATACTCAAAAATACATTATTTCGGACCTATTTAAATTTTTATATTGCATATTTTGCCACTTTTTGCGTTTTTCTTGCATATTTCGAGTATTTAAGTTGCATATTTTCATGCATATTTTCACCATTATTATATTGCATATAAGTCTCTAGTAATTAGTAAAGCTGTTAGTGAAGGAGCTCATCTGGGGAGGTACCTTACGATACTAATTTCTACCGCCTGGCAGCGTTGCTTCATTTAGCAGAGATATATATGTGTGCCAGTGAAGTTATAGATACTGGCATGTTAAGTTCTGGCTTTGGTTGGATGAAGTATCAGCAGTGAGTCACATCATTTCACCGGTGTTTAATTTTGACGCGTTGATCATTTTCGTTCCATCGGAGGTGCTCGTGGCTAAATAATAACAGCCGCTCGGGTTGATCTTTAGGTTAAGCCGCGCTTGCCTAGGTTGGTCCGTGGATAGGTGACCGCCCATTACATGCCGAGTTTTCTCCGTGCCTCGGAAAGCACGTTAAGTTGCTGGTCCTGGCTGTAATGCAGATCTTTGACAGTCGTTACAGATGTTCAGTGGCTCGAAAGTCTGACAACCAGTCTTACCAAGGGGTATCGTATTACCCATTACTAACTGTGTTGTGGAGGTCAGATAGGCAGTCGCTCCATGTAAAATACTGGTATTCAGCTACATCCGGTTAGACTGGAAGCCGACCCCAACATGATTGGGAAAAATGCTTGGCAGATGATATCATTTTCGTTCCAGGACCTGGGGGTATTACCTATAACTACCTCATTTATTGAGCGCCTTTTAGCAAACATTCCTTTAGGTGACGATACTTCAAAAACTTTGCTTAGTGTTCACTTTCGTTAATGAGCTCTTGTGTTGCTCCCAGGCCCAGCGGTTTATGGATAGAATTTTTACTATTACTGTTAAGTAAAAGATACGTACCATACCAATCAGTCAGCTCGAAAATTGTGGTGATGGTGAGATTCGCGCAGTTGACATCTCTGTCGGCGCAGCTACATACGGAGCATATCGTGGTCGAGACCACGGCCGGAGCAGAGTCTGTTGTGTCCGTCCCTGAAAATTAACATGTAGGTATCGATAAATTATAAAAAAAAAACTTTTTTCAAAAAATACTGTATCGACTTGCAAAAAAAATACAAAAACTTTGGTGTTGGAAGTCTGTGACTTTGCTTAAGTATTTGATTTGTTATATATATTTTTTGTTACCGACTTCCGATGCTAAAGTTATTTTGCAGTTTTTGACCGAAAGCCATGGAATAGTGTGTTCTTATCGTTTTTATTTTAAATCGTTTTCATGTATCAGACCAAAAGGCTAAATGGAAAATTTAAACAGATAAAAATGAAACGCTTTTTCAGTCATGCTGATTACCCCCGATTTTTCCAACTAAAAAACTATTTATAAATCATTGCAGGCTTGGCTATAATTTAAAAAAAAAAAACAACATCTAGTAAGTAGATAACACGTAGTATAGTATATATACTCGTACATATATATTTCACATTTGTTTATCTTTTTATTTCCATGATAGATATTTATTTTAATGTATTCATCGTTGGTTTTGTGTTTAGCAGTGATTTAATTAAATTGTCATTCTTGTTCGCCAACCTTACCATAAATGGGCGTTTGCCAATCTCTTTTGAAACACATGTTTAGAATCCCACATAGACTAACATATACCAATATTGTGCAATTTCAACAATATTACGTCTAGCTTTTTAAGTAAACTTAGCTACTAGTTTGTCGCTTTCGGTAGCGTCCATCAGTTCCTGTAGTGAACAAACAACAGGACACGCAAGACACGATATTAAGTGACCCATCGTTTGTAGAACAGCACCTCATTTACACTGCAGCCTCTACTAAATTCCTTAGGATGAATACCTAGTTGTATGGTGTTGTGTTGTCATCCATTCAGGAGGCAATACTCGTGAATATCATCAACCTCAGTCTATAGCAGGTCACTGACGGACATAGGCCATCGCATGCCATTCAATTCAAACCTCGGATAACTAATCTTATCCAGCTGCTGCCAGTTACCAGCTTCCATAGATCGTCAGTCTATAGTCTATGTATATTAAAAGAGTGTACATGGAGTTTCTTGCCCGTTCTTCTCCATAGAGATCTCCTTTAGGGAATGGGCGATTACAGTACTTTAACAGTTTTTATGCCTTGTGACTGCGACTGTAGCTATTGTTGTCTTTGTTTCGACAATTCAAAAGTGCTTGTAACTGGCCTATTTCAAATAAATGCTTTGATTTTGATGATTGATTTTGATTATATGAGCTGGCAGTTATAATCAAAGCAACTACACTATTCTCCAGTTGAATAGCACGTGTTTGGAAAGGCCTATGTCCAGCAGAGGACTGCTATAGTCTAATGAGGCAGAAAATTGTGTCCATCGTGCTATTTTGAAACCCGTTTTTTAAAAACCGTATTTCTCTTGGCAGCGGTTATTTATAGATACTGATACTGCTAGCCTGTGTCATCCCACTGCTGGACAAAGGCCTCTCCCCACGACTTCCAGTTGTTTCTATCCAGGGCTAAAGTGGACTACTGGTATTTGTAGATATCAGTAGCGAAGGGTCAATTTTTGTAAGAGGTAAGCCGGAGTACATATCTTTAATGTCATTATAATTATTATTTGTAGAATACTGACTGTGCCATTTTTCAAAGGGAAGCCGGTAGGAATCGAATTGTATGGAACCTTCACCACTGGTAGATAATATCTGTACATATTATGTACGTTATAAGGAAATTGTTTTAAAATTAAAACGAAAAGGTGGACACTGTTTTTAAAACGATTCTGACCACATTGGGAGCTATTAAAACTATTTTCAAATTTAAGTACGCGCCAAGGGCATAAATCCTTCATTTTAAATCGGTGAAGAACACGAAACAATAACAGCCATTGCCCTTCACCTACACTCTCTAATTTTATCTACAAGCAAATAATTAACGAAAAACCGATAAACGCTCTTACTTACCTACATCGACCTGCGTTACACTAAACTTAATTGTCACTAAAAATACTAGAACTACACTGAAGCACACTAACTTATTTACAATCATTTTAGAAGAGCGTCCACGCACAATTTCACATCAAATATAACTAAAAGTTGATAAAGACGTTTGTTACAAGATTGTGAAAAAAACGGTACCCATGTCCTTAAAGATTGGATATTGGCGGCCATAGATTAAGATAAAATATAGAAGGCAACGGTGCGTGTTTCTTGCCTAAATGTAGATTACAGGAGTTCCAAGGCCATAGCACGAACGCGCGGTGTAAACCTAACAGACCTAAATAAGTCGATTAAAATACAATTATTATCCCATTATACACCTTTTTAGTTGTCTTACAAAGGTGGTCCACTCAATGTACCCGACCTAAAAAGGTCTAGGAGCGATTTGTTCTTTATACCTACCATAATAGGTACAAAGAAAAATAAATAATAAATTAGAATAAAATTATGAAACATCCTGTTAATGATTTTTACGTGTCAAACGGGAGAACATACCTACCCAGCGCTCGAGGCCTGCATATTATTTTATTTTTAAATTATTAAAATCTCATAAATACCTATTTTTTATTTTATGAATGTTTAGTAATCATTGGATACATGAAGTGGGCTGCCGTTTTAAGACGATTAAAAAGTCACGGTGTATTTTAGTTAAATTGTTATACCATCAATAAATATGAATACATTCTTAAAATCATGAAAATATCAAATGTGAAACGAGTATTTTTAATTTTACGTTATTACATTACGTTTATACCGCACGCTCGTGCTAATGCCGCCAGTCTTACCAATCGAAGCTGAATCTTTTCAGACGCTCAAACATGTTTCTTCATTAAGGATTCTTTTTGTATCACTCTGGAGTTTGAGTTTAATCAATTTAGATTGTCATCGACAGGCTGAGATGATGACAATAGAACTTTCTCTCCAGCCAACCCAGCCGTAAAGTTATTGAGCTGACAGCATGATTCCAGCTCATGCTGAGACCCGCTAGCGAATACACTTTTGGTCGGTTCATCAGACGAAAGACGTCCACTGCTGGACATAGGCCTCCCCCAAGTGTCGCCACATTGACCGGTTCCGTGCGACTCGCATCCAGCTGTTCCCCGCAACCTTCACCAGGTCATCGGCCCACCTAGTGGGAGGCCTTCCAACGGTACGTCGTCCGGTTCGCAGTCGCCACTCCAGAACTTTTCGGCCCCATCGGCCATCCGTTCTGCGAGCAATGTGCCCTGCCCACTGTCACTTAAGTTTGGCAATTCAAAAACTTCCTGGTTTTGGTCGGTTACTTAAAGAAAACAATCTGCTGCTTCTTAAAAAAGTGCAATTCTGTTAAAATGTATTTTTTTTTTCAATTTTTTTGTGACCTTCGAAAAAATTAAACTCTTTTGAACTCATGAACCCAGCGAATTAAACCCGAACGAGAGTAGCGTCGAACGTAAGAGCAAGTACCTAGATACTTTGATGTCAAAGAATGAACCCTTCTACATGTCTACCTTATCTGTGCACAAGTGATAGCTTATCTTGAGATAAACACTCGTTTTATAAAAATCAGTAAATTATGATAAGTTCAAATATTTCATTGATAAAAGATCGAAAATAGTTTTCGACCTACGGACTGACTGGCACACAAAGTATAGTTTTATAAATAACTTGCTATTTCCCAACTGTATTGGGGACGGCTTCCAATGTAACCGGATGTCGCTGAATACCAGTATTTTATATTAGGAGACTGCCTATTTGGCCACCACGGCCATGTTACTCGATAAAATGCTGTCTGACCTTCGGTCTTCTGACTAGATACCCGGCACGAATTTCCAAGATCTACGTCTACGAATGGCAGCTGGGAACAACGACTTTATATTGTGATGTTCTAGGCACGGAGGGATCTTAGTATGATGGTGATCAAATGGATTGACCTCGGCAATCCTGTTGACGTCAGGACTTTACAAGATATTTTGATTTCTGAGTTTGTTTTGTTGTGTCCTCTCTGAGTAGTTTGATAGGAAACATACCTAGCTACTATTTTACAACGCGCATCTAGTTGTACGATATATCCCGAAGTATAGCCAAACTTAAGTGGCAGTGGGCAGGGCACATTGCTCGCAGAACGGATGGCCGATGGGGCCGAAAAGTTCTGGAGTGGCGACTGCGAACCGGAAGACGTTGCGTTGGAAGGCCTCCCACTAGGTGGACCGATGACCTGGTGAAGGTTGCAGGGATCCGATGGATGCGAGTCGCACGGGACCGGTCAGTGTGGCGACACTTGGGGGAGGCCTATGTCCAGCAGTGGACGTCTTTTGGCTGAAATGATGATGATGATGATGATCTAGTTGTAAAAAATGTCTTTTGGTGTGTATTTAAGCGTTTGTTGAAATAATTTACAGAAATAAAGGTACCACTTATCATGAAAAAAATCGTTGCTCTTTACATGGACAAAAATGACTCCATGTATAAAAATTGTGGTCCCTCATAAATTCGCGCGGACAAAATCGCGGGGAGACGCTAGTTCTTAGATACAAACCTACTATATGTAATGCAAAATGATTGATTACACTAATCTAGTAGTATTTTAGCGATGGCCATGCACTGCGGTATGACTCGGCTTGTTACATAACATAACGACACGCCTGTTTTCTTGAAGAGGTAGGCAGGGTTCTGTACACCCAGATTTCCACAGTCATTTTATAATTCCCATGCAATAGGGACAAGCCTATTTATCGTTAACCTAGCACAAACAAACACACACACACAAACACACTTACACACACACTACACTTTGTCTTACCCGGGAATCGAAGACTATCTGAAACGATATTTAACGGTTTTATGAATTTTAGACTTAGTAGAAGAATCTGATGATTCAATGTTACAAGAAATGTGATTGTCTTTATAAGTAGTACCGGTTCCGGATTTAATATCAGATTTAATAATTATACCTAAGTAATCTAATCTAAATACTACATAACATAACATCACGCCTGTAATCCCCGAAGGGTTAGGCAGAGGTGTACCTAATAGTTCACCCACATTTCGCCAGTTAAGTTTAAATCCTATGTAAAAGGGGGCGAGCCTATTGACATCAACCGGGCGCAATTCCAGACTCCGTGGCTGCTATTGAGAAATTCCTGATGGAAAAACCCAATAACACTTTGCCCGACCTGGGAATCGAACCTAGGACCTCATGCTCGGCAGTCGCGCTTGCGACCACTAGACCAACGAGGCAGTCAATCATCAATCATGTAAATACTAATTGTTAACTAATTAGTTAACCTTATACAGGGTGTAAGGGACAGCTCTCCACAAAGTGATGGAGTGAATTCAGTATATCATACTGAGATGACCAATACAAGAAATTATTTCAGGAATGTTATGGGAATCCAATTCATTTGATTTGCTTTATTTCCTCATACGCAATGTATCGTTGCCGTGGCAAAACGCACGTAGAGAATGGCAAGCGCGACGACGAGTTCGATGAACTCTATAGCTAGGCAGGAAGTGAACAGCTGATTTCACGCGTCGTTCTTTACAGTATTTCAACATCCATTGTTGGATTTTTTATTTTAGCCGTATTTTTTACATAAATGGAGTGCTGCGTACAAGGAATGTAATGTAACATTCAAATAAAGGAATAGTAACAGAAAAAAAACTAAAAAAAAAAAACTGGGAATAAATTCCGGTGGAATATGATTTAAAATAAGGAGCTGAATGCACCCTGTCAGTTTGTGGAGGGCTGTCCCTTACACCCTGTATAGCTATTTTTTCCTGTAATTCATTATGAGTCATCTTGGAGTCTCTCTGAAGAAATCATAAGCACATCAGCCTAAAATGATTCATCTGCTGGCAAAGAGGCCTCCTCTCCGGAGAGATTGGACCGTGATAACCACGCGGTTCTACTGCCAATGGGGTATGGTAGACGTCACATGTCTTCGGTTTTTGGGTTCTAGGACATGCTGGATTGTTTAGATACGGCGTTTTTGATAGACCTCGATGTCGACCAGGATTCAGAACAGCAGCAGCAGCAGCAGCAGTTACTAAATAATCAATCCCTTCTTACGTGGGTATCAGCAGTGATAGCCTTGTGGTGTGATCGTCGGACTGCCAAGTCATAGGTCTCGAGTTCGAACCCAAGGCACGCTCCTCTGATTTTTTGATTTCATGTGCGAATTATGACTTGCTGCGGTGAAGGAAAACATCGTGAGGAAACCAAACCAGCATGCCTGAGAGATATTTCTTGACGGCATGTAAAGCCAAGTCAGAGGCCCATGGGCGGCTTAAAATATTTGACACCAGGTTCGGCACTTACCGCGAAAAGAAAAACACTAGTATTACATGGATGTCTAGTAAGCTGAAGGCGTAGGCTAGATAGACTACACCCCTCTGCCCGCTCGTCATAGTATACAGGATGTATCAAAAAGGTGTGGTCATATTTTAGGATGTGGTACAGATTGAACTACTGTTTCATTGGACCAACATCGTCAGCTGAAAATAATCAGCTGCACCATACATTTGAGTCGAGTGGGTATTTAAGTACGGGATAACTGATGATTTTTTTCAATTACGATATAATTATACTTCGTTACACGCTGCGTCAAACTAGGGAGATTTTCGCCATTTCTTCGCTATAGCACTAAATACTGAGTTTTTTTAGAGACAGTCTTTTGTAACTTGGGTGTTTCGATGTGGCAAAAAAACTGGATCGAACAAACAAAAGTCACCGAGTTCAGAAGCTAGTTATTTTTCACTTTTTTGTGTTATTGAAGTCGGTTTTATTTTTTGCAAAATGTTTTTTTATTCATTTTCTGATCCGTCATACTGACCCCATCCGCAGGTCAAGGATTATCCATTAATTAAGACACATCTTGTATAAACACTCCCGTCATGCCGCTTGTTGTATTTTTCAGTGTCCCTTGTCCCAGTTTGGGATTGTACATTGACTGTTTTTTTAAAGGTAATAAAATAAATCATAACACCTGTACGTATTAAAAATACTTTATTAAAATAATTCTTAAAACTAAAACTTAAAATTAAAAAAAATATATAAATCAAACTATTTTTAACTTGACTCTTCAACTATCACATGACATGATAGTCAGAGAGTCTTCACTGATCAACTGACTACTAACTAAAATAGCATTTTCCCATCCTAGACACAGAGTTGAAATGTCTCATAATAATGTGCTTGTGATTACTGACTACTGCTCCCATTCCCTTACCCAGCAAAAATAGGCACGATTAAGACTTAGTAAGTCAGTCTGACCAGTATTAGAAACTAGTACATTCCCTCATCGGCTGGGGCTCTCTTGTAGAAGGCGCGGGACACGTCCACTGGGGGGCGAAGACCTATAAACGCGAAGTAGCCCTTACGCCACAGCAGCATCAGACTCAACATGATAGGTACGGCTAGGAGAACACCTGGAACAAGAAATTGAGATGGTAAGGTCTTTTTCCATTTTGGCCACCGTCTCGCTCTCATGGAAGTCACAAATCATCACACCAGGTCATGGCCCATCTTCTATCTTGCGCTGCATGCCCTAACACCTGCACATTTGACGATCTTGTGACTGTATCAGCGAGCGGAATTTGCGTAGCTGAATTTTGGGCCAAACATATCTAATAAAATTTGCCATCGACACGCTAAGAAGGTCATGGTCAGGTCTGTTTGTCACATCGAAATTCTTTCAGCCTTCAAGGAGCGAAAAGGTAACAGACAGACGGACTGAGTGACTTTCGCATCTATACAGCTACACGATTTTTTTGGTCGCGTGGCCATAATCGAAACTCAAATAATTTTTATGGTGTTTGTTATAAAGGATCTAAAAACACTCTTAACGAATCCGACAGATACGTGTTCTTCTCGTCATTGCGACCTTCTAGCTACGGAGATATCGGAGTTTACGTTTTTTTTATGTAAGTTTTAAATATAATTTCTTTGAATACCTCCATGATCCCTGTACTATTCAATGCACCCATCAACACAATGTTTTGAGTGTGTTACATTGATTCCTATCGTAAACCGTAAATTCCCACCCAAACAAAAACTCGTTTTCCAGCGTATTTTAGCGTATAAACACTGTTTTAAGCTTTCACGTTTAAGCTTTAGCTCAAAATAATGAACAATCACGGGAGATATCCCGTAAGTGACAGTATAAGTTTAGTTGTAAACCGTGAAAGCTTTAAACAGCGTTTTAGCGTATAGTTAGGTACTTAGTTTGATGTATAGAATGCTTGGTTGACGGTTTCGTGAAGGGCCCGTTTACACCTTGCATACCGATACCAACTCATCACGGAAGAACAGTTTCGGTAGCCAATTAAACTTGACTTTATAAGTATGGCCCTTACCGATAAGTGTTCCCAGCAGGATAGCGCCGTCCTTCTCGGGGCGGTGGCCGTACTTGTCCACGCAGCGCATGTTGCGGTGGACGTCGTGGAGGTGCTTCATCGTATAGCCATCCATTTCAATGGGCGTTTGACATCTGCAAGAATTATCGTACGTTGAATAGGCTGTAACTTATTTGCCCAAATGCCCACTATTTCTGGTTCAGTTGCCATTGTCTGAAAACGCCAAACCCTTGTGAGAAATCTGCAAGGAAGAAGGTCCTGTTTTGACAGGCCCAGTAACTTAACAGTTAGGTGTGGAACTCGTCCAGGAAAATACTACCACCACATCTATTACTGCTGTCGAGCAGCGTTACTGTGTTTCGGGTTGAAGGGTGGCCGGTGTAGTTGCAGAAACATGAAACATAGTCACATTTCTCTGAGATGACAGCGCATTTGATGACTGTAGTAGGTCATCGATAAAGTGTCTATTGCTGGCGGTGACCATTTAGAATCAGGACGCCTACCATGACCAGAGTGGGAACGAGCTATACACGACGTCTAGCTCCATCTGTTTCCCACTCTGGCATCAGATACTGTTTCATGTATATATGCATACGTCATGGTGACCCCCCAGATTGACCGCTTGATTAATTATACAGGGTGATGGGACACTGACGCACAAACGATTGCCACGGGTTCAGTACATCATTATAAACCGCCCCAGATAGAAAATATTCATCGGTAATTTAATCTGTTGTTTCCTACAACAGTGCAATACCTACACGGTCAATATGGATGGTAAAGCTGTTTTTTTTTGTGGGTTTATGGGGCGGTTTAGAATGATGTACTGAACGCGTAGTAACCGTTTGCGCGTCGGTGTGGAAGGGACACCTTACCAAAATCAAAATCAAAGCATTTATTTCAAGTAGGCCAGTTACAGGCACTTTTGAATTGTCGACGAATACCTTTCCTTGTATTATCATTAGTCGGATCTGCGTGTCTTTTTCTCCCATACATCTCTATCAGTTGTCATTTCAGTATTTACTCCTTTTCTAGCCACAGCATCCTTCACACAATTCATCCATTATTTACCCAGAACGCCATTCGAATTCATGCTCAAAACCTATGAAAAAACTGGATAACTTACACCATCCAGGTGGAGTTCCCGCCGTGTTTGTCGACGATGGGCGCGAGGACGTCCACCATCCACTGCGTGGAGCAGTCGCACAGGTACGGGTTGTCGGACACGTCCACCTTCTCCAGCAGGTCCCAGCGGGAGAGCAGGCGCGAGTCCACCTCCAACAGTTTGTTGGATTGCAGGTACAGCTGGAATACGTTGGGATGTGTTTAATTACAAAGTTAAAAAAAGAATAATAATAATGAATTTAAAACCCTGTTCCGAAATATATCTTAGGGTTAAACCACATCTAATCGCATTTTCCCATGTTCTATCCTTCCTCACATCTTTCATCCTTTTCTTTCAATCAGAACCGTGATTTGCTAGAGCGAGAAATAGAGCATCAGTGCTGTCACACCCGGCAGCATTGACCATGCGATAGCGATAGTTTCTCGCTAAAAAATTCGATTCCGTGCTGATAGATGTGATTCAACCTTTAGTCATTTGTCTTTTTTTTTTCTGATGGGAAATCATCAAATGACCCCCCCACTCTGGGCGGAGCGGAAGGGGAGTGTCAGACTTGTACTGACTAAAACCCATCGATGTTCCTTCTTTGCCCTTTGTGTTCCAGGGCCACGGTATCTCTTTCGAACAGTCCCGCAGCCCTGGCAGGCATCGGCCCTTGCAGACCCCTACATCGTTGCTGACATCTCTTTGAGACGCGCGTGGAACACGAACGCGCCGACACGGCCTCGTAAAGGTTGCAGGGATCCGCTGGATGCGAGACGCACGGGACCGGTCAATGTGGCGACACTTGGGGGAGGCCTATGTCCAGCAGTGGACGTCTTTCGGCTGAAATGATGATGATGATGATGATGATGTGTTAAGATACCCATTTTCGCCGACATTCGATCCCAAACCCATAAAAGCCAGTACAACATACCTCTTTAACCAGCGGCCAGGTATAACTCTCCCCAATGTCGTCAGCTCGAGCGAGTGCCTTCGGGTCTATATAGCTCAACTCCGGGTTGAAGCTCATGTGGAGTTTCTGGACGCTCTCGAGTCCAGCGAGGGCACCCGCGCCGATACGCTTCAGCTTCGGCATGTTGCACATGTGGAGTTCTTGCAATTTGCGGAGACGAGGGAAACCACTGGAAAAAATGATTAGTTACTCACAAGACGGGACATCGCGAACAAATTCTTAATCCCGCTGACCAGTATAACGCCTTTAAAATAATCAATTCATGATATTAATCAAACTCACGGATAGTCTTCAGAAGTCAAATCCAATTCAATAATAGGGTTCTGATTCAAATTCAAGTAGAGCAAGTCCTTGGCTTCTTCCAACTCCTGAGGGACGGCAGTCAGAAGGTTGTCGCTGATATCCAGTCGTTCCAGGTATTTTGGAGTATGCAGGAACTTACTGGGTATCTCTTCCAGCTGGCAAGAGCGCATTCTTAAAACCTGAAAGTTATAAATATATGAATATCAACTTTGTTGATATTTGGTAACAGCGCTATCTGTTGGGCAGTAGTGGTTTTCATGTTTGTGTTTGGTTTTAAAAATTACATAATATTAAAGAAGTAGAAGAAACGCTTAAGTCTTTTAATATTTCCACCAATTCCAGTCACAGCAAGTGCGGTATCCGGTACATTAAATGGATGTCAAAATACAGGGTAGGTAAAAATCGTGGCTCAAACGAAACAGGGCGATAGTCGGGGTTATTTCCAGTTAAAAATATCTCTGTGGCAGAGTCCTAACTTGATCTCCTCAAAAGTTATGACTACTTCAGTGTTTTTTAACAAAATACCAATTTTTTTACGAAATAGGCAATTAGAGTAAAATGGAACCTATTTTAAAACGTAAAATGGTGTTTAGTTGCTTCTAGGAAATGTATCATCACTACAAAAGTGCTTATGATAGTGTGTACCATGATTTATGAGTATTGGCACTTTTTTCAAAATCTTTTAAGTCTCACGAAAAATTATTTGTAACTTTAGAACTGTAAAAAGAAATGTACTACCAAAAATTTACCCTGATAACCCCAACTATCGCCCTATTCCGGTTGATCCACGATTTTTTGCCCACCCTGTATAACTTGTATTTTTTAATATTTTTACTTGCTAAACACTTTTTTTGTTGAATAAAGAGCTACCTCAACGCAACACTACATGTTACTAACCTTCAACATCGGCAAACTGGAGATCGCTATCAAAGTGACATGATCGAGTGTTGTCAGCGGGTTTCCACTAAGGTCCAGTTCCTCCAATTCTGGCATATGCTCGAATAAGTCCTGGTGTATCGAGTGAAGGTCATTGTGAGCTAAGTTGAGGATCCTCAAAGATGCTAGAGGCTCATACTCCTCTGGCATAAAGCGACCCTGAAAAGGATTATATCTGATTAGTAACTAACAAATAAAACTAACACCAATCCTGTTTTAATGCTCAATATTAGCGCTTGCGAGCACTTAACTAGACTAAAGGTAGTTGTAGTTATCTAGAAACTTATATCGGACATAATCAATCTACAAAGTTCTCTCTGCAAAGAACTCTGGCCTTCTCGCTCTGTGTTTAGGCTGGTGGATTGCAACCTACTTACAGAGAAAGAACGGGAGACCAGTGTGGACTGGATTGGTCAATATTTAATTTCTTCTTTCGTTAACTAGTATTCAATTGGCATCATTATGGTAGGAGGCCCTTATCCCGATTCATTTGGGGTCGGCGCAGCATGCTTTCTTCTTCCATACTTCTCTATTATTCTCTTTCTGGATTGTATGTTCAGTTTTAATAAACGGTGTTAAAAGACCCTTAACGAAGCCGAAAGGCACTTTGTTCTCCCCGTCATTGTGATATTTTTTTTGGACTCTGGACCTCAAACATCTCCGTAACTAGATGGTTCCCAGATATGCTGGGAACCTTTTGGTTACGGAGATATTTGAGGTCAAAGTTTCAATTTCTTCACATGTTTTTTTATACTATTTTTAAGGTTATAAATTGACTTTAATTACCTCAATGACCTGTTTACTATTCAAAGCATCCATCAGAATAATGTTTTGAGTGCGTTACATTGAGTTTTACCGTAAAACGTGATTTTTCACCCAAAAAAGAAAAAGTCACAGCAATCATTTTAGCGTAGGGTTACTTAGTTTGATGTACAGAAAGCTTGGTTGACGGCTTCGTGAAGGGTCTGTTTGCACCCTGTATTCGTATTTGAGGTAAGATTGACTATGTGTTGCCAATAGATTAAAAGGGTTTACATAATATACGTATTACTTGATAGCATTATGCAATCAATATGTTATATATGTTTTATGTTTTACGAATTTGAGCGGAACAGCAATCTCCATAATCTTTTTTCTTTTTCTTTTTTAAAAAAAAAAAAACAGTTGCCCCACACTAGGAAGTTCTCCTGTATCTTGGGTGCGTTTACAAACATTTAAAGTCACATACACAAACAGCCAGACCCGGAACAACTACCTGTAGGCCATACTAATATTTGTTCCGTGCGGGAATCGAACCCGCGACATGAAGCGCAGCAGTCAATCGCTCAGCCACTGCGCCAACCGTGCCGTCAAATATAATAATAATTTTCTTAATGTTTTTTTTATTAAAAGGTGAAAAATAAAAACAAAATCATAACCTTCCTCCCTCAAATAGCACAAAAATTTAATATAACAAGCCAAAAACACTAGTGCACTAGACCAAGATACCTCAAAAGCATGCGGGCTCAACTTAGCGGTAGTCAGCTGGTTGTAGCTCAGATCTAGGACCCTCATCTCCTGCAGATCTCTGAAGCTGGCGTTCTCTATGAACTCGATGCTGCATCGTGACAAGTTCAGAACTTCGATGGTCAGGTCAGCGATGACAGTCACGTTGATGAAGCGGTTCTCGCTCAGATCCACTACTTTTGGTTTGAAGTCTGTTAGACCTGGAATAAGGGAATGTAATTTTGAAATAGTGTCTATTTAACAAGCATTGATTTAAGATTATAGTGATGGGGCATCGTCAGCACGGTGTTTGAAGTCATGAATTTTGCACGAAAACGTTTTCCAGAGGAAAGGACACTCGTTGTGATAGTCAGAAGAACATGGCAACACAGTACCTAAAGCATTGGACTGAGAGATTTACATCGTGTTCCGAGCTTTATTCGTGTGTGTGTTTGTAGAATTTTCAACATTTACTTGAAAAAAGTGTACTACGCGTGGTCCACGTACGGCCGTGTTGAAAATTCTACCGTAAAGAGATCGATATAAAGCTCACAAATCAATGCTTTACTGTGAGTCAAGTCGGGGTGTAGTCGGTGTCGAGTCTGCATGTGAGTGTGATGACCCTTAACAGGGTGTGAATTTAAACTACCCTTAGTTGCTTCTAAAAATTTCCTCAGACAGTTGCTTGACCATGGTACCTAAGACTCCAAGCTCAGTTGTCACGCTTGGGACCAATCAACGTACTCTCCAAAAAAAGAAACAGAAATAAACGTACCTTCCCATTCCTGTTTTGTGAAGAAAGTGGTCATACTCTGATCGTAGCAGTCTACTTTATTATCTTCACATTTGCAAAGCTTGCAGATGTTAGAGTTTTTGACATCATTGGATACCTGATCATCATTATCGGCTGTTTCTGAAGAAAAAAGTTGTTAATACTTAATACTACTCGATACTAGGTGGCGCTAAATTAAGTATTCAGCACAAACTGAACATTTTTGTTTTCATAGATTTTTTAAACAACGAATTGTAATCAACATTGCATTAAAATCATCACTTTTTACATTTTCAAAGTAATATAACATTTTAGCAGATTTTAAACAATTATTATCGTTAGTCAGCGAAAGTCGCCGATAGATGGCGGTACATACCATTTCGGCAGTTGACCCCGACCGCCAGGAATGCAAGAATGACACACGTTAGGACGCGCCCACCCATTTTCCTGTGAATAACAATAAAAATATCAATGACATACTGTTTTAAGGCCTTACTGATATTGTATCATACAATCGAAAAGATAAAAATTACAATCAGCAGACAACATGGAATAAGGTAGAAACGGTAATCTTAAACTTTTGATCGGAAAATCACTCGCTCTTGTAGTGTTACCGTTGTTGCCGACTCCAACATATTATAAACACTTTGTTAGCGTTTATGCATATGCCTAGCCTTTTCCCAACTATGTTGGGGTCGGCTTCCAGTCTAAGCGGATGCCGCTGAATACCAGTAGTTTACATGGGGCGACTGCCTAACTGACCTCTACAACCCAGTTATTTAATTTATGCATATAATGTTTAAAATAACACTCGCTATTAAAAAACTCGAAAACCCAGTAAGTGATATTCTCAGACAAACTTCCAATAGCTCTTGATCCGACAAAGTATCTTCCTATGTAATAGTCGGTTTCTGAAGTCTTTCTTTCATTTCATTTACTTAAAAAAACGTTGCCTCACACTAGAAATTTTCTCTTGTATCGTGGGTGTGTTTACAAACATTTAAACTCGCATACACAAACAGCCAGACCTGGAACAGCTAACTACCCGTAGGCAATACCAATATTTCTTCCATGCGGGAATCGAACCCGCGACACGGAGCCACTGTGCCAACCATGCCGTCAAACCAGAGAGTAGTATTCAAACCAGAGACTATCTGTTCGATAGTGCTATTGGTTTCTTAGATATCTGTTGACGTCTTAAAGCCAAATAAACACTCATTTATTTCAAAGTGTTCTGAGAGACTGGGAGTGAAAACCATAACTTTTTGGCCGTCAATATGACACACAGTCACCTGAAACGGCGCCCTTCACCGCTTCCAAGTGTTTTAGCAGGGGAGTACTAAAACTCCCCAGCACGAATCAAATCCAAATCAACTGAAAAATTATGATCCTCCGACCACACTGGGCCTAATCAATGGATTACATCTCATTCTCTCTCACAGAGGCCTGAGTGTATATTATGGGTTGATAATGTGGTTCTATTATACATATATTAATTGGCTCTGATAGTCTGATATCCCTTATCAGCCTTGAGCAAGCGCGTTGATCAACGCTAGTGCCTTCTCTGTATGAGACGAGGCTTTGACTGTCCGTAAGTCTATAATACGGTGGTATTACAATGTGATCTAATCCCAGTTACAACGAAGCGCGTTACTTGGTCCACCTACATTGTACTCGCCTATCTTATTGATAACATTATCAGATTCTTTATCATATTCACTGGAAATAACTTATGAGTTGTTTTTTAAGCGTAACATAGTGCAATGTTAGTCAGATCCAGATTAATCAAGTATCTACTTAAGCTTGTCAGACGAATTGGTTGTTGCCGCAAGACATGCCTAATGATCATATTCCCAGTGCTGGGACATAGGCCTCCTCTCTGTGGTTGGAGTGGCCCAAGTGTGGTTCCTTTGAATGTTGGCTCTCGGGCATATTCATCATGAGTTCTCATTGTGTCTGCTAGCTTTACATTACGATCATGAATGTTGAAGTAACTATTAGGTAACTAGAGATTACACTTTGTATTGTAATCAGGTGCATTTGTTGTGCATATCTTTATGTAAAGATTGGAAAATAAAATGATCTGATTTTGATACGAAAACATACAGATTTTACGTAATCAAACGTTTGGGTGCACTAGGTATTCTAGAAGAATACTTAAGCAGATTAGGAAAAAATCTGACTACCAGTCCTTTTACGTTTACCTCTGACAGCAAACCAAGTAACATCCACCACCAAGCTAATGACAGCAAAAAGGTAGATCACTATGATTTTGACAGTATTACAAAATTGACAGTAAAAGCACTGTTGCACTGCCAAAAGAACCAGCGCCGGTTAGGGCTCCTTCCCACCTAAACTGTTAAGGTTTTGACCGACTTATCGTTATCTTGTATCTCTTCGAATCTCACTGTACTGATTAGAACTAGAAAATGTTCACTATGTAATATTTTACACTGCGCTGTGGCCTGCGCCTAACCCAGAATTGGGTTTGATCCTTGACATTTATTATTTACCATGAGTGAGGTCATATCTGAAAATGTAACTACAAAATAGGGATTAGTTTTTTCATTTTTTGTCAAACAGACAGCCTAACACACGACTTTAGCTCCTTAATTAAATTGGCACATTTAGCTGCAGAATCCTAAAAATACGGGTATTTCCAGGATTTCCCCACTAGGTAACTTAGGTTAACAATAGAATACTATTGTCTTATTTGTATAATGTGAACACAATAGAACTCACAGTGATTATTCTTAAAACCTTCCTACTGCGACTGACCGAAAGGCGAAGGGAAACAAAGTTGGTACAGTATAGTAAACATAGTAACCCAACTACTTTTTTCAATTAAAAAGTTAAGTAAAGGCTTGTGTAGATGTAGACATAGTCACCTACATTATACATATATCTTGGCACACACAGGTAAAAATACAAACATAGTTAACACAACACACGAGAAAACCTCTTTAATATGCGAACATGACAACAACAAAGGTATTTTAATAAAATGGTAGTTTCAAAAGTGCCTACGACCCAATAAATTGTACCTACTCACCTAAGTTTTGAAACTACCATTTTATTAAAGGTAATTTAATAAAATGTTAGTTTCAAAAGTGAGTAAATAATATTAATCATTTATCTAACCCAATCACAGTGTTGTTCTATTTAACTCAAAGGTGAAAACGCCTTGTTTTTAAGTCCAAATAAATAAATCTAAAGAATAAAGAACAATCTATTCACCTTATTTCTCGCTCAAAGATCACAAACACATGAACACTTTTTGATAAAACTCTGTAAAAACACACAATATATTAGTCCGAGTGCGTTTTAAGGACTGAAACAAAATGTCTGCCGCTAGGTGTATCTTATCTTCGTTATCCACTGTTATCAAAGGTGTAAAAATGACTCATGAAGTATCTACTCATTTATGGCGAAAAATATGTTTATTTGTTATCTGTGTAAGGTGAATTTTCCGAGGGATACCTAGGGGTATCTTGTTACCCAGCAACATCCGGTTAGACTGGAAGCTGACTCCATATAGTTGGGAGAAGTTTAGATAAGTTTAGCCTACCTGGGTAATTTAACATTAAATAGGCGAAAATATCTATCTAAACTCCTGATTTCATTTTAATAGTGCCAATCTAAAGGGAGACTAACCAGCACGGGAGTTTTTTATACGTAATTTTTTTCGAATGGGGAATCATCAAATGACCCCCCCCCCACCCCCCTCCCGCTTTAGACGGACCGGAAGGGAGTGTCAGAGTTCTGCTGACTAAAACCCATCCATGTTCCTTCTTCGCCCTTTGCGTTCCGGGAAACACTGGTGCTTTAATTCATCATCATCATCACATCACGCCTGTAATACCCGCAGTAGGGTTAGGCAGCCTAGAGGTCTACCTAATAGTACACCCACATTTCACCAGTTATGTTTAAGTCCCACGTAATAGGGAGCGAGCTTATTGCTATAACGGGGCACAAATCCAGACTCCGTGGCTGCTACTAATAATTTCCTGATAGAAAAACCCACTAGCACTGCCCGACCCAGGAATCGACCCAGCACCTCGTGCTCAGCAATCGCGCTTACGACTATTAAACCAACGACCCAATAAATTTTACATCGTCACCTAAGCACCTAAGTATTTGTGCCCAGTTTCAAGTTTATTTTTCAAGGATTATATGAAAATCTTCCCCTTAAGGGGTAAAAAAGATTGTAGTTTGTTAAACGAACAAATCAGAGATTATAGCTTCTTATTTATTAAATGAAACACACAATATTCAAGTTTCAAAGCATTTATTTGCAAATACACCAGTTACAGGCGTCACGTTTGAATTTCTAAAACAAAAAAGATGAAACTACTTATGTCCTATAATAACTGTGATACCTAACTACAATCCTTACTCACTCTCTCATTCTCTTCTTTTTCTATCTACTCTCTTCTTGCTTACTCTTCGGCGATTCACGCCCTTTTTGCGGGGTTTGCAGAAATTATACAATGCCAGCTGCTAGGATCCTTAATCAAAATCAAAGCATTTATTTCAAGTAGGCCACTTACTAGCACTTTTGAATTGTCGAAATAGACAGCAACAAAATGAAGCTACGATGCACAAGGCATAATAACTGTGAAAGCTTACATACTTTATGTACTCCTTTTGCTTCATCCACGTTCATACATATGCACGCCATACCGCGCCGGTTGCGATGCAGGCGTGATGTTCAGCTAAAATATCTCACCAATTAATCGTTTAACAAAGAAATTTCAATCTCGTTATTCATGAAATTCATTGTATTTGTCTGATATTCACTGTCAACAGTTTCCTTTCCTAGAATTGTTTGTTGAGTCAATTTAAAAGAACTTCTTGACAAGATCGTCACACTTCCGTAATCCGGTTATGTATCTTATCTCTTATCTTTTAACTTTTCACACAAATATGTTAATGGAAGTGGGACATGAAGCCCATAAAAGTACATCCTAAGTACCTACTTATTAAATCTGTCAAAAGGTCATGTCCTTCTTTTTGCGAACACTAGGCATCACCTTTATATTATTGCACGGTTGAAGCTTCAACTGTCGGCGCTAAGCAAAGAATTCAGAATCAGAATCAGAATTTATTTGCTATGAAAGTAGGTACAGATTAGGTGTTGTACATAAATTAATGAGATCGGCTACAGTCTACCTTACGGCGTCCAAATTGTTACATAAGTTAAAATATTAATACAAACAAAATAATGTCAACAAAACAAAATAGAAATTAAAGTGAAGTCAATTAATAATATTATAGTCAGGTACATACATAAGTCTTACATGTTCAAACTGGCAATTAATTATAACAATCACAATCTGGAAAAATTCATATCATTTAGAAAATCTTTCACAGAGTAATAACATTTGCCTAAAAGTAGTACGGTGCAATTAAAATTCGAATAATGCTATTTTATTTAGGTATTCATTAAACTATTGCTAGAAATTGAAGTAAAGACCCAAAAGACAGCTAATTTGATAAAATACCTACTAATTTTGATACCTATATTACGTAACCGTGATTATAGTAAGTAGTAACAGTAAAAACATCTCGCTACACTTGAGCACCACTCCGTGCCCTCAATCAATAATATTTTATCGCTGATAAGTAGATAACAGAATGATTGCTAAACCAAACCTAATTAACTAACTGTGTCATTGGAAACTCAACCTCAATGCTTGATGTCAAGACTACATTTCCAACAACAGAACTCTGAAACTAACTAATTTTAAAAGAACTAACATTTCTATTATTTCACGGGACAACACAGGTCAAAATAACCTGGTTGTCGTACACCCTAATAAGTCCCAATGGACAGTAATCTGATGTGCGCCATCTAGCGGCGAGTAGCGTAATCACTTGATAATTGACATTAAGCGCCCGTTGATGGCAAAATGGCGGTAATTCGCTTAAAGCTGATTGCTGATGAATTAAATATTAATTGTTTTTAATGATAGACTTCAATCTGTGAAGCTTTGTTGATTTTTCGTCTCATTACGGCGCGTTGAGCTCGACAAAACAACATATGGCCGCAAAGTTATTTGATAACTAATTAAAGCACCTAAGTAAGTTTCTTGGAACGCATCATCTAAAGGCTTATCGAAAAACAACATGTATGTTCCTCGAAGGGTAGGCAGAGGTAAAAAAGTTACGACTAGACAGTTTTTAACCGACTTCAAAAAGGAGGAGATTCTATGTTCGACTGTTATTTTTTTATGTATGTTCACCGATTTTTCGGTCAATTGTGGATCGATTTTTAAAATTGTTTTTGTTTGAAAGAGTACACTCCCAAGTTCGTCCCATAGAAATATTGTCATGATCAGACCATGGAGTTCAGAGATATAGAACAGAACTCTTCAATAATAGACAGCAAATCTGTCGTGATTGCTGCAATAGCTTGGATGTTTATGTTTACTCAACACCATAACATAATGCCTGTATGCTATGAGATGTGTACAGTACCAGATTTCGACAGTTAGGTATGTTAAGTTTCATTTTATTGGGGGTAAGCCTATTACTATGACATGATTTGTTAACAATGTAAAATAAATGCATAGCAAATATTTTTATAGGATATTACAACTAAAAAACGGAAAAATAAAAAAACTTTTAGTAAAAAATAACTTTAGCTTTAGAAGTCGGTGACAAAAAACTAAATCAAACAAACAAAAGTCACCGACTTCTGAAGCTAAAGTTATTTTTCACTTTTTTGTGTTTTTGAAGTCGGTTTATTTTTTGTAAAAAAGTTTTTTATCCGAACATTGTCCTTTTTATTACGGTGTATATTTCCATAGGTTTTATCATTTTCCGTCGGATTTGCTTGCTCTATTTGACACTTGAAACAGTTATATTACCCATAATCCCCCGAGAGCATGAAAGGGTAACACGGTACCATATTAAAACATGTTCAATCTATTAACATATCACCCTAATGCATTAAAAAGGGTGACATGTCTTTGTAACGGCGATTTTATCGAAATGTCGCGCCCCCAGGCAGTGTTTAACCTTTGTACGGCGCGCTAATTCTTTTATTGCAACGTCGGCGTCGGTACAAAGCTAGCGCTGCCGGCAGATTTGTTTAAATGGAACCAAAACTCCACCATTTACGAATTTTTTAGCAGTGTGAGGGGCTCGACCGGGGAGTTACTAACATACCAAATTCCTATAACTGAATACAGGCCTCGTCACGTAAAAAGAACGATGAGCGCAGTGGAGGGGATGTGTCTGCGCACTATACAACATTAGTTTTAGTATGTGCGAAACCTGAAACACATGTCTATTATTTTTATGTAAAGAATCTATGTACAAAATTTCATAACTGTATCATGAAAAATCACAAAGTTATAAGCATGTTCTGTTACCTGGCTGTCCGCACAAAAACGTGACCACCACGCGGCACGCCTGCACGCTCTCCTCCAGCGTCGTCTTCAGCTCATTGATAATAATAATTTGGCAGTAGGTACTTAAATGACTACGATATGTACTTAGTGTCGCTCGGTATCCAACTTGTAGCCTTTTTTAAATATTTTTGGGACAAAATATAACATGGTTTAGAAATTATTGGAATCGATTCAGATACTTATTCTGAACAAACTACATTCAGATTTCGAATATACTAAAAATAATGTTGTATACAGTTGCGTCCTAAAGTACTAAGCTATTGTTTTGTAATATAAGTGTAATTGTTTTATTGCAGAATCGTAATAGATACTTTACTAGCTACTTTTGAATAGGCTGGAATAAAAAATATTGATAATGTTCACTAAAGCGGTCAGCGTTCTTTTGTACGTGACGGGACCTATATGACTGTGTTTCACTGCTCTCAAATCGGTTAAGGAAACCGGCATGTCGTCGTACTGAAGAATTCGGAGACATTTGACAACCAGCAACCAGCTCTGTGTGACCGCGCGGTGGGTTACGGCCCATACCGTGAATGGGTCGTTTCCTAGTGGTGGTACTTTCATACAAGACTAAAATCTTGGCTTGCCCTTATAACCTACTGCTTTTCCTGGTGTTGGGGCTTCTGAACAAACTGCTTGCCTTATGGGCTTGACGTATTGTTTGCCCCCTGCTGTTTCCCAGCATCAGAAATATTACAGGCTGATTACGTTGTACGGCTTGTAACCTACAAATACATTATGAATTGATAACACAAAAGCGGAACCAGACTTTATTAAAATCAAAACATAAGCGATTACTGCTATCCCCTCTTCATCCACTCAATGCAATAAAGTCTTATCGAAATCGCATTATTACATTTATTGTTCCCTACATCAAACAAAGTAGGACTAATCATATTTAGGGAACATAACCTATTTTAGTCTACCTTTGACGGTCGCACCTACCCCTAAAACCGGTTCAATCCGCTTCTAACTGGATCAAAGCGGCGCATTCCGGCTTGTAATAACTGCAAATTACTGGATGCCAAGTTAATTTTCGTTTTGTTATGGGATTTTGTGCTTTGTGCGACGGTTTTAAGGTGTGTTTTGGAAAGAAGTGAAGTTGGGCAGTAAAAATTGGTTCGATGGGCGTTTTATGTTTTCACAGATTGTTGGTGTAGTGCAAAAATAAGCAGAAGTTTATATAAAATGTAATACTTATTTTAATGGCAGCAAAAAAATTTACTTTTCTGTCCATAAATTGTAAACTGTTATTTATTTATTTATTAACTGTTATAATATAACGCATTCATTTTCGGTACTTTATAATCTATCAATGTGAAATCGTCATATTGTGAATGAACCTGCATTTATCGACGGGGTTCATAATCTGTCCGATTTCATCACTCGTAAAATTGTGAACACTCCAATCGCTCAATTCCGTCGCTTGCTAGTTTGATACTAGTTCACAATTTATTGCTTTACTATGAATAGATTATAAACTATCGAAAAAGAATGCGTTAAATTATAAAAGGTTTTTTTTATTTTATTTTTTTAACCGTTTCCCCACTCTAGGAATTTCTCCTGTATCGTGGGTGCGTTTACAAACATTTAAACTCACATACACAAACAGCCAGACCCGGAACACCTACCTGTAGATCATACAAATATTTGTTCTGTGCGGGGATCGAACCCGCGACACGCAGCGCAACCAGCGCAACAGTCAATCGCTCAGCTACTGCGCCAACCGTGCCGTCAAAAACGTTGCAAATCTATTTTTCGATTGTTCATAAGCTCGCGAGATAAATGCTGGCCGCGCTCGCGGCAAGGCTTGATTGCTCCATCATCTCCCATTGTTGTGGGCGACATGTGGCAGGCTGATGCGACAACCAAGTTATGGGGGGTAAATTGTTAATTCAATTTTAATTATTTTCTTTTTAATATTGTGTTAAATTATTTACTTAAATTTAAATTGAATTGAATTAGTAAAGTGGTGTTGTATATGTAATGTGTCTGTGTGTGTGTGTGTAATTATTAATTATTTCTTGATGCTCGAATTAAAATGTTTTTTTTTTTTTTTTAATTTATAAACTAGCGATGTTCGCAATCATAGTGACAAAGACACTGTTATCGATTAAAAACTTTGATTCAGGTGCATTTTTGAGGACACTCCACACTTGACTTACTGCTGTCAGCCTCAACAGTGTGAAGGGGTGAGATGGAGAACAACTCTTGTAATTCGGGAGCAGAAGGCTCAATATCGACATGATTTGATTACAACAGGGTCGGTATTATTGTGTAAGGGACCAATTTAACCGACTTCTAAAGAAGAAGGAGGTTATGTATTCGGCCGGCTCTTTTCATTGGTCTTTGTATTGGTTAAATCTTGAAACTGAATTTCATACCTGTTCGCACCAACCCATTGAGCTGAAATTTTGCACACACTTTTGGCTGAGACATGACTTGATCCTGCAGCCAGGAACGCTTCTTCTCGAGAGAACTCCTCAACGGTTAATAATAATAATATATCATTTAAATCAGGTAACAAAGACCCATAACATATATGTATACCTTATAGACTATCATAAATATTTATAAAAACCAGAAAATATAGACTATTGTACACGAAGTGACGACGTTGTGGTGTTGTGTTGTTTAATATCACGCACACGAAACTTAAATAAACCTACGTGTTTAATTTTGATTTTAACAAAAGCTTGTTGAAAAAGAAACGTTTCATTTTTATCTTTACCTCAACATTCTACAACATTAATGTTCATCACTCTTTTAGTCTCATTTTATTTATATATTTTATTTTATTTATTTGGCTCACCAACAATTGAATACACTGCTTCAAACATATGAGATACATTCAATAGAGTCACAGACAAGTGTATCAACCTCTTACAGGTAAGCACATCATGCACTACCTACTTATTTGTCGTTGGGTGCCTACTTAAAATCAGATGAGTACCTAACTACTCACCGCACACAAAAATACATAATTAAAATTAAATTAAAATCAAATAAAATGGAAATCACAATCAGCATCAGAATTAAAATTAAAATCAAAATTAAAATCGAAATCAAAATCAAAATCAGATCCATATCAAAATCAAAATTAAAATCAACATCAAAATTTAAATCAAAATCGAAATTAAAATCAAAATCAAAATTATAATCAAAATTAAAATTAAAAACAAAAACAATTACAATAAAAAAAACAAAAACAATTACAATAAAAAAACAAAAACAAAATTAAAATTATGCAGAAATAAAAAAATAAAAAATAAATTAAATTATGGAGTACTTTGACGCCTAAGTGTCCTATTGTCGTCGTTTTTTAGTTGTTTATATTTTCTTACTTTTAGCCTATCTTTAGTTATATTTGTAGTCTGTATATAATGTACATAATTTGAAAATTATGCAGATTTAAATAAGATCTTAAATTCTTGGCTACATGAAACATACGACCCTCCTAATGAACCCTTCCCTCTTATTGTACCTGAGATAAAAACTAAATGCTAGCCCACTGCGACTGGTATTAGTTATTAAACCTTATGGCACTTTGACACGTACACACCCCCTCGTCATTAGATATGCTTAGTCTTTTAAAATACTTTAATGAAAACATAGTATTTTTATAAGCTTTTATTTCACTTGCCTTGTTCGTTAGTCATCATCATCTGCCTCGCCTTCTCCCAACTATGTTGAGGTCGGCTTCCAGTCTAACCAGATGCAGCTGAATACCAGTATTTTACATGGAGCGACTGCCTGTCTGACCTCCACAACCTAGTTAGTACTTGGTAATACGATACCCCTTGGTAAGACTGGTTGTTAGACTTTTTGGGCCACTAACTACCTAACGACTGTCAAAGATCTACAAATGACACCCGGGACCAACGACTTAACGTGCTTTCCGAGGCGCGGAGGAAACTCTGTATGTAATGGGTGGTCACCCATCCACAGATCAACCTAGGCAAGCACGGCTTAACTTAAAGATCGAATAGAGCGGCTGTTATTATTTAGCCACGAGCTCCTCGCTCCTTTGCCTTTTTCGTTAGTAACTCCGTATTATTGGTCAAATCTTGCAACTGAATTTCAAACCAGTTCCCAACAACCAATTGAGCTGAAATTTTGAATATACCTTTGGTTCTGGTGACAATACAATTTTATGACAGAAATGGCTTGCTCCTGCAGCTAGGATAGCCTCCTCACGAGAGACCTCCTCAACGGTTAATACCACGCACACGAAATTTTATATTACGCGTTCTATGTTGGCAGATTAAAGCTTGTTTTGTTTTAAGTTTAATTGTTTAGTCCTATGGTTGGTCGCATAAAAATGACCACAGTTGACCACACCTGTTGACAAGGACACGGAATTGGAAGGTTTGGTCCAGTCAGAGAGAGCTAGTATCATAATCATCTTCCCGCTTTTGACCCATTCTACTTGGGGTCGGCGCAACACGTTTTCTTCTTCCAGTCAGACGTGACGGCATCAGGTACTCCTTTTTCTTTCATATCATTCCTTACACAATACACCCATCTTTAATTTGGCCTTCCTCTCCTCACCATCCTGAATCAACGGTACTTTTATTAGGTGTAATATTACTTCGTTTTGATTTGAGTATTTACATTTCTACTTAACCAAGACGGAAGACAGAGGAGAATCGAAGAAAAAATGTGTTACGCCGACCCCAAATAACATGATGGGACACGATAACACACGCGAAAACCTTTCCTACAAAACTTAAGTGATAAATAAAACCAAAACAAATATTACTCAAAGGAAATCACACTAGCTATTCCCCCGTCGTCGCCTGCATTTAATAAAGTTATACCGTCCGCCATAACCTTGTTACGCCGTTCACTACGATCACACGCACAATTTGACACTAATTTCTGTATTGTGCGCTGCGCACCCCCTTGCAAGGTTATTGTTTGTAAATGCTTGTTATTATTCGTGAATGTTGAGGAAATTGTGTGAAATGTATTCATTTAATGTAGTATTGTATAAAGGGTATTTTGATTGCTTGTGATGGGTTCATAAACAAATTATTTACAAGTCCGCTGGGGTTTCCCATCGGCAAATGTCACACAATCTTGCAACCCTTACTTAAATCCTTTGGGAGATGAAATTTTCAAGTCTTGTCCCATCTTCGGTAAATTTTAAGAGAGTCTTGTGCATTTTAGGTGTCTAGACACAGCGGGGTAGGCTGGTCTTTGGTCTGTCACTGAATTAAATAAGGTTATTTTTATTAAAATGAAGTCTAGAACTAATTATTTTCGGGCGAATACAATTAAGAGTATTCATTTTCGATTTGGAGTAATTAAAATAACAGAATCACTACTGTATATCTCTGAGGTAGATAATTATGTAATATATTAATAGATATTTCATGTTGTATTGTATTGTATTTTGCTAGAGGTTTGTCATCGTTCTTCTGGCACTTATACCAATTCATTTGGGGTCGGCGCAGCATGGCTTCTTCTTCCATACTTCTGTATTAATGGCCATCTTTCTAGCCTTATCGTGTCTTTGGTCTTCCTCTGTTCTTATAGCGCTCCACGTTCATACTCAAATTTTCTCATAATAATGTCTTTATATCTACGCATCATATCTGTTCTCGTGAACTAAAAAGCGGTAAAGTCATCATAAAAACATAACCGAACCGTCGCTTTATTGAATTTTTTTTTAAAACCGCAAGAAAAATATGCATTTCTCATATTTATTTTGTACTTATTTTTCCTTTAATTTATTGACTCCGTCGTTGGTCTAGTGGTTGCAAGCGCGACTGCTGAGCATGAGGTGCTGGGTTCGATTCTCAAGTCGGGTAAAGTGTTATTACGGAGGCGAGAGCTTGCCTGAATAAGGCAAAGCTCAATTTAGGCAACTCCCGCAACCTCAAGGCGGAGATCAAGACTACGGTTCTTGAAGCCATAAATAGGCTTTATGAGCTGGTCATGGAGTCGAAGCGAGACGAGGCCCCTGCCGCACCCGTAGCCGTACCGGTACCATAGGGTTTTTCCTTCAGGAATTTCTCAGTAGCAGCCACGGAGTCTGGATTTGTGCCCGGTTGATGGCAATAGGCTCGCCCAAATTACATGTGACTTTAACTGGCGAAATGTGGGTGTATTGTTAGGTACACCTCTGCCTAACCCTTCGGGTATAACAGGCGTAATGTTATGTTAATTTAATTCATTTTTCTTTTTGACTTCCGGGGATCAGACTTACCAAGGTATTAAAACATAGTATATATTTTTAATTAATTTTATTTAAATAACTTAGTAACTAGATCACAAACAAATGTACAATAATATTAATTAACAGTAATTCTTCGTTTTAACTATTTTGCAAAACCGTCAACTAGTTTTCATTGCTATTGTATAATCTTTTAACATTTGTGTCATTCACGATAGAACAAGAAAATACGGATACGAATACATGTTTCTCTGCAAAAAGACAGTGATATTCCGAATTCAGCTGCCAGTTGAAGAAGAATCGCCTTACCAGCTGCCGGCGAAGAATATGATGACATGAAAAACGTTGTGAAAGATGCTCGACACCTCACTAACAATGATCAACTGATTTCAGGGACGTAGTTAAGCGAAAAGGATCCAATCCACAACATGGCCAAAAATGACTTTATGAACTCACAAACTGATGCTAAATGTTGATACTATAAGCCGCATGTACGTGTGGGTTGGTTCTAATGTTGATAAAAATGATAACCTTTTGTATTTTGGTTGGATCTTTTTACTGGCTGATAGTTTCGATATTTAAGCATCAGTTTGATGCATTAAAGTAATTTTTGGCCATGTTGTGGGTTGGATCCTTTTCGCTTAACTACGTCCGTATTAAATAGTGCATAAAATCTAATTTGAATAAAATGACAACTGCCAAACTAAAGAGACTAGTAGCTTTGGCCATTAATAAAACTTTTCGTCACGTCGGCCCTCATAAAACGATCGCGTCAGTAATTTTTGGTATTTCTTTTCATCGACATCAACAGAGCTTATTCATTTAGGTCTTACAGAATACTTTTAACAAGTCATACACAATCATTTGGGTCCTCAATAATACCACTAGATAGCTGGCCTCAACTCTAGAAAAAAACAATACGTCGACCATTCAAATAGAAGGAAAAAGTTTTTTTTTTGGTTTTTTAATGAAATCCGCCATTTTTCTTTTTGGGTTGGCGGACAGATGCATATTTTAAAATGAGAATGAAAAAAAAACTCATTTTAGTCCTGATATAAATGGGATATTATTCATCGGACGCGTAAACCGAATGGAGAACTGTTGTCTTGAAAAATCTTATTCTATCGTAAATGGCGCCCAACAAAATCGATTGATTTCTAAGTTATTGTTTCTTCATGAAACTGCTTGCTATAATTCCCAAGTATTTAATTAGAATAGAATTCACTTGAAAACTTTATTATAATTTCTTTTAAAGTGTTTTCGACCACGTTTGTCCATCACAATGATTGATAGTAAAATATTACTACTGACCCAAAACTGCTACAGATCGTTATAGTCAGCCGTTTCATGAAAATATCGCACTCAAGTAACTATTGCTATAAAAATGAACTTTTATTGTGTCTAACAAACAACCAATTTCTCATTAAATCTATTTTTTGAGCTTTCCTATGCTAAATATAATTATTTACAACTTATATTATCTAAAACAATGTTTCTAATAATCAGTTAAAACTGTTACTGTTGTTATAGTTTATTATCATTCAATTCTTTTTACTTAACTGCTTTACAGGTACACCCAACAAAATGAATAAAGAAGGTTGGCAAAAATATACATACAAAACTTTGAAATCAACAAAAGACGTGTATAAGTTTTTAAACTATCGTGGTCACTGACATTATCATTAACACTATATATATTTACCATGTTTACTGATTGTTTTGACGGTACTGAGTGAAAAAAAACGAACAAGAAAGAGGGACCGATTTGTCTGTTCATAAACACCCACCTGCAATAACTTCAGTTTATCCGTGATCATGGTGCTTGCAACAGCGCTGAAATATCAGGAACTCAAAACAATCAGAAAACATGGTAAATATCCCGTTTCTAGTGTTAAAGATATTAAATGACATGTAAAAACGTAATGTTTTGTTATTTTTACAGCGCAAATACAATAACCTCATTTGTAGTGGTGTTTGAGCTGTTTGGGATTCAAACACTAGGGCTATGGGATCCGAGTGCCCACCTAGTGTTGCGGGACATCTCCAAGCGGTTGGTCTACTAAGTGATCCGACTGCGTGGCTGCTATTTTGAAAATAAAATAAAGTGACGGAAGTTAGGCAGACCATTTTATTCAAACTCCTTTTACCTATCCGCGTCTATTCTATCTCCTTAGGACGCAGAAGAAGAAGAAAAAGAGAAAAGAAGAGGAGAAGATTGCCTGCATACTTAATCATTTTGCTGCGTGTACATTTTAAAATCTGACAAGTTAATCTTTTTACCAACTTTGAGATATTATTACTATCAGTTTGCAAACACGTTATAATCTTAAACTGTACAAACTAAATATATTTTATTAATAAAAACTAGTTATTAAACACTATTATTTTTATGACTAGGCTAGACACTCAAATCGTCAATCATTATTGTTTTATTTTACAAAATAATATTACTATTATTGCACTTAAAAATAATAACTACAAGTTGACTAGTTCTCTTATTAGATCAACTATTATTTCTATTTTTATATTTCTACAATTTAAATAGTACCTAGTATGTCAAATTGAGATCATTCGCTTTGTTTTAAGCCTCATTTTTGTCCTTTCGATTTGTTAATTGTTCTGAAATTCTGTCATATTTTTACTTATTAAATGTGAAAAACCATTATTCATTAACGCTATTTCACTTTGATAGAAGCAAATCCAATGATTAAGAAGGACCAGGGGCTGCGATTACCCATACAAATGGATGAACCCGACGTTTCATATTCACCTTTTTTCTTGATATAAAATCGGTATGAACTGCAGTTGTCCCTATCACACTCTACGGGGGCAGGCTTGACGCAGCGCAACGGCAATAATTTCTTCAAATACCTATTTTTAAAATTCCTCGCAGGCTATGTTCCCTCTTAAGAGTTTAACGAATTTACCCATTAGCCAATTACACCAAATTCTTGAAAGGTGAATCGAGACGTAAACACAAGTTTGTCAGTTATTTGTCGTGACATGAGCTCAGAAGAATTCACTGCTGTGATTGACTGCCTGAAATAAATCATCTTCATGACTTTTGTGGAAAAAACACCACAAATTCAAATTCAAAATATTTCATTGCACATTAACCTACATGGTCACTTACGAAACGTTGCACAGTTCGAAGTGGTATTTTCGGATGGAGAAGAACCGGAAAGATCTTCACTTTTACTCTTTTAAAATATTTAAAAGACTGTCCATGGAGTTTCTTGCCAGTTCTTCTCCATAGAGATCTATGCTTTGGAATGTGCAACTACAGTACTTTCGTAGTTATTTTGCCTTGTGACTGGGACTGTAGCTTCATATTATTGTTTTTGACAGCTCAAAAGTGCCTGTAACTGGTCTATTTGAAATAAATGCTTTGAGTTTGATTTTGATTTGGCTTTTACAATATTGTCGTATAACAGTGTCGCCAGCGCATCATTTTGCCACAAACTGTCAAATTTTCTCATTCGATTTTAAACTTAACCATCAACATTTTAAGGTTTCTAATCATTTGGAGATATTTGACAGTTAGTGGGAACTTGGTGTGCTGTTGACTGTTAAATTTTGCCAATATCAGTCAATTAAATAACTATAAGCAGTAATTTATCAATCTTTCAGAATTTTTTTGTTTTAATCGACATTACAAAAGCCGGGTATAAATTACCATGTATCTATGTAATTGAGTTTAACGTATTTGTCGATATTTTACGTGTTATTCGCAGAGTAGTGTTGTGCGTAGTTCGATTCGCCGACGATGTCGATGTCACTGTCACTGTGCTCCGTGTCTGAGTCTGTCGATATTCTTGAGTTTTCAGCCTGGAAATAAAGTTTCTGTTAAATAAAATGTCTTTTGACGTGACAACGTCTTATAATTCGATGGAGCCGGCTGCACGCACGAAAAAACATGACGTATAAGGCGTTACCTCGCTCTGAGGCGTTCCATAAAACAATTGCTCAACGCACATTCATTTTTTGAAAAATGCAACCATTCCATCAGTATTTTCTTATGACGTCGTCACGTTCAACTATCGTCAGTAAACCGACTTTACAACCGATTTTTTGTCTTTTAAGCTTTTATGCCGCCCATGGGTCGGACTTGGCTTTACATGCCGTCGAGAAATATCTCTCAGGCATGCTGGTTCTCTCACGATGTTTTCCTTCACCGAAGCAAGTGATAATTATACAACACGCACATGAATCCGAAAAATCAGAGGTGCGTGTCTTAGGTTCGAACTGCCTATGACGTGGCAGTCCGACGGTTACACAACTAGGCTATCACTGTCATTTTGGGTGTCCTAGATCCGGTAACAGGACTGTAGTAGCCGTCAAGACTAAGGGTCCCCGCACACGGGCCACCGGCCACAGCCACAAACGCCGCCAAGAGAAGCTAGTAACGGCTACAAAGGTAGCTGAAGCGCGTGACAGCCACTTGTGGCCGGTGGTCGACACTTGCGGTCGGTGGCTGCTACTTTTTTTTAACCCATGCATGCAGTATCATAATGGACTCGGACGAAGAAGGTTGACTAAGGTAAGGGAGAGAGGGGTGGGGAATCGCGCGAGTGGCGTGTGGCGGCGTTTAGTGGCCGGTGCGGGACACAAGACGCAAGCAGCGACGATTTGTAGCATGTGGCGGCCACCGGCGTCATCCGTGTGCGGCGAGTCCATATAAAATGTATGAAAACTGCAGGAAATATGCCGGTGGCGCCGTTTTGTGGTTGTGGCCGGTGGCCCGTGTGCGGGGACCCTGATTCAGTGTTACAAGGTACTATTGGCGCTTGCATGACATTGTCAGGAGGATTCGGTTAATTAATATTTTATAAAATTGGCTGTGGCATCCCAGTTGTAAACGTCCATCTTTGGAGATCTGTGATAGTACTGTCTCGGAAGAGGTCGTTCTCAAAGAGTCTACTAACTAGACTAGAGTTTAAAGACTTTAGAAGTACTTTTTCACGTCGTTGTGTAAAGAAAAAAGTAATAAAAAACATTAATGTGCGAAAGAATAAGAGATATTATGGGGGAAAAATGCGTCACATCCGCACAAGACGAACCTAATGCTGTAACATAACTATACAACGTGTAACATAATAAACGCAAGACCTCTCGTGTGGTGTCTCAGACCATGAAACTGAACAACTTTTGTTCTATGACTTTTGGAAATTCATAACTTTTTTTTTAGTTTTACCATACATGTGGATCAGCTGATTGCGTCCGTTCCTATAGAAAGTTTTTTTTTTTTTTGCGAATTTCAAGAACTCGTAGAACAAAAGATGTTTAGTTTCATGGTGCGAGAGACCACGCGGGAGGTCTTGCGTTTATTGTGTTTGTGTTGTTTATTACACCTTGTATAAGTAATGTAAGAGACAGTGAAAACAAATAACAATAGGGTAGATGCACCACTTAATCAAATATTAGGTACAAGACACAACTTTCCTAAAAAACAGTTTATTTTAAACTTGAAAATCCGATTAATTTTTCAAATAACTATAAAACAAGATTTTTAATTGCTTTGAATCAAATAAATAGTTCAGTCATTGACTTAACAAATTAGTGACGTCACAGATTGCTTTAGCCATCTAAAATCTGTGGGGGTATCGCGTTTTGACAGCTCATAAAAAGTATGTCAATTGATTGGTGGTGCAACTACATATACCTATACAAGGTGTAACATAATAAACGCAAGTCCTCTCGTGTGGTGTCTCAGACTATGAAACTGAAAAACTTTTGGAAATTTATAACTTTTTTTTTAGTTTTACCATATATGTGGATCAGCTGATTGCGTCAGTTTCTATAGAAAGTATTTTTTTTTTTGCGAATTTCAAGAACTCGTAGAACAAAAGACGTTTAGTTTCATGGTGCGAGAGACCACACGGGAGGTCTTGCGTGTATTATGTTACACCTTGTATAACTACATATACTACAGTATATGTAGTTATACAAGGTATGTATATACTATACCAGGTTAAGAACAGGAACACCCACCTTTCGACATTCAGAATGATTCGCCGGGTGTTTGGTGGTGAAGTCTACGGCTGTGGCTCCTATGGACAACGAAATAAATAGTATTAGATGACGAGACCTAATTAGTACTACTTACTAATAACGCTATAATTCAGCTGCACCCAGTTCGACTGGAAGCCGACCCCAACATAGTTGGGAAAAGGCTACGCAGACGTCGATTAATAAGACTGTAATGTATTTGATGCTGTGCAGTTTCAAAATCAAAATCATTTATTTCTTTGCAAACATGGGTAATAGGTGCATAGATGTTCTTTTATAATAAGGTTCTCCACATTTTGCCGTCACATGGGCATGCAAAGAGTTTTTTTTACAATTATAAATTTAAAATAAGTGGCATGTCATTGGAATTGTATACAAAAAAAAAACAATTAAAAAATGTCAATATGGTCAAAGTAATAAAAAATTAAAAATATTATCATTATTGTCAATTTTTCATTTCATTTCATTTATTTATTCATTAACAATTTATTATTATCATTTTTTTTTTTTTTAGTAACAGTAAATATATCAATCAGTCAGTCAATCATCATTCAGATTGATCATCATTGAAGATGAATCATCATTTAGTTTGATCCGTCATTTCTTCTCCCAAGCTAAAATACTAAAAGTTTATAATACGGGCGTTTTGAGGAAGACACGCCGTCTTCTGTAATGTATGATGTTCAAAGTGCTTCTCAGACTTAATTAAATAAAAGATTAGCTTGAGACGACTGTTTGAGTATACCCACGACATAAAAACTGACGTATTCAACAAGGATTGTGGAAAATATAGACGCGTGTCACACTTTCGTAGCACGTAGCATGTCGCCAGCTCGTAGCGGCCGCTACGCCGCAGCAACACGCAAACTATAGCCTAAGGGCCTTATCATACTAGCGGTTTGCGAACGGCGCAGCGAATGCGTTGCGAACACGCTACGGCTGCACAGCGAGGACGTCGCGGTCGCGTGGTAAATACGCAACGTTTTCGTCGCGTGTTTGTAGCGAGTTGACGACGCGACGTACAAGACACTCAGTAAAAAAATGGATACCGACGAAGAAACACTGCTGTTGGCTTTGTTACTTCGAAGACGCCGGAGACGAAAACGAAGGCATCGAAGAATTTGGGAAGATCCATTATCCGCAACGAATTCGCTGCGCATGCGCGGCGTGTTCGTTGCGCGCCCGCTCCGCTTTGAGGACGCTCGCAATCTGCTAGTATGATAAGGCCCTAAGTTAATTCATTGAATTCAAACATTGAATACACACACACAACATGTTCTCCTTGTCATTATGATAATTTTATTGTTCTAGTCCATACCTGGGAACCTTCTTGTTACAGAGATATTGGGGGTCAACGTTCCAACTTTTTCACAAGATTTTTTTTTATAAAATATTTTCATGTGATAGCTTTACTTCCTCCACGACCCCCGTACTATTCAATCCATCCATCAGCACAATGTTTTGAGTGCGTTACATTGAGTCCTACCGTAAAACGTGATTTTCACCCCAAAAAAAGTCGTTTCCCAGCAATAATTTGTGCATAGTTACTTAGTTTGATGTACAAAATGCTTGGTTGACGGCTTCGTGAAGGGTCTACACCCTTTATTCAATTAGCGCCTCGTCCCGGCATCGCACGGGTGGACATTTTTTTGCGATATTAAATATAACATTTATGCACATATATGTTACTGAGGGATAGTGTAGCGTTCTAATGGTGAAAGATTTTTTGAAATCGGTCCAGTAGTTTTTGAGTTTATTCGTTATAATCACACAAACATTTCCTCTTTATAATACGAGTATTAATGTAGATATAATAGTTAAATTGATTTTTACAACGCCTTTATTTCGCAGGTTTTCGTAGTCCAAGACTTACTATTATTTATTGACGTGCATTTGACGAGGTACATCAAAAATTTATGAAACCCCATAACTCTTATATGACATTTCCCCCATCAACGTAAACCTTAGTCAGTCCCCCATCTTGCTTAACTCACTACAATACGCACTACAAAAATCATTAAACTGCCAAGACGCTCTGCACTGAAAAGAAACGAAATCAAATTACTGCCTACACACAATTACAACCTCTTATACTACGCAATTAGACCCATTTTCGCGTACACACGTTACACCCCTCCCCCAAATACCATTACCAACCGATTTTGAACCCAAAACGTAAAGAGATAAGTTGCGAAACGGCTTGTGAACGGTTCGAAGACGTTGGTTGCCTAGCAACGCCGCCATATTGCTGCTAATTAGATTTGACAACGTCTTGAGTTGTGGCGTCGGAGAGATATTATTAAATTGAAGTGTCCTGAGGTTTAAGATGGCAATTTAGGGGGGCGAAAGACTTTAAGATGTACTGGACCTTGTCAGAGTACATAATGTACATGGCCTGTTCATATTCCCATTTAAAATATTGTAATTTTGACGGTTAATTTACGAAAAACTAAATTCTGCACTTTTCTACTTGGCCGTTGGTTCGACGTGAAACGTCTATTTCAGTGGGTCGATTTTAGTGTTAAAGATTGAAACGAAAATAAGATTCTAAAAATTTTAATACGAAACTGACACTGATAGTACATAAAAATTATACAGGCTGTAAGGGACAGCCCTCCACAAACTGACAGGGTGCATTCAGCTCCTTATTTTGAGTCATATTCCGCCGGAATTTTACTCCAGATGTTTTCTTTTAATTTTTTTTTTCAGTTAATATTCCTTTATTTCAATGTAAAATTACATTCCCTGTACGCAGCACTCTATATGTAAATAATACGGCTAAAATAAAAATCCAACAATGTATGTTGAAATACTCTAACGAACGACGCGTGAAATCAGCTGCTAACTTCCTGCCTAACTACAGAGTTCATCGAACTCGTCGTCGCGCTTGCCGTTCGCTACGTGCGTTCTACCACGGTAACGATACATTGTGTATGAACAAAATAAAACAAGTCAATTCTATTGGATTCCGATAACCTTCCTGAAATAATTTCTTGTACCGGTCATCTTAGTATGATATACTGAATTCACCCCATCAGTTTGTGGAGGGCTGTCCCTTACACCCTGTATAATCGACCAATGGTCTAAAAGTGTGAATTTCAGCTTTTGAACCAGTTTCTCCTATAAAAATACCCTCAATTATTGCTGCATACATTCCGAAGACAACTATTCTGTGTGAGAAACTAATACACGGCAAATTCTCAAGCAAACATCAGCTAATTGAACAAGTTGGCGCACTACGGAACTGTGCAACAAGAAGGTATTTCTTGGTAACTTCGAACTATGCTGCTCCCTAACTAGTAACTAGGTGTTATGAGAAAGTTTGGCCAAAACTGCGAGGGGGAGAATACATCTACAGGGTATAAACAGACCCTTCACATAGCCGTCAACCAAGCATTCTGTACATCAAACTAAGTACGAGTAACTTTACGCAAAAATCAATTGCTGCGAATCGACTTTTTTTTCTGGGGTGAAAAATCACGTTTTACGGTAGGACTCGATGGAAAGCACTCAAAGCATTGTGCTGATGGATGGATTAAATAGTACGGGGGTCGTGGAGGTGTATAAAGTAAAAATCTTACATTAAAAACATGTGTTTAAAAAAAAGTTGGATCTTTGACCCCCAATATCTCCGTAACTAGAAGGTTCCCAGGTATGGTCTAGAACAAAAAAATGATCGCAAAGACGGGGAGAACAAGTGCCTTTCGGTTATGTTAAGGGTCTATTTACACCCTTTATAAGTGAATATGAACATGGAGGTGTTAGAACCAATAAGGATAGAATAATTATATAAAACAGTATGTGCTATTGAGTAAACTTCGCTTAGAACCTCACTCAAGTCATTATAATCATCTACCTAGCCTGTTCCCAACTTTATTGGGGTTCGCTTCCAGTCTCTTCAGATCTTACCTTGAAACTTTAGCGAACAAACTGACCCTGACAACAAACAACAATAGTAAGTTAACCTGGCGCTGTTCCCACCTAAGCAACGTGAGGCTGTATACAGAAAGAAAGCTGGAAACTTATAAGCGCTTACGAGCGCTTGACAGCGCTGGTAACCCGCGCAGGAAAATATATGAACGCGCGCCGATAAGCACTGAACGGTTTCGACAAGTTCCGACAAGCTTCAACACGCGCTGGTCAGCGCTGGGTGCTGCCATTTAAAATTAATAAACAACCTGCTTCCTTTGTGTAGAACGGACCAGCGCTGTCAAGCGCCGGTAAGCGCTTATAAGTTTCCAGCTTTCTTTCTGTATACAGCCTGACACGTGATCTGACACGGAACTTGCAACTAGCATCAACATCATCTGCCAAGCCTTTTCCAGCAATGGGTCGGCTTCCAGTCTAACCGGATGAACCTGAATATCAGTATTTTACATGGAGCGACTGCTAATCTGACCTCCACAACCCAGTTAGGTAATACTGGGTAAAACGATTGAACCTCACTCAAATGAGCGCACACGAACTCATTTGTTTATGAAGTAAATCATCGCCGATTCACAACGAAACACCGTTCGAACTTCGAAATGGTGACTTTCAAGATTACTTCCTAGATAAAATAAGGTAAAACAGTACAACCATAAGCGCGTTGTCCCATACAACGCGTAAAATAATTGTGTTACAAAAGCTAAACTAGCCATTCCTAGGCTCATTCTAGTGTCTGAATTGGTATTATGTCATGGGATCACATTTCTTCTATGAACGACTGAAAATCAGTTCTTTTTCATCTGACATCTTGAGACCTCTCGCATCCGATGTACTAATCAAAATAACTTTTTTGGAAGGATTAAAATAAACTAAAAATATATCCAAATCATGTTTTTGAACTAACTTGCTAAATAAGAGAAATACATAATCACATATTCTCTGTTACCTCTAAGCATACCTGCATTTCAATATAAGCGGTTATATCTACAAATGCAGGTAGCATTTGTAGATATAACCGCTTATATGATTTATAAGATTCATCTTTTTACACATTTATTTTACCTATTTACATAATTCAAAAACGATTAACAAACCTATACAGAAGTATCGAAAACAGAAAAGAATTAAAGGGCGTCAAAAACTTTTTCCGTATCGCTGTCAACGAGGACAGTGCCCAGAAGACTTGCGGCATTGCCACATTGGATGCTAATTCTTTGGCCAAAAAATAGGCCCGCCACTTGAAGAGTCCAGAGCAAACTAAATCATCCTCACCTCGTTGCTGTTGCTGCTTCCTCATCTGTTTCTTGTGCTTCATCCTCCGGTTCTGGAACCAGGTCTTGACCTGCGTCTCCGAGAGGTTCAGGGCTCCGGCCAGCTCCACGCGTTCAGGAGTTGACAGGTACCGCTGGGATTCGAAGCGTTTTTCTAGGCCTGAACAAACATAACATCACACCTGTAATCTTCGAAACGCTAGGCAGAGGTGTTCTCAATAATACACCCACATTTCGCCAGTTTTGTTTAAATCCCATGTAATGGGGGGCGACCCTATTGCCACCAACCGGTCACAAATCCAGACTTCGGGCTTCTTCGCAGAAATCCCTCTCCATGATAGAAAAACCACAAAAATAACACTTTGTCCAACCCGGGAATCGAACCCAGGACCTCATGCTCAGTTAAAACAAAAATAACAGTAGGAACTGTTGTTTTTTTTTCATATTTTACTTTTAAATATAAGCTTGACTAGTGATAGCCTAGTGACCGATGTACTCAACATTATCAACAACTTATACAAATGGACTAACTCTGAAATCTTGAAAAAAATCAACTGTTGACTCAAATGTACTGAACAGCATTTTTGTTCACCTACCTCGAAAAAGTATACCGCTTTCAGAATTAGTTAGTAAATAAAATAAAACATTTGTAACAAAATAATACATCCATATTTTTATTGTCTGTCTATATTTTTATACTAGCGTTTGTCTGCGGCTTCACTCGCGTTAAGTTCGAAAATCATCCCACGGGAATGTTTTAAATGTAGTACACTTGAGGATAATGTAGGTTCCGATTAGTGGAAGAGTTTTCGGAATCGGATTAGTAATTACGAACGTTACATTCTAAATCCAAATTAACAAACTTTACCTCTTCATGATATTACTAGTATATTGTTAGTAAGTTAGTTTACAACATTAGTTTTAGTATATGCGAAACCTATATATACAAGGTGTAACATAATAAACGCAAGACCTCTCGTGTGGTGTCTCAGACCATGAAACTGAACAACTTTTGTTCTATGACTTTTGGAAATTCATAACTTTTTTTTTAGTTTTACCATACATGTGGATCAGCTGATTGCGTCAGTTCCTATAGAAAGTTTTTTTTTTTTTTTGCGAATTTCAAGAACTCTTAGAACAAAAGATGTTTCGTTTCATGGTGCGAGAGACCACACGGGAGGTCTTGCGTTTATTATGTTACACCTTGTATATATATATAATAACACATACCGGTTAACTGTGGGTCGGAGAACACGGTCCTCGCTTTCCGCCGTCGGCAATGCTTCAGCGCAGATAACGATAATTCCGACGGAGTGAAGAGGGCGTGATACGGCACTCCTGGAACAAAACAAAAGGCTTTGATTGATGGTTAACTAGATATTAAGGTTTTGGGGTCAGCTTCAAAATATTGAGAATTTGAAACTGAAAATTAGTCTCATTAGCCGAGTGCAATTAGACAAAAAATACCCAAAAGGTGGAACGAAGTTTATAGTGGTCGGATTTTCATGGGACTTTTTTTATAGAGTTCCTAGTGGAGTGGAGAAGAAAGTTAAAAAAAAAAATTTCGCCGCTCGCGACATTTTTTTTTTTAATTTCCTTTGGTATTTTTTTTTCGGTTATGTATAACTTCAAATTCGATGGAGTCGTATTATGGCATAATAGTGTGACCTGCGTGCATCCATTAAACGCCAATTTTGTCTGTTTCTTTGTTCTTTATCCATGTTATGCATATTACAAGTATTTTTTGGAAAATTTCCTATTTTCTTCAATTATTTCTTAAATATCGAATTTTAAGACTAAGATTTCTTTTTAAATTGGTAGCTGATGCTTTTTCACAGACAATTGGACCAGAAAATATTCATGAAAACCACTTTCATTTTTTTTTTAACTTTCCCACTCCTCCTGGAAGTCAATATAGAAACCCCATGAAAATCCGACCACTATAAACTTCGTTCCACCTTATTGTCTAATTGCACTCGACTACATTCATTTTGAATTTCGAAGGTTTCACCTAATGCTATACAGGGTGGAATGGACACCGACGCTCAAACGATTACCACGTATTCAGTACATCATTGTGAACCCCCTATATTGAAAGAACATGCATAGAAGTTCCTCATCGAAAATTTTACAAAAAAAAAACAGCTTTTCCATACATTTTTGACCGTAAAAATTGTAGTTTTGTATAAACAAGCGAGAATAACAAAATTGATCAACAAAATTAAATAATGTAGGTAATTTTGTTTAGCTTTGTTCTAGTTATAGTGAACCACCATTTTAATGGTGAATGATTTAGTTCCTTCACTATTAATAAAATTTATGCTATTTATCACACAATCATTTATTTGACGGCACGGTTAGCGCAGTGGCTGAGCGATTGACTGCTGCGCTTCGTGTCGCGGGTTCGATTCCCGCACGGAACAAATATTTGTATGGCCTACTGGTAGTTGTTTCGGGTCATCTTAAATGTTTGCAAACGCACGCACGACACAGGATGAGAAATTCCTAGTGTCCCCGCAACGTTTTAATTAAAAAATAAAATACCTTCTTGACCATATTGACATTTTTTTATTGTACACAATTCCAATGACATGCCACTAATTTTAAATTTACAATTGTAAACAAGCTATTTGCTTGCCCATGAGACGACAAAATGTGGAGAACCTCATTATAAAAGAACATCTATGCCCCTATTACCCATGTTTGCAAAGAAATAAATGATTTGATTTGATTTTTTGATTTGATTCTTCAACCCCTCATCATCATCATCTGCCTAGCCTATTTCCAACTACGGTGGGGCCGGCTTCCAGTCTTACCGGACGAAACTATATATTTTACAGGGGTGACTAACAGTTAACAGATTAGCAGTGATAGCCAGTGTTGTGACCGTCAGACTGCCAAATCATAGGTCTCAAGTTCGAACCCAAGACACGCACCTCTGATTTTTCGGATTCATATGCGTATTGTATAATTATTACTTGCTTCCGTGAAGGAAAACATCGTTAGCAAACCAGCATGCCTGAGAGATATTTCTCGACTTCATGTAAAGCCAAGTCAGAGGCCCGTACCGTCGCTTACGAACGTATGTATTCGTTTCTGCGCTTAGTCAAATAGTTTCATTCCTACCGTGTTGACGTGTAAAAGGATGCGATCGGATACGACGACAGGCGAACGGCACCGACCGCGCGTCGCAGCATACTTTCGGCTACGATCGCGTGTCGCGGAAGACGCCCGCGGTCAAGCTGCTGTGCGCGGCTTGGTAATAAAGACTTTAAATACTGTGTGCACGATTTAATATCGTTTAAAGATTGTAAAATCTATTCCGATCCGATGCGATTCGAGCCGTTTGCAAGAAATCATCATTTACTCTCAACTCAACAAATATGCTTCAAGTCCCGAGACCAAGACCCCTTGTCACGCTGGCCGTCAAACAATACACTGACGTTCGTGTCGCTGGATGATTGAAGCTTCTGCTGTCACCCTACAGGTTTCTCAAACGTCAAAGTCGTCTGCTACAGGTCCAGTGTCAATCAATGTCGAAAATAAAGGCAAAGATGTTTTAGGCGCGCGAAATTAGGTTCAAACTTTTTGACACATAATGGGTCTAAAAAGACCCTTAACGAAGCCGAAAGGCATTTGCTTTCCCCGTCATTGTGATATTTTTTTTGTTCTGGGCCGTACCTGGAAACCTTCTAGTTACGGAGATATTGGAGGTCAAAATTGCAACTTATTCACAAGTTTTTATTGTTATAAGTTTCCATTAAATGCATCCTTGACCCCCGTACTATTTGATGCATCTATCAGCACGATGTTTTGAGTGCGCTACAATTAAGTCCTACCGTAAAACGCAATTTTCACCCAAAAAAAAGTCATCCCAACAATAATTTTTGCGTAGAATTACTTAGTTAGGTGTACGTAAAGCTTGGTTGACGGTTTCGTGAGCGGTCTGTTTACACCTTGTCAATGTATAGCGAATACTGCCATCACTGGCAAAAAGAAAATAAGCCATTAACTAACAAAAAGGCGTATCTTGAAAGGCTTTTTCCATCAGTCCGTTTCCTTAGGTGCAGCCTTGGTACTTACGGCGGCAAAATTATATCGAACATACTTATTTTATCCTTACTTTGTATCCATTTTAAACATCTTTTTATAAAATTCGCCATGTAAATTTTGACGTGACAACGTCATATAATTCGACGGAGCCGGCTGCACGCACGAAAATATGAGGCGTTACCTCGCTCTGAGGTGTTCCATAAAACAATTGCTCAACGCACATTCATTTTTTGAAAAATACAACCATTCCATCAGTATTTTCTTATGACGTTGTCACGTTCAACTATCGTCAGTAGACCGACTTTACAGACAACCGATTTTTAACATTTTCATTTACAAAAATCAGTTATGCGGTCATAATGACACGCTGAAACTATTTCTGAATGTTTGTTATTGGTTTGATCTGTCACAATTTTTTTATAATTTTAGGACTTTCTACAAAATTTCGTCTTCATACACATAGATTTTCCCAACTGTGTTTTAGGGGCGGCTTCCAGTCTACCCGTAAGCAGCTGAATACCAGTATTTCACATGGAGTGACTGCCTCTCTGACCTCCACAACCCAGTTATCGGATAGTACGATACATTTAGACAAGACCGATTGTCAGATTTTCTAGACTAGACTTCTGACTTGTAACGACTACTTACCACAAAACAATCCAGGTGTTTGTTAATATCATTTGGATTTAAAGATTGAGACCAATACATGCTAGTTGATCGTTACTAGACCACGGTACATCACAAAAAGTACATCAAAAAAAGCTTTTACCGCTTTTTGAACTGACACTTGCAGATAGGTTACTGACCTGGGAATCGAACCCAGAACCTCATGCCCAGTAGGCGCTCAGTGTTGTGGCGATAGCCTATTAAATCAGCTACGGCTTCGCCCAGAAATCAACCTTCGGTAACCAGAAATCGACAACAACGTAACACGAACTTCATCGAAATAGATATTAAAAACTTACCTTGTGACAAAAAATATGGCGCTTCAACAGCTTTATAAGTATTAGGTGTATGTAGATAGGCCCCCAAAGCCCCCATAGCGACCTGGAGATAGGACCCCTCTCTCCCGGGCACATGGGGTCTCATCTCATTGGGCACCGGGAAAAAAGGTTTAGGATCTCTGTCGTAGTCGAACCTCCTTTGTTCAGGGGTCTTAAACGTGCGAGTCTCATGACTCCTGTATAATATGTCTTCGATTAAAAAAGATGTTTTTGACGTATGCTCTTGTCGATTTGTGTCACTTGGTGATTCACTTCTAGTTTCTGGATCCATTTCTGGTTATTTTCGTGTCATGGAGGTAACTGTGTCTTTGGGGGTTATTTAAGTATTTTTAAGTCTATGGTCGGGTCACTTTTTATTTTCTTTTTCGTCACTGTTTCACTGGTTTTTATTTCTATTAATTGTTTTTAGTGTTTTAAAAAGATTAAATTGATTAAGGTACCTATTTAGTTTAGAACGTTTTTAGTTTGCAGTCTTAATTATGATAACAAAATGAAAATATGACTAAAATAAATACCAAGGGCTCCGTGACTAGTCTGATCGTCGTTTTCTTTTTTAATTCGAGCGTATAATCATCGTTATACAAAGCAGTAATATTGAGTACTTTCTTTAATACACAGTTTTATAATTATACCATTTATTCAAAACACAACGTCATCACAAAAACTGATATGGTTACGCAACACAAAAATATTGTCCACTCACTGGTGAAAAAAACTACAAAAAAAAAACGAAACTCCAAATTCGAATCCTTTGCCGCCAAAAGTTCGAATTTGAATCCGGTTCTTTTTTCCCGATTACGGTAATCGGTGACAATTATTCGAATAATCGGTCGCTTTGTGCCGTATGAGTGAAACGGGCCGAATGGGGCGAAACGCCGCGATAAACTGTCGTTATTGGGGTGAAATGGGGTGGGGGGAAGGGGATGAGCCATCCGCGAGGGGGTGGGATGCTACTCTTGCTACTGTGATTTTTTTTTAATAAAAACTCAGTCTTTATTGGTCGGTTTAGAACCGTTTCTGTTTCTGAATGGGACATTTTTTTTAATGGATGAACATGGTACAGTCAGTGGCAATTAACATTCATTCTGTGTTTAATTGATGATCTTTAGACTCCTTGTTTGTTGTTAGTAAATGCAAACCGTTTTGATGTAATTTGTTAGCGTAAATTGATTTCACAAAACCGTTTTACTTTTTAAAAGTAAATTATATTTTAACTAAGTCAGTCGTTTACAATTTTCATTTTCTGAAAGTCAAAAGTAAGCCATAATACTTACTCAACTTCTTGAGATCCCTGTAAAATCGGAAAATCATTACCAAATTAATTATTTGAGCTTGTCCGGATCGCAAATTGAGTCGTAAAAAGCTTGAAAAATTGTAAGATTTCCGTTTTGCGGGCTATTTTTACAAAAAATGCCAGTTATTAAATGTAAATCAATATACAACACATGTCAATGTATTCAAAAGTTAGTCCCGCAATAGACTAACGTTAATCTACTCGTTGTCTGTAACAAATCCTTCTGATTTCTCATATTAGTTCCAATGTTCATTATTTTTATACTTAAAAAATATGAATTTGGGCCCCCATGCAACACAATCATTAAATGTGCGGCACATACATTACAGACGCGTCGTAATATTAACAGACATTAGGTAACCTTTGAAATATAGGTACTATAGGTACAGTTTCTAATTTTGATAAAAAAGGGGGTCTATCGTAGACGATAAAAATACTGTAACGAAGCGGTAGACATGTTACAGGTGAATATAATATACTTACGCCGCTTGAATAAAAATCTTTAAATTATTTAAGTAAGAACTACCTTTTGCCCGCGGCTTCGCTTGCGGTTTAGTCGGTAATTATTCCAGGGGAACGTCCTGTATAGAACGTGTAACAGAATAAACGCAAGACCTCTCGTGTGGTGTCTCAGACCATGAAACTGAACAACTTTTGTTCTATGACTTTTGGAAATTCATAACTTTTTTTTTAGTTTTACCATTAATGTGGATCAGCTGATTGCGTCCGTTCCTTTTTTTTTTTGCGAATTTCAAGAACTCGTACAACAAAAGTTGTTCAGTTACATGGTCTGAGACACCATACGAGAGGTCTTGCGTTTATTCTGTTACACGTTGTATAGCCTAAATAAATAAATAAATAAACACACTCTGGGATAATGTATTTTTTCATTAGTGACAGAATGTTCGGAATCGAACCAGTAGTTCCGAAAACTACCCCTACATCAAAACATAACATTCACACTTACAAATGAAACCTCTTTATAATAAGTACTAGCATATGCTCGCGGCTCGCCCGCGTGGAGTTCAGTAATATCCCACAGGATCGTACTACCGGGATAAAAAGTATCCTATGTGTTAATAAAGGTTATAAACTATCTGTGTGCCAAATTTCATCCAAATCCGTTCAGTAGTTTTTGCGTGGAAGAGTAACAAACATCCATCCATCTATCTCCACAAACTACTTATAACATTAGTAGAAGTAGGATTAGAAAAAATTCAAATATGGCTGAAAATCAGCACTTTTTGAACGTCTACAATTACATAAGACAGTCCCAAAAAACGTCCACCCTTGGCCACTATAGGGATTCCATCATCATCATTCACAGCCCGACTTCACTGACTGACGATTCTTTAGGGATTGACCTGGGAAGAAACAGTAGCGAAACAAACTCCCCAGCAACACATAAATCTAATTGAAGGGAGGTCTAAATTCTCGCTATCTGGAATTAAACTCCGGGCTACTGAGTATTCCCGATGGCAAATTCAATAACACTAGTTATGCTACTGAGAAATTCACATAACATCACATCATGTCTATATTTCGCCGAAGAGATCTACATCCACATTTCGACAGATATGTTTAAGTCCCATATAAAGGGTGTTAATAGACCCTTAACACATCGGAAAGGCACTTGTTCTCCCCGTGTTTGCGATCATTTTTTTATTCTAGACCATACCTGGGAACCTTCTAGTTACGGAGATATTGGGAGTCAAAGTTACAACTTTTTCACAAGTTTTTTTTTAAATACATGTTCTTAATGCAAGATTTTTACTTTACACACCTCCATGACCCCCGCACTATTCAATCCATCCATCAGCACAATGCTTTGAGTGCTTTCCATCGAGCCTAACCTTAAAACGTGATTTTTCACCCCAAAAAAAAAGTCGATTCCCAGCAATAATTTTTGCCTAAAGTTACTTAGTTTGATGTACTGAATGCTTGGTTGACGGCTATGTGAAGGGTCTGTTTACACCCTATATAACAGGGGCGAGCGTATTGCCATCAACCTGGTACAAACTCAGGGCAGCTGTCGAGAAATTCATGATGGAAGAACCCAATGACACTACCTGACCTAGGAGTCAAACCCAGGACCTTCATGCTCAGTAGTCGTGCTTACGAATACTAAAGCAACCATTCCTGTAAAACCCAATATCACCGCCAACCTATAGGTACGTGTATATAATATAAATATGGTAAACAAGATTAGGCTCACGAGTGCAAATAAGGCCGGAATTCGGAATCAAATCGAGAGATTCCGCTGCAAATTGATGGAAGAATCCAATGTTAGGTGGAGTTTAGACAGCTGGGTATTATTTTATAGTATACTAGCTGTTGCCCGCGACTTCGTTCTCGTGGAAAAATATACATAAAATAGATAAAATAAATAATGATAATCTCTATCAAAAAAAATTACAACCAACTACAAAAAGTATAATTTTACTGGGGATCGAACTTGCAACGTGATGAACGTAAAGCGGTCATGAATTTGCTTCGCTGACATATACTTTGAAATATACGTTGTTACTCATATCATGGCTGAAACGATAAACAATTGAATAATACTAACATAATGCAATATTGCTCATCCCCTTAAGCAAGTAGCGTGATAATATATAGCGTAACATTTGAAAAAGCCTATTACAAATATTTGTGCAAAATTTGAACTGGATCTATGAAGTAGTTTTTGAGCCAAGTCGGAACATCGGACCGGATTTTAACGATTTTATTATATGTAGAGAAGAGAAGATTATGAATGCTGGTTGAGTAGTACTAGATTGACGCTTCTGTGGTCGGTGCTAGAGGCAGCATAGTCAACACTTTTCATACAAACCGAACGTGTCATCAGTTAACTATTGAAATTGATGGAAGTTGTGCGCTGGACGCTCTTTCGGTGCCACAAAGGTTATTATCAGATCTCTAGTATCTACCGTGCGGCGATTCCACGCTCTCTTAAGTTGAGTCTATTAAAACTTGTTTACTTGGGTAAACCAATTTTAATATGCTTAAGAGCCTGCGCGCACTAGCGATTTTAAGTTGGCCGATAGTTTGATCGGTCAGAGGATCAGTAAAGAGTTATATGGCAGTGTGCGCACTTGAACATTAATAATTGTACGACCGAACTATAAAGGGTGTAAATAGACCCTTAACACAAACGATAGGCACTTGTTCTCGCCGTCTTTGTGATCATTTTTTTGTTCTAGACCATACCTGGGAACCTTCTAGTTACGGAGATATTGGGGGTCAAACTTCCAACTTTTTCATAAGTTTTTTTTTAAATACATGTTTTTAATGTAAGATTTTTACTTTACACACCTCCACAACCCCCGTACTATTCAATCCATCCATCAGCACAATGCTTTGAGTGCTTTCCATCGAGTCGTACCTTAAAACGTTATTTATAACCTAAAAAAAAAAGTCGATTCCCAGCAATAATTTTTGCGTAAAGTTACTTAGTGTGATGTACAGAATGCTTGGTTGACGGATATGTGAAGCGTCTGCTTACACCCTGTATAATAATAATCTTTTTACGATTGCGACTCAACTATCGGCCAACTTAAATCGATAGTGAATTTTAGGCCAAACATATCTAGTAAAAATTTGCCATCGACACGCTAAGAAGAATCGATAGTGCGCGCAGGCTCTTAGTTAGTCAAAACGGCTACATTCCGTATGGTAAATTTGAATTTGAACTAATTTTCAAGTTGATTAATCCTTTAGGAACTGGCAGCATAACTTAGTTACATTAAGTGGCAGTAGCCCAAATATTAAGGCTTCTAGCTAGCAAGGGTCATGAGTTCGAAACTTGCCCGTGGCCCTAGTCTCGAACCCAATAAATAACTGCTTTAAACACAGGGGTATGTTCTCCTGCCAGGGCTGCGAGACTCCTGCCAGGGCTGCGGGACTGCTCGAAAGAGATACCGCGGCCCTGGAACACAAAAGGCAAAGAAGGAACATGGATGGGTTTTAGTCAGTAGAAGTCTGACACTCCCTTCCGCTCCGCCCAGTGATGATTGATTGATGATTGATTTGATGATTTCCCATCCGAAAAAAAACTCCAATCTCATTCTTTTTTTTTCACGTAGTTTTATGGTAGTTTTTACTAACACAGTTTGTATTTTATCATATGTATGTTAATCTGTAAGGTATACATCTATGGGCCAAAGTTGCCTGGAAGTAAATGTATGTTGTTGTTGTATTAAGCCAAACCCATATAATAAAGGGTCGTCCTATTGCCAACAACTTATAGACACAAACCCACACTAAAGGCAACTACTGAAAAACTAACAGTAACCGGATTAGCATTGTCCCAACCTAGCCATCAAACTACGACCCTCTATACTCATAAGCCACTTACAACCACTCCGCCATCGAGTTCATTCTTAGACTACCTAACACAGGTTCAAAAAATCTCCTCTCCATACAAAATCCATCGGTATTCGGTTAGACTGGAAGCCGACCCCAGCATAGTTTGCGAAAAAGCTAGGCAGATAATGATGATACAAAATCCATCGCTATGTCCGTTCGTGTCAACTCGGCTCATAACTGCTGTACTCCTATACACGCCTGTACACAGACGTATACATCTGTATACCGAGGATAGACTGCTAAATTGGTGTAAGACGGTGTAACCCACTCGCCGGATCATCCCTAGAATGCAAAATGGGAAACTGCGATGTAGGTGTCTTGATACTTGAATCTTTATTTTTTGTTTGAGAATTGTTATAACATTATAAAGAAGAAACCTTTTTAATTTTGTAAGTTTTAAATGCTGGTTTTAATTTTAGAATTCTAGAAGAAACAATTATTTATTTACATTATATACAGACTTCAAATAGAACTAAACTAATGATAAAAATAAGACTAAAAGTAAGAAAATATAAACATCTAAAAAACGAGGACAACAGGACACTAAGGCGTCAAAGTTATATACATATTTAAATATGTATTTTTATACATTATAATAATACATATTATAACATCACACCTGCAATGCAATAGTACACCTAATAATGCACCCACATTTCGCCAGTTATGTGTAAGTCTTAAGTCATAGGGGGCGAGCCTATTGCCATCAACCAGGCACAAATCCAGACTCCGTAGCTACTACTGCGAAATTCCAGATGAAAAAATCCAATAACTGGGAACCTAGGAATTGTACCCAGGACCACATGCTCAAGAGTAGCGCTTGCGACCACTAGACGTAACTAGACTAACTACAACAAAACGTAAACGGAAGTAACGTACCTCAGCATGCATGGGACCAAGTTTCGCTATCAGGCCGAATCTAAAATACCATGGTATGTGATGGATGGTCATTTTGTTGTATTGAAAATTCAACCACTTTTTTTTTGGTGTGTTCTCCTGTGTGAGTCTAATAAATACTTTTTCTTCCTTTCTTTCTACGGAACGACCCAGACAAGTGCGACTTACCCTTGAAGAACAACCAAGAATAAAAAAGCTAGTCATTTGAATTTATCTTCGTTCTATATTTATTTTATATCAAACTAGCTTTTGCCCGCGGCTTCGCCCGCCTGGATGTCGAAAAATATCCGATTACTTACCTTCATCACCTATTTTAACCCATCGGGGGTTGAATTCTCAAAAACGCTGAGACACGTATAGATTATTTTTCAATCGTCAACCTAAACACAAAATTTGAAGATCCTAACTTCAAAAGTGACGGACTTTCATATAAACTTCCATCCCCTATTTTACCACTTTAGGGGTGGAATTCCCAAAAATCCTTTCTTAGTGGATACTTACTCTTCACAAAGAACACACCCTCCAAGTTTCATGTCTCTAGGAGCAGCGGTTTGGGGCTGTGTGTTGATATATCACCCAGTCAGTCAGTCAGTCATTTTACCATTTTATACATATATATATAGATAATATTTTTGGTTTAATCATTCTTGAGTTCCCTACATAGTACGCCCTTATCTCATTTATATAATTTAGAAAACCAATGATGCAATAATAATCTCTTTTATATTTCAACATAAATATAAATAATTATTTCAATCGTACTTTACCAACATTATTATATTTCCGATACGAACCAATTATTTACAAATATTAACATTTAATTGTATTGTATTAACTACAAATTGGTAAAACGCAAAAGTAAAAATAACTCATAATTATTTAAAAAAATCTTAATCTCCACGATCAAGACTGTTTGCCAGTTAAGCCTCGTTTCACCCCCAACCTGCCCCCCTAATCCACAAATAGGGGCGGGACTTGTTACCGGGGGCCAATCAGAGGGCTAAGCGCGCGCAAGTGTATCGTCTCGACCAATGAACGACCGCCAATTAGGGATCAAAAGCTTGCCGATTTGGGGTTGCATTTCAACGTTTGTCGTTTTGTTAACGTCACTTATTGAAGACTAGCTGTGAGGCGCCCGGATTTGCCTGCCGACATTTTATTTAATTAAATAATAATAATATAATAATTCATTTATTCAGGTAATTAGGACCCATTGCCATTTATCACAATACAACCACACTACAAACACAAAAACACAAAAAAAAAAAAAACAGAACATTACAATTTAGTCAACAATTAAAATAATAAAATAAAATAAATTACAATACAATTAGAAATATAAATACAAATAGAATTGATAATTAAAAAAAATTCACTTGCTTAACTTAATTAATTAAAATTAAAATCAAAAATTAAAATTCAAAACATTAAAGCGCAAAACACAAAAAAGATAAATAAAACAACAATAATTACAATTTTCTAGTCGGCACTGGAACAGCAACATGCCTGCCACAACAATGCCGGATATAAGGGCAGTCCAGCCGGTTTGCGATCATTGCCAGGATGCAATTGGGGCTGGCATTAAAATGTGCTTTTGTATTTTCTATAATCATGATTTCTTTTGTCTTACTTATTCTAATCTAAGAGACTTTATTTTGCAACTCTATGTGACTTTATTATCTCACTATAGTAGTCTTTAAAGATACGAGATCTACTGAGCGAGACTGCCTCGTTGGTCTACAGTCCGATGAGCTTTACGCCTTTTGAGCAGTTCCAAGTTCGATCCCTAGGTCAGGCAAATTATTTTGTTTCGGGTTTTATTTTCGATTTTCTCGGTGTGTAATTTTGCTTCTGGATATTTTCTGTTTGGTGGCAATAAACTGGCTCATGTGGCAAATGCAAGTGTAATGCTTTTTTGGACGTTGGGTTAAAAAAAAAAATTTGACCTGGTGGAGTACTCCCTCAGAATCATCATAACCTTAAAAAATACTAATTTTGGGCGATAATTACACCTAAATAATGCTTTAAAGTTCTTTGGCATATGGCCACCATCTTGTTTTGTAATACAATTTCCACAGACAATTTAAAAAAGTTTACCAACAGCGCGCTGCTGTCAATGTCACTCACACGTCCAAATAACAAAGCATTGTAAAGGAAATGAATGAACACATCAACATTTCGACAGCGCGTTTCAATAAGGAAACCACAAATTATTGGGATCGCTGTAGGTAAAACGACGATTTTAAATAAAATCTGTGCACAACTGGACATATTTATAAAAATCATTGTTGTTTCGCATTTTTCTGTGTGAACATGGAATGTGACAATAGAGAGGTACCTACTTGTACTTATATTTCTGCCCATTGGCAAGCTGTAGTCCCGTTGTCCCCACTGCTATATCCCCATTGATGGGGACAACGAGACGACGGTTCTTATTTTTCCCGTTGTCGCCATTACCGTGCACCATTGATAGGGACAAGAAGAAGTCAGTAAAAGGCGTGAGTTTTATGTAGTATCGTTTTAATTAAATATTTCGGATTTTCAATTCCTGGGGCGGGGAATTGGTCTTTTCAACCAGGAAATTTTCAGTGGCAGCTGCGGTCTGGACTGGTCAAGTCTGGATTTGTTCCCCGTTGATGGTAATAGGCTCGCCCTCTCGACATAACTGGCGAAATGTGGGTATACTATTAGGTACACCTCTGCATACTCTTTGGTGATTACAGGCGTGATGTTATATTATGTTATGTTATTTCGGAGTCGAGATTTGTGCCAGGTTGATGGTAATAGGCTCACTCCCTATTAAGTAGGAATTATGGAGCCTACACATCGACGTCGGCCATGTCGGCAACTTTCGTACGCGTTCAGTTGATGCCGTCGACATGGCTACCTGGCGAAATATGGATGTGCTATATATTATAGGCACACTCTGCTTAACCATTCGGGGATTACTGCGTGATGCTGTGTTATGTTCCGAATCTAGCAGTTTGTGTTATAGGCAAGGAGCTTTACTTTTTATTTCCATGGTTATCATTTGCGAGAAGTGTAAGGAGTCATCATCTGCCCAGCCTTTTCCCAACTATGTTGGGGTCGGCTTCCAGTCTAACCGGATGCAGCTGAATACCAGTATTTTACATGGAGCGACTGCCTATCTGACCTCCACAACCCAGTTAGTACTGGGTAATACGATACCCCTTGGTAAGACTGGTTGTCAGACTTTTTAGGCTACTGACTACCTAACGACTGTCAAAGATCTACAAATGACGGCTTAACGTGCTTTCCGAGGCACGGAGGAAACTCGGTATGTAATGGGCGGTCACCCATCCACATACCAACCTAGGCAAGCACGGCTTAACCTAAAGATCGACCCGAGCGGCTGTTATTAGCCACGAGCTAAGTGGAAGCAGTACAGAAAAGAAAAGAGAAAGAAACCAGAGCAGAGGTGTTTAAAAAAACGCCCTTACCTTTGTGCAGTTCCTGTCTGCCCGTTTGGGAAAAAAAAAAAAAAATCGGTTGTCAGTAAAGTCGGTTCACTGACGATAGTTGAACGTGACAACGTCATAAGAAAATACTGATGGAATGGTTGCATTTTTCAAAAGAAAATTTTAATTTTATTTGTTTGATAGAGCTTTTGTATGGATATAGAGAAGGAGGTAAATGGAAATCACAATTGAATTGATCAAGTTACATTTATTTGTACTGACGCATCGCTCACTCAAGTAGGAGAGAGACAGATGTCGAACGCTGCCGAACGCGGAGGCCGATTGTGCCTCTTTGTCGCTCGTTCCGCGCTCTCGCTTGCACTTCAAGCCTTAAATGGAACGCCTCAGAGCGAGGTAACGCCGCATGAGTCATGTTTTTTCGTGCGTGCAGCCGGCTCCATCGAATTATAAGACGTTGTCACGTCAAAAGCGTGAGCTTATGTAGGTACCTATGATGTGTAAAACGCCCCCACTAGTTTTCAAATCAGCACAGCTCTGTTTCTAAAACACTTTTCAAAGTACAAAAACACAAGTTCCGAGATACGAAATCAGCGGCAGTGGCACGTAAAGTTGACTCTGCTCACACGAGTGGTACCAAGTGGTGCTATAGTGACAACAAAGCCGACTTGATGGCTCGGAGTGGTGATAAGCCGGGGCCTCATTAGCGCGTAAAGGCGAGTTCACACCCCTGCAATTAGGGAAGTAAAGGTCTAGTAGTGGTAGTGAACTGTGAGACGGTTTAGTCGTGTTGTTAGATGGTTTGCTAACCGATCAATCGAACTGATTTATCGATTCAATATACGAAAGAGAAAAAAATGGCTAAAATCCATGGATAACGCGAAATAAATCGTAATCTACTTGTAACTGCCAAAACCTTTTCAAGTGGACATTCATAGATAACTCTACCTTGTAATGTAAATGTGAGGATTTCCACAAACGATGGAACACTTAACATCGTGTCCTGCCTAGCGTAACGACTAGCAAATGGGCTGCATTAATATTTAAATAGCCATCGACATGCTAAGAAGAACAGCCATTTTGTTGCTGTCGGTACAAACGTAACGTAAACTTGGCAATGGCGTCATTAGTCATAGTCAAAGTCGTTTAAGTATTCTTATACGAGTCATTTCTATCTAAATTTACACAATTACAGTACATACACTAAAATAAATTACATTTTTCGCAATGGTGGCCATGGTGTCACATTTTGAGACAGAATCACAATTTTTCTTCTAATCCTCTCTGAAATGTCTTAAATCTCTTCACCCAAATAAGATTAACTTGTTACTTTTCATTCCTGCATCTATAAATTATAGAAGCTAACAAATCTGCTATTGTGCCACAAGTAAACAGGTCGTGAGTGGTACTTCGCCGCCCTCCGAGTGGCACCGACTGCCAATTAAGTGCCAAAGTGGTACTACATTGATCGGAGATAAGTCATGCGCGTTTTGTTGACTGTTTTCGGGTTTGGTACACAACTAAGATGATTTTTATGATGGACTAAATAGATGAACGAAATAGCAAGTACGAGAATAAAATCCATCAATTACATATCGAGACCCCCGCCTCGAATAGCACGTTAAGCCGTTGGTCCTGGCTGACTTTTGTAGATCTTTGACAGTCGTTACGGAGGTTAGTCAGTAACAAAAAGTTTGACAACCAGCCTTATCATAGGCTATCGCGTTACTCAGTTACTGGGTTGTGGAGCTCAGATAGGCAGTTAGGCAGTCGCGGTTAAACTGGAAACCGCCTAGGCTAGGTAGATGATGACATCGCACTACCAAAATTGTTGGATCTAGACGTATTTCTGCCATTTTCAAGGTACAATAAACGTGGTGACACATCTGCGGAAAGTTACGCGCTGGAAATTCCGTAAAGCCGCGTTGACACGATCAGTATGTTCTCGGACCGAGTGGAATCGAATACCTACTCGGACGCAACTCGTATTGTGCCAACCCATACCAACCCTTTCCAGTGCGCTCGGACGATACGTTGCCACAATACGAATTGCGTCCTTGTAGGAATTCGAGTCCACTCGGTCCGAGCATACCTACTCTGATCGTGTCAACGCGGCTTAAGTCCCGGCCCGGTTAAAAGCATTGAATAATTTTGGCTGATCCTTGAACAGAACAAAAATAAATAAAGAAAAGCTGTTTATTCTTCAGAAATAAGTCCATCGATCCAATTTACCTACTCTCCATGACAACACCACTTTTACTTACTATTCTAATCACGCCGTTTACAAAGAGCTCTGATAAAGCTAATGTTAGCCGCGTGCGTCTAATAAACGCGTCACTTTCGCTCACTAAATATATTTTGACAGTTCTAATTCAATTTCCCGCGCAATTTGACAAGGGGATACACTAATTACACTATCCCATAGTCAAGTCGGCCATTTTCACTTGACCTGTCATGGCGGCGGACCGTCCATAGAAAACTGTCAAATTCAGAACACTTTAAAAGTAGTTCGGCTTTTGGCACAGACTAAATTAAAATGGTGTGATTTAATTTAGTGAATTAAGCTTTAATTTTCATTGTAGATTTTTGAAAAGGTAATTTGGTTATGTTTTACTATGGAGTTGATTGCTGTGATGGTTTTTGATTGGGGTGAGAAATTGAGAATGTCAAACGTTGTTATAGGGAACTTTGATGTTTTTTTTATTGAAAATGACGTTCATAATAATAGACAGTACATATTGTGTGAAAATAGCCTCTTTAATAATAAAATCTTACTTAGCCTAGCGTGATGGCGGACCACGAAGTCATAGGTTCGACTCCCAGGTCGGGCAGTGTTCCTACGTTGTACATTTTTGAGAAATTCTTCAATGGTAGCCTCCGGAATTATGCGCAGTTGATGACAATAGGCTCGTCCACTATAACATGGAACTCGAATACAACGTGTAAATGTGGGTGCACAATACAGATACAATATGCCTGGTAAAACCTTCGGGGCATACAGGTTTGATCTTTTGTCATGGTAATAAAGACATTAACCTTTTCACCGCCACGGACTTCAATAGAAGTTCCAGATTTCCGTGCCACCAGCGCCCACGACTTCATTAGAAGCTCTTCATTTTGAACTACCTATAAAAAAACATAAAAGTACTGTATTTATATGTATGTAAAAGCTTCGTTTCATTTTATTATTTAATATAACACGGTCTAATACCCTGTTTTTTACTTTTCCACACAAAGGTAGCCCTTATTTGTCTTAAAATCGGCAAAAACATTTATAGCTTGGCGCTGGCGAGGCATCGCGTTCTGTGTACGTTGTCGGTGAAAAGGTTAATATTTCCCAATTATGTGTAACCTCAACAAAACAATACGTTAAAAAGTAACAATCAACCCCCAAAGAACTCCCACCGCTTAATAAACACAAAAGTAACTCACAATACAACAAATTAATCATTATTTACAAAATCAAATTCTAATCTTTCAAAACTGCTAATAAAGTCGGCCATTGTTGAGAGCTTAGTTCCGCTACTCGCCGCGTGGCGCGCGCGTGTCGCTACTCACATTTCTTGAGGGGCTCCTATAAATCGACGTATTGTTTCCTTTTCCTGTTTTTAAAAGGGAGATTTTGACGTTGAGATGTGCTTAGGATAAAGACGTCATCCGTTTAGAATTCAAGAGTCTGGAGACAGTCGACGGAAGTCTGCTGAAGTCTTTTGTTTCTTAATATTCTTATAAGTGGTGATTTTTTTGAGTGTCTTCCGTGGACATCATAAGAAGACCTTTACCTTGTGTAAAAGTCCTGAGATCGATTTATAGGCTGGACAAGGTACGTAAGGATTTATCCATTGTGCATTGCCCTGTAGCATCACGAAGTCTGGGTTTGAGCCGGGTGATGGCAATAGGCTTATCCCCATGTCCAGCATGTCGTCTTCCGGCAAACGTCTCAAACATACCTAACTGGCGAAATATAGGTATCCGACACCCCTCTGCCTACCCTTTCAGCATTACAGGCGTAATATTAAATCAGTGGACATAGTTGTTTCTTTTACTAAAAAGTAAAACAGACCGCAGTAAGGGTTCAAGTTAAGCTGGTTGTCGTAACAAGGGGTGAGTCGGTCTCAGGTTACAGACATGAGGGTTTTTTACGGCGCTTATTATCCCACTATTACTTGAAAATAGGGTTGTCACAGAGAAACAAATATAATGTATTTGTTTTTTGACAAATAGCTTACCTACCTAATGTCATATTGACGTCATAGTGAGCTGGAATAGAGATACTGATACTGTTACTGTTAGCCTGTGTCATCCCACTGCTGGGCAAAGGCCTCTCTCCATGACTTCCAAGTTCTTCGATCCAGGGCCAATGTGGACCACTGGTCGTTAGTTTTGTCTAGCTCGTCCCGCTATCTCCTGCGAGAATAGAGATGTTGCACATTATGTCAGCCATTGTGCAATTATTTTGTATTTCACGTTACAAACATGGCATTATAGTCATGGAGATAGAAGTTTGTATAGTGGCTATACAAAATACCATCTATTGGTTTAATAGTGGATTACCTACTCATCATCTGCCTAGCCTTTTCCCAACTATGTTAGGGTCGGCTTCCAGTCTAACCGGATGCAGCTGAATACCAGTATTTTACATGGAGCGACTGCCTATCTGACCTCCACAACCTAGTTAGTACTAGGTAATACGATACCCCTTGGTAAGACTGGTTGTCAGACTCTTTGGGCCACTATCTACCTATAACGACTGTCAAAGATATACAAATGACAGCCGGGACCAATGGCTTAACGTGCTTTCCGAGGCACGGAGGAAAGTCGGTAAGTAATGGGTGGTCACCCATCTACAGACCAACCTAGGCAAGCACGGCTTAACCTAAAGATCGACCTGAGCGGCTGTTATTATTTAGCCACGAGCTCCTACTAATGAATAATATAATACACATACCGAAGCAGTTCGATGGCACAGTCAGGCGATTGTTGGCCTACAAAGGTAAGATATAGAAGGTTTTTTATCCGAGTAAGGAGGTGTGCTCACCTTTGCCATCGAAATAACTCTCTAGTACAAAATTACATGCCACTAAACCCCACTGGTTTAGGAAAGGTGCGTTGTCTTTAAGAGAATTGTTTTTTTTTTCTCTTAACCATTCATATTATTTCTTACTTAGGTCATATTTTAAACTGTTACGTACAAGTCTAATTCTGTTTTATTAATACTCATTTTACTTACTAATTACTGCATGTACTTACTGCTACTAAACTTCCTAGTGATTATGCATGCATGTCTTCTTCTTCCATACTTCTCTATTTCTCGTCATCTCAGCAATCACGTCATTTCTTGCCATATCATTCTTCACACAGTCCATCCATCGGCATCGTATCTTTTGTCTTCCTCTACTCGCCCATCGTTATATTATAGCTGTTCCCGGCATGCGATGCAATGCACCTTTTCCTACTACCTACCCACTACCTACCATCTATCCACTACCTACCTCCCACCTACTACCCACCTAAGAACCTTCTCCTTACAATAACAAACAAAACAAATAAATTAGAGAAATCGGTCCAGCCGTTCACGCGTGATTGCGTGACCAAGGGAAATAGGGATCCATTTTTATTCAACGTGTAACAGAATAAACGCAAGACCTCTCGTGTGGTGTCTCTGACCATGAAACTGAACATCTTTTGTTCTACGAGTTCTTGAAATTCGCAAAAAAAAAAATACTTTCTATAGGAACGGACGCAATCAGCTGATCCACATGTATGGTAAAACTAAAAAAAAAGTTATGAATTTCCAAAAGTCATAGAACAAAAGTTGTTCAATTTCATGGTCTGAGACACCACACGAGAGGTCTTGCGTTTATTCTGTTATACGTTGTATATAGATAGATTGTATTAACCAAAATTTGATAAACTAGTTGTAAGACTTGCAAGTTCTTATAATGTAACTATTTACTGTTTTTGCAATAAAAAATAAAACAGCCACCCTCCCGTTGGGCCACCCCTAGCTCGCGCGTGCTATTACAGTGTGTTTACGCTAGATTTGACCGAGAGCGCTCCTGTTAACTGCGCGTAAGATGACACCCAGTTGTTAGCGTTTTTACTTTTAATTGTCGTTTTAATACTAATTGGTCTTCGGGGAATATTGTGGAGGGCAGTTAGAATAGAATGTTTATTTTGTAATAAATACTACAATTACTGACAAATGCGTGCACTGATTAGACAGGACTGTTTAAATCTGCGTAGTTCTTTCCTCAAAAGCCATCTCGGACATTTATCTGCGTAGTCCTCTGCATCTGCATGTCAGGATTGACGTCTGTAAAAGGTATTGTAACCCAAAACTCGCACGAAATAATCAGCAGGTCAGTCAAATTTAAATTAATATTTAATTCAGTGTTTCAGTTAGTACTGCAAAAAAAATTACGAGAAGGGCTGAGGAGCTGGAACATCTTGTTTTCTGATGCAATTATAACAGAACTATGCGGCTAAAACGGGACCTTTAAGCGCAGGCCACACCGCCAGCTGGCGGTGTGGCCTGCGCTTTATAGATTCGTCCTGTACGTCTGTCAGTCCATTCGTATGTCGCAGCCATTTTAATTCGAGACTGTTGGCTCCACATGGTTATGGAGAGTAAGTAGGTGTTGAAAATCGATTTTGTGTTTTCTAAAACACGTTTTTTCTTTTACTGACACAAGACCTACTATTTTAAGCACGGTTCTTGAGCGAGGAATAATCGACTGCTATGTGTATCAGAAAAGTGGTCAAACCAGCTGTACCATACATTTGGGTCAAGTAATATTGAAAATTTTGAATGGGACTGTTGATTATTTTTTTGCGATTGTGATGATGACGGTCCCATGGCGAAAGTTATTCAGTTTGGTGGTCTATACCGCATCTTTAACCTTTTGAACGCCATTGTCACATATATGTGACAAGCAAGCGCGTGCCGAACGACACAAATGTGTGACAAAATGGTAGATGTAATTGTGAATTGGCGTGGAGGGCACGCGCATGCCTGTATGCTCTGGCGTTCAAAGGTTAAATATGATGACATCTTACTGATACATGCTGTATAGTCGTTTTTCTGTTAATTGGCGGCGGGGCAGGTGCCTATAGGTTGACGTACAAAATAAAACACTTAATAAGAGAAATTATATATATTTCATTATATTTCCACGAATCGCACGTCGTCTACGTCACACGCACTTAGTATAGATCACATTTGAAACTCACACAGTCTGTCTAATAAATAAGTACTGCTAAGTTTATACAAAGCACTAACTCTAGGCGAATACAGTCCTATAGAGAAAGTTTTAAAACTAACTTTGCACGTCTAAAGATGCTTTTCCTTCAGAAATGTACGAGGGATGTACGTAAAATTAACCAATCACATAGCTAGCTCAGTTGAAGCTGTGAAAAAGAAGCGACATCATTGGCTAGTTTCACACACATCCCTCGCTACGCATTGTCGCACATTTATGGTCGAAACGCAACCTTATGGCCAGGAGTTTGTCCGTAAGGATACACGCGTTTTTTTATTGTTCTTAGTAGACAAACACAGCACAAATCAAAGCCTAGCGCAGTACAATATTTAATGGGTATTTTTAATCTATGAATAATTATATTTTTAATGTTTTATTGTGTCAAATGTCAATTATCAGTACAGCTATGTTTTCATCAAGTAATCATATTTTCAAATTGAACTTGGATAAAATAATTTTGATGATTTTAATTATGAATCAGTAAATAAATATACCCATTTCAATCAAATGAGATGTAATACAACGCTGCACGTTGCAAAAACTGTGAGAAAACATTGAATTTGACAAAAAAAATATTCTATAAAATTTATAATACTGCACCATCATGGGGTATAAGCAGAACTCCAAGCAAGCCATTTTGCACCAAAGGCAAAGCATTAAAACTTTCTCTATAAAAGATTAACGCTACAAAAACTAAATTACTGACTTGAATATTAGCAAGAATTGATTTTTATTCGTTATCAATCACTAATTGCATGTATTTGGTTTAAATTCCCTCAAATAACAGTGGAGAACACGTTAAAATCGGTCTAAAAACACAATTTTATAAATGTTTACCAACAGCGCCCTCTATGCAAAGTCGACATCAAGATCCATTGCAGCACTGATAAGAGATATCTCCGAGTCTGAGGAAAAGCCTTAAACTGGGTCACCCTATAAAACCCGATAACTGTCATGAAACTATAAACATACTTAAAAGTCAGATACATGCAATCAGTTACAAAAAAAAAAATACATAAAGCAAATATTATCACTGTTATTTAAATTAATTACATATACAATACAATAGTTGCGACATCGTCTACAAGATTTAGATACCGTTACGTTTTAGCCTCGCAATATGACACAGAGAAAATAATATAGTTTCTTTTATTAATCATGCTCCCACATATTTTTAATACTTTTTGGTACAGAAAGAATTACAAGTTTTAAGGGTACACTAGCCGGTCATACTTCCATACAAATGTAGTATGGCAATTACTCCACTGTTTGTTGGTGTACGTTCAAAATAAAAAATGATATCAATTTATCTCATCATTATCTAGCCCTGTATGGAAACAAAAAAGTAAAAATAAACATATATTCGAAAGTCATGAGTGTCGAAAATTCCATATTTCAACACTAATTTTAACGCATCTTTGGGCGGAAATAAATACCATAAGAAGAAGGAAACTTGCAAAATAGTTACCATACAGGGATAGATTAGTTGTTCAAAAATGCAAATAAATTTATTTTGAACAGAAACATTCATTTTTCATGATATTCATATTCTCAACGGTCTGTATAAAAATGTCGTGTGCTCGTTTCGCGCATGTATGCGTCACTCAGCGTTAGGAGCGTGTATGTGTACGCGCACTAGCTTCTTACTGCTCATCACAGCGTATATCTCTTTCGCACGTGATGTCGGATGAGATAGCATGTATTTAACCCCGGCAACCAACTAGTTCGTGCTGCCGACTTGTGTACTCTTAAGACTTGAAAATGATTATTACACATTGTAATTCTCGTGACGTAAATTGGTTTTTATCGGGATAGTCCGAATATTTTCGATCTCTACCGGATACTTCAATTGCTAAAATATAAATTATAAAATATGTAGGAGCTAATAATTTTGACAGCCTCACAGAATCATTCCTAATAAGACAAATTAACAAAAAACATGCATTTTTAAAATAATAATTAAACAATGCATGTTTATTTATTAATTCAATTTATTAATTTTAATACAATACCTAATAATTCCAAAAAACCTAACACAACTACCATTGAGATTTTTATATCTATTTTTAAGTTATTTTTAATATTTTTTTCCTAAATGCTGCCGAATTTACAACTTAAGTATTGAAATGATCACTTACTTATTAATTTATTTTCGAAACCATTGAAGTGTCCTATACGATGCTGAAATGTGTACTCGACATCTTAATAGCTTGACCACTTAGGCATCAACTTCAATTATATTAAAACTACACTAAGGTTTGATAGTAGCAAACTCTCATTGGCAAATGAACCTTGTCGACAAAAGGCGTGAAAATGACTGTCAACCTTTGGGTGATAAAACAACTATGACGTCGACTATACGTCCTACGTTCGGGGCATATTGGACAGTCGGTCCCGCTGTCTGACTGATTAGGTAATGTTTATACCACGGCATTAGCTATGTTCACATAGTTTAAGCCGCAAGAGAAAACTAGTAATTAATTAAGGAAATATGCTTTTAACAAATAAGTGACCATTTCTATAAGTGTTTAAAGTACAATTCTTTAGTTACAATATTTATTTTCCAATCTTACAAAAAATAAATACAACTAAAACTTCTAGTTACAGTCGTTATCGTTTTCAATCGAACCTAGTGTTGCCATTGTCACAGAAAAAAGCGTAACTACACTATTTTAAGGATTTTGGACACGAATTAAAATATTTTTTGTCTAGCAATGGCAACACTTTTAATAAGAGTACGTATGATTTTAAGGTATTCAGATTATGTTACACAATTTGAGTTTTTCAAACATCAAAGCAGATTGATTTTTGTCATTCACATTTTGCTAATAGATATTGGTAGTTATATCGTTTCTTGTTGAATCAACGAAATATTTATTCAATTGTCAACTTTTCTGTCTAAAATCATTTCACACACTAGTGCACTCCGCAAAATGGCCGCCATGGTCGTAATTCCTTCTGGTATTTTTTTATTCTGCAAAACTTTCTTATAGACCCTCGGCCATATTACACTCAAAATGTAACATAACCTATATATACTCAAAAAATCTTCACATTGACGTTTCGCTTACAATATTTACCTAATATTTCTTTACATAATATTATATGTACAGTTTCATCATGACAAATTATTGCATAGAATAGTTTTGTCCGATTGCCTGCGCTATCTATAGCTAACAACAGCATGTGTATCGGTACAGCAGTTTTATGACATATCAGTACGTTATTTTGAGCTTTTTGAATCATGCAAAAATAAATGTATTATTGGTGGACAAAACCTTGAAGAAAAATGTTACTTTTGCATGATTTTTGAAGCTAATAGAAATTAAAAGATATCCTCGATATAAATAAGAAAAATAAAGTCAGCAGGAATGGCGAACCACAGATTAAATCGAATTGGCTTTCAGAATCGGGGTTAATTACTAGGGCATAATTGTTCATAATTCTAGTAAGTTAATTTAGCGGGCTTTTGGATTTTCAACGCTATGCTTGTCACCGATACTTGAAATTCCAACAGGACAAAAAAATGGCTTTAACCTTTTGAACGCCAGAGCATAAACGCACGCGCCCTCTACACCAAGCCACAATTTCACCTACCATTTTGTCACATATTTGTGTCACTTGGCGTACAGGGCACGCGCTTGCTTGTCACGTATATGTGACAATGGCGTTCAAAACGTTAAAGTGATTTGTTGAAAATATCATTCCTTTTTCTAAAGTTATGACGGTTAAAGAAAACCAATAATTTTTTTTACAAATAATATGTATTTATATACTCACTCGCAAAACAGTGGTGTTAACTTACTAAATATAAGCATTCAAGTTAGTTTACGTCGGCACATCGGGCTTTAGGAGACTGCCACATAGGTATAAGATCTATAGAGCGTATTTTGACTTGAAAAATGCACCTTATTCACATAAAGTTAATGTTCTTATTTGTATGTTACGCTTGATCACCGTTGCTTGTAGGAATATGCACATTAACTTTATACTAATACGGTTTGGCTTCGGTTGAAGCGCGACTGATCTATGTCTAAATTCGGTCTATAGATCTCAGTGTGACAGGGACGACGCTTAAAAAGCCGAAGTCTTCTACAACTCGGTGTGCCAAATTTCAGCCCGTACTTTTAGCTAATTAGTATATGTGTAGTCATTATGAAGATTAACCTTTTGACCGCCATTGTCACATATACGTGACAAGCAAGCGCATGCCCTGTACGCCAAACGACACAAATATGTGACAAAATGGTAGGTGAAATTGTGATTTGGAGTGGAGGGCACGCGCGTGTGTTTATGCTCTGGCGGTCAAATGGTAAAATAACATTACATCACGCCTGTAATCACCGAAGGGTTAGGCACAGATGTACCTTATAACACATCCACAACATTTCGACAATGATAATAAAGAGTTTAATGAAAATATAAATTATTATCTTTTTATATTGCTATTTTTGTATTTCCTACTATTTTCTAAATAATATGACTACACAAATACAGACTAGTATATTAACAAAATAAATTTACAGACGCCAGTACATCAATCTACCCAAAAACGTCAAATATTCCCAATCAACCTTGAACATAGTGCTCTAGCGATAAAGTTGAAAATCTATTAAAGAAATTTGACAGATTGTAGTAGCTTTGTGCTGGCGTCTGTATATGTGTATAAATGCGTTGTCGATAACTAATTCATTATATTTTTTATAAAAAATTGTTCGTTTTGAGATCAGACATATTTTTTTTTATTCGGTCGAATTTCTATTGCAAGCATAATAATCAGCCTCTAATGTTCCCACTGCTGGGACACAGGCCTCCTCTCGAGGGAGTGGGCTGTAATCCACATAGCTTAGAATTCTTTGTTTGGTTTGTACTTCCTCACGATGTTTTCCTTCACCATTTTTCGAGCAATGCCTGCTTGGTTTCGTACCCACGACCGGCTGCTCGAAAGTCAGCGGCGATAGCACTGAGCCACTGCTCTTAGTAAGGGTGCTTACATAAAGAAGCAGGTTTCCGGTACAGACAAATCTGTGCGGGTCGGTACCGATCGGTGCAGGGTTAACTTGTAAAAAGAAACAGGTCAATTTGTCTGTATTGAACATATCACTTGAACCCTTATGACTCGTTCCAGGTAGTCGGCACCGACAAGTTTAATCCTGGTTCTTTATAAGTGAGCGCATAAGATAACATAAAAATTAATACCTGCACCGATCGGTACCGACCCGGAAACCTGCTTCTTTATGTAAGCACCTTAATGCAATAGAAACACACCGAATTTCGATTCCATTCATATTTCGAGCAACTGCCTTATAAAAAAATTGTACTGCTTTTTTGTATTCAATAAAAAAAAATGCACAAATCAAAATATGTTCCCAATACATTAAAGTATTAATAATACTGACGATTTTGTAGAAAAAAAAATGTTTAGTATAAAAAAGTTAAGCATTTGTCGTATTGAAAGCGATGCGATGCTATAATATATTTTTCTTAGGTTCAGCAGCACCTTAAGACTAGATGATTTAGCATTTTTTTTTGCAGAAAACAATACAACCCTACTTTCGATGTAGTCATCTGAATTTAAAATTCTTAGAAATAAAAAAAGTTTTTTTATAAAATAACATTATAGTTTCGCATCGCTTAACCACAGTAACTATTAGTAAATGAGTAAATAAGCAGTCTAATCAATATTTAATATAATCTACGCAAGTTATATTAAATTAAACTGCATGGAAAATATTAATCTATGACTTTTTTTGTAATTTTTAAAATTGATATACATATTTTCTTTTTCAGGGTTTTAAATTAGGCCTATATTTGAAGATAATTGCTTAATAATAATTTAAAACAACCAATTATAATTATTGTTAAATATATACGTTATGTTTTTTCTTTATATATTTTTTTAAACTATTAAGTTTTTTTTACACACGTTGTCTTTAATATTGCCATTATACACCTACTCATTAACATGAACTTTACATTATGTAATTTTATATACAGTTCTTAGGTATACAATTATATGGCCATTGACCGTTTACTTGGGATTTTATATTTAACGGGAACGAGCGAAAGAAAGTTTGTTTCATCCACATTTTAATTTTTAAGTCCCATGTAATAGGGGTGAGCCTATTGCCATCAATCACAAATCCCTCCGCTCTGTTACTGAAATATTCCTAATAGGAAAATCCAATAACACTTTGCTTGACCGGAGGATCATACCCATGACCTCATACTCAGCAGTTGCGCTTGCGACTATTAGACCACCGAGGCAGTTATAGCCCATTTGTTTCATTATTAATTTTAAGATAAATGTAGGATTTTTCTGCTCTTCCCTATTTTAACAGACATACACCTCTGTTACATTACTTACAGTGGATTCTACTTATTAGAGTAGGCCTCTTTGAATCTAACACAATCAATTACAACTCTTCGTAAATCGAGCTCGACCAATCAAATATTCGAGTATCAATACACATCGTTATTTAGAAAGAGATACACAGGTATCACCGCGCAGACGCCGCTCTAAAGCTGCACTTTCTCATGCTCCGTGTTTATTTCGATTCAAAACTAATCGTTCATCATAGTCTTAGCCTGAGCCTTCGCTCTACTGAAATGGTTTTTTCTTAGACTCAAAAAATTCAAATCTCATTATATGACCATAAAAAGCCTGTTTAGCTTAACAAAAACCTCCAGTCACCTGGGACAGCTAAATCTTCAAATAAACCATGAAAGGACATTCCGTCTCTTTCCAATTATAGTGGCGTCTCCTTCCTCCATTGGAAAGCGTTAGTTTTGACGGCCGGGTTGTTGGAGCTCGCGCTCGCGGCTAGGGCTACGCCTGTTCGACGTATGTTGGCGGCTGCGCTGTCTGAAATAAATGTTTGCATTTAAAACCCAAACTAAAATCACGCCTTATGTTAGGCAGAGCACGAGCAAGATGGTCAGATGCGATCTTGAAGGCTGTTAGAGGCAGCCTGTACCGTGCAGTCCACACTACAGGAGACCGCATAGCTTGGAGTCTCATGTCAGCATTGATGAAAAGACGAAGAAGCAGAGATATTCTCCAATGAGGTCGGTAGAAGTATATTACAATCAGCTTACAGCAGTCCTATGTTGGCCATAAAGTTGTCCATTCTTGTCTACCGTTCGGCACCACGCATACGCCCATATTTCGCCATTTACTTTTACTTTAAGTCCCATGTTAATATGTGGCAAGCCTAATGCTGTCAGGACACAAAGTCAGACTCCGGTATTAGATTCCAAGTGAATATGCCGTGGTCGCAAACGCCCATTACTCAGCAGTCGTCCTAGCGACCACTAGTTCAACAGTCAACATGTAGCGGACAAAATAACGCTAGCGACATCTATGATGCAAGTGAAGAACTAAAATCAAAATAGTGCATCATCATCATCTGCGAGTTAATAACGTATGGAAAAACCCGACTATAACCGTCGGGCAATACCACCAAGGCCCACCAGACACACCACCCGTCTGGTTAAGCATAATTCTTTTTCAACGGGGGATGAGTGTACACCCTGTTGCCCATACCCCTAAAAATTTGTTTTTATATAAAAGCGGGTAGTTTCATTACTTACCGAGACCATTTCTCACGTTGGCGACCAACCGCATCGCTGGATTGGTGACTATGCCGTTTCTCTTGCCCTTACTATAAAGAATACATTATATATTATTATATAACATTTCTTACGAAACTATGAATAAAATTACAAATATCAATAATCTTATGTGAACATAATCATTAATCTTGCAATAAAATAATCATTTTAATTCGTTTGGAAAAAATACAATACTCGTCCCAATGCTGTGTCACTCAATTTATATAATTATGACAAAAGTTACAAGCACAGGTTCCAACATTGCCACAAAAATCCGCATGCTACCAACAAATACACTAAACGCCAAGACCCGTAACAGCCACGGTCTAAAAACAATAGAGCGAGATAACGCGAGACTTGAGAAATCACGTACTAAATATTTGCTGTCCTACTCGCTCGTTCTATGACCGTGATTGCCATCGCGTCTTATCGTTTAGTACAGTGACAATTATTAAAACGCATCTTTTTTTTAAAATAAACTCCGACCTTTTTTATGATTTCTCGTGTTAGTTTATGTTCGTGCAGCCAACCACTCAGTTAGTGCAAGATAAATAGCCGCAAAGCATATGGTTACATGTATGGATTAAAAAGTTAACAGCTTAATGCAAATGTGAACAGAAGAACGAAAGTTCCATAGTGACCCCACCAAGCCGAACGCAACCCATTTTTGTCGTCTCTTCATCTCGCTACAGAGCGAGACGTGATAACTGCGTCCACAAATTCATGTCTCGTTTTATTGCAAGACTATACACTAGGAAAATTTTGTTGCGAGCGCACTAGTCACTTATTTGAATACTTATGGAATAGTGTTTGATATGCGAAAATTCTGATTCGAACAAAATAATTGCGCACTAAAAGGCGAGACTTCGGCGCAAACGCTGACCAATCTTGATCCAAAGTTGCATCCCAGATGCAGTTTATTTGCTTACGAAACCGATAATGAATGATGATGATAAAGCCTAGGTACTGTAGATACCTATCCACCAGCCATTAGCCAATCCCAGCCGAAGTAACCGAGGGGTGACTGTGATTATCCTTCTATATCAAGACGTGACTTCAAAAAACGTGACACCATATAAACAGCACGGCTTTCTAGTGAGAGGTTAAACCTATTCGATTGCGTTAACGTAAACTTCAATAGGGATGTTTCCTGTGTAAAAAAAAATATGATTGTATTTAGTCCGTCAGTTAGATTATCGAAAAATATTGGATACGTATTTTTTGTTTTATCAAATCAATAAAAATTGACGAAGATAAAACTCATCAAAGATCATGAGTGGCGTGACGTCACTTTTCTGTAAAAAGTCAGTACACTTTACTTACAAGTGTGACGTCACAGGTCACACGTCTTCATTTTTAGTTTTCGTGAAAAAAGAAAAAATTCGTGTCCAATATTTTTTGGAAATCTATCTGACGGACTAATTAGATTTTTTCAGGAAACATCCCTATTACTACTGTAACTGAACCAGCGCCACCTGGTGATGAAAGACGGGAACACAATTGTTCCATACGAATTGAAGTTTACATTTAACGCGATCGAGTAGGTTTCGCCAGTGATAAAAACGCGCTCAAGGCCCACTGATTTCAGTATGTGTGAAATACCATATCTTCTAGCTCCATCTTTAACTTGTATAACCATACACTGTTTTAAGCTTTCACGGTGTATAACTAAACTTATACTGTCACTTACGGGATATCTTCCGTGATAATCCATTATTCTGAGCTCCCGATATTTCGACGCTGTTGCAAGCGCCATGATCGCAGAATGACATCCCGCGAACGGGAACTCAGAATAATGCATAATCACGGAAGATATCCCGTAAGTGACAGTATAAGTTTTGAATAATATTAGATGGAAAGAAGTGCAACAAAACACTCCAGTGAAATAGAAACGAGCTCCCTCACCGAGTGCATTCGTCTGTAATGTAACAGTCCAAGATTCGATTTTGTACAGAAACAAATGAATCTGAACTGTCACATAACAAGCGAATGCTCCGAGTGAATGAGCGCCGTAAAAAATAGCAGAAATACTTCTGCTATTTTTTGGTAGGTGAGCATAAATGTGCACAAAACAAACATAATTAAACCATCACGCTTTTTATTCCCCAAAATGCTAAAAAGAAGTGTATCTGTATAGTACACCCACACTTCAGCTGAAAAGCCCCGTGTATTTAGGGTAGAGGGCGAACCCATTGCCATCAGCCTGGCACAAATCCAAACTACGAGCTGTCCACTCATACAGGTTGGAAGGGACGCCGACGCTAAAACGGTTACCACGTATTCAGTACATCATTCTGAACCGTCCCCCACCCCCCCGATTTTTCGTCGGTAATTAAAAAAACAGTTGTTTTCCACAAAACTGTAATACATTTATGGAACAGCTGTTTTTTTTTTAAATACCTATAAAAATGTATACACATCATTCTGAACCCTCCCATTCAGAATGATGTACTAAATACTTATAACCTTGGTAGCGTCGGTGTCCTTTCCAACTTGTATAAACCGTATATAATAGGGATGTTTCCTGTGTAAAAAAATATGATTCTATTTAGTCCGTCAGTTAGATTATCGAAAAATATTGGATACGTATTTTTTGTTTTATCAAATCAATAAAAATTGACGAAGATAAAACGCATCAAAGATCAGGAGTGGGGGCCTGTGACGTCACTTTTCGGTAAAAAGTCAGTACACTTTACTTACAAGTATGACGTCACACGAGTTTTCGACGCGCTGTATCGTCTTCAATTTTAGTTTTCGTGAAAAAAGAAAAAATACGTGTCCAATATTTTTTGGAAAACTATCTGATGGACTAATTAGATTTTTTCAGGATACATCCCTATTATATGAGCCTGCCTTGTAATAAGGGGAGAGCCTATTGCCATTAACCGTACACAAATCTATACTCAAAGCTAAGAAACAAACCCAAAGGACATCACAGTCACTCCCCACAGATCACGCGTTTTTTCACTCACTTTTTTTTCAATATCCTGCCTCTGGCCCTGCCGATACTGCCAATTAGCTTGCTGTACGCAACGAGACCCATCGCTTTCCACACCTCGCTAATACACATACTCTGTTGTAGTGTTATACTTCAAATGACGGCGAAATTCGGCTTTCGAGAACACGTTATAAGTTTCAAATCGTCGCGGATCGGAATGCAAATCTTGGGCACCTACTACCAACTCTTTAAGCATTGTGATTTTAATATTACTTCAGGTAAGAGAGAGATAGCTATACGTCCTGAATAACATCTCTTACCGACAATGAAGTACGATTAAATTACTACAGCTTTAAAAACTGGTAGTAGGACGTGGTGTATGTAACTTTGCTCAGCATTTACTATTTAAAAAAAATCTTTTCCGATTATGTTAAAAAAAAGAAATTGTAAAAAAAAAGACGAGCGGAATTATTCTCCAAACATTGAACACAGTACTTGTTAGAAATTATCTGACACATTACATAAGCATTTCTTAAACATTTATTAGCATTAATTAACGTTTTGACTAACGCGTTTTAGTAGCCCCCGTTCTTCATATTTACTTCAGCAACTATATTCAATAATAATTAGCACTCAGTTTGAGGTTGCATAATATAATGAACTACTATATTACCATGCTATACATTTAAATTATCCCAAAAAAACAAAAAAGCAACTAGATCCTGTTCATCCTAAATGTAATCTGAACAATTAATCCATTTACACGGCTCTGTGGTGCACAATACATTGCGGTAGAAGTTGGCATCACACGTCAACTTCCCACAGTATAAACTGTTAAAAACAAATACAGTATGACAATGAAGTGTGATCCCAACATTACACTGCAAAACATCGTGCATTTCAGCACCCATGTAAACGTAAGGCTAACAGCTGGACATACGTCTTTCCTTCCAATATGCAAGCCCCTTACCTCGATGTACGGTCAGTCTAAGGGGCCGTCTCCACAAGCGAAAGAATCGCGGCGATATTATCGTCGTGCCACGTATTTCTATAGGATAATATCGCCGCGATTCTCTCGCTCGTGGAGACGGCCCCTAAGGCCCTTAAACAAAGTCGTTTTACACTGCCCGGGCATTAACATGGCATATTGAGCTTTATGGCGCACTTACACCTGGTCGTTAGCCCTTATTCGGGTGCTCAAAAGACTACTTGAATTCGAGAACTACGAGTAATTTGAATGAGGTCGAACCATGAAATCGAACAAGATTGTCCGAAGACGGGCGTACTCGACCCCGTCTTTACACATGGTCGTTTGTTCAAATGCCATAGGCAATTGAATTCGGGCTAACGACCAAGTGTAACCGTGCCATTAGAAAGAGACGGACACAGGTATAAGTGACAAAGTCGACGCTCTACAAAGCCGGACTTTTTCAGTCAATTAACCATAGTATCGCCCGAGTACATTTACAACGCGTTCCAGAAAGGTTTGGTCATATTTCAGGGTGTGATTCAGACCATCAAGCTGGATAATTTTTTTTCATGCGAGCAACATTGTAATCGAGAAACAAATCTACAGGGTGTAAGGGACACCCCTCCACAAACTTACAGGGTGCATTCAGCTCCTTATTTTGAATCATATTCCACCGGAATTTTTCTCCAGAAAATGTTCATTTTTTTATCACTCTATTTCAATTTAAAATTACATTTCCTGTACGCAGCGCCTATTTATGTAAATAATACGGATAAAATCAAAAAACCCACAATGGATGTTGGAATACTCTAACGAACGACGCGTGAAATCAGCTGTTCACTTCCTGCCTAGCTACAGAGTTTATCGAAATCGTCGTCGCGTTTGCCGATCGCTACTTGCGTTTTGTTACGGTAACGATACAATGCGTATGAGGAAATAAAGTAAATCAAATTTATTGGATTCCCATTCCTGAAATAATTTCTTGTACTGGTCATCTTAGTATGATGTACTGAATTCACTCCATCAGTCTGCGGAGGGCTGTCCCTTACACCCTGTTTAGCATACCATTTAATATGAGAAAACCTTTCTGACAAATACTGTATATCTATAGGTTGTCTCACTCTAGCACTACTGACCTCTCACTCCGGTCATGCTGCGGCTTGCTGTCTCGTCCCAGGATGATCCTCATGTGAGTGTCCCTGTTGAAGTGGGTGTCTGCCTGTACGGTCGTCAGGCTTGGTGGTTGAGATCCTGTAAGTTAAGAATTAAGATAAAATAATTTAACTCGCGAAACACAGATGTGATATACTTAATATCTTCAATATAATCAACAAGGAAAAACGCCGATAAATAGTCATCGTTATTAGAATATAGTAGAACATGTTTTTCGAGTAGATAAGCTTATTTCAGAGCGAGGCCTGCGTCGGTCTCGAGCACTGGATCTGCGACATTAGATGTATGGAAGAAGAAGGAACACTATTCCGACCTTAAATAAATTATGATAGAGGCAGGGAAATGATGATTTGCGACAAAGAACTGACCGATTCCTGAAAAATAGCTGTCGCAGCGGCTTCGATAGAACATACAAAGTACGCCATCTATGATGCAAATAAAGAACTAAAAGTGTAATTTCTAAATCGCGTTATTGGACTTCTCCGCGAGGTAAGAACATTTAGAAAACCCCGACAACAACCGTCGGACAGTATACCCCACCAGACACAACACCCGTCTGGTTGGAGGATCCGCCCTATTCAATGGGAGATGAGGAACTTTACACAGTATTAGGCACCTGTAAAGCTGCGAAAACATACCTGGCAGCAGTGCCGGCTGCGTGGGGCTGCAGATGTCGCTGACGGGCGTCCTTGGAGGCGACGCGTACAGCGGCGAGGTGTCCCCGCGCCACGCGCCGCGCCGGTTGGCTCCCGACCAGGCGCCCAGCTCCGCGTCGCGCTCGTTCGCCAGGTAGCTCCTGTACAGGAATGCAAGTGTTATTAAACAGGCTTTACAATTCCCACTGTGAAAACACAGGCCTAAAAAGTAGGCTGTAATCCACCACGCAGGTTCACCGCAGTTAGTTAAACCTTTTGAACGCAAGAGCATAAACGCACGCGCGTGCCCTCCACTCCAAGTAACAATTTTACCGCAAATACTTACAAAAAGAATAGGGATTCCAAAACAATTTAATTTTTAATTTCGTGTTATTTTACACCGCATTTTTTGTCACATATTTGTGTTGTTGGCGTAAAGGGCACGCGCTTGATTGCACGTATATATGTCACAATGGCGATCAAAAGGTTAAAGGCCAGAGCAGACCAAATTCAAGCGAGAGTCGTGTGCGTGGCGTCTGCGCGCACGCATCGGTTCTTTATGATATTATTATTTTGAACATTATTCCGCCGACTGGGTAGTTCTTAATAACCAAATCTGACTTTAGAATAGAGTGTGAGACTTTCTTTTTTGTTTTGATGCACTCAAATTCAGTTCAAAGAGGATTTTTATTTTTCGTCTTTTTAAACTAAACACAAATGTACAAAAAATCATAAAAATAAAACAATTGATCAATAAACCAGTTTTTTTTTTAAGTTGACCCTCAACGCGTTTAGATACTTGATAATGTTTTTTATTATTATCAAGATAAATTTCACTTCGAACCCTGGTATAAAGTAAGTCACAAACCTCAGCTTGGAGTCTTTCTCCACGAGCTGGTGTTCCGGTATCTCGGTGTGCTCCGGTATGTCTCGCCGGCCGCGCCCGCAGCGCGCCACTTGTTGCGCGAACGACAGCGATAGGTTGGCGCGGTTAGCCTGTTCAAAAAAAGATTATAAAGGGTGTAAATAGACCCTTAACATAACTGAAAGGCACTTGTTCTCCCCGTCTTTGCGATCGTTTTTTTGTTCTAGAATATACCTGGGAACCTTCTAGTTACGGAGATATTGGGGGTCAAAGTTCCAACTTTTTTACAAGTTTCTTTTTAAATACATGTTTTATTGTATTTTACTTTACACACCTCCACGACCCCCGTACTATTCAATCCATCCATCAGCACAATGCTTTGAGTGCTTTCCATCGAGACCTACCGTAAGACGTGATTTTTCACCCAAAAAAACGTTACTTAGTTTGATGTACAGAACGCTTGGTTGACGGCTATGTGAAGGGTCTGTTGACACCCTGTATAGTTGTTTTTTTTTTTAATTTCCATCTACTTACAGACAATGCTCAGCCTAAACCGCTGGACAAGCATGTCAAGTTCCTTAGACAGATTGGAAGGGACATAGATTCACAAACGGTTATCACTTGTTCAGTACATCATACGCAACACCCACCACATATAAATTAGAAACACGTGGTAATCGTTTGAGAGTTTATTTCCCTTCCCCCCTGTATATATTGTAGGCTTTGTAGATTCCCAGCTGCTTGTTAACTTTTTATTTTGTTCTACATTTTTTGTGTAGTAAGCAACGACTTATTGTCGGGCCTACGCTGTCCCCCCATACTTAAGTACAAATGCTGTATCCATAATACTGTAACACCAAATGATTTGAAAAGAGTAACCATGGAGTTTCTTGCCGGTTCTTCTCCATAGGAAACGACCAACCCGAACCGTGCACCTTTTTGTCGACGTTTTATAAGTGCCCATCGAGGCCTATGTGAAATAAAATATTTTGATTTTGATTTTATAACTAAAGTGGGGATTTTAGAATATTCGTCTGTAAAAAAAATTCGATGAAATTTTTAAAGGGACTTCGTCATTTTTGAAGTCGAAAAACGATACTATAAAAATTACAATCAGTTTACACCGTACGTTATTTGTAGCGACAGCTAAAGTGCTTCCGATTCAAATGTGTACGAACTTCTAACTCTTACGATTGACTCCTCTAACAGACAGAAAGAGACAGAGCGATTGTCTCACAGTCGAGTTGTATTGTACCTACTACCTATACGAGCTGTCTCGCTCTAGCTAATGTTGGCTTTAAGTGTCAGACAGAGACAGACGTACCTTCTCAGCAGTGGCATCGCTGGGCTCTTGATGTGAATGTGAGCGCGCCGATCCGCCGGTCATGTTAGACGACGACTTGGTCGAGTTGGAACTGTGCACGCTACGACGTTTGTACTCCGGTGAGCCTGTCAACAACAAATTACGTTGAATGAGTAACATAAGATAACATCACATCACGCCTGTAATCACCGAAGGGTTAGGCGGAGGTCCCAAATATAGTACACCCTCATTTCGCTAGTAATGTTTAAGTCCCATGTAGGCGAGCCTATTGCCATCAACCGGTCACAAATCCAGACTCCGTGGCTGCTACTGAGAAAATTCTTGATGGAAAAACCCAGTAACACTTTGCCCAACCCGGGAATCGAACCCAGGACCTCACGCTTAGCAGTCGCACTTGCGATCACTCAATCAACAAGGCAGTTGTATGAATCTCGAAACATAAATGGATCATTTCGATATGCTGAAATAACGAAATGGTCTAATTAGATGCTTTGTTGACTCGAATGAATATGTTTATTTTAATTTTATTAAACGTTCACTTTTGATACATTTTGTCAGACGTTACATTTCAAATTTCTTGTATATCGATAACCACCATGTCTGTCGAGTTTCACTAGTGAATTTTATTTGACCTGTTTCTCAAGGTTCTAGAACCTAACTTCCTCACATCGCTCAGGAGATAATGAGTTTTGGTAAAAAACTGTACAAATAGGGTTACAATGTATTTCTGAATAAATAAATAAACGCAAAGCTCCCTCGCTACGCTTCGGAGCCCTAGATTCCCTTGCTACGTTCAGGATTCAAAATAGCGGCCGTGAATCAGACAATGATATTCCTTTTCCGTACCTGCACTAGTGGGGCGCGGCGTGGGGAGCTCGTGCTGCGCGGGCGCAGTGGGCGCGGCGGGCGCGGTGGGCGCGGGCGCAGCGGGCGCGGCGCTGGCCCAGCGCTCCAGCAGGCGACAGATGTTGGCGTGACCAGCACGCCACGCTACCTTGGCGGGCGTACGACCTGCGGTAAATAAATCTTCAATTATATAGTCTGGTATACTCAACTATGTCTCTTTTTTGCCAGCACAGGTATCGAGATACAGTGTCAGGGCTCCAAAGAAAGAAATCTCTCAACAATACGAGCAGTGTCCAGAAGTACTTAGTTTTTTTGTAAGCCATTCTTTTCAAGTGACACTTGACAAATCAAAGTCATTGACGTTCCTGTTCCAGTTTGAAACGCATTGTACAACGTGTGTTCTTGTAATGAATTACAAGTGAGTATTTCACTACACTTTGTTTATACTAACCACAATGATCAGCTTGCTGGGGATCAGCTCCATGCTGCAACAACCACAGCACACATTCTTCATGGCCCTCTTGAGCTGCGATGCCTGGGGAAAACCATGATATTTATTTATATAAGGTATATTATATAAGGTATATAGACATTTATTTATATCTATTCATACCCGAAATATTTTCAGGGAATCATCTAACGGCTATAACGAAGCGATTTCAAAGGATTATTTTTTTTATCTGTGTATTTTTTATAAAAAATACATTTAAAATTACTTGACCCACAAAATAAATACTAGCTCCTTATTTTTGAACATCCATTACGCTAGTTTACTACGTCGTATTTACCTACTGTCATTGTTAGAATATGGGAGTAAAGGTTTTATGCAAAAAGTCTCAAAAATTTTAGAATTATAATAATTTCTTAAAAAAAAAACAAACACTCAGATTGTTTTTTTTTTCGTTGCTATGGCGACTTTACGACTTATAGAAGTTACCCTTAAAATATTTCGTGTATGAAAAGATAGACCTTATATGTGTTGTGAAGCAGAAAGAAGAAGAAATGCTGCGCCGACCCCAAATAAATTGGGATAGGGGCAGGAGAATGATGTTGTGAAGCAGATATTCACTCGAGTGAAGAGACCAATGACCCTTCTATAATACGGGGTAAAATGGGGTGAATGGAGACGTAGGGGTGAACTGAGATATAATTTTGAAAGGGATTTTAATGTTGAATTAATATGATATGTATGAAATGTGGTATGAAAATATTGTGAGGAAATATATTTAGTATTAGTCTGAAATCGCTAATCCGCTTTGAGCAAGCGTGGGTCATCATTATACAACTTTATTTATTTATGTACCCACAAACCAAGGTGCTTACTGCGAGACTGATCATGAAATAGGGAAAAAAAATCAGTTGTCATTATTGTTCACGTAAATCATGAAATGAATTGTTTTTCGTGCTTTCAGAATTTATCCTTTATGTAGTAAAAGTAGTTCATAATGTTGAGTAAAACATACCGAGTGGCGTAGCGCCCTGCGTGCAGACGGCGGAGGGCTGCGCGCCGTGCTTGAGCAGCGTGCGCAGCACCGCCGTGCGCCCGCGCCACGCCGCCGCGTGCAGCGCCGTGCGCAGGCAGCGGTCGCGACCGTCCACTGCCGCGCCGCCTGGGGGAGGGGGGGACATGTATGTAATTGTGACTGCCTCCTTGGTCGCAAACACAGTTGAGAACAAAAGTTGTTCAGATTCATGGTCTGAGACACCCCACGAGAGGTCGAGCGTTTATTATGTTACACTCTATACAACATTAGTTTTAGTATATGTGAAACCTGAAACACGTGTCTAGTATTTTTATTTAAAGAATCTATGTACAAAATTTCGAAACTGTATCATGAAAAATCACAAAGTTGTAAGCTTGTTCTGTTACCTGGTTGTCCGCACAAAAACTTGGTCACCACGCAGTGCGCCCGCGCGCGCGCCTCCAGCGTCGTCTTGAGCTCATTGATAATAATAATTTGGCTAAATGATTGCAATAGGTACTTAATACCGCTCGGTGTCCAACTTGTAACTTTTTTTAAAAATACTTTGGGATAACATGGTATAATAATTACTGGAATGGATTCAGTTACTTTTTCTGAACAAACTATATTCAGGTTTCGCATATACTAAAAATAATGTTGTATACTGTACAGTAAGATACAATTTCAATGGCGAGGTAGGTACACGTTTACTTCCTAAATGTGTCGTACTTTCGATACACATATTCAATACATATTCATACATTGCATAGAACTCGAAGAAAACTTAAAAACACCAAAGGGAGATTATAAAAGATGGAAAACTGAACTCACCAATTTTGATAAGTAAATTCACCATATCCGTGTGTCCCTGCCACGCTGACACATGTAATGGTGTTCGACCCTGTAACAAACAATTTAATTACTTCAACCGTTTAACATAGATTTAACAATACATAAAGGGTTTAAATATTTTGGCGCTAATTGCTGTCCGCCATTTTTTTTTTTCTCAAAATTACGGCCCCGTCTAAAAACTATGTATACTGACAACTGTAACTGAAACTGTGTTTATGTATATGTAACTCAAACTCAAAGCATTTATTTCAATTAGACCTTCACAGGCACTTTAGATGTAAAAAAACAAAAAAAAAAACACGAAGCTACAGTCACAGTCACAAGGCATAATAACTTGAGAAAGTACTGTAGTTGCACATTCAGCGTAGATCTGTATGGAGAAGAATGGGCAAGAAACTCCATGGACACTCTTTCAATCTATCAATGAATCAATACAAATAAATGGTATCCATACAATACAGCTTTAGAATAGAATAGAATTTCTCGTTATTCGAGTATTCATGACTCAAAAACTGTTAGTAAAGCTTATGACTATGTTAGTAAGCACTGATAAAAACAAACAACACAAAAAATAACGGTGCTGCGACAACCCATGAGTGATGTAGCACAACAGCGACGCATATAAACACAGTCCAGGCGACTGGTAATCATGCTTAGGATACTGTTCATGCTGCTCCACACCCTGCGCACCAGAGAAGCGCACCTTTGCAATTGCACTTTGTAATGCAAAATCTACTATCAAAGTTGTATTGTATGGACAATACTTTTTTTGTATTGATGCCAGGTATTAATTAATTTAACTTTGACCTTTAAAATTTCCGCAACTAGAAGGTTCCCAGATATGGAATAGCATAGCATAAGCATAATTAGCCTATAATGTTCCCACAGCTGGGACACAGGACTCCTGTCATTAAGAGAAAGTGGGCTATAATCGACCACGCGGGCCCAGTGCGGGTTGGTAGACGCCACATGTCTTCGAAATTTTGCTTTGATATGGTCCAGTACAAAAAAAAATCAACGACTGGAAGAAGAAATTCCTCTCGGCTTCGTTACCCCCGTTACAAGTGAGCAGTTACCTCGTTGTCCGTGGTGTCGACCTTGGCGGCGCAGTGCGAGATGAGGTACCGCGCCATGGCCATCCGGTTGTCCAGCGCCAGCACGTACAGCGTGCTGCGCCGGTCCGCGTCCAGCGCGTCCGCGTCCGCGCCGCGCAGGTACAGCGCCGCCACGGTCTCCGCGTGACCCTCCAGAGCCGCCAGTCTGCGGACAACGAATCACAAACTTAGCTCATATTTATAAAGATTTACTTCAGCTCGTTGTCTATTTACCCGACTGCGGCAAAGCCCAAAAGAAGTTAGTTTGGCCTGAAATCTAGCTTAGGCGGTAACATTTTCATGATCACAGTACCTGAAGGCAGTCTTCCCATCATGCGCCCGCTGCTCGACCCTGGCGTCCCACTGGTCTACGAGCAGCTCCACCAGCCGGCAGTGTCCCTCCTGCGCGGCCAGCATGAGTGGTCCCTTGCCGTCGTTGTCGGCTTCGTCCACCTTCGCGCCGGCTTCGAGTAGGGCTTCGCACACTTCGACGTGACCTGAGAATGAGGAAGCGAACATTAATTTTTTTTTTTTGGTTTGTAAGCAAACAAAATATAATATAATACTCCACATAAACTTGCAAAGGTACTTATGAACGTCAAAAGCTGTATGCAAATACATACACAACTGCATAACTATTCATAACCGCATCGATTCGATTTCGATTCGACAAGTAATATGTCTATCTTTTTTTGGCATTACGAAAGCGAGCGAGATAGATATACGACTTTCCGAATCGAAATCGAATCGAAGCGTTTGTGAATAGCTATGCTGAACAGATCGAATAGAATACGAAAACGATAAGTAATGAAATCAGGCGATATGCAGTAGACCGCTCAGGCGAGGTCATAGCGACAACATCACAAGGTATCCGGTGGAAGGGTGAAACACGTGTCGAGTATACAGAGTGTTTTTTTAAACGTGGGCAGCAATACTTTAGGGGTGTGTAGTACTCGTGAAAATAAGCAATTTTTACTATAGGACCGACCATGAAATCCCGAAAAAAATATCAGCTGATCCATACATTATTGGTAGCGAAACTCGAAAAAATGTAGGCAACAGCAGATTTTTTAAATCATATTTCATAGTTAGCCCCATAATAAGAGTTGCTCATATTTATGAGTACTTTAGTCCCTTAAAGTATTGCCCACGTTTAAAAAACACCCTGTAGTTTTGGTATGTTGCATGCTAATTCGGTAATTAACACCACAAATAATCCAAAGTCATAACTTAAAAAAAAAAAAAACACAATTTTAAGCCAAAAAACCCAATGAAATTGTCAATTAACTGTAAAATTAGATTTTAATTTCAAACACTGTTTTAAGCTTTCACGGTTTACAACTAAACTTATACTGTTAGTTACGGGATATCTTCCGCGATCATGGCGCTTGCAACAGCGCCGAATTATCGGGAGCTCAAAATAATGAACAATCACGGAAGATATCCCGTAAGTGACAGTATACATTTAGATTTTATTTTGCTTTGAATTCAATTTACTAGTTGAGTCATATGAGTTGGCAAATCAGTGACGTGACCGGTTGCTATTGCCTTCCACCATCCACCATCTACACGTGCATTTTAATAAATATTTTGCATAAAATTGTATTCGTTTCTGGTGAACTGGCTGGTCGCATGGCAGTGGTTACCTTCAAAAGCAGCGTAATGCAGCGGTGTCCACCCGGAGTTGTCTCTGTGATGCTCGTCTAACCCTCGGTCGAGCAGCTGGCGGACTACCTCCACGTTGCCTGTGAATAAAGGCAGACGGTTAATAAATTAACAGAACATTATACCTGTTTACACCTAAGAGGTAAGTACAGGTGTAGTAAACATCCTGCCAGGGCTGCGGGACTGTTCGAAAGTGATACCGTGGCCTTGGAACACAAAGGGTAAAGAAGGAACATGGATGGGTTTTAGTCAGTACAAGTCTGACACTCCCTTCCGCTCCGCCCAGAGTGAGAGGGGGTCATTTGATGGTTTCCCATCCGAAAAAAATTAAAAAAAAAAGGTGTAGTAAACATTTATGTTGCCAGGTATGTGTGAATAAATGCATAACAATTAGTCTTACTAAAGCAGATAGGCCTGCAGGGTAGGGTCTTCAGCAGCATCTGTTTAGACTAGAAACCGATCCCAACCGAGTTGGAGAAAAGGCTTGGTGATGATGGCTCAGCCGCAGAAAAATATTAATATTCCCAAGTGGAGCTCCCACAGCGCCACATGTTACCTTGCGCAGCAGCGACGCTGAGCACAGTCCGGCCGTCGGCGTCCATGTTGTCGACGCAGGCGCCCCAGAACAGCAGCAGGCGCAGCGCACGCGCGTGCCCCGCGGCGGCCGCGGCCCACAGCGCCGTGCGACCCACCGCGTCCACGGCCTCCACGTCCGCTTCCGCTTCCAGCAGCAGCTCGCAGATCTCGCTGCGGAGAGAGCATGGCTTTAGTTTCAGATCAACCAAGAAAGATAAATAAAGCCAGGCCCGAAGGCACCTAAGAACCCGATTCCTCTCGGCTTCCCTTTGGAACAACTAGTCTACGTAGTGTGTGCTATAGCCAAACAGAATACTCCATAGTTGGTTGAAACAGAAAGCAAATGATGATGACAAAGTTGAGAGAAGCTAGGCAGATGATGAACTCACGTGTGTCCTTCGAAGGCGGCGACCAACAGCGGCGTGGCGTTGTCCCGGTCTGCTAGGGAGACGTCGGCACCTCGCTCCAGGAGTAGAGCGGCGCAAGCACAGCCGCTGGCGCAGAGGGAGGCTACGGAGAGGGCTGTGCGACCTGTGAGGGTAAAAGGGAGGTGTTAAGATAAATCAGGCAACTTCGCAAATAGCTGTCAAATATATCACTGTTATGATGAATTTCTTTGATAGTACTAAAGGAAAATGGAATACCGCTGTGTTGCACAAACATATTAAAAACCAATTACAATAACACACATAATATTTAGTAAGTTAAACTATTGAGTAATGTCAGTTTAACTGACTAAATAATGAAAACAGTGAAATATTTGACAGCTATTTGCGACGTTGTCAACTTTCACAAGGCAACCTACCCTTGTAAGCATTTGTTACACTAGTCTTCATCCACCGGTAGCTCGGACCCTGCTTCCGAGGTAGGCTGGGCTACTATTTTTAATATTTTAAATGTTTTTATATTACTTTGTATAGTAATATTTAAAAATGTAAATTATATGTAAAAAAAAAAATTATAGGAATATTTAAAAACGATGGATGGACTGTGTGATGGATGATATGGCTAGAAAGGAGGTCTCTGATGAGATGAAGAGTAATAGAGAAGTATAGGAGAAGAATACATGTTGCGCCGACGCCAATTAAATTCGGATAAGGGCCGGAGAATGATGATGCGTCAGGTTTACCGCAAATATAAGTTTTTTTTTTTTCTGTTTCTTTATCGCACTCACCATCATCATCCGCATGGTCGATCTGCGCGCCCGCGTCCAGCAGCGCGCGCACGATGTCAGCGTGCCCCATGTAGGCGGCCGCGATCAGCGGCGTGCGGCCCTCCGCGTCCGCGCGGTCCGCGTCCGCGCCCGCCGCCAGCAGGCGCGACACCACCGCCTCGTGCCCCGACCACGCCGCCGCTCTGGGGGGGAGGGAGCTTTGATCTAACATTGGCCTAAAGCGACATCTGTCTCGCAACATAAGTTCCTATGCTGAGTGTAAAAAGACCCTTAATATCCTTTCCAATGCAATGACTTCACTTTAAATACCTCCATGGCCCCTTTACTATTCAATGCATCCATCAGCACAATGTTTTGAGTGCGTTACAATTGATTCCTACTGCAAAACATCATTTTTCACCCAAAAAAAAAAAGTCATTCAAGTCCCAGCAATACTTTTTTTTGTTGAGTTGCAAGACTTAGTTTGATTTATAGAATGCTTGGTTAACGGCTTCGTGAAGAGTCCGTTTACACCTTGTATTTTGTATAAACATACCTCAAAGCTGTTCTGTTATCTGCGTCCACGCAATCCACGTCACAACCGAACTCCAGCAACACTTCTACCACCTAAAATAAAACAAATTATTTATTTATTTAAGAAAGATTGGAATGGTATGGGGAGGAATTTGTTCAACAGTGGGACAGAACATGCCGCTGAAATGGTTAATATTAGTCGTAGGACCAATGACCGTCAAGGTAGACCTGTTCTTGGATGAAAGACCGCGAATCGGGAAGTTAGTTTCACTCGGATGGATTTTTGCTGCTACAGCTATCGTTAGGTAGGATCGTCGTGAACCCAGGTGTAGCGAAGATCTTCAAAAGCAGCTGAATAGGATAAGTCGAGGAGAGACCTTAGCCCAACAGAAAGATAAATAAAAATAATCCATTCTGATTTGTTTGTTTTATGGCAACTTTGTACATTCAAACAGAACCTACTAAGCCAAAATTACCCGCGTGCCGGTTCAAATGTTGACGATAGGAAAATTATAAGTCCACATCGTAAAATGACTTGCGCCGACCCCAAGTAGACAAGGACAGGAAGATGATGATGGTCGTACCTCAGTGTGTCCCGCCCAGGCCGCGGCCCGCAGCGGGCTCCAGCCGTCGGCGTCAGCAGCGTCGGGTCTAGCGGCCGCCCGCAGCAGCACGGCCGCCGCGTGCGCGCGCCCGCCCCGCGCCGCGCCGTGCAGCGCCGTGCCGCCCGTCGCGTCCAGCGACTCCACCAGCGCTGGGTAGCGCTACGATAACATACAATATTCATCAGGAAGAGCCTCCGGTAACGATAATAGCACTAGGACATAACGAAATTGAGCACTTAAGACCACCAATCAATTCACATACTTTTTTTGGCTGTCAAAACGCGATAACCCTGTATATAATACTAGCACTTCGCCTGCGACTTCGTCCGCGAAAATTGTGATAGCTCGGCTAATATGCATGATATCTTTATAATTTATAGCCTATAGCACTCACGAATAATGTAGCTTTCTACCAGTGAAATAATTTTTAAAATTGGTTCATTACTTCCGGAGATTACCCCTACATACAAGCAATTTTTACCTAAAATAAATAGTTTATAGATTAATTTTGTATGTTAATAGCAACCTGGAATGTTACTAATTTGCCAACTCATTGACTCAACTATTTATTGATATCAACTAATGATTATTAAAAAAATACTGTTTAAAATTAGATCTTTTGTAGATCTAATTATACAACTAATTAAAATTTTCTCAGGTTTTCTGGCCCTGTTACTAAGTATCCGCTGTCGGTTCGTCCGTCTGTTTGTCAGCGGGCTGTATCTAATGATCCGTAATAAGTAGACAGTTGAAATTTTCACAGAAAGACCTTTTCATTAGGTAACAATGTTTGTAGTGAGTGTATGTGTGAAGTGTATTGTATGGTGGGTCGTGTCATGAGTATGTGTTTTGTATGTAGGTGTAGCTGAGAGGGGTGTGTGGAGTGGTGTGGTGTGGTGTGGTGTGTTGTGTTGTATTGTATTGTGTTGTGTTGTGTTGTGTTGTGTTGTGTTGTGTTGTGTTGTGTTGTGTTGTGGTGTGGTGTGTTGTGATGTGATGTGATGTGGTGTAGTGTGACGGGGTGTGGTGTGGTGTGTGGGATGTGTTGAGTATTAAGTCTATTTCTGTTGCCGCTATAAAAACAAATAAAAGTAAATTAAAAATTAAAGGGCTCCCCTTTAATTTTTAATTTATATTTATTTAACTCCACATTTTTTCTACTACGATGAAACCCTTCATGGCAATGGGCGTTTCAAACTCGCACTTGGCTGGTTTTTTTAGAGAAGTTGTGTCTTAGCATTACTGGTAATGTTTGAAACTGCTCTAAGAATAGGCTCAATTACGTTTTTGCACAAGAATATAATCAATACGACAAGAATGATCATTATAACAGGCTACCTTCAGTAAAGCAGCGAGCGCCTCGTCATCACCCTTGCTAGCCAGCTCGTGTACTGCGTTAGGGTCCAAAGGCACTGTGTCTTCCAGTTCCTCAGCGGTTTCCTTGTTGTCTTCGCTTTCTAGGGGCTGGTCCGATGATAACTGTCAAAGAAAATCTTCAGCTCAAAACTCTTACCTCATGACGAAGACTTTAAAAAAATTTACAGTACACCGACACTTCCCAAGTTTTTACAATTTTTATCTTTTTTTATAGGACATTCACGATGAAAAATATCGAAATCTTTTCTTAATATTTAAATAAAAACGTTTAACACGAGATTGTTAAGAGTCAAGAAGTTAGTACGGTCAACCGAACGTATAGTGGCACTTGAAGTAAAAAAACAGCCTTTACTGCTACGAAATAAAGGTGATGTCAATGTCAAGGGTAAGGCAGAGTTGTACCTAATAGTACACCCACATTTCGCCAGTTATGTTTGAGTCCCATGCAATAGGGCACGAGCCTATTGCCATCAACCTGGCGTAAATCCAGGCTCCGTGGCTGTCTACTGAGAAATTCGTGATAGAAAAACCCAATTACACTTTGCCCGACCTGGGAATCGAATCCAGGACCTCATGCTCAGGCGCTTGCGACCACTAGGCCAACGAGGCAGTTTATGATGATGATGGACTCACCAAAATATCCTCCCGTTCAGCCTCGGGAGGCACGGAGTCAGCTCTGCTGAGTTCTAACAGTGCCCTCAACACGCGACGATCTCTCGGCCAGTGTGTCGTCGACTCCCCGGCTATGAGCTCCGGCATTATAGCCTCCAGCGGTGTGGGATCTACTGCGGAAATATCAAGATTTAAGTAAATATAACATAACGTCTGTAATCCTATAGGGGTACGCAGATGTGTAGATATTTTTTTTTAGAAGCGGAGTATTTGAAATTAAAATAAATCGCAGATTTTTATTTTTTTCGTAACTTTGAAATGGCTTTATTTGATTGTCAATTTTATGGAATTTTATTTACAGGTATGCAGCCTCTAAAAAAAGCACTCTTAATTAGTACAAGAACTCTTGTACAATTTCATACTTCTGTTGCAGTATTGTACAGTTTTCGATATTAGAAATCGCGTTACGGAACTCAAATGGAGTTGGGTAGGAGACCTAGCAAGGCGCAGTGATGACAGGTGGACTAAGGCTGTCACCGAATGGCGTCCAAGAACTGGCAAAAGAAACGTGGGACGTCCGGCGGCGAGATGGGCAGACGACATAGTTACCATCGGGGGAAAAACCTGGATGAGGCTGGCATAGGACCGGGGATATTGGCACAAGAAAAGACAGGCGTTAGAGGGGTTAGTTCGGGCTGTGAATGATGATGATTGTACAGTAAACTGCTGGGTGTGCAATACTGCAACAGGACAGGCTGCGGTTTGTCTGTCGCTGAATTTCAGATTCTTATAAAGGTGCTCCCTCACCGCGAGCATTCGCCTGTAATGTAACAGTTCAGATTCACTTGTTTCCATACAAAATCGAATCTTGGACTGTTACATTACAGGCGAATGCTCGCGGTGAGGGAGCACCATTAAGTAAGTATACGAATGAAAGACGTCAATCAAATACTCGGTTATTTATAATTACGTCAATGCGAGTTATTTTGAGCTGGAGTGACTATCACTCATTATTTATGAGGAAGACCCTGTGCTTTTATGTTGAATGTTAAATAGTTACAAGGAAATAAGTTATATGGTGTTAGTTTATTCATAGGACATTTTGTCAAGTCAACTTTCATTATGGTTTTACCAAAATACCGGGTAAAATGAATAATATTAGTCTTCCTGACCGCGTTCAGACATAGCAACCAAATTTAGTGGAGAAACCATCGACAGGAGATATTTCAGCCAAATAGAAAAATCCAATTACACTTCCCGACCTGGAAATCAAACCAAACACCTCATGCTCAGCAGTAGCTTTGTTACATTGGGACAAGCCCGCCACACTATTTCCAGACCACTGTAACTCCTGAAAGCCAGAATCAACAGTGGCGACCACCAGAAAAGCGCCGAGACAATGAAGCTCGACGAAGTCCCAGAGAAACAATTTAGCTGTCTTGGATCCCGCAACGAAATTAATCAGAAATGAATAGCGGAGGAGTAGGAAAACCATAATTTCCACTTCCCTCCATATCAGCAGGAGACAGAACGAAACAAGGCCAATAGGCACAAAGGGACGTTTACAGCTGGGATCAGCAGCAGTAGCTTGTAAACTCAAACTCAAAGCATTTATTTCAATAAGACCATTTTTTTTTCGGATGAGAAATCATCAAATGACCCCCCCCCCCCCCACTCTGGGCGGAGCGGAAGGGAGTGTCAGACTTGTACTGACTAAAACCCATCCATGTTCCTTCTTTGCCCTTTGTGTTCCAGGGCCACGGTATCTCTTTCGAACAGTCCCGCAGCCCTGGCAGGCATCGGCCCTTGGAGACCCCTACATCGTTGCTGACATCTCTTTGAGGCGCGCGTGGAATACGAACGCGCCATCGACACGGCCTGTCGTCATAAGACGGCCGAACGGCGCGCTAGCCCATAGCTCGCCGTCCACAGGCCCGCAAACTCAAAGCATTTATTTCAATTAGACCATTATAGGCACTTTTGAATGTCAGAAAAACAAAGAAAGCGAAGCTACAGTCACAGGCACAAGGCATAATAACTTGTGAAAGTACTGTAGTTGCCCATTCCAAGTCGTCGATCTCTATGGAGAAGAATGGGCAAGAAAGTAGCCACTAAACTAAGGAAGTAGTTAAACTTACCAATTAACTGATGGTGATGATAATGTGAATAATATAGGTACTCCATCTTCTCCACATTCGACATAACACGACTATACATCGTTTCAATATCGTTGAACATGAACTATGCACTTTATAATAGACTCTCTAAGCCACACTAAGCTCAAACTCTTTTAATGTAGAAAAGAGCTAACTTAAAACGAGGTATTTGTTTGACAGACTTCTCGCTGGCGACGTGAACTGCCAATTTTCATGTATCTCTTTTACTGATACGAGATCTACAGTATTTTGTAAGTTTCTTGAGCGAGGAAATAGTCGCTAGTTTCTCACTTCGTTGTCGCCGTACATACTCACACACACGCACAGTTTAAGCACCAAAAGTTAATGCAATTCACTTTTTTAGTCTCCAAGTATCAAACTGGTTTTCAGATTGAGTTCAACTAAGTGCACTATTCCATATAGAATTAACACTATCATAACAGATGAAACACTTTTTTTTAATTGACAAAAGTGATTAGCAAAATACCACCTTTTAAAAATAAGATATTCTCTGGAGCCCTGACCGCCGGTAGCTTGGACCCTGTTCCCGATACCGGTGGGCTACAATTTTTTTTATATTTTTAATGTTTCTTATATTGTTTTTTCTAAGGAATATTTAAAAATGTAAACAATTTGTAAAAATATAAATAAAGGAAAATAAGATATTCCACTCATTACAATCGTGTATTACAACATTTAGACAAAAAATAATAAATTAATTACTATGATTACAAATTAAACACGTATAGGTACCGACTTCACAACGTTGAATGAACTAATGAACACATTTATGCTTTATTTTCCTAATAAGTAATTAGTCATAATTTAGACTTTATGTGTACAGCGATAAGGTAACAGTTATTGGAAACTAATATTATGTTTGTTTGTAGAGTATGTTTGTCGATATTCACATCATCACGCTTGTATTCCCCGAGAGGGATGGCAGAGGTGTTATGTATGCCTCGCCAATATTTTTAAATTTCATTCTAACAGGAAACGAAACAATTGTCATTAACCAGCCACTAGATTCAAGATTCGTTTGGGAATTTAGATGAAATTTAGTATACGCATAGGGATATCTATCAACATTAGGACATAGGCTACATATTATCCCCAACTACGACGTCCCGTGGGATAACTTTTCACATCCACGCGATCGTAAAAGCTAGTATTCTTTATCGCACATAAAAAATAAAAGATATACACAGAAATTGCAATAGTATAATTCATGTACAACGGTGAGCTTAGCCCAGAATTAGGTTTTACTATTATATCATCATCTGCCTAGCCTTTTCCCAACTATGTTAGGGTCGGCTTCCAGTCTAACTGGATGCAGCTGAATACCAGTATTTTACATGGAGCGACTGCCTATCTGACCTCCACAACCCAGTTAGTTACTACTCTGTATTAGTAAGTAATATAATTATAACAGACAAACCCACAAACAATAACTTGTGTATGCGACCGGTCAGGCAGGATATGATAATAAAATTAAAGTTAATTATTGCAATCATTATTCGAGGGAAAAGAGCCAGTCAGTTAGGTCAGTTACATTGCGTTGATAAAATACTATGACTATACAGGGTTGCGCTGAATCAAGAGTATGTTACATTTTGACCATAAAGTTACTTTTGTAGGAAACAAATGATTTTATTTTTAATGTAACCAATTAAAAAAATTCTTCGCTGAGGGGTTTAAAATCATATTTTCTTGGATATTGCGTCCTTTCGCTTTATGCAATACTAGTCCTTCACCCGCGACTTCGTCCGCAAAAATTGTGATAGCTCGGCTAATTTGCGTGATATACTTAAATATAATTTATAGCCTATGTCACTTCCTGATAATTTAGCTTTCTATTGGTGAAAAAAATGGTTAAAATCCGTCCAGTAGTTTCGGAGCTTATTCGGTACAAACCAAAAAATCTTTCCTCTTTACAATATTAGTATATAGTATATGTAAAAGCGTATGGAATCATTTACGCTTTTAATGCATGGACATAAAACTCTTTCTGAGCGGATCAACCCGATTCCAAGTCGATAGGTGTGGTCACTCTCTCTTATCTGCCCGATAAGTTCAGATGAATTCTATCCAATTAAGAATTATTTTCTATGGCGCCTAAAACCACACCCTATACACCAATTAGTAAGTATGCGTATTAGATTCTTTGTTTATCTTATCTGTGTAGTATCTATTAGTAAATTATAGGAACACTAATGAATATTTAATATATTGCTGCTATCGTTATCAGACTTTCACGGTAGTCTGTCTGCTATCAGTGCAAGTGAACTTATCTCTGCCGAGCTAAGGCACCGACTGTTCACACCGCCGCAGTTCTGGTGCGCGGTGGTAGACGCCAGCCATTCAACTTTGAACCTAATGCTTTAGCGATAAAGTTGAAAATCTATTACAGAAATTTGACAGATTGCAGTAGCTTCATGTGCTGGCGTCTGTACATAAATATAATGTAACATCACGCCTATAAATTCCCGAAAGGTTAGGCAGATGTTTACTTAATAGTACATCTATATTTCGCCAGTTATGTCTAAGTCCCATGTAATAGGGGGCGAGCCTATTGCCATCAACCGTTCACAAATCCAGACTCCGTGGCTGCTACGGAGAGATTTGATTGGACCCGTATTTTTTCTTTTTTCACGTAAGCTAAAAATGAAGACGATACAGTGCGACGAAAACTCGTGTGACGTCATACTTCAGTACACTCTTTTTATCGAAAAGTGACGTCACAAGCCCCCACTCATGATCTTTGATGCGTTTTATCTTCGTCAATTTTTATTGATTTGATATACAAAAAATACGTATCCAATATTTTTCGATAATCTAACTGACGGACTAAATACAATCATTTTTTTTTTACACAGAAAACATCCTTATTGTCTCTATAAGCCAAAGACACCGTTGATTTTAGTCAGTACAAGTCTGACAGTCCCTCCCGCTCTGCCCTGGGTGGGAGGACTCATTTGATGATTTAACCACGTTAAAAAAAAAACATAAGAAACACAAAAACAAAAAACCACGCGCCAAAAGATCCATGTTCTGCTGTTACACTGTTTCTTATTTGACTAATTGACGAATAAAACCGCAATTAAAACATTTTTTTCATTGTAATTTGACGTTAATTTCCTTATATTGAATGACCGATCGATTTAGCAATAAAATGACTTATATAGGGTAACAGGGAAACAGATGCATAGCAGGAAAGCTTCGAGTACCTGGTGATATTGCATTAATTTTTTTTTTTTTTTTTGTGCTATGCTGGCTTACTCTTGACCTCAATCTAGTCCTGTGGACAGAGATGAGGTCGACGATGGAACGAGCTAACCCAAAAGAAGCCTATTAACTCGCGACTTAAATAGATTGGGGTCATATGAACTTGGGAACACCGATGCAGGATATTTAAATAATGACATGTTTTTTTTTTATGTTTAATGGCCAGACAGAGTGGCGACCCCAACATGATTGGTCGTTACTGGTAGGCAGTGGCCCGAAAGTCTGCCAACCAGTCTTACAAACGGGTATCGTATTACCCAGTACTAAGTGCGTTGTGGAGTTCAGATAAGCAGTTGCTCCATGTAAAATACTGGTATTCAGCTGCATCCGGTTGGAGTGGAAGGATGCTTATTCCCGACTCTGGGACACAGGCCTCCTTTCTATGAGAGGGAGCGGGCTATAACCCACCACGCAGGCCCAATGCGGGTTGGTAGATGTGTCTTCGTCTTCGATTTTGATTCTAAGACATGCCGGTTTCCTCACGATATTTTCCTTCATCGTTTTAAGAGCAGTGGTGATGAAATAAATCACACAAAGTAAGAACCCACGACCTACAGCTCGTGAGTCGGGGCAGTTAGCACTTTTTTTTTTATTTATTGTTCACAAACATACATATTTTTTTATTCTCAGTTTAGCTGTCTATTTAACTGAATTTTATTGGTAACGGTGAACAAGCAAAATAGAACCTTAAGTATCTGCAATACAGAAAACTACGTATTCCAATACCAACGATGGGAATAGGAAAACACACAGTTATAAGAACCAGGAAACTTCAGTCAATATTGTTGTTTTATCATCTATAATTAAACATAAACAAATGCAATAAAATACTATAAGCATTATAATATTTATTTTATTTTTTGCCGTTTTTCCTGTAAAACTAGGTCAGAGTTCAAGAGATATTGTGTTACAGGAAATGAAATAGTTTCATGGTTAATAATAGATTAGAATATTATTATGGCCTTGTGATGTGCCTAGTGGTGTGACCGTCGGACTGCCAAGTCATATGTCTCGAGTTCGAACCCAAGACACGCACCTCTGATTTTTGCGGATTCATTTGCGTATTGTTCAATTTTCACTTGCTTCGGTGAACAAAAACATCGTGAGGAAACCAGCATGCCTGAGAGATATTTCTCGACGGCATGTTAAGCCAAGTCAGAGGCCCATGGGCGGCATAAAAACTGACACCAGGTTAGGCACTAACCACACGATAAAGAATTAGATGGCCTTGGACATTTTCATATCGGCCTATAATGTTCCTACTGTTGGCAGGCCTCTCTGTGATGGACAGTGGGCCCAGTGGCGGATCTATCATACAACCCGAAAAGCCCGGCTTGCCTAACAATCAAACTCAACAAATAAAATAAAAAAACATTCTCATAAAAACAATTTTTTTTGTCAAACTGTATCAATCCATCAGAAATTATTTAAAGTTCGCGCGCTTATTTTCTGATATTTCCGATGCCGGCCGCGGTACTCTGGCTCGCTATAACACTATACAAAAGAAGAGTTCAAGTTTAGTGCGCAATCGTATCTACGGCCTACGGTCAATGACCCAGTGCTAACGCTTTCTCTTTCACACCCACTGGCTTGCATTTGGCTTCTGACATTTCAGTTTTTGCTAATAAAAAGTGAAGTTACTATTTACTAAGAGTTTTCGCAGAAATAGTAAAGCCATTACGCGGTCGGCTTACCAACTGTTCCGAGTCTAGAAGATTACGTATGCACGATTTTGGTGTACACTTCCTCATCCATAATTAAAAAGGGAGGATCCTCTGACCAGACAGGTGTTGTATCTGGTGGGCAACTGCCCCACAGTTGTTGTTGGGTTCTTGTATATTATCTCGCGTATAATTCTGACAACAACGATGCAGAATTTCTTCGTCGTTCACTTGCTTCATAGATATTTTTGTAAATTTTGGCTATGTCGCTACAGGTGTATTAACTCCAAGTTCCAGAAGAGCATTTCATGGGCATGTAATACTATAACAAAATTCTATAAAATGCCACTCACCCGATACAGAGTCCTTGCTTTCAGATTCAGGATCGCCATCTTTCTCTTCTGACTTCGCGTCTTGCTTCTGTAACAAAATGATATTCACATAAATCACCTCACAATATTCCATTACACCTGCACTTGAATATGAGTTGCCTTGGCTGACCTGGATGTCTCTTAACAGACTCTGGACACAAGTTGGCTGAGGCCAGGAAATCCTGCTCCGGTGGAGACGTAATGGATGACTCTAGCTTAGATTGGACATATGGGGCATTTTCACAAACAATGAGAAACTTGTTATCGTACGTGTACTTTAAACAATAATGAAATAATGTATTACATAGTCCAGACTATGTAATACATTATTTCAAAAAAATATGCTGACTTCGTATGGGATTCTAGCCACTTTAAAAAAACATATCGTTCAAGTCTATCAAAATTGAACGCATGTACAAAGTTTCGTGTTCGTCCTATTAACCGTTGAGGAGTTCTCTAGTGAAGAGGCGATCCTGGCTACAGCATCAGGTTATGTCTGTCATAAAAATGTATTGTCACCAGAAACAAAGGGGTGTGCAAAATTTTAGCTCAATTGGTTGGGGGGAACTGTTTTAAAATTCAGTTGCAAGATTTGACCCATACTAAAACCTTGTATTAATAGTTAGTTACCAGTGACTCGTCATGTTCCAGCTGCTTGTGAGTGTCGCTCTCTCTTCTCAGCGCTGACTCTACGTCACATCCGGAGTCTAACACCCAGAGGAGGATCAGAGTGTGCAGGTCTAGCTCGTCCTCTGTTTGTTCACTACAACAAGAGTAACAATCATTAAAAAAAGCAATAAAAACATAAACGTCATCATCTGCCCAGCCTTTTCCCAACTATGTTAGGGTCGGCTTCCAGTCTAACCGGATGCCAGTATTTTACATGGAGCGACTGTCTATCTGACCTCCACAACCCAGTTAGTACTGGGTAGTATTTGTAGTTTTCATAAAACTTACATGTTTTTAGTTTTCTTCTGCGACGCCATATGTTGCTCTAAGCTCGTCATGTGGAACACATAGTTATGGATCTCCAAAGCACTTAACCTGGAACAATAATGGGTAATCTTTAAAGAAAGAAAAAGCATTTTTGGAAAAAAAAAAACAAAATGAAAATCGTAATGACGGCGAGAACACGTGGTTTCTGGCTTCGCTAAGGGTGTGTTACATCGTGTATAACCTACCTCTTGGCGTCCAGCGTGTAGTACATAGCTATGGCGGCGTGACCCTCGGTGGGGCAGCACAGGTAGCGCCGCGTGCAGTGCTTCACGTCCACCAGCCACTTGGCGAACGAGTGGTGGAACATCGACAGGAAACCCGTCGAGCGCTCCATCACTAGGATCCTGGGGACGAGAGATCATTTCAAACTTTTCTTTATTGGGATTGAGAAAGAAAATATAAAAATTAGTTCCATGTAGATGGCGCTACGTTAGACTTTCAGTCGACTGCAGAGTTCCTTGCGGGCCATAGAATTCCTGCTGACCCTAGAGTTCCTTGCGGGCCATAGAGTTCCTTCTGACCCTAGAGTTCCTTGCGGACCATAGAGTTCCTTGCTGACCCTAGAGTTCCTAGCTGGCCCTAGAGTTCCTTGCTGACCCTAGAGTTCCTTGCTGACCCTAGAGTTCCTCGCTGACCCTAGTTCATTGCTGACCCTAGAGTTCCTGGCTAACCCCGGAGTTCCTTGTTGACCCTAGAGTTCCTTGCTAACCCTACAGTTCTTTGTTGACCCTAGAGTTCCTTGTTGACCCTAGAGTTCCTTGCTGACCCTAGAGTTCCTGGCTAACCCCGGAGTTCCTGGCTAACCCCGGAGTTCCTTGTTGACCCTAAAGTTCATTGCTGACCCTAGAGTTCCTTGCTGACCCTACAGTTCCTTGCTGACCCTACAGTTCCTTGCTGACCCTACAGTTCCTTGCTGACCCTACAGTTCCTTGCTGACCCTAGAGTTCCTTGTTGACCTTGAGAGTTCCTTGCTGACCCAACAGTTCCTTGCTGACCCTAGAGTTCCTGTTTGACCCTAGAGTTCCTTGTTGACCCTACAGTTCCTTGCTGACCCTACAGTTCCTTGCTGACCCTAGAGTTCCTTTTTGACCTTAGAGTTCCTTGCTGGAATCTAATGGATGGTCACCTATCCACGGACTAACCTAGGTAAGTACGGCTTAACCTTGAAGATCGATCCGTTCGGGTGTTAATATTTGAACACAAGCTCTTCACCGATTTACACACTTCTCACGACTATGGGCACGTAAAAGTGTTACCTTCTCAGAAGATGTAGGCGTCGGTTGAAGTCTTCTCGGGTGACGCTGTATTCCTTGGTAAGAAGACATTTGTACAGCATATCTTCTGTGACGCCGCATCGGGCCGCTAGTAGCACGTCTAGGAGGAGACGCACCTGGGAATGGATGAAAATCTATGTTATTGCAAGGCAAGTAAGTTAACGGCCATGGTGAGTGGACAGCGCTGGCTGCGGACATCTGGAATACCAGCCCCCGTAGCATGACCACCGTAGATAAGGATTTCTTTGACGGAAGAATCGACAAAATGACAGATAGTGCAAAGAAATCTGTCATTGTGTCGACACAATCTGTCATTTTGTCGATTCTTTCGTCAAAGAAATCCTTGTCTACGGTGGTCATGCTACGGGGGCATGAGAACTGTGCGTTACCAACCCAGAGACAGTTATAGATCCTGTATTTCTCTGAGGGACAGATTGAGTTCTTTGTGAGAGGTGCAATTTGGATGATAAACCCTGCACCGGTGGAATCCAGGGCTACAAATACCGACGCTGGAGTACTGCGGAGAAAACCTGATGAAAAAATCCAATGACACATTGTTCGACCTGAGCATCGAATACAAAACGTCATGCTCAGAAGTAGCGCTTGCAACCAAAAAGGCCGACCGAGTTACTTTAGATTTTTTTTTTAATATGCTTGATGTCAAGCGGAGCACGAATTCAACAGACGGAAGTAGACTGACTTAGATACCTCGACCGAGCACTCCCGTCTAAGGGAGTTTGTGCTGGTCGCGGGACTCATAGAATTACCGTGACCCTGGAACATAAAGGGCTACTGAAGGACACCGTGGATTTTAGTCAGTACAAGTCTGACAGTCCCTCCCGCTCTGCCCTGGGTGGGAGGACTCATTTGATGATTTTACCACGTTAAAAAAAAAAAAAAAAGGGAGTTTGTGCTCTGCTTCTGGTCTGCTCGTGTTCGGCTCGCCTAGCATAGATGCAGCCAATAAATGGACCTCTTGGGCAGTGACTCAGACCATGAAACTGAGCAACTCTTGTTCTGTGACTTTTGAAAATTCCTAACATACTTTTTAGTTTGACTATAATGTTGATCAGCTGAACGCGTCAATTCCTGTAGAAGGCTTAATCTTTTTTTTTGTGAATTTCAAGTACTGGAAGAACAAGTTGTCTAGTTTCATGGTCAAAAACACCACACGAGGTTGCGCGTTTATTATGTTACACCTTGTAGCACAGCCATGAGATGGCGGGACGAGCGGGACAAAGCCAACGCCCACGTAAGCCCTGAATTCAAAAAATTAGAAGTCATGGAGAGAGCGCTTCGCCCAGCAGTGGGATGACGCAGGCTATCAGCATGCTTAAGCTGTACCTTAGTGAACCTCCTGCCGTGGAACAGTCTCTGCGCCAGCCACAAGTACAGGCCGTTGAGCGTGCCCGGGATCTCGCGGATTTCTCGCAGTGCTATGAACCCGTCCGCCACGCCGTCTAACACCTGGAAACAATGAAAAACTGATGAACTACTACTAGATTTAGGGATAGCAGGGTGTAAAGCTCCTCATCCTCCGTTGAAGATGAAGGATTCTCGGACGTATCGGGTTCTTGTACTCTGAAAAAGTACTCTGTATAGAGTACTTTTTTGAAAAATTGGTTTTCGAAGGATTCGTTCATCAGCTATCAGAAGAATATCGGTTTAACATCTTGAAAGGAAGAAATGAAGAGGGAATCATATTTTCATCAACATACAACCTGACACTGACCTACAAACTGCAAAAAAATGTAAGAAAATTTCAATTTCACGCTACCCTAGCACTTTCACCTCAGTAATATAGGTGGGCGTGCACCAGCTGTAGGACATTAAAGGCTAATAAAAATAAATTAAGAAAAAAAACAGTATGAGCGTACCTTCTCCAAGTACAGCAGACAGCCGTCGCTCTTGATGCGCAGATGGTCCAGCGCCGCGGCCGCTGCCGCCGCCGCCGCCGAGTCGTGAGACACGCGCGCGCTATGGACACACCAATACTTTACTACGACCATCCAATTGCATACTGGCGCTAATGGAAATAGCGCAACTCGATAGACGTGCCGATAAAAATAGATAATTATTTGTGTTTCTAACACAGAGCATCTTTGAAGAGGATTTATGACTTATGTGCAAATTCACTTGCACGAAGACTTCTGCGCAAAAGGACTCTTGCGCGAATGGAGTCCTAGGGAACTCACCGCAGTCGCGGCTCCGTGTCCAGTCGCGCCAGCACGTAGCGCTGCACGTCGGCCGACACGTGCGCGCGCTGCAACTCGTCCAGGGTTATCTTGCGGAAACCTGTACCAACATTACACAGCATTTTTTAATAGAATCAATAAAATATCCAATAATATAACGAACTATCTGTTTTTTTTTTAAGAAGCTCGTAGCGCGGTCTATCGGGGAATCAGAAACGTTTAGCCGTTTGCCTTGAAGAGTATTCATTAGCCTGAAAGTCTCAAGAGTTTTACCCAGAGACTTATACGTGGTTGTGGATGTCAGATTAGCTTTCGCACCACGTTAAATATGGCTATAAAGCTGCTACCAGACTGGATACCGACCCCAACGGATTCGAAAGCTAGGCAGATGACGATCTGGTAATCAAAACCAAGTCATTTATTCAAAAAGGGCTGACAATCAGCACTTTTTGAACGTCAAATTTTACATGAGGCAGTCCATCAAAACGCCCGCCCTTCGCCAGTTCCTAGTGTTTTAGCTGGGAAGGGGAAGTAGCGGAACCAACTCTAAACAAGAGGAAGAAGAAGTGTACCTGTGAACATCCTGGTGAGATTCCGGCAGTGCTTCCTCGCCGTGCAGACCAGCAGCAGCCACTGCGGGAACAGATGCTGGTGACGCGACAGCAGACTGGCCACGCTGGTAGAGCCTTCCGTACCTTCACGATCCTCGCACACACCTGCAAATTATTAAAAAACGTCATTAACTATCGAAAACGACAGATTTAAGGTTATAATAATATTCCGTAGATAAATGGCTAAAACGGAACACTAATAATTTCGTCACGTCCGTAGGTCATCGATAGAAATGAGAGAAGAAATCACACAATACCATGAGCCCAAGGGCGTAGCTGCTGGGTTCGCGCCATAACGTCAATTTTAAGGCGTTTATTGTGCGAATACCAAGGTGTTTTCTGCACATCGTCTTGGGGAGGCCTTTGGCCGCAGGGCGAGATGTTCCGTCGCTTCTACGGGCAAGTGCCACATGAACGCAGTGACATAGTGCACAACTGAAGTTGCTTACATAATTTTAAGGTTCTATTTACTTACACAAATTGTATTTTTACTATATGTATGTCAGTATGTAAGGTATATATCTAAGGGTCAAAGATTGTAAATAAATAAATAATTATTAATGCACATAAGCTGTACCTTCAGAATAAGGATTTCACTTACTAAGCGAACGGTATTCAAAAGTCACTTACCGCCCTGTATACCCTCATCGATGGCGTCGACCAGCAGGAAGAGACACTGTTTGGGAGGGTCTATCTCCAGCAGGGGGAACAACAGAGCCTTCTTGAAGCATTCGTCCGGGTTCTTCTCCAAATTCTGAGGTAGCAGTGCCTGGAGAACGATAGTGATTAAGTTAATCTATACTACATAATATAATAAAGAGATAAAGTTGTAAGTTTGGATGTAGTGGGTAATCTCCGTAACTACTGATCCGATTCCGAAAGTTCGTTTTTTAACTTACATTTCGGAAATGTGACACTTTTTTTTTTGTTTTTTTTTTTTTCGTTTTAAAATCATCAAATGAGTCCAGAGGGCAGAGCGGGAGGGACTGTGAGACTTGTACTGACTAAAATCCACAGTGTCCTTCAGTAGCTCTTTATGTTCCAGGGTCACGGTAATTCTATGAGTCCCGCGACCCCGGAAATGTGACACTTAAGATTTTATCTGCTACAATATTTGTTTGTACTGACACCAGTTATATTATTAATACAGGTTCTATCCGTGGCCACTATTTTGAAAATAAAATTAAATGACGGAAGTAAGACAGGCCACTCTTCATAAAAAAATCTTCCAACTCTTTTGCCGATCTAAATTTAATTGAAAACGTGGGGACCTCGAGTGTGTTGCACGTCTCACATGGCAAATTACAAAATTCAGTGTCAAAGCTGTGTCAAAATAGTGTCACAATTTAGCAAAGTTAAACAATTAATAATAATAATAAATATTTGTGATTGTTATTTATAATAATTGTGTGTGTATTCTGTGTAAAAAATTGTGTCATAGGAGTAAGATAATAATCATAATTTTAAAGCTTTATAATGCGTACTTGATAAGGAAGTGTTGACTAATATTAATAAGTGTAACTTATACCAGACAATGCCAGTAACCTTAGACCATTTAAGACTATTTATTCTATGATTTAAATCTTAGTAGTCAGTATGTCGAGACTTGTTATAACTTACCTGTTGAATCTCAGGCTCAGACAGAAGCTTATCATAATACGCGTTCGCTATCAAAGTCCTCGGACTGACGGGCAGGCTAGGTATCGGCGGAGGCACATCATCTTCTTTTTTCTTCTCAGTCTTCTCCGCAACTTCCTCTCCTTCCGGCTTCAAGATGTTCTGGTACTCGGGCAGTTCTTCTTTGGGGGTAGAGGGTCGTTCTGGTTTCGTCTTTGCTGGAGAACTTTCTGCTGAGCGTAAGTCACTTTTGTTTGGGTACCTGAAATGGTTGTAGCGTGTGTATTCTATATTTACTGTTGTAGGGTATTAATTGGAGGTTTTTTTTTTGGCTTATCTCAGCACAGACATCACGCAGCACAGGTGCACTCTCTGTTCCCTCACTCTCCAGTCGGATGGGACGAAAACTTGACACTTGCGGGCAGAGATCAGGAGCAGGACCAACACACTTTACGTGCGCACCGATGAACGGGTGTATCGTACATAAACGCAATAACACAATGCGTATCTCGGAAATTGAAGCGTTCACTCAGCAGTTGCGCTTGCGACTACTACACCTTCAGGGCAGCTGGCAGACCAATGCAAAGCGAAGCAACAGATACCAAGCATTATAGACCGACCGCTTTAATGAGTCCTCGCGAAGGTATCAATTTAAATAGAATATTCTGAAGATTGATCACGTATTGGTTCAATTAGTATAGAAATACCTATGTGAATTATGATTATTTTAAAGCAAATAACCTGTGGGATATTGTTAGGACTTTGAGGACGCTTAATGTCCCTTTGATGGGACAAGGCGGGAGGACTCATTAAAGCGGTCGGTCTATAGTTACTAAACTCACTTATACTACAATACACATAAATGTACCTGAAATTAGCAACCGGTATCCTGGACTTAGGAGGACTATTCTCCACCTTCCTATCTTCTCCGGAGCTGTCATTCTTCTGTTCCGTCGACAGACTCTTCTGTAACACGTTAGCTTTCTTCTCACATAGCGGCTCAGAAGACTGTCTCAACAGTCGAGAGTTCCGCAACTCCTTCGATTGGCGTTGCGAGATGTTTCTTAGGAATAGATTCTCGTGGTTTTCGTAAAGTCGCAAATCGTCCTTATCGTCGGTTACGAAGGGATTCGTGGGCTTCACTGATGTTCTTGGCAAGATTTCTGGCAACTGTAAACAGGGAAACGTTAGGAAAATTAGAGAAAGGTGTTTATGAGGTTTGGGTTGGCGCGGACTGGTCAGAGGAAGTTTTATAACCCTGTAATAGTAGCGAAAACGACGTTAAAAATTGTTTCGGTTCGACACGACTCGACACTCCGGTTTTATCGCATGCCCCAATTCAAGATTAGCATGTCGTTGATTCGAGCCCGAGAAGGTGCTTTACTTTGGTACTTTATTTCATCACCACTGCTCCCAAAAGGCAAAAAAACATCATTAGGTAACGGTGTATTAATCGTCATCATCATTTCAGCCGAAAGACGTCCACTGCTGGACATAGGCCTCCCCCAAGTGTCGCCACATTGACCGGTCCCGTGCGACTCGCATCCAGCGGATCCCAGGAGGATATGTTTAAGAACTAATTCGAAGATATGTCGCATCTATCAAGCTGCACTAGGCCCGCGTAGTGGATTACGGCACAGGGAGTGGCTCATAGAGAGGGGACCTGTGTCCCAGCCGTGGGAACGTTATAGGCAGGTTATAGGAGTATATACTAACATCATCAACATTGCTGAGCGGCGCGTCGGCGTGCAGGTCCTTGTACTCTTCGCGCTCGTGGATGCGGTGGATGGTGCGCGTGCGCGCGCGCGGGCATATGTCCTCGTCGTCCGTGCGCTGGTCTGCAAGTAACACAATACTGTTTACTATTTCATATTAATTATTTGTCTCGCTTACACATTGTTGCTATCTCTTGTACTCTCCTGTCACATTTATAAAAATGTGTTTCGTCTATATCACGCCTGTAATCCCCTAAGTGTTAGTCGGAGGTGTCCCCAATCATAGTACACCCACATTACGCCAGTTCTGTTTAAGTCGAGCCTATTGCCATCAACCGGGCACAAATCCAGACTGGCTGCTACTAGAGGGAGACGAAAGAGAGAGATGTTCTTGCCGCTGAGGAGCAGGGAGTGCTATGAGATGCGCGAGTAGGTTGCGCAGAGGAAGCCATAAAGATTTCACTTTTTGATAACGCTTGATTTTACAACCCATCTATTTTTCATACCGTGCACTTCAAGTACTTGATACAATTCTCAAGTAATATAATAAACCTATTGCAGTCACTAGTAATGTATGAAGTATTGATACGATATACAACGTATAACATAATAAACGCAAGACCTCTCGCACCATGAAACTAAACATCTTTTGTTCTACGAGTTCTTGAAATTCGCAAAAAAAAAAAACTTTCTATAGGAACAGACGCAATCAGCTGATCCACATGTATGGTAAAACTAAAAAAAAAGTTATGAATTTTCAAAAATCATAGAACAAAAGTTGTTCAGTTTCGTGGTCTGAGACACCACACGAGAGGTCTTGCGTTTATTATGTTACACGTTGTATACAACTATAAAACAAAGCTAACGGGATCAAGTTGGCAGTTACTCAAATATTTCGTGTTAATATTCATACAACATTCATACATTATGTATTGTCATTGTTAAGTTACTGACCTAAGCTATGTCTTTGTGTATTGTATGTCGCCAAGCCGTCTGTCGGGTTTAACATAAATTAAATACAGAGTGGAAGGGAAATCGACGACGATTATAATCGGGATATTTTTTATGGTTAGGTATTCGTAATATAAGGCTAATCACCCTACAATACTATATTTAATATACAGGGTGGAGACGACAATGCGACAATAAATTAAACTGTATGTAACTCATGACGTTCCCAGTCTGAAACTGCATACAAAATTCAATCGAAAATATCCAGTAATTTTCGATTGAATTTTTGTATGCAGTTTATTCACAGGACGTTATTTTTGATTTTTAGCATTTTCTACATAGTGTAGATAATAGGCTACCACCAACAGGTTAACGAATCCCGCATCGGTATAAAGGTTAAACACATGTTGCCAACCCGCTACTTCAAAAACCTTGGCCAAAATTGTCGTATTGTCGTCTCCACCTTGTAAAATACCGGTTCACGCACAGAGATGATTTTTGTACATCCTTCCCAACTAATATTATAAATGCGAAAGTAAGTTTGTTTGTTACCTTTACACGCCTAAACCACTGAACCTGAAATTTTGCCTATAAAGAAGATCAGTTCAGAAACGGACATACCTTTGATCCTGAAAAAAGTACTGTTCCCGAGAAAAACAGCAATAACGTTCTTATGATAATAGATGGCGCCACGTGTCTTTCGAATCAAATCCGAATTGATTATCAAATTTTAAATTAACGCGAGCAAAGCCGTGTTTAAAAGCTAGTATAAATTTATTAACAGTACAAAACTATTTTCGGTCAGTCACATCACTATCTCAGGTTCAGTTGAAAACCAGCGTCGGGCTGCTCGGCAGTTTGCTGAACTGGGCCTGCCTATTGGGCGCAGCCGTGAGACACAAATTTTTTTTTTTTGTGTTTAGATTTGGGGTTCTTAGGTTTCGAATAAATTCGAAGACGTTATACATACCTTCACTATCAGCCAGGAGTGGTTTGGAGCTCTCTTCGCCGTCGTCTCCGAGATCACGGAACCGACTGATCAGCCTCTCTTCCTCAGAATTACGCCTGAAACAATATTAGTTTTACGTTAAAAGAGTTTTGTATAATTTAGGAAGTGTACAAGTAGACCAAAGAAACGATGCATAGATTGTAAAGATGCTATGTCTAGAACACGCGGTGACGGTACTTTTATACAAGCCTACAAGCTTGGCTTACCCTTATAGCCCACTACTCTTTATGTTGTTAGGGTTTCTGAACAGTCTGGTTGCCTTAAGGTGCTCCCTCACCGCGAGCATTCGCCTGTAATGTAACAGTTCACATTCACTTGTTTCCATACAAAATCGAATCTTGGACTGTTACATTACAGGCGAATGCTCGCGGTGAGGGAGCACCATTAGGGGCTTGCCGTTTTGTTAGCCCCTAGGCACGCCACTGGTCTAGATTGGTATTAGACTGGTATTAGATTGGTTGTCTCCAAAGGATCCTTTTGATACCATGACGAAGACCAGGGCCATGGTGTTAAAAAGAAAAGTCCATTTATTTTGGTATTGTTAAAACAGACTGGTGTACGCCAGGTCTAAATGCTTATGTTGCATACATTTAATATTAAACTGTTTTCGTTTTGTCTATAATCTACCCAAAATGTAGCTAAACAGATTAAACATTGCTCAGGATTAGCAGCAAATTCATCGAAAGACAGATCCCAAGATCCTTGAAATCAAATAAAAGAACCAAGGCCTCTTGTACACACACGTTTGTCCATAGTGACACGTACAATGCTGACGACTGCAGACTTTAACGACAAAAACTTGATAAAAATTTACTTCTGTAAAACACTTTTACACGTCACAAAAAATATTTTTTTTAAATGGATGAGGTCGACTACTCTGGGGAGAAATACAGAGGTCAGTCACTTTTTAAGACCTGACAGAATGTTGGTCAAGTCATATTGAGGGCCATCCAGAGAACGTGAAAAGAAAACTGTTATTTGCTAAAATATGTATGGTAACAGATAAGATTGAATATGTGCAAAATGCCTAAGAATGAAGTCATAATAGACCGTCACCTATGAGTGTGTGAGTCAGACAGCCTGGGCGACAGATCGCAGTTGTCAGCGCGCGCGCGCCGCGACGAGTGGCTCAGGATCTGCATCGCGAGCGTGCGTACGAACTCGCCCGGCCGGAGACTGCTCTCCGTGTGACTCTGGAAGAGAAAACAATACCATGTCATAAAAGACGGTAGAGCGTAGATAAAGTGTAGCTAGATATTTTTTTTGGCAGAGGGCACTGGCTCTTCTTACACAGCCCCCGTAGCATGACCACCGTAGACAAGGATTTCTTTGACGGAAGAATCGACAAAATGACTGATAGTGCAATGAAATCTGTCACTGTGTCGACACAATCTGTCGTTTTGTCGATTCTTCCGTCAAAGAAATCCTTGTCTACGGTGGTCATGCTACGGGGGCTGGTCTATCACCTAGCACAGGAGTCAGGGTCTTCACACTATTGGTAACCTCTTTCTTATGTTATAAAGATTCTTGATTATTTACAAGGTAGATGTGACAGGAAAAGCAGTGAGAGCACGCCCTCGAAGAACATACACTGACTTTATTGCTGTTTAGAAAGGTCTGGTGCGTAGCAGTGGCGAAGGTACCATACAATCCGATTCCTACCGGCTTCCCTTTGAAAATGGCACAGCTAATAATATTCTATAAAGGTCTCAGTAAAGGTATGTACTTCGGCTTACCTCTTACAAAAATTGACCCCTCGCTACTGGTGCGTAGTATAAGCAAACTGCGTGCGGTTATGACCAGATTTATGAACATGGATGAAGCTCAGGTGTATGTAAGGATCGCCGCGTTCTGTAATTTCTGCCTACCCTCATACGAAAAGTTTTAGTACGTGTTGTTAGTCGCCTTTACTCCTCCTCTCAACATGACCACACCCTACTCTTGTAAATTTTTGTTACTACGCCTTTTAAAGTAACTATACTTCACTAATAAATACAGACCTGCAGAAAATGTCTAGCCAGCAGTCTTCTGTTAAGAGCCCGCTGCTGCCTCGCCTGTGGCCCCTGACCTGGCTCGCTCAGCTCCTGGCATAGAGCTGTCTTACCGCTGCCCGCATCACCTGTAAAAATAGGGTCAAATATGAACATAACATTTCTTACACCCACATTTTGTCAAGTATGTTGAAGTTCCATGTTCCTGGGGACGAGCTTATCGCTATTTACCTGGCACAGCCGAGCTGGTGCGCAATTGTTGACGGAAAACACAACTTGTCTGCAAGACCTCGTGCCTGGGATCGTTCTTGGTTGTTTCATTAATATCAAGAGTCACACTTACCCAATATCAGCGCGCCGCAAGTCTTGCTCACAGGCCGCTGTTCCAGACAGTGCGCAATCTTCTGGAAGGCCCACTCCCGGCAGAAGAATCTCCTCTTGTCAGTGGATATGCTGGTCTCCGTCACTTTGTGAGCTGATGAGGACTTGCGGACTGGACGTGTGTCCTTGTCGTGGGCGCGGGAAGCTATGGGGCTAAGTGGTGTGCCTGTAAACATACAAATACGTAGTCAGCATTCGGTGTTCCTTCTTTCGGGCGAACGAGCATATTTTTACGGGAGGTTGTAACATGTTAACCAACACACAGGCTCAAAGCCAGTTTGAGGATGAAAGGCATTAAGAATTGAAAGGATTCTTAGTGCGAAAAATTCAAAATGGATGTGAATCGCTGTATCTGATCATAAATAAGTTTCTTCAATAACGGAGGCATCGCAGATTGCAATCAAACTACACAAACAGTGCTGCTTGAGGACAGAAATAGATATGGGACGGATTCCTAAACAAAGAACTCTGATCTCTATACAGGGTGTAACAGAAAGGGTATAGTCAAATTAAAGGATATGCTGCAGACCTTCAAACTGAACAACTTTCTCCTTGGGTCCAATTTCTTAAATGACACTTTTTTCGCATTTACGATTTTAGACCCATGGAGAAAGTTGTACAGTTTAATGGTCTGCAGCATATCCTTTCATATGATTAAACCCTTTCTGTTACACCCTGTATAAAGTTCGGATCAATATTATCCAATAAAACCTCATGCAACAGGATATAAACTAAGGGACGGACTACGAAATAACTTCCACAGCATAATTGCCCCAACGATTAAAGATTAACTCCATCGGAGATACGAGTAACTTGCAACTACTGACTAACTCAATCCGGATCTTCCCAGCGGAATCGCGAAGCGCATCCATTACGTTCAGAGTTCAGAGATGAAGTCGGAAAGTTTCTAATGTGATTACGATCATGTCTAACAAATCTGCATTGCTGAGGTATTCCCTGTGGACCGTCTTGTTTGATATCCTTGCTGCAAATGGGTCAATGACTTAACTGAGGATCGCCAATTACGTTGAGATATTTGTAAAGAAGCTGCAGGAGCTCGTGGCTAAATAATAACAGCCGCTCAGGTCGATCTTAAGGTTAAGCCGCGCTTGCCTAGATTGGTCCGTGGATGGGTACCCCCCATTTCATACAGAGTTTCCTCCGTGCCTCGGACAGCACGTTAAGCCGTTGATCCCGGCTGTCATTTGTAGATCTTTGACAGTCGTTACAGGTAGTCAGTGGCCGGAAAGTCTGACAACCAGTCTTACCAAAGGGTATCGTATTACCCAGTCTTAACTGGGTTGTGGAGGTCAAACAGGCAATCGCTCCATGTAAAATACTGGTATTTAGCTGCATCCGGTTAGACTGGAAGCCGAGTCCAAGAAAGTTGGGAAAAGGCGAGACAGGTGATATTTGTAAACAAGCTCGTCCGGGGACATGCTACCAGTAGCACCTTACCTATTTCTGCACTGAATTTCAGCTTAAATCATATGACCGCAAAGCGACGGTCGTCATTAAAGTGACGGTAGTTATTCTACTTTTAGATATTATAGAGATGCACTCCTTGTTTCTGTACTGTCATAGTCCGATGGGACAGCAATCGACACCGCCGGTAATGGATCGGGCAAAGACGACAGACCTTTAACCAGACAGGGAGTCCCACTACCCGTGTGTAATGGGAGTATGGGACTTCTATGTGTAACGGAAAATAAATCAAAAGACCAACTCACCATCAAAATCAAAAGGATCCCTCTCCCGTTCTCTATCTCTGTCTCTCTCACGCCGGTGTTCTCTGGAGCCCTCTCTGTCTCTCTCGGGGAAGCCTCGGTGCCGATCGGTCGGCGTTCGGTCGTGGCCGCGCGCAGTCGCCACGTCGTTTAGAGGCAGTGATCTGGAAGATTCGATTACAAGTCAGGAAAAAGTAGAAAGCACAGAGTTCTGTGCTTCCTACTTTTTCCTACTGTTTGGTCTTCAATCAGGAATTTTATCAGTTACATCTAACAATTTGAATTTGTACCCTTTTTTTCCGGATGCGAAATCATCAAATGACCCCCTCCCGCTTGGGCGGAGCGGATGGGAGTGTCAGAATTGTACTGACTAAAACCCACTCATGTTCTTTCTTAGCCCTTTGTGTTCCAGGGCCGCAGTATCACTTTCACAGCCGCAGCCCATCTGAATTTGTACCTGACTTCATATAAACTGACGAAATATAGGTGAACTAAACACGTCTGCCTAGTCCTCAGGTCAGTACAGTCATGGTGTAACTTTGAGAGCATTAATGATCTCGCATGTTCACATCATTTTCAATCTCTTATCGTCAAAACATCTGATCAGATCAACAATTAATTATTTCGAACATTAATATAAGCAAGATTATAATAGGGTTAGAAAGGGGGTGACTACTGAGATGACAGTGCTGCGGGAAGAAATGCAGGAGAACGATAATGATATAAGAAGCCGTCATCATATCAGCCCGGAAACCCACAGTTAGGTCACCCCTTTCTTCTGTCATACTTCTTGATTGATTCTGAGGGCCCTCATCCATCTGCCATAAAGGGTGTAAATAGACCCTTAACATAACCGAAAGGCACTTGTTCTCCCCGTCTTTGCGATCATTTTTATGTTCTAGACCATACCTGGGAACCATCTAGTTACGGAGATATTGGGGGTCACAGTTCCAACTTTATCACATTTTTTTTTTTTAATACAAGTTTTTTATGTTATAACTTTACTGTATATACCTCTACGAACCCCGTACTGTTCAAAACATCCTCGAGCACAATGTTCTGAGTGCATTTCATCGAGTCCTACCGTAAAACGTGATTTTTTACCCCAAAAAAAAAATCGATTCCCAGCAATAATTTTTGCGTAAACTTACTTAGTTTGATGTACAGAATGCTTGGTTGACGGCTATGTGACGGGTCTGATTACACCCTGTATTTACCTGAGATTCACCCGATGTTCAGCCTGCCTGACAGCAGAGTGTCGATGCTGCTGCTGCCTCATGCTAACCTGGTACTGCCTCAGGTACGCTTCCACCTTTCCCTCGCTCGCCTCATTGCGGACTCTTCTCGTCCTCCCAGAGTCCTCTTTAACCCTGCGCGGTTTCTCTTCTTTTTTCGTATCCTTAGCCTCAACAGGAGTACTCATAGCAAAGTTCCCTCCGTTGTTATAATTCAGAGGATCGAAGTCATTCCTCGGCGGATTTTGGGTCTTATTGACTTTTGAATTTTTCGCCCGGTACTGAGATTTTGGAACAACCTGGCTGTATATAGGTATCTGATTCGACATGCTTAAAATACTAGCTTTGGTTCGAAAATATAGATTTTTTTGACAATTTTTTTCTAATAGAGGTAGGACCTAATGAGTTACTTTGGTTTCTGCTAATTGACTCTAAAACTACAGGAACGCGGGATTTTTTTTATAGTTTTCTAATTAGTAAAATAGGCCTATATTTGATTGGCTGTTTGTTATCACAATTATCTCTATTCAGGTCATTCTAAGTTTTGACCTTATCATTCTTCTTTTTCAATTTTTGCACTTGGCTCGTTTCAATTTCAGCTGCGCCATTTCGTCTGATGAGAAAGTCTGTAACAAAAGAAAAACTCCATTAGTTTATCGCGCAAAGTGTTGGAAAGGTCAAATGGAAGAAACTGCGATCGTTCAACGTTATAATTGAGTTCTGATGTAACGCGGAGTGTTGAGGTCAGCTGTACGATTATCCGACCACGACCTCATGAACTACTTCGTCGAACCCATTCCTACAAAACATTGGCAATTGGCTATGGACTGATAGAGGCCGAATTCTCAGTACCTCCAGTTAAATTTCTACTTTGTTTTCATATCATCAATATTTAAGATCCTCACACGCGCGTCGAGGCAAATTTCCAACAAAACGTTTATGTGTGTTTAACGTTTAAGTTCAAACGTTACCTAGATTTACAAAATACCAGATCAAAAGCACATTAATTAATGTATACATGAATGGTACATGATTTTCATTGGCTCCTGAAATACAGGTACTATTATAACGGAGCACTGGAGCCAGGGTCTCACATTATTCTGTACCCTCTTTTTACGGCAATAAAGAAATATATTTATTTACTAGCTGTTGCAACCTTCGTTTGCGTTTATTTTATAATTAAATTATAAAATAAACGCAAACGAAGAATTATATAATTAATTTAATTATATAATTAAATTATTATATAATAATTAAATAATTGTATAATTATATACACAATTACACAACTCCTACAATACAATATTAATACAAATAATTTCCAACTAATAATATTATAATACATTAATAATTTCCCTACCATAATCACCTGTCCCACCACCGACGAGGAAGCCACAAGCTATCAACTATTTTGTCGCTCAAGAAATGTACAAAAGATTCACGTCCCATATACTCGTAAGTAAAGGAATAACCCAATAGTTGATCGCTGACTGTTCTTTCCGCCGTCGCCGGCGAGTACTCATATTTGTCTCAGGAGTCTCGCTTGGTACTCCTGAGTTCACTTTTCAACCTTTTTACTTAAGGCATAGGGTTGAAAACTAGCAGTGGCAGTGAACTCGGTCGGTACATACACATACCAGGGAATAATCACCCGCCGCCGTCGTGCACTCACATGACCCAGCGACAAAACTATCCGGTCTACACACTCGCTACCAGTAGCGAAGGGTCAATTTTTGTAAGAGGTAAGCCGGAGTACATATCGTTAATGTGATTATATTATTTGTCTATAGAATACTGAGTGACTGTGCTATTTTTCAAAGGGAAGCCGGTAAATCGAGTTCTATGGAACCTTCGCCACTGCTCGCTACTCGTTTCTAGTTTGTTACTATCCTCGCTTCTCGCTAATCGTCGCCGGTGGGACTGGTTAGTGGTTACCATACTGCCATACCATTTAAAATACCTCTCTACCTTGATATAAAAATATGAAATTCTTTGAAAAGCTAAAACAAAAGTGCGTTGATGACGTGCCCCTAACGAGCGAGGTTTACGCTTTCAAGCGGCGACGGGTTAAAACCTTTTGAACCGTCCCTACGAGGTATTTAAGGGTTAAGCTAAAAATGGAGCGTCAATTTTGTAAAGGACGATGGGAATGTGAGGAAATTATATTTTTTGAGGCTAGTTTTTGACCGCGCTTTTCTTTTTTCGCAAGCGTTTGGATCCCTGAGCCCGGATCTATTTATGATCGGCTCAGGCTCATTCCGCGTCAGTACGGTCCCTCTCATCTAATCGCTTGACAAGAGTTGGACATCAACATCATCTTCCTGCCCATGTCCCATGTTATTTGGGGTCGGCGCAAAACTCAAGGACTTTCAGTCAAAAATAGGACTTCAAGTCAAGATAGAACTTTAAGTCAAAACCAGGACTTCAAGACAAGATAGGACTTTGAATCAAAAATAGAACTTCCAGTCAAAAGAAGGAATTCAGCCAAAAGCAGGACTTTAGTCAAAAATGGGACTTATAGAACTTCAAGTCAAAGATGGGACTTAAAGAACTTCAAGAGTTGGACAATCTGTCAGATTATGTTTATCAATCCCTTTCAAAAACCCGGAGATTCTGTTTATAATCTTGTGCTACCCATTCCTAGATATTCAAACTCAGTAGCCAGTCCGTCTGGTATAAAAATAGTAGTTTTCTGAAAAAAATATCGAACTCCGTAAGCCATATTCCAATTAAGCACCACTCTAAATTCCGGTGAAAAATAAATTCAGTCAATTCCTTTCCTTTTAAAAAGTCAAGACTAAGTACAAAAGAAAATACAGCTTCACAAAAGGGAATAGAGTTTATTTTCCTTGTGGCCATTGTTAATAAAATTGAGCACACATTTAAGGGTTTCCTGCTATTGATAATTTAAGAAGGAAATGCCCTTTAACCACTAGTGATTGTAAATTAACGGAATTTGGACTTTATTTTGAATGAATTATAGTTTTGTATGGCTTGTTTAGATATATTTATAGATGTCAGGGCGCTTAATTCTTTATAGTGATCATTATTTTTTTGACCTTCAAACCTTTTCTTGGTAATCAATCTTTTGCTATAGTAGATTTCAGTACCTGATGAGAAAATTCTATATGCCCCCCCCCCATATAGAATTTTCTCATCGGTTTTAATTCTTTTTTTTTTTTTAATTTACTGATGAAAAATTTCTCAGAATGAGGTACTGAAATATCTGGTAACCGTTTTCGCGCCGGTGTTCCAACCTATTCAAAATACCATTTCATTCTACATGGTTATAAAACAAGATGGCTATAAAATAACAAAACCTATCCACCGGACCTCGGTGCACAGCTGACTGCACGGAAATATTCACAAGTGTCATGTTAGCCGCGTGAGCAAATACTCGTATTGTCGCAGCGTCGACATTTTTGGGTTAAAATTACCAAAATTTTGCAATTCCAGTTCGTTGTTAGTACATAAATGAAAAAAGGATGAACTGTGTGGCAGAACTGGCAGATGACATGGCTATAAGGGTGGAAATAGACCCTTAAATAACCGAAAGGCACATGTTCTCCCCGTTTTTGCGACATTTTTTTTGTTCTAGACCATACCTGGGAACCTTCTAGTTACGGAGATATTGGGGATCAAAGTTCCAACTTTTTTACAATTTTTTTTTAAATACATGTTTGTAATATAAGATTTTTACTTTACACACCTCCCCCCGACCCCCGTACTATTCAATCCATCCATCAGCACAACGCTTTGAGTGCTTTCCATCGAGTCTTACCTTAAAACGTGATTCTTCACCCCAAAAAAAATAGTCGATTCCCAGCAATAATTTTTGCGTAAAGCTACTTAGTTTGATGTACAGAATGCTTGGTTGACGGCTATGTGAAGGGTCTGTTTACACCCTGTATAGGGGATGACTACTAGAGAAGTATGGGCAAGAAACTCCATGGACACTCTTTTATGTTTTGCTTCCTTCACCGCGTGGTTTCGCCCTAATACTTATGTTAAAGTAGTCTCTAGAGGCACTTGGTTGTGAAAACTATGCGGCAGATACTCAACAGTGCCGGGCTCACTGAAATATTCAACAGACCTTGAGTACTTGACGTCAGGTTAACCGCTTTGTTAGGAGCCTTCACTGAACGGCGGTGTTTTCACATTTCCTTTAATAATAAGTGGGTTTAAACCACGTTATATAAAAGGCTTAATACGCACTAAAGGTTTTCATTCGGCCGGATTTGTGCGGTTTTTTGGCCAACGGATTTCTTTTAAAAAATAAAATGCCATGCCCATGAATACCATACCATATCTACCTAGCCTTTTCCCAACTTTATTGGGATCCGCTTCCAGGCTTACTGGATGCAACTGAATGCCAGTATTTTACATGGAGCGACTGCCTATCTGACCTCCACAACCCAGTTAGTACTGGTGAATATGGTACCCCTTGGTAACACTGGTTGTCAGACTTTCAGGCCATATAATAAAGTACCATGAATATTCAAAAAAAAGCCCAGACGGCATTTCGTCACGACTTGTTGAATTTCGAAAGGAGCACCCTATAATCACTAATCTGGTTTGCTTTAAAACTGTATTTAGGTTCTTCCGTAAAGAATTTCTCAGTAGTAGCCCAGGGTTTGGATTTGTGCCCGGGGCCCGGGGCCCTGGGCCCTCTCTCTGACTCTTACTGACTAAAAACCATCCCGGTGTTCCCTTGCCACACTTGCACCGGAGATCATGTGAACTAGTGCGCCTTCCACGATCCCCGGCTAGCTCCTAGCAAGGCTCTTCAAGTCCAGCGGGGGGAATAAGGTGTACTCCACTGTAATGACGACAGGCTCGCCTAACTAAAACATAACTGGCGAAATGTGGGTATAGGTGCCAGTGGCGAAGGTTCCGTACAACTCGATTCCTACCGGCTTCCCTTTGAAAAATGGCACAGTCAGTATTCTATAGACAAATATTATAATCACATTAAAGATTATGTATTCCGACTTACCTGTTACAAAAATTGACCCTTCGCAACTGGTAGGTGCTATAGGTACACCACTGTTAACCCTTCGGTGATTACAGGCCTAATGTTACGTTGTTTTTCTCGGCGATTGCAACCGAACTCCATTTCAAGATTTATACAACTTTTTATATAATGTCAGCAATTGAGGAGGAATGAGTCACAATGGTCCGCAGAAGTTTTTCATTACTATCATAAAAACTATGTTGTTGTTAGTCATGAAGTCACGCACGATAACTGGCATTAAATAATCATAATTAGACGACCTAGGTCTCGTCAGTTTCTATTGCGATGATCAGGAAGTCGTAAGACAAAAGAATGTTTCATCTGCTTATCGTTCAGTAATAAAAATTCCATACGCTTCTGTCAGGGACTTCTCAGTGTACACGTCCTCCCTTGCTGTAGCATCTTCTCATCTGGCTGCCTTTTCCCAACTATGTTGGGGTCGGCTTCCAGTCTAACCGGATGCATCTGAATACCAGTATTTACAAGGAGCGACTGCCTATCGGACTTCCACAACCCAGTTAGTACTGGGTAATACGATACCCCTTGGTAAGACTGGCCTGCGGCCTGCGGCCTGGCGGGGACGGCCTGTAAGAGGCACAACAACAACCTTATAGTCTCAAAAATAAAGATCACAGTAATTTAGAAATTGTAAGAGGTAAGATAACTGGGTAAAGTGGGTAATGACTGTATCTAAGTACTTTTTACACTAGTACACACTTTTTGTCCTGTAATAATAATTGACAATTCGAAGCGAGATCCCCTCCTCATATTAATGCCTCCTGCGGCATCGAGTGTCAGTTCACCTTATCTCTTAAGGATATTATCAAGTTTACTTTACTGACGTCAATTCTTAGAAAACGCCTGTATTTATACAATATTTATCTAACGGAAGCTGTAAAGAAAGGAACAAACAGTTTGATTTTATATTTTCCGGCGACTCGGCGACTGACCTTGTAATGAAAAGATTTCTTTTGTAGGTAAATGTTTTTTTCTACGGCTAGGAAACGCTATCAGTGTACATACATAAACTCACGTCTTTTTTTTATATACCTCAATGACATCTGTACAATAATTTGATTTTATAGTCTTACAAAGCATAATATAACATCACGCCCGTAATCCCCGAAGGTGGTGTACCTAATAGCACATCCACATTCCGCCAGTTATGTTTCAAGTCCCATGTAATAGGGGGCGAGCATATTGACACCAACCGGGCACAAATGCCGCTACTCAGAAATTCCTGATGGAAAAACCCAATAACACTTTGCCCCGCCTGGGAATCGAACCCAGGACCTCATACTCAGCCGTCGCGATTGCGACCACTAGAACAACGAGGCAGCCTTACAAAGGCGAAGTCTTTATAAGTTAAGCTGGGGGAGAGGCAGTCTCTCCATGTAAGATACGTTGCATTCAGCTGCATTCGGCTAGACTGGAAGCCAACCCTAACAAACTTGGGATAAGGCTAAGCAGATAACGAAATGTGACCGTAATGTAAACGTCTTAGAGTTTTTTTGCAGCAGTAAATGTGTTAAATAGACCACATCAGTACATCCCTGATGACCACATCACACATCTAGACAATGAGTTAGCTCTTATAGCATTTCCCAACTGTGTTGTGGTCGGTTTTCAGTCAGCGAAGAAGCAGCTGAATACCAGAATTTTACACGAATTAACTGTGACTTTGTTAATCATTAATTTATTAAGATGACCAAGATCCATTGGGTTAGTGACATTATTCTTAACCTATCATAATCATCATCATCATCATTTCAGCCAAAAGACGTCCACTGCTGGACATAGGCCTCCCCAAAGTGTCGCCACATTGACCGGCCCCGTGCGACTCGCATCCAGCGGATCCCTGCAACCTTCTTAACCTATGTTGGTATTTATTTTAACTAAAAACACAGACAGTGTACAGGTGACTAAAGACCTCACCAACGGGCTGTCATGCCTCCCGACTATGGCGGTCAGAATGCTGTTGGGGCTGCCACGAAGTCTGTTTAGCAGCGAGGCGGCTTTCTTACGTCGTACAGCATCGAAACAGTCGGTATGAGCCTCAGCGAACATAGATGACGCGCTACAGAACCGAGCCAGACGCAACAGCACCCTAAATGCGTTGTTATACTGGATCCGCAGAGCATTGTAGGCCTTTTGGGTGTAGCTGAACCAGAGGCTCCCCGAGTACAGTGACATGCAATATCCTTTACGCTTTTTTTTTTTCGTGTTGGTAATCATCAAATGAACCCCCCCCCCCCCACTCTGGGCGGAGCGGAAGGGAGTGTCAGATTCGTACTGACTAAAACCCATCCATGTTCCTTCTTTGCCCTTTGTGTTCCAGGGCCACGGTATCTCTTTCGAACAGTCCCGCAGCAAATGCTTTACCCTGATTTCGTATTGGGAGATAATCTCTTCCAATATCGAAGATTACGAATTTGAGTAGTGGTGTATGAATACGTGTCTATGAAGTAAAGTCGTGTGATAACTAGTGAACTGCGTCTCGCGACATACGCGTGTAAACTTCTAGACTCATAGCGCAATGTCGGTGTTATTACAGGCAAGTCAGACATATTAGCTTCGTCTCTGGGAAGCCAACGCATGTCTGTATGGTATTGCAGTTCTCTAAAGACCTCGGTGACCACATTGCCTTCAGGTCCACCCAAAAGATTGCTCATTCTTCTGAACGTAGCAAAACGTTCATGCACATCAGCTGCAATATGCACCAGTCTTTACAAAAAAACAAAGTAGGTACCTACTCAGCCACTTTCACGAATTACGGTGTAGTTTATTTTTACATTTCTTGTTGCACGGGGTTTAGAGTACTCCGCAGTGTTCATAGCGGAAGGAAATTTACTAGTCGAGTGGACTCACCGTCGCTGTTCGAGTCGGATCGCGCACTTTTTACTAAACTTTTTTATTTGACTCTGCGGATAGGATTTGCTGTACGGGCTGATCATATTTATTTGCAACAGGGCTTGGAACTGAAGCTGTTTAGTGTTTTGATCATACAACATTGCGGCGGTAGTTCTGATTTTATCCACGCACCAAAAGATCTTTGTAGAGCTATATCTTTAAATACGAAAGAACATAAAAGGTCGTGATGTGTGGAAACGGTGTTGCTCTGAGTTTGAGTATATATTCAAAATAACACTAGCCATTAACCTTTTGAACGTCATTGTCACATATACGTGACAAGCAAGCGCGTGCCCTGTACGCCAAACGACACAAATGTGTGACAAAATGGTAGGTGAAATTGTGGCTGGCGTGGAGGGCACGCGCGTGTGTTTATGCTCTGGCGTTCAAAAGAGTCTACAAAAAAGCGTTTGATTGTTGAACAGATACATTAAATCATATTACATGACATAACATCGCACCAAGTCTGTGTTTCCCTGAAGGGTTCGGCAGAGGTGTATCAGATAGGTATCCACATTTCGCCAGATATGCTAAGTCCCATGTTATTAGGGGGCGAGCCTATTGCCTAACTCCGTGGCTGCTACTGATAAATTCTTGATGGAAAAACACAATAACACTTTACCCGATTTAGGAATCGAAGTATTGAACCCAGGACCTCATGCAGTTGCGCTTTCGACCACTGGACCAACGAGGCAGTTTGTTTGTCAGTTTCTAAATTATTGGTAAACAAATATACTACAGATTTAATTCAGCTTTTCAAAATACAAGAATAGGACTATTTATTAGAGTAAACTAACTAAATACATTATTAATTAAAAACTATTAAATGACCTAAAATAAATAAACTAACAACAAACTATAAAAGGGCATCAAAAAGCTCCTGCTCAACGCTGTCAGCCTGGTAATGTGCCCAAGAGACTGGCGGCGTTGCCGCGTTGTATGCCAACACTTACACCCGTAGTTTAAGTCGTGGATTGAACTTAAGTCGGACTAGACACGCCTACTTTTCACCCCATAAGTCATATTGACAGCTACAGTTTGTTTATAATTTGACATATACGCCCACTTTTCAAGGGTTTTGTGGTACAAGAATCTTTTGGCGCTCGAATGAAGCTGACAGGGGGGCGCTGTTGGTAAACCTTTTGTTAATTGTTTTGTAAAAAATATTGAGAAAAGAAAGAGATGGCTGCGTTAGTTCCGATGTTTGCCCGCGCCAAAAGATCCTTGAAACCTATCTTGTGGGTGACATATGTACCTACTGAAATCCAAGTGAATCGACTTGTGTAAAATTGTTTTCTTGTTATAGCCAAAGCAAGATGAATTTTGAGGAGTATGTCGGTTATGTAGGATACGATATGCCATACAATTATTTATCGTGACCCGATGCCGACAACCCGTTAGAATGTGACATCAATATACAGTTCCAAAGACACTTTCGATTTCAGAAGGAAACCGTATAAAAATTGGAAAGCCATGCGAGAGGTCTTTGCCCAGCAGTAGGACATAGAGGGCTGATATAAAATAAAATAGGGAAGCTACTGTAAAAGAAAACGCGGTTCGTTTTTGGTTCCAACGTTTTCGTTCTGGAAATTTTGACCTACAGCCAGTGGACGGCCCTCGTTGATAAAAACTATTTTCCGTCGCCTTTAATTTCGAAGCCAGCTAGTATGTAGTCGGGATTATTAATAAATGATTATTAATATTGCGAGCACTTGCAAATATCCGTGGTAAATATATATTAAGCACGGTTTCTCATTCAAATCGGTAGGTATTGGTATCGGTATGTGTTCATTATCGTGGGATTGTATGAATTAGTAATCAAGATCGCGTAAATAATTATATTAGTGACAAATAGTCGTAATATGGAGTACCGTACACATAAAAGATGAATACAAGCTTAATTCACGTGATATTTCTCCATTATATATTTCACCATTTTGAATATCAGACAAAATGGTGCGAATGGTGCTTATGAGCGAGCTTGCCCATACTCGTGTTGTTTTGTCGATACCTACGATACCACAAAGTCGCTCTCATCATCTATCTATACTTAAAAACATCATCAAGAGTCAAATAGGGCTTCGAAACTCACGTAGACGGGCCATGGCGCGCAGTGTTACGCAGGGCGTGCAGGGCGCATTTACCTATTAGTAAGTAGGTAGAATATTTCTGAGGTAGTCGTATCTGTAAATATATGTGAAAACCCGATTTTCGCGTTGGCTCGTGATACAACATCATCATCATCATCATTTCAGCAGAAAGACGTCCACTACTGGACATAGGCCTCCCCCAAGTGTCGCCATATTGACTCGTGATACGCGACATTGATATTAAAAGTATTATGTCTATATAGATTCCTAATGAATCATTCGATTGTCGCCACCGGTGTCCAATCTCAAACCAAGTTATCAATATTTCACATATGTAATGTAATTGATATTACAATAAACAAGTTATAAGTAAGTACATGTAAGAAAAACGCGAGTCTGTATTGCTCAAAAAGCTTACACATAAATCTTACATAACTATTATAAATGCGAAAGTTTGGATGGATAGATGATTGTTGCTCAATCGCCAGAACGGCTGAACAGATCTGGATGAAACTTGGTACAGAGATATATTATAGTCTGGTATAGCACATAGATTACTTATTATCCCATAAGTAAGATCCCGTGGGCAATGCCCGAACTCCACGTAGGGTGACTTACCCGTGTTACTACCAATCCTTCTACCTGTAGTAATACGGGTAATCCCATTGCCTTTGCGGTACTATCGCAGTAGTATATAGATTGTAAATAGAAGGAAAAAGAAAAAAAGGAAAAAGAAGAAGAAAATTTGATGCAACCAACTTGGATGTAGCGCTCGTCAGCCGCTGTTGTGGCCAGTTTCTGTTATATTGCAGTAATAAAATAATCAAATCGAATTCTTATTCGCCGTTGCGTTTAGTGGTTTAGCCGGCTTATTTTAGGTTTGTTTTCATATGATACGGGAAAGGACAGGAGTAAGCTAAACATGAGTAGCAGGCGGCTTGCTACTGCTAAACGGAGGAAGAGAAGGGCCGATATGAAACCCACCATTATGTTGGGTGACCACAACCATGTCATCCGCACAAACTCATTAGCGGCCCATCCACTAACGTTCATTCCTGCCGGAATCTACAATCCTTACGGAATGAACGCCAGTGGATTTGCAAGAACGAGAAAGAATGACGGTCTTAAAACCCCGCTACCCCTCCCGTCGCGAAGGACGCGACGCGCTCTGTGATCAAGTTAGTGCCTGTTTATTTGTCCGGCGTGATTGAGCGCTCGTTTGTAATCATTTTGTGTTCGTCTTCGTCCCGGAAGTAAAATGGATTCCCAACAAGAAATAGACGACAAAGCTGACATTAGAAATGTGCCCAAGCACATAATAAAAGAATTAATATGTACCTACAAATCTCACCCTGCCTTATGACAAATAAAAAAACAAAGATTTGTATGGCAACAGAACTTTAAAGTGCAAAGGGCATCAAGCTTTGTTCAATTGAAAATAATCCAAATAAATCCATAAAGATAATTCAAAATGACGAGCATTCCTTTTAAATGACAACAATCTTCATAAAATGATAGGATTATAACCATCCACAGACACGCAATCCGTCGGTATGACTGACAAGATGCAAACTGACAGGAATGTACCTAAACGTGTGTATGTTCACTGAAGGATTGTTTTTCCTGTCGAACAGGCGTGTTGTGATAAAGTCAGGGGAAAGAACGTAGGATTGTGGTTTAATTAGAGGCTTTAACGGTTTTATTTTATCCCTTCGCTTTTCTGTACAGTTTGCACAACGGGACAAGTCTGAAGAAATGAACGTTAGTGGATGGGCCGCTAATCTGCAGAGTAATGATGAGAGAATAAGCGATAACGAATCCAAAGAAATTCAAGGCTACTCGGTCCATCGTCCAACTGAATGCTTCCCTCAACTCTGGACGACCGGAACCTTCTAATCTCAGGAACTACTGGTGCCAATGGAAAAAATGTTTTAGTGTTGGATAACCCTTTTGTTGAGGAATAGGAGCGGAGCATTAAAAAATGTTGCGGAAACGGGTTTATTTTTAAATATAATAATCGCGGAAGAAGGTCGCGGGCAACGGCTAGTATGTTTATAATTGTGTGATGTTCATATTTATATTTTTGCTCTCTCGTTGGTCAACTAGTCATAAGCGCAATTGCACGGTGTGAGGTTATGTGTTCGATCCCCATGCATGCAGTGTTGTTGGGTTTTACTAACCTAGAGATTGGATCCAGTCTTACGTAGTCCTACGTGAATGAAAATGAAAAATGTCCTTTGTTTTTCTATGTCTATAAATGTGTAATTTAGATATTTTTTATACGTGATACTACTTTTAAATAAAATAAAAACCAGTTGGCTTGTATAATAATAATTTAATTTATTTTTTCGGCCTCGTCCCTTGTAACCTCACTGAATCGAAGTAGTTGGGCGGCACTCAAACGTTCGAATTTTGCCTTTTGGTACGCTTCTTCTGCTGCCTTCACCACCACTTCTGCTTCTCCATTTTCAGCAGATGTAACTCCTCCTCTCGTTCCTCACTCCGTTTTAAATTTTTGGCCCGTACCTACTTTATTATAACTTGGGCGCGAACATATATTAGTATTAATTTGCTAAGTACAAGCACCTTCAAAAAACACTAATGAGAATATAAAAAATAAAATGCTTCGAATGAATACAAATAGAGTATTGGTGCCATACACAGATAATTTAACTTTCTGATGTACTGTAACGTGTAGAGATGAACTGAAAATCATTTGATCAACCCTACCAATAAACTGCGAGTTTGCTGACGCCAAGTCAGTCGAGTTATTTTCAGGTGGCCCTTGAGCCACCGGTACCGGTACCACGTCTACCGGACGAAATTCCAGAACTGAAAAAAGAAAGTAAATATTTTTAATAATCTATTCATATATTCGTTAATACAAATAATAGAATCAATAAAATTACTAGACTATAGGTGTACCGTCAGCAGGAGTTTCACTTGGCATAGTGTCACAGTCCATTGCGAACCTCGATTTCAAATCGGTGGAGGCCGGCAGCGCATCTTTCACTCCTTCGAGATCTGAGGACGCGGGGCCAGGATAGGGGCCACCCCCAGTCCTCATTCTTTCTTTTTTTTCTAAATTAAGGGTGGTCTTTTTCTTAGCCTTAATATTGGACCAGCACCTTTATAACTGAGATTCGGTTCTCTATAAAAAGAAAAGATTGCCGTACATTACGATCATCAAACATAGACCAGGTATTAAAACAGCATACATGTTATTCGGTACTTACGCGCTAGTTAAATACTGAGTTATACTCTTGGGTTAGGCGAGCCCACAGCACATTTTGTCGCTGATGAGCTGCCCGGCAACGTCGTATTTTGAAGGAGCTTGTACTTGCGGACAAGTTCCTGTCCTGAGTTTTCACCATCCGAAAAGAAAATTCTTGATGCCATTATTTTAAGTGAAAATCTTAGAAATGAACCACGAAAAAATAAATATTTATTTTCAAGTAAATCCGTTTAAGTTCTTTGACAAATGATGTCAACCAAGAGCATTCGGTAGAACAACGATTTAAGACTTGTCTAGCATTGTGACGTATTTTAATATAACATTTTTAGCATACAAAGCAGCTTGCAACCTTCATGCAAAATACTTATTTTGGGTTTGAAATGGACAGCATGTTTTGGAGGTAGATTAAGGTGAGTACTCATCTGAGCAATTAAACGTATTGTAACATTGGTTGGTAAATTGAGGAATGATATAATACTGCAAGATTGCGGTTGAAAAGGAGATGTAGAGACAAAAAATTAAAAGAATATGTTTGGATGATGGTCTTGTTGAGAGGACGAGTAAAAGGCGACTAACAAAACCCGAAAGAGAACACCTTAGAAGGACAAAAATTATTGGTATTGTTCTTAAAAAAGATCAGGTGGCAGTGCTCGCGACCTGCGTGCGTGTATGACCAGATGTATGAACGTGAACGAAGCAAAAGGAGTAAGCCAGTGGGGTTCTTTAGTGACTGTTCTTACTGTGTGGCATTTAGGTACTCTTCGTTGATATGTTGGATTTGCAAGTCGAGTGTGCTGCAATTTAATTTAATATTAAAAAAAAAACACTGAGCGAATTAGGAGAAGTAACGACCAGCACGACCCCTAAGTCCACGCACCTCTTTCCATGCTGCACGATTTGCCCGCGCTCGTGTTTTTGCTCGATGAAATGTTACACAAGTTGCTTGTTTCTTAGCAAAATCAAGTTTTAACAAAGTGTCAAGCGGCTCGATGTCTTGTTGCAAATGCAAGCTCTAGCTAGTCTGTCCTCACCTTTTGAACATCATTGAGTGGGTGTTGCTGATACCGTGGTGGGCGTTCCTCACCTGTTGCCATGACAACAAATGTCGATTTAAGTTCAAAAATGGACTAAGTCGGCGTTCTGGAATATGGGTGTTAGCCTCTGGCCAAAGTAAAAGCCAGCCCTTGGTTCACGGGAAGTGTCAACTAGGCGTTTCGAAATTTCCTTAAACAGGCTATGAGCACTCGGTCCCCACGACCCCACAGTTTCAACCACAAACGGCTCGAAAATATAATTATCACCAGGGGTCTATATTTACGCCGCTTGAGGTTCTCTGCAGCCGCAGCGGCAGCGCCAGCTATATACTACAGATCAGTGGCGAAGCTTCTTAACAACCCGATTCCTACCGGCTTCCCTTTGAAAAATGGCATAGTCAGTATTCTATAGCCAATAATATTCTATACAGTAAAGATATGTACTCCGGCTTCCCTGTTACAAAAATTGACCCTTCGCTACTGCTACAGATAGATAACTATTTCCTACCGACTTAAAAAGAGCAAGGTCCATCCCACACGTATGCAAATTGCATGTCAACTGCATGCACGATCTAGAAAATTAGACCTTAGGACGCCCACAGACCAAACGACAAAAAAATCGTCCAATTAATAACTGTCACATTTTACTAACGTCGTTTCTTTATAAGTAGAAGAAGACCAAAAAATCGATGGTAGGAATTAAGAGGACAAATACAGAACGAATTGTGTGAAAGATGATATGGCTAGAATTGACGCGGCTTCCTCAATTTCAGCTCCGACTTACGGATAGTAAGTCGCGGGTTCGAACCCAGGCAGGCGCATTACTTTGTGTAATTTATTTCATCACAACTGTTCTCAAAAAAAAAAAGGCTTAAGGCATTATGTATTGGATTCATAAGTTTAGGTTTTTAAATTAGACACATAAGTTTAGCGTGGATTGTTTTGTTTTTTGTTTTTGTTTTATTTATACTTAACTTTCTTTCGTTCTTAATTTTTTTTTTTTTTTGTCCTATGCTAGGAATTTCTCCTGTATCGTGAGTGCTTTTACAAATATTTAAACTACATATTTACAGTACTTGCTATTTTATGCATGAAACTATGGTGTTCAGTTTCTTGGGTAGCTTGAACGTCGTAATGTAACACAACTTATTGTAAATTTAGTTAAGTTTCTCTTTAAACTACTGAGAAATAAATGTGTTTAAACCGAAAAACGGTGAAGGAAAACATCGTGAGAAAACCGGCATGTCCTAGAACCAAAAAATTCGAAGACGTGACATCTACCAACCCGCACTGGGCCCGCGTGGTGGATTATAGCCCATTCCCTCTCATAGAGAGGAGGTCTGTTTCCCAGCTGTGAGAACATTATAGGCTGATTATGCCTCAATTTCGGCTAGTTGAAAGAGATGTATGGAAGAAGACAGGCTACGGCGATTACAAATAAATTGGGACTAGGGTTGCAGGATGTATAGTACTGACTTTTACAGGGTGCCTAAATTTTAACGATGACTTAAACGTGCTACATTCGACTCGGCAGTCTTTTCTTTCTTTGTCGTGTGGTTAGTGCCTAACCTGGTGTCAGAGTTTATTATACAACAAAGCCGGCCCGAGGCATTCTTAATACTATTAAAAACGTGAAAGTTTGTGATTTTCTGAGGATGGATGGATGTGTGTTACTCTTTTCCGCAAAAACTACTAAACGGATTTCGATTAAACTTCACATGAATACAACTTATATGAATTAGAAGCTAGTTACTACATTCATCTAATTGACTTTGCGGTCCGACTCGTGCGGATCAATGCCGAGCAAGTGTGCGACACACCTTACCTCATCAAAAGCCTTTCATACGTACAGCTTTATAATATCAATTAACACAGTCATCCCACAGCCTTTCCTCTTAATCCTTTGATGAGCATAGAGCACGCTCGCATATTTTTGCATACATAACATAAGGATCAAAGCTCAACGAATGGCCTTCATCCTACACACGTTTCCATAAATTATGAGCGGTTGACTACATCAGGCTTTTTGTGGGGATATTTATATTAATTTGTGACAAAGCCGGTTAGAAGGGCTGCGGGACTGTTCGAGGGCTGCGGGACTGTTCGAAAGAGATACCGTGGCCCTGGAACACAAAGGGCAAAGGAGGAACATGGATCATGGGTTTTAGTCAGTACAAGTCTGACACTCCCTTCCGCTCCGCCCAGAGTGGGGGGGGTCATTTGATGATTTCCCATATCCGAAAAAAAAAAAAAAAAAAAAAAGGCCGGTTAGAATTGTGGAAAGCACAGCTGAATTTGAATTGTTAATTAGTGAAGACTTGAGAAAACAACGCTGACTAGGGAAGTACTACCGAGTCAGTAGCGAAGGGTCAATTTTTGTAAGAGGTAAGCCGAAGTACCAGGTTCACTGTCCACAGACCACATACGGTCTGTAGAGAGACTTCCATAACAGTCCACAGACCGTATGTGGTATGTTCGCTCGTACAATTTTTAAGCCATCTGATACTGTGGACGTAAGAAGAAAGCCTCATATTTAATGCGGACTTGGCAGGACGCATCATAAGGATAAGAACATAACTGGACTTATGGACCATTCTCACTCTGGAGCCTGGACAGTGAACCTGTTGTGATTATATTATTTGTCTATAGAATAGACTGTGCCATTTTCAAAGGGAAGCCGGTAGGAATCGAGTTGTATGGAACCTTCGCCACTGCTACCGAGCTTACTGACGGTCTATGCCTTAAAGCAAGGCTACTCAATCCCAGGCCCGCGGGCCACAATATGGCCGCCAACGAATTTGAGTTTCCCGCTAACAGTGGTCTACTGACGACAGTCTTTTGAAAACAGATTTCAGGATTTCAAACCAGATCGAAAAAAAATTGTTTCTCCTTCTAAATCCATTCTCAGTAAGCCAATATCTACCTTTATTTTTGTGAAATTATATTTACAGCCATAGCAGTCTAAATAAAATTGGTTTAAAAAAGTTATTACAGGCAAGTTTTATTTACTAGACAGCCCGCCCGTTTACACAGAATCAAAATTTTGGCCCACCTTCAAAATAAATTGAGCAGGTTTGCCGTAAAGGATAATTTCCACCAAACGGCTCGCATCGCATCGGAAAGGATAAAAACGGATGCGGCGACAGCCGATCACGTCCGGCAGGATGTCGACGCATAGGATCGGCAAAAAAATAAGATTATCTCTTAAAGTAACATAGACAGACGGCAGAAAAATACCAACTTAAACAACCATAAACTTTAATAATAATAAATGTTGATAAGGCAGGTACTTCTCGATACGGCTCGCATTGTGAGGAGGTTTCTGTCTCTGGAACCCTAACCACCGGTAGCTTGGACCCTGCTCTCGATATCGGCGGACCACTATTTTTATATTTTTAAATGTTTTTTATACTTATGGTTTTTGTTAAGAAATATTTAAAAATGTAATTATTATGTAAGAAAATAAATAAACGAAATAATAAATGTTGATTAATATTATGTAAAAATTGGTTTTTCATTTATGATGCACCTCCAAAATTTTCCGATATCCTAGATGTACCTTGAACACAAAAAGTTTGCGGAACACTGCCCTAAGTAATAAGGCTGAAAAATGGTCGACCCTCGGTGCCCTCAGGAGTACATAGTGACGCCCTAGAAGACATTAGCCTTATTGGTGGTGTTCTTCAGATATAGAACCAGATGTATGAACGTGCACGAAGAAAAATGAGCATGTAAGGATCGTAACCGGTTGCGTTTTGTAGTTTTTACCGATATCCATTGGCAAAAGGCGTTCATGTTTGTTGTTCTTAGACAAAACGTTCATGATAAATTGGCGTGAAAAAGCAAAAGAAGGGGAAGAGTGGACTATGAAGCTATAGGCTTCTATGGAAGATACTTCTTGCCTAGAAGTGGGACAATACAGTTTACATAAAAATGTATAAAAAAATAAAAATATGACCTATTTAATCTACACCCGCATGTGATGTTCAAAATAATGTAATTAATAGCTCGATGCGGGTAATAGGACCATTAAGTGATCGATAGGATAATAGGACCACTTCACCCTAAATTCACACAAGAGCTTGACCCCATTGTGTCACTGCTGAACGAATTTCAACAACACAATCAGTCGGAGACAATAGGCCACGGGCGGTTGAGTATCTAATACGTACTTGATTAAAACATCCTTTATAATGCTCCCACTTCCGTACTAAAGCCTGCTGTGAGAGAGAGTCAGAATGAGAGAGAGAAAGAGAGAGAGAGACAGAGAGAGACTGGACTGTAATCCACCAAGCTCAGAGAGAAGGCTTGTTATTACGTTAACGCTGATGCTACGAGGTCTCCACTCCAGCACTTATTTACTTTACTCCATCCCCCATCGACAGACACGGCCAGCCCATTGCCACTTTAGCATGCTTACTCTGCTAAGTATGTCGTTTACTCCATTTCCGGATGTTATCCTTCAAAAAAAACAAACAAATTTCTGTAGCGCCATCTAAGACCCAAATGAAGAACTAAAATTCGTGTATCGCGCGATTATAGTTCTCCGCGAGATAAGAACATGTAGAAAAATCCGAAACCAACTGTCGGGCAGTAGCCCACCAGACGGAACACCTCCCATCAGAGGATCCTCCTTTTAAACAAAGGGGATAAGCTTAGACCCTGTTCCTCATGCCCCTAAAAAACGAAGGTAAGGCTAATCCTAAACCTTGTTAGCAAATAGCTGAAAGAAGCCTATCCTAGGATCCTCTTCCTCAATATCCTGGCTCGCTTGTTCGCATACCATATCCTTGTTTGCATACAGATATTAAGCTCAAAATTATGAGTGTGCGCCGCGCCTACGCCATTCATAATGTCGTAGGGTTGCCCGGACTGTTTTCATATGCGAACCTGAATATTGGCATGTGTTCAGTTGTGATAGGGTGTGTATTTCATAAATTTCGGGTCTTGGGCTCGATCTCCAGATGTTATTTTATATTAGAAACTGAGTAGCGAACATGAGTACGGATTTATGTCCAAGTGAAGTGAAGAAGAGAGGAATAAACAAAAATATTTTACTTGGGTTGATGGCATAAGCTTCTTTTACATGAAACTATATTGTTTATTGCAAAATATGGGAACACTATACGACTCTGACTTCAAGGAAAAGAGGCGTAAGTAGAAACACTAACGCCAGGACTATAGCTCAGCGTTACATCATATTAAGACCAAATATTGTGAATCCTGATCAAGTGACAGCCCTATCTCAAGTGGTACGGTTCGCAAATATGCAAATAAACACGTTGCTTCGACAAAACGTTATAAATATACGCCGTAATGGGCGCCCGCTCGTAAACGCACACAACACTCGACCCCACGCAGCGGGAGTGTTTGTTTTGCTGATTGTACTTGACTTATCAGATTATTAGGTGTTCTTCCTTCCTCTATATCTGCTTCTAATCATCATCATCATCATCATTTCAGCCGAAAGACGTCCACTGCTGGACATAGGCCTCCCCCAAGTGTCGCCACATTGACCGGTCCCGTGCGTCTCGCATCCAGCGGATCCCTGCAACCTTTACGAGGTCATCGGTCCACCTAGTGGGAGGACTTCCAACGCAGCGTCTTCCGGTTCGCGGTCGCTGCTTCTAATGATTTTCAGTATTCAGCCTTCCTAGTCTATCGTCCTACCAGTTAGTTGTTTGTTTATCGTGTGGTTAGTGCCTAACCTGGTGTCCGAGTTTTTATGCCGCCCATGGGCTGACTTGCCTTTACACAGTGGCGGACCTCTCATACAAGCCGAAAAGCCAGGCTTGCCCAACGATAAACAAAAAAAAAAATTAAAAAAAAAAAAAAAAAAAAAATTAAACAAAAAAAAAATACTCTCCCTGATGCCGATGGGCCATCTATTTTTTATATTTTTAAATGTTTTTTATATTGTTTTATAATGGAATATTTAAAATGTATTTAATGTGTTTTAAAAATAACATTCTTACAAAAACAAAATAATACTTAGTAATTTTTTGTCAAACAATAATAACATTCGGTTTCCACACAACTATCAATCCATAACAGAAATTATTTTAAATTCGCGCGCTTAAATTCTGATATGCCGGCCGCGATACTCTGGCACGCTCTAACACTATACAAAAGAAGAGTTGAAAAGTTGAAGTTTAGTGCGTAATACGGCCTACGGTCAGTGACCCAGTGCTAGCTTCTCTTTCACACCCACTGGCTTTTACGTGGCTTCTGTGACCTCTCATGTTTCCTAGCAAAATGTGTCCGTTTTTGACAAAAATTTTATGTACTCATGTGAGAATTTGTATCGAGTTTAAAGCTAGGCTTTTCTTTGAATGTTTGCGTGTAAGTCTGTGTAAGTTTGAGAGAGAACGTGTGTGTTCGCGCCGACGATGCGCGCGCTATGCGCTTCGTGTTCTTTCAAGTTAGTTCGTATTGTTTTGACCTAGGAATTATGCCAGTAGCACGCGTTAATTATTACGAATGAATGCTGTTTTGAAAATTTTGAAAACAATATTCTAAAGTTAGGTTTTGTTTTGTTATTGTAATTGTGTGAAAGATATTAGCACGATGTGATTTATACCATTGATTTTGCAAGTTATTAATTGATTGTTATAAAGTGGTCTGTGAATGTGAATGTGAATTCGGATATTACCGTCGAAAAGGTATGTAAATACGTTGAGTTAGCTCTTTACTTCACTGTTAAAGAAGTCCTAATGATAGTTTTTCTCGGCAATGTATTTTTGTCGCTTTTCGCATATCATTTTGTAGGTAGTTATTTGATAAATTTCTTCCAAATAAAGAACCATCATCGTAATATTATATCTCTTTGAAATAAGAAAATACATAATTTATACGAGTTTAGGTACTTAAAGAGTTGTTCTGAAGAATAGAATAAGTAAATAAAATTGGCTATTATTTATTAGTGATTTATAATGATTTTGTGAGATCATTAATATTTATGTAACATCAAATTATCATTTTAATCGACAGTATATTGAATTAATAAATTAGTGTGTACGGCAATAAAATAAAAAATCAATAGTGTAAATGCCATCTAGTGGCCATTTTGAATGAAATATTTTGCACGTCTGAATTGTAAACAGTAGCGTAGTGAACTTACTTTGGTGTCACGATTCGTACGTATAGATGGCGCCTTTGTCAATTATGCAAGCGTATTAAGATAAGACTAGAAATTAATTGAAAAACTATAACTGATAAAGTTATTTCCCAGAACATCGGTATCTGACTAACTGGGCTTGCCTCCATTCTGACCTAGCGGCACGCCACTGCCTTTACATGCCGATCTCTCAGGCGTGCTGGTTTCCTCACGATGTTCTCCTTCACCGAAGCAAGTGATAATTATACAATACGCACATGAATCCGAAAAAACAGAGGTGCGTGTCTTGGGTTCGAACTCGAGACCTATGACTTGGCAGTCCGACGGTCACACCACTGAGCTATCACAGCTTTACCATGACAAACTGACAACACAACTAGAGCAAACAATAACTCTACCCCCTGTTGCTTAGTTGTTAGTTCAGAAGACTGATTATGGCAGCAGTTTGGCGTTGATTGATTGCTCCTACATTTACTTGCAAGCGTTCTGCTTTATCCGTGTTACCAGTTTGTGTAGTCAACGAAATGGTCCGTAATTTGGAGTATTTACCAGTAGCGAAGGTTCCATACAACTCGATTCCTACCGGTTTCCCTTTGAAAAATGGCATGTCAGTATTCTATAGATAATAATATAATCATATAGCTTGTGCCCGCGGCTTCGCCCGCGTGGAGTTAGGGAATTTCCCACGGATCTTACTTCTGAGATAATAAGTAATCTATGTATCTATCTATAATACATACATAGATTTACATGTACTTGCTTATAACTTGCAATTATTAGTTTAAAGTTCTATCAATTAAATTAGATACGTTAAATATTGATACCTTGGTTTGAGATTGGACATCGGATTTACTGGATTTTACCTAAAGAGTATGTACACAAATTTTCAAGTCAATCGACCCCGAGAGTAAAAAGTTTCACAGAAAAATCAACACCCCATTTCACCCTCTAAGGGATAGGAATTTCGAAAAACTGATACTTACTCTTCACAAAGAATACACCCTCCAATTTTTATATCTCTGGGACCCGCGGTTTGGGCTGTGCGTTGGTATATCAGTCAGCCAGTCAGGGCATGGAATTTTAAATTGGGGGATGATTTTGGAAAAACTATGATACACGTATCTCATCATTTTAACTGAAGTATATGTAGACACATTTTCAAGTCAATCGACTCCGAGAATAAAAAGTTTCACATAAAATTCAAAACCCCATTTCACCCTATTAGGGGTGGAATTTCAAAAAACCCTTTCTTAGTGGATACTTACTCTTCACAAAGAGTACACTGTCCAAATTTCATGTCTCTAGGTCCAGTGGTTTGGGCTGTGCGTTGATGTATCAGTCAGCCAGTCAGGACATTGAATTTTAAATTGGGGGATGATTTTGTAAAAACTGTGATACACGTATCTCATCATTTTAACTGAAGTATATGTAGACACATTTTCAAGTCAATCGACTCAGAGAATAAAAAGTTTCATAGAAAATTCAACACCCCATTTCACCCTATTAGGGGTGGAATTTCAAAAAAACCCTTTCTTAGTGGATTATTACCCTCCACAAAAAATACCTTCTCAAAATTTCATGTCTCTAGGACCAGCGGTTTGGGCTGTGCGTTGGTATATCAGTCAGCCAGTCAGGACATGAAATTTTAAATTGGGGGATGATTTTGGAAAAACTGTGATACACGTATCTCATCATTTTAACTGAAGTATATGTAGACACATTTTCAAGTCAATCGACTCAGGGAATAAAAAGTTTCATAGAAAATTCAACACCCCATTTCACCCTCTTAGGGGTGGTATTTCGAAAAACCCTTTCTTAGTGGATACCTACTCTTCACAAAGAGTACACTGTCCAAATTTCATGTCTCTAGGACCAGTGGTTTGGGCTGTGCGTTGATATATAAGTCAGTCAGTCAGTCAGTCAGTCAGTCAGTCAGTCAGTCAGTCAGGACTTTGAATTTTATATGTATAGATTAAAGATAATAATTATGTACTCTGGCTTACCTATTACAAAAATTGACCCTTCGCTACTGGTATTTACGCAGTGATTTGATAGACACTATGTAACAATAGATAAAAACTTGTTAGCAAAACAAAAATTATCAACTTACAAAAATAAGAAAATAAGTTTTGGAAGCCCGTGTTTGTTTGATTCGCTTTTTTCTGCCGTCGACTTCCGCACTTATTTTGTTGTTTTCCATTTTTTGTGCACACAAATGCTTGCCAACTAGAAGATAATAAGGAGATCATAAACATAGACGAAGAAGGAAAAATACGTACATTATAGTATGTATATAGAAGTCAACTCATAAACTTCCTAAGCAACGTTATTTAAATGTAAATGAGACCAACGTGCGAGTAGAGGAAGCTCTACTAAACGAAATAAGAATCACGTAAATCGGACCAGTAATCACTGAGAAATCGGTGTACATACATGGAAAAAAGATACCGGCCGAATACGTAACCTCGTCCTTTTTTATAAGGCAGTTAAAAACCAACCCACAGTTGACTCTGGACATCTGCAATACAAGCACATACGTTACTACCCTGAAGGCAAAACTAAAATTCCATATGTGACTGTAACAACACCGCAGTGGCGAAGGTTCCATACAACTCGATTCCTACCGGCTTCCCTTTGAAAAATGGCACAGTCAGTATTCTATAGGCAAATAATATAATCACATTAAAAATTATGTGCTCCGGCTTACCCTTAACAAAAATTGACTCTTCGCTACTGCTACACCGACATCCATAACTTGCAAACCGGAATACAGCAACAATTGGTGGTAATTCAGAACATCATCAAGTGTCGTGATATCAAACACAATTTGGCAAAATAAGGTATTAAAGATCTCTCCGACATACATTACGAATGCGGTGCTCCCGACCAGACGGCCCACTTGCTGGTGTGACCAGTCTCCCTACACCTGCACTTTAGAGGACTTAAGGAATGCCATAGACAGCGATTAACATGGCCAGATACTGGGCCCAAGAAATTAAAAAATGTCGTACATCGATCTGAAAGAAGAAGAAGAACACGTACTTCTTTCAAAACTACATTATTTTATCACAACCAGAAAGTGTTAAATTCCAGAAAAGATCCTACGCAAATCACTTTTTATACAAATACAGTCCACACAGCAAATTAAAAAGGGGTTAATTGCAAATAGCCGCCGGCTATGAGCCACCAGGGTTGAAGGGAAATGAGCCCCTTACAATAGTAAGTGAGCTATCATCCAGCCACCATTGTCACTCAACTGCATTGTGTTCTTATTCTATAAGAGTGCACTTTAAGAGGGATCGCCGAGTTTTATTCAGTCACTTGGTAATGAAGAGGAAAGCGGAGCTTTGAGACGGGGGATGTCGCGATACGAAAATGTCCTTTAAGTAGTCACAAGGTTTCTAAGAAGTTTTCATTTGGTGAGTAATTATTACCGAAACGTGGTCTCGGTCGGTCGTGGTCGTTAGTGACCATGATAGTTTAAAATCTTATATCGAGACGTGGTCGCTCACAATGGTCCTCATCAGAAGGCTTAAAGTCACCCAAAGGGCAATGGAGAGGGCTATGCTCGGAGTTTCCTTGCGTGATCAAATCAGAAACGAGGACATCCGCAAGAGAACCAAGGTTACCGACGTAGTCCGAAGAATAGCTAAACTTAAGTGGCAGTGGGCAGGGCACATTGCTCGCAGAACGGATGGCCGATGGGGCCGATAAGTTCTGGAGTGGCGACCGCGAACCGGAAGACGCTGCGTTGGAAGGCCTCCCACTAGGTGGACCGATGACCTGGGGAAGGTTGCAGGGATCCGCTGGATGCGAGTCGCACGGGACCGGTCAATGTGGCGACACTTAGGGGAGGCCTATGTCCAGCAGTGGACGTCTTTCGGCTGTAATGATGAATGATGATGATGAGTAATTATTACAACAGTTCGATAGGAAAGTTGTACTACTAGCCTAATAAGTACTAAAGACTAAACTAGAACACGGTGCCAATTTTGGGAAGGTTGTACAAAATTTTACCCATGGAATCTTTAAACAGCGTTACAAAACTTTTATCCTCTTCAGAATTTTGGTCCTCGCACTATGAAGGTGTGTAGCTTGGACAACCTCCTCCAAAATACGATCTTAAACCTATTAAACATTAAGCAAGGAATATTTGGCGCAGCCGTGAGGTACACAATGGTATCAGTCTGGTTGATTTTGACGTGACAACGTCTTATAATTCGATGGAGCCAGCTGCACGCACGAAAAAATGAGGCGTTACCTCGCTCTGAGGCGTTCCATAAAACAATTGCTCAACGGACACTAATTTTTTGAAAAATGCAACCATTCCATCAGTATTTTCTTAAGACGTTGTCACGTTCAACTATCGTCAGTAAACCGACTTTACTTTTTTATTCTATTTTCATGCATTATATTGTGAAAGTGCTAAATGAAATGTATTTTCTTTCTTTCTATTTCATTTAAAGTCTACCTATACCACGCACTATGCCATCAGCACGATGGAATGCCACAAGGTCAAGGGTCGGTAGACAATTTATGCCAAAACATGACTCGGAACCTGGAGCAGCATTAATATCAAAAATTCACATAACTGACTTAGGTGTTGCTGGGTTGTCTGTTGCGCCTCTTCTTTCAATCTATAACATTAATGCTAGTTTTCAATTACAAAACGACTTCTAAATGATTGTTGTAATTTCGATGCTGAACCGTGTGTTGAAAATCCAACAATGTGATAATACAGGGTCTTCTTAGCGTGTCGATGGCAAATTTTCAGAATCAGAATCATTTATTCATAAACATAGGTAATAATCTATACATATAAAATTCAAAGTCTTGACTGACTGATTGACTGACTGATATATCAACGCACAGCCCAAACCGCTGGTCCTAGAGACATGAAACTTGAAGGGTGTGTTCTTAGTGAAAAGTAAATATCCACTAAGAAAGAATTTTTGGGAATTCCACCCCTAAAGGGGTAAAATAGGGGATGGAAGTTTATATGAAAGTCCGTCAGTTTTGAAGTTAGGATCTTCAAATTTTGTGTTTAGGCTGACGATTGAATATTAATTTATACGTGTCTCAGCGTTTTTGATAATTCTACCCCCGAAGGATTATAAAGGAGGATGAACGTAAGTAACTATGTTTGTTTTCGGGTGGGATATTTTTCGATATCAACGCGGGCGAAGCCGCGGGCAAAAGCTACAACACAAAATACAAAATCTTAGAAAATTAGGTTGTGCGCTATGTTTTGCCAATTGACATACAAATTAAATATATTTGGCCCAAAACTCAGCTATGTGGACTCCGCTCGCTGATGCAGTCATAAGATCATCAAGTGCGCAGTTGTCAGAGCCATGCTGCCCAAGTGGAAGCTGGGCAATTGTTTGTGGAGACACCAAGCATACACACTTGAGATCTGAGTGGTCCATGAACCGGTGTCTGAAGAGATTGCCTTTGCTACGGCCGACTTGGGTTCGGTATAATACAGGGTGACGAAGGGTGGGTGAATTACATTAGAGAGTTAATACCCCAGCAATGGCGAAGGTTCCATACAACTCGATTCCTACCGGCTTCCCTTTGAAAAATGGCACAGTCAGTATTCTATAGACAAATAATATAATCACATTAAAGACATGTACTCCGGCTTACCTCTTACAAAAATTGACCCTTCGCTACTGTACCCCAGTTATGCTAGACGATGTGTACGTTACGCCAGTTTTAATTGGAATAATTATAATAATTGTCGCGTACCACCTACAATGGGGATGCCATTGGTTGCCCATCTTTGGCTTAGAATGATGATGAAACAGTACTAACCGCTGCACCACTAGCTGCACGGTCAAGCGGCACGCGTGTTACGGCGACTCATCATCTGCTAGCCTTTTCCTAACTATGTTGGGGTCGGCTTCCAGTCTAACCGGATGCAGCTGAATACCAGTATTTTACATGGAGCGACTGCCTATCTGGCCTCCACAACCCAGTTAGTACTGGTTAGTGGGTAATATAGTACCCCTTTGGCAAGACTCGTTGTCAGACTTTTGCCACTACAGCCTGTAACGACTGTCAAAGATCTACAAATGAAAGCCGGAACCAACGGCTTAACGTGCTTTCCGAGGCACGGAGGAAACTCGGTATATAATATGTGGTCACCCATCCACAGACCAACCTAGGCAAGCGCGGCTTAACCTGAAGATTGAAGATTGAAAAACAGCCACTGCTGTTTTTAAAAAGTAATTCAAGAACAGGTCATTTATACCTGGCTGAAAAAACTGAAAAGCAAAAAAACAAGCACATCCAAAATTAAATAAAAGTTGGAACTAGGCGGGACCCATTCCATTTTCACCCGTCTGCGGCGATGCCCAATGACAATCCATCCAATTACATCCCCTGAGGTCGTGGACGAGGCATAACACATCAGTTACGGATCAAAATAACATGATTCCTTACATCATCGTCGACTGCCATAATACTCAACGCAGCGCATTATAGTCTTGCGTAAAACAAAACTAATCAAAACCACAATGAAATCTACGCCTTGCACCTTACAAATTAAAGTTCAAAACTGTGTGCAAATTAACAAATATGCGTATTTTAAAATAACTAGCTTGAAAGCAAATATAAGACTTTAAAATCATTAGCGTAAGGTTTAAAATAGATTGTCATAATAATACATGGTGTGTTTTTTAAAACATAAGCATTACAATTAATTTTAGACTTTATACCAAACAAGTCGGAGTCTAAAATAGATTGTCTTGTACACACATGGTGTGTGCTTAAAAATAGATGCTATGGTTATGGTTTGGAGTTCAACAGACTATGGGAATAATAAAATATGGGTTAGCAACCTGTCACCACTATGCGTATGCGCAATGTTTAAAACAGTCATGCTTTAGAAGTTTGAGGATGATCTAATTCCCATACTGGGCGACCATTTATGACTCATCATCTGCCTAGCCTTATCCCAACTATATTGGGGTCGGCTTCCAGTCTAACCGGATGCAGCTGAGTACCAGTATTTTACATGGAGCGACTGCCTATCTGACCTCCACAACCCAGTTAGTACTGGGTAATTCGATACCCCTTGGTAAGACTGGTTGTCAGACTTTTTGGGCCACTGACTACCTAACGACTGTCAAAGATCTACAAATGACAGCCGGGACCAACGGCTTAACGTGCTTTCCGAGGTACGGAGGAAACTCGGTATGTAATGGGCGGTCACCCATCCACAGACCAACCTAGGCAAGCACTGCTTAACCTAAAGATCGAACCGAGCGGCTGTCATTATTTAGCCACGAGCTCCTCAACGCACGACTATTTATGACTGTCAATAACAAATGGCCGTTGTATTATGAGCCCATAATGTTCCCACAGCTGGGACACAGGATGAATGAGGAAAATGTCGTGAGGAAAGTTTTGAGTGGATGGCTATAAGAGTAGAGGAAGACCAAAGAAACGATAGATGGACTGTGTGAAGGATGATATGGCTAGAAAGCAGGTGTCTGATGAGATGACGAGTAATAGAGAAGTATGGAAGAAGAAGCCATGCTGCGGCGACCCGAAATGGATTGGGACAAGGGCCAGAGAATGTTCATGCTGGGTTACAGACCTATGAGGGTCATAAAACTTTAATCAAACCCGCAGACCCGAAGTGGATTGTTGGACGTCACATTTCTTCAATATATTGGTTCTTGGACGCTTCGAAACAAAATTTAAAGCGCAGTTACATCGAAGGAGTTCAAGTGTTCCCAAGTTCATATGACCCCAATCTATTTAAGTCGCAAGTTAATAGGCTTCTTTTGGGCTAGCTCGTTCCATCGTCGACCTCATCTCTGTCCTCAGGAAAAAATTGTGGTCAAGAGTAGGCCCATTTAATATTTAAAAAAAAAACATTTTAGTTTCACTGTTGAATTCCACGTATAACAATATTTAGGAATGACCATTATGTGACGACGAACTGTCATTACAGTTTTGAAGCCTTCATATTCGGTCTGAGCTCAACTTTTCTTGGCACCACCGCTTGGCGCTTTCTATCTTTATAGCCGAATTTATGGTTTCACGATAAAATATTGACGGCAATGAAAAAACAGAAACGCCATGTTACTTATCAGATGACCTTGTGAATGTAACTAAACACAATAAAATACTGTTTATAGCTCACGAAGCCACAAAACCAAGAGAGATCAATAATAACCTAATACCTACTATAAAATTCTCGGTAGCAGCCACGGAGTCTGGATTTGTGCCCGGTTGATGGCAATAGGCTCGCCCCCTATAACATGGGACTTAAACATAACTGGCGAAATGTGGGTGTAGTTTTAGGTACATCTCTGCCCTCTTCGGACACCTCTGCTCTGCTTAGCCATTCGGGCATTTCTGGAATGATGTTATGTTATTTCGTTTCGTCCCCGCCACAAAGGCATATAAACTAGAGAGTATTGGCCTCATAAATAACACAGGCTAATAAACAGCACGTCTCTATAGACAGTTGTCACGTTTCTGATTGATGTATCGCGCAAAATGGCCGTTTATTGCACTATTATCGCTTGTTCCGGCCGAATCTTGGAGAAATACTATACAGGGTGATTGGAATCTGGGTGCAAAGCTTTAAGGCGAAGATAGTGCAGACAATTTAGAAACATTTAAGCCATGGTTGTCTTAGACGAAGTCTTACCATTTTTTTTTAACCTAATTTTTATGTTTATTTTCGAATATTCCCAAAATTATAACTAAACTGCTTGTTTATGGCCAAATTGAATGATAAATAAATTCATTTTCAAAATTCAAATTGTTCAATTGTTCCAAATTGTCTGTAATATCTTCGCCTTAAAGCTTTGCACCCAGCTTCCAATCACCCTGTATATTGTAATTGCAAACTCAAGATGTTCAATATGGCAAAAAAACAATGAATTCGGCAACCGTACTCTACAAACCAGAAATCAAGAACGCTCAGCTCGGCAAAAGAAATTCGGACGGTAATAGGAACGAATCCAATCCCCGAACGCTCTTGCACAAAAAGCCAGATACAGCGTAGGAATAATGCTGAAAAACATGAAGACCACAAACAGTTGGACAAAACATCACGCTACACGCGAGTCCCCGAAGGGTTACGCAGGGGTGTATCCTTTAGTACACCCACATTTCAGTTGTAACAATTAAGTCGATAGTTTTTAGCAAGAAACAAAAAGTATTTATTAGTCTCGCACAGCACAAAACAAAAAAATGGTTAACTTAACAATGAAACAAAATTATATAATAATCTCTACATTAAATTAAAAATTAAAAAAACCCCCATCGCAACAGAGAAAAGCTAACAAATATTTGAAAAGTCAATAAAATGGCTGAGCCTGTTTTGATAAAACATGTCTAATTGTAATATACACATCATGCACTTTCATTTGATACCCCACTTGGGTATATTTCAAAATATTCGATTTTTAATACCCACTTTTATCCCCCATAACTAGTAAATGGCTGCACTGATTTTGATAAAACGTATCTAAGAACCATCGCCAAGAAACTAGCTTTGAAATAAAAAAAACTACATCCAAATCGGTTCACTCGTTTAAGAGCTACGGTGCCAGAGACAGACACACACACATTGCGGTCAAACTTATAACACCCCTCTTTTTGCGTCGGGGGTTAAAAAGTAAACAAAAAGGACCAAGCTACCAAGCTGTAGCCACCTGTAATTAAAGAAGTATAACTAGACTATAACTTCATAGCTCTGTTTTTTTTTTGTGTACAGTTATTCTTCATAGCTCTGTTTTTTTTTGTGTACAGTTATTGTTGAATGTCCTTATAAATATAAAAACAAAAAATCTCCAAGGTCCAAATAATACCTCACAAGCTACCAAAAGCCCAATAAACATCCATTACTAAATACATACATTGTAAATGAAGGAAACTCATAGCATCCACAAGACGGATGGCTTCCGCCGGGAGCTATGAATTTATCATTGTTCCCGGAAGATGGACGTTTGTGGGTCGAGTGCTTACAAATAGAAGGGACTATAAATATCTACGCTGATATGGTACTAACAAAACCTAATGACGGTATACCCGAAGGGAGAGGCAGAGGTATACGTGTCCTTATTTGCTTGCGACACTACATAAAGGGTGTAAATAGACCCTTAACATAGCGGAAAGGCACTTGTTCTCCCCGTCTTTGCGATATTTTTTTTTGTTCTTGACCATACCTGGGAACCTTCTAGTTACGGAGATATTGGGGGTCAAAGTTCCAACTTTTTCCCAAGTCTTTTTTTAATTACATGTTTTTAATGTAAAATTTTTACACGACCCCCGTACTATTCAATCCATCCATCAGCACAATGCTTAGAGTGCTTTCCATCGAGTCCTACCGTAAAACGTGATTTTTGATTCCAAAAAAAAGTCGATTCCCAGCAATAATTTTTGCGTAAAGCTACTTAGTTTGATGTACAGAATGCTGGGTTGACGGCCATGTGAAGGGTCTGTTTACACCTTGTATAGGTTCTACGGTGCGAATGAAGAAATAGGAGTAAATGATAGCGAGGCGGTTGACAGCGGAGAATGGAAGGAAAAGCTTTGTATTGCGCCGATGCCAAGTAACAAGGGCAGACGCTCTTAATGCTCGTTGATAAAGTTCAAAAGTAAGAATTTTTTTTTTTCGTATTGGAAATCATCAAATGACCCCCCCCCCCCCCCCGTTCTGGGTGGAGCGGAAGGGAGTGTCAGACTTGTACTGACTAAAACCCATCCATGTTCCTTCTTTGCCCTTTGTGTTCCAGGGCCGCGGTATCTCTTACGAACAGTCCCACAGCCCAAAGTAAGGCTTTGGAAAGCAGCAATAGATCTCACTAAAATCGGGAAAAAAGAACTTCGGGTTGGCTTCCAGTCTGCAGCAGCTTATTACCAGTATGCTGAAGCGACTGCCTATTTGACCATCACAGCCTAGTTACAAGGTAGACTTTCGCATTTCAGCCTTTACGTAACGACAAAAAATAAAAGAAAATCTAAAGCTCGAAAACTCGATGGACCGAATTCTGATCCTAAATAAAAGAAAAGAAAAAGTTGGACAAAATTACGAAGTCACAAAAAGTTACTGGTTACGTGACTCTGGGCCATAAAGCCTCCGCATTCAACAAAGTGCGAAAATGTCTAATTGGATAAAGATTATTCCAAGATTAATCGACAAACTCGAAAAGAGTACTTTTATATATGTCAAGTATCGCTTGTTTGTCGAAGGTATTATTCATATTCATATCTTTATTTGCATTCCATAATGTATGAAGATCTTATAATGGGCTTAAAGCTAAGGAACAATTACGGACCCTGTAGGGCACAGCAAAAAGTATAAAATTTATGTGAGGAATAAAATGAATACTGACTCAATTTACAATTTTAAAACATATGCTTAATATTAATAACATTAATTTTATTGAGATCTGTTATAAACTTGTAACATAATAATTATTTGGTAAGATTTCATTTAAACATATTTTATATAATATAATATTTATCTATAGGTATAGGCAGACAGTTGTATAGTACACCCAAACTTCACATAGAGTCCTTTATAGAAACAATAGCAGCTTGGAGTCTTTCTCTGTATTTATCTTATGAATAAGCCGAAAAATTAAACCCATAACCATTTAAGTCGCGGTTACGTACGACCAAATAGCCAGTCTGAAACCTAACGATTTAAATACTTTCCTACTTGAGCTCTAAGGTCATGTTTATAGATCAGGCGAGTGATCAGATTTTATCTGTTTAAGTCTAGACTTTTGAACACTGGCTGTACAACTGCGTAGATTAGGGCTCAGAATCGTGACTACATTGACGCTTGTGCAAATGTCACGGCTAAATAGTTCAATCTTATTTCTAACACCAAGTAAGACAAACAAAATCTTCCACGAACTCCAAGAACAGTTGGCAAGTTTGGTACTCCTGGTGGCGGGGCGGGGCTGAAAGCCCAAGAAGTCCCAAAGCCTTAACTACAGTATACTCTGGGGACTGTAAGTGAAGTTTGTGGGTCTTCTTGGGCGCTCCGTTGAGACTCCAAAAAGCTAATCTTTATCTAAAACTCTTTCCATATTAACGGCTCCAGGGCATGGTGTTGCAATCGTAGAAAGTCTTGATCTACAACGAGTAAAAATACTTCAATTTCGCTGAAAAGATATTTGACCTCGCCAAGTTATCAGATATTTTTACACCTCCTTTAAAGAAACATTACATTTTCGCATTTCTACATTCTCTGTGTCCTTGGCCTTGACTTACATTCACTCTAAGCATTTTCCTTATCGGCGTTAAGCCTTCCGAGTTCCCGGAAAACACGTTTCACGATAAATGAAGATTTTACAGGAATCTTGCAATATTTTTAGGCTCTTCCATTAGGATATTCTCAGGAGCAGCGCGGAGCCCGGATTTGTTCCCGATTAATGGCATTAGCCTTATCGCCTACGACATGGGACTCTAACATGACTGGTGAAATAAGGGTGTACCTATAAAGGGTGTAAATAGACCCTTAACACAAACGAAAGGCACTTGTTCTCCCCGTCTTTGCGATCATTTTTTTGTTCTAGACCATACCTGGGAACCTTCTAGTTACGGAGATATTGGCGGTCAAAGTTCCAACTTTTTCATAAGTTTTTTTTTAATTACATGTTTTTAATGTAAGATTTTTACTTTACACACCTCCACGACCCCCGTACTATTCAATTCATCCATCAGCACAATGCTTCGAGTGCTTTTCATCGAGTCCTACCTTAAAACGTGATTTATAACCTCAAAAAAAAAAGTCGATTCCCAGCAATAATTTTTGCGTAAAGTTACTTAGTGTGATGTACAGAATGCTTGGTTGACAGATATGTGAAGGGTCTGTTTACACCCTGTATGATGTCATGATTAAACAGTGCTATTTTAAAATTGCCAGACACAGCTTGCAAATCGGTCATGTTCAATCCAGGACAATTTTCAGCTCCCAACTTCGCCTTTCTACTACACTGGGACTCCGAAGTTACACAGTCAGGACTTATCCCAGTCACGTAGCAAACGGTCTTGTACCCACGTACCAAGATTATCTTCAAGTGTTGGCAAAAAATCGAAAAAATCAAGTATTTGCAATGTCTGCTTAAGAAAACAAAGTTGGGTACGTGATGCGACCTTTAAAGGATCTTCGTGCGAAGTTTTTAAATCGGATAACAGTCTTTGTTTAACGGGGTTCAAAATAAATACGATTGTGTAACTGTTTTGGTACTGGTTGGTGTGTGGTCGAAAACGCGACTGGTTAAGTCTTTCGAGGTGGTAGAATTAATTTTTTCCTATGAGTTTATAATGTCAGGGGATTGGGACTGTTCGAAAGAGATACCGTGGCTCTGGAACACAAAGGGCAAAGAAGGAAAATGGATGGGTTTTAGTCAGTACAAGTCTGACACTCCCTTCCGCTCCGCCCAGAGTGGGGGGGGGTCATTTGATGACATCACATCCGAAAAAAAAAAAAAAAAAGAGTGGATAAAAAAACGTGGTGTGCAAAGGCCGACCTCGAGGCGGTGGATACGGCTGCACGCAGTCAAGTAGACATTCCCCAGGATCGGCGTGCCTCACGCAGCTTTAGAGTAAATTTAACTAACACCAAGGTATAAGTTTTCATTGTTACTAACAAATATGGAAGCGATTCTGAAATAAATATTTATTTATTTATTTTAAAGGCTCTTAGGGCCTATTCACACGGCGTATTTTTTTTGGAGCCCATGAAGCGTGTTGAACGAGCGCTTTAAGCGCGGTTCAGTGGCACCGTAAACGCGCGTATCAAATACGCCGTGTAAATAGGCGCTATACCTTTAACAACTAAACATCGCTACAGTCTGAGCACACATCACTCATAGATGTCACCATCCTCCTGTCCTTGTCTCAATTCATTTGCAATCAGAGCAGCATGTCTTCTTCTTCCATCGTATCACCTTTCGTCACCAGAATCCATCGATTGTTTTAGGGCATTCTTCTATTTTAAAGCCATCCACACACAGTATTCCTAATTTACATTATGTTTAGGACCTGACCTGGTTGCTAAGTACGTGAACAGCTGTACTCGAATAAAGCAATGCTGGAAATAGGTTAAAGCTCTCATACTCTAATTGTCCCAATTTACGTATGCACCAAGCGTATCAGTGATAAACATGGATCTCAATCGAATGCCACGTGACTTGAATAAGATTCTGATTAAATGTAAATGAGGCTGTCAAGACGAAGGACCGTTAATCGAACTAGTCCAAAACATAATGAAAACATACTTTCGTAAACTCACGCCTCTTTCCAATGGGGTTAGACCGAAACTACGCCTGCTACGGTCCTTTTGCTTCGTCCAGCCCCCGTAGCATAACCATCGTAGACAAGGATTTCTTTGACGGAAGAATCGACAAAATGACAGATAGTGCAAAGAAATCTGTCATTGTGTCGACACAATCTGTCATTTTGTCGATTCTTCCGTCAAAGAAATCTTTAGTCTACGGTGGTCATGCTACGGGGGCAGGTTCATACATCTGGGCATACACGCACGCCGCACCAATTTCATGAATTAAAAGATTTTTTTAACGAGAAAGTGCCTGTCTAAAAGTATTTACTTGCAGAATGTTTCCCACGGACTGCAGTTTAACAACTAATTTACTTAGCCTAATTAGCCTCAAATGTTCTCACTGCTGGGACACACGCCTCCTCTCTATGATAGGGAATGAGCTGTAATCCACCATACGGGTCCAGTGCGGGTTGATAGATGTCTCGTGTCTTTCAGGTTTTCCTTCACCGTTTCGAGAGCAGTGGTGATGAAATAAATCACACAAAGTAAAGCGCCACTCACGATCTACAACTGGTAAGTTGGGGCCCAGTAGTAACGACTACTGGGACACCATTTGGACTTACTTACACTCATCTGCCTAGCCTTTTCCCAACTATATTGGGGTCGGCTTCCAGTCTAACCGGATGCAGCTGAATACCAGTATTTTACATGGAGCGACTGCCTATCTGACCTCCACAACCCAGTTAGTACTGGGTAATACGATACCCCTTGGTAAGACTGGTTGTCGGACTTTTTGGGCCACTGACTGCCTAACGACTGTCAAAGATCTACAAATGAGAGCCGGGACCAACGGCTTAACGTGCTTTCCGACGCATGGAGGAAACTCGGTATGTAATGGGCGGTCACCCATCCACAGACCAACCTAGGCAAGCACGGCTTAACCTAAAGATCGACCCGAGCGGCTGTTATTATTTAGCCACGAGCTCCTCGGACTTACTTACGTTAATTCAATCCAACCAAGCAAGCAAGAGTAGATTACCCTAATCAACAGTCCTTTATCCATAAACAAAATCCTGTCTTTCCGAGCTCTCGAAAAGTCAAAAACTTTTGTCCCTGGGGGCACAGAGATACAAACAGCCAATCAATACTTTGACCTTTACGTAGGGCTGTGTACTGAAGCCGGACAAACAAAGTCACTTTCGGCTATTTTCGAAGCACAGAAAAGAAATTGAATCAAGAAAGGTTATTATTGAGAAAGGCTATGGGCTGATAAGGGTCGGAAGTTCAGAACTTAACCAGACTAGACACCAGTGGCGAAGGTTCCATACAACTCGATTCCCACCGGCTTCCCTTTGAAAACGGGCGCAATCAGTATTCCATAGACAAATAATAAAATCACATTAAAGATATATGTACTCCGGCTTACCTCTTACAAAAATTGACCCTTCGCTACTGCTAGACACTACTTAGAGTGTCTCGTTCCCGAAGGGAACCCGGTAGCAATCGGCTTCTTAGTTGCCTTCTTAGGTACATCTACTGGACCTGTCATGGCTGCAACTTGCTGTTTTGTATATTAATTTGTTACTACGTAAACCATGATCGATTCTGATATTAATTAACTCTACACGAGATGAGAAAGAGAAATGCAAAAACTTGACTGTTGTTTTAACCATTTCGACTAAGCAATAGACATGGCTATGATAAATTCTCAAGCAAGATAATTATTGATGCGATCCATACCACATTTGTAGAGTTTGCGCAAGCTTCCATCAAGAACCCGAAAGAATTTCCCACCATCAGAAAAGAAGAAGGTCATATATATACATAAAATGGCTACTATTCATTTTATTTATCCATAAAAATAAATAAAATGAAGTGTCTGCTTGTAATTTCACATAACAGCTTTTTAAACGACTGCCAAGGAAGGGGTATGTTTTTCGCGCGTATTTAGGGTTGGACCTCATCTGGCAGCACGGAATCGCCTTTTTCCGTCGCCCTTTCTCTTTCTGTCGCTTAGAACTGCCATTTGCTAGACCGAGACAGAAAGCATAATGCGATAGGACGCGGCGGAATCCTCGAGGCGATCGGCATCACGGACAAAATGCAATGGTCGGCAGGGAGACTCCGGAACGCTGAAGCGCGCATAGCATGCTATCGCATCCTTTCACCGCCGATCACTTGCTATCGCATGCTGTCTCACTCTATCGTACAATAGCGCACGCGGCCGCTCGTCAGCTCAGTGCAGCCTGTTCATTCATTCCGTACGGATGGAAATAACAATGACTGACGAAGGATGAACCTAGTATTTCCGTTTTATTTTGCGAATGCGTTTCTTTTTATTATTTTGATTTTGCATTTCTTGCAAAATACACGCTAGAATCACTGCTCTCTCTTCCGTGGTCCTATCCATCTCGCGCTTGAAACTAAACTGATCATGAAAGAACGCGGCAGTATGCCACCCATGCTGCAGCATGCTGACGCGTGCGATCGCCTTTTTTGTCTGCGGAATGCGACAGCGCGCGTTCGCATGCGGCAGCATACTGCAGCACGTGGTAGCACAGGCGGAACAAATGCGATTCCGTGCTGCCAGATGAGGTCCAACCCTTACTGAACGCATCTATGGTACTTATAACAAAAACACATTTATTTTCTGTCTGTCTGTTTCCTTGTTCCGGATAATCTCCGAAACGGCTGGTCCTATTTTGAAGGGAATTTAAGAAGATAGCTGATGTTTTAATTTCAGAAAAAAGATTAGTATTCCGTGAAAAAAAAGCCTTTCGATTCAAATAGGGAAGTAAGTAAGGACCGGTCCGGTTATGGGGTGTCCCCAGGACTAGATTGAGGTCAAGAGTAAGCCGATTTAGTACAAAAAAAAAAAAAAAATATAATAATTTCAAGCGGACGAAGGGCACTGGCAACAGCTAGCTAAAATTAAAAACGGAATACATCTTATCTATACATATAAAATTCAAAGTCCTGACTGACTGACTGACTGATATATCAACGTACAGCCTAAACCGCTGGTCCTAGAGACATGAAATTTGAAGGGTGTACTCTTTGTGAAACGTAGGTATCCACTAAGAAAGAGTTTCTCGAAATTCCACCCCTGAGAGGGTGAATTGGGGGGTTGAATTTTCTGTGAAACTTTATATTCACTGGGTCGATTGACTCGATGGTGTACACACTCTTCAATTAAAATTATGAGACGCATGTATCACTGTTTTTCCAAAATCATCCCCTAAAAGAGTCAAATAGGGCTTCGAAACTCACGTGGACGGGCGCATGGCGCGCAGTGTGGCGCAGGGCGCAGTAGGTAGAATTTTTCTGAGGTAGACGTATCTGTAAATGTATGTGAAATCCCGATTTTCACATTGGCGTATAAAGATGCGAAAGTTTGTGAGGATGAATGGAGGGATGGGTGTTTTTTTAACTTTGTTACTTGGATGAAATTTAGCATATAGATAGTTTATAACCTGGATTAACACATATGATACTTTTTATCTCGGTAGTATGATCCCGTGGGACAATTATCGAAATCCACGCGGGCGAAGCCGCGGGCACAAGCTAGTATTACATAAGTGTTAACTTGCCAACCCTGCCTCTGCAGTAAGTTAAACAAGCCAGAACAAGTTGTCTACGTCAGATAGTCTGCGGAATAAGCAATGAACAGCGCTACAATCCCGAAACTGTTAGCTGCCAAATTACCGAGAGACAAGTCTGCTAAATTGTTATGAATTTATATGACAGCATAGTAAGATATAAGATTATGTGGCTCCAGAAATCTACTTTTCTTTTTCTAAGATGTAAAAGGTGTAACTAGACACTTAACGAAGCCGAAAAGCACATGTTCTCCTCGTCATTGCGATCATTTTTTTTGTTCTAGACCATAACTGGGAACCTTCTAGTTACGGAGATATTGGGGGTCAAAGTTCCAACTTTTTCACAAGTTTTTTTTTTAAATACAAGGTTTTAATGTTGTAACTTTACTTTAAATACCTCTACGACCCCCTTACTATTCAATGCATCCACCAGCAGAATGTTTTGAGTAAGCTTACTTTGAGTTTTACCGTAAAAAGTGATTTTTTACCCCAAAAAAAAAGTCGTTTCCCAGCAATATTTTTGCTTAGGGTTACTTATTTTGATGTACAGAATGCTTGGTTGACAGCTTCGTGAAGGGTCTGTTTACACCTTGTAGACTCTATTTCATCGATATTGTCACATAGATCCTCTGGGCTCCCAAAAGCTCTTAAACTTTCTGGTACCAAATAATCTGGGATCGGCCCATCATGTCTTCCATAATCAAACATATCTTGTATTAGCCTTATAATAATATCACCGGAATTATTACATTACATACATGAGAAGCCTATTTATAACGATCCCATTCCTGGGACACAGGCTTCCTCTCTTCAAGAGGAATTGGGCCACGATTGGCTCATGTCTCTGGTTTTTATCGATGTTTTCCTTCACTGTTTTGAGACCGGTGGTGATGAAACAGATTACACAAAGTAATCCGCCTGGATTCGAACCCACGGCCTGGAACTCATCAGTCGAAGCTATTACCACTGAGACACCACTGCTCTCTCTAGAGTGGTCATTATGGCAATATGCCACATTTTCTTGATTAGTTGGTTTGTCTTAATTGCTAGTTAGCAAGCATAATTTCCACAGCGGTGCTGTACTGATATAATAATAGAAGACGCCATAGCCAGTTTGCAGCTAATTACCCCACATTTTGATTAGTTAAGCAGTTAATCTCCTGCCAAGAAAGAAGAAATTACCATTTCTTGGAAACATGAATATTTACGAGCTCAAACAGATGCGGAGAATAGTATAACGTTGAGGGTTTAACCTTTTGCACGCCAGAGCATAAACACGCGCGTGCCCGCCACGGTCGGACGCCTGGTTGTGCAACCAAACTTTTTTCTGGTCGAAGCTTCTGCGGCCAAAAGTTGAGGTCGTGGCGTGGCGTGGTTCATACATGAGGGTCACACAGTCTCATTGATCGCAGTATATTTAATTTAGTATGGCAAGGCGAAACTCCTAATTTGGGTAAAAAATAAAACGATATTGATTTTGTTCTGTTGTGTTTTGCAGTCTTCATCTCAGTATGGATCCCTTTCTAAACCACCAGTTACTCTCTTCATCATTTTTTTATTATTATTTATTTACCACCAACCATAGCAACATTACTGACCAAGTCCAATACGATGCTAAAATGTGTTTTAGCAACACAAAACAACTACTACTACTTACTTTTGAATTAAACAACATAAACAGTAAAATTACATTAAAAATAAATATTAATTAACAATTATAATGGCTATCGTAAAAATATCAATACCCAACCATGACCAAGCTCATAGTTGGACACCCCCTTCAATATTATTTGTGCCCTTTGAACAAATGTCGGCAGGTTTCATCTGCGTAGCCTTTTCTCAACTATGTTAGGGTCGGCTTCCACTCTAACTGGATGCAGCTTAATACCCGTATTTTTCATGGAGCGACTGCCTATCTGACCTCCACAACCCAGTTAGTACTGGGTAATACCATACTCCTTGTCTGACTGGTTGTCATACTTTCGGGTCACTGGCTACCTGCAACGACTGTCAAAGATCTACAAATGACAGCCGGGACCAACGGCTTAACGTGCATTCAGAGGCACAAAGGAAACTCGGTATGAAATGGGTGGTCACCCATCCACGGACCAAGCTAGGCATGCGCGGGTTAACCTAAAGATCGAACCGAACAGCTGTTATTCTCTTCACTTAAAAATGTTTTACCTACACAGTCTATAAATCGGCCACGTGTATCAGCTGAGAAAACAGCTATCGATCCTCGGAATGCGCCAAGTTAGGAGCAGGCACTGACAAATAGGACGCGACGTACAAGCTTTTAGCAGACGAGTATTTTTCGAGAATATTGGTCGTGGCTTTTGTTTGTGAAACGAAAGGTCTGCTGCCAAAAGTAGGACAGCACTGGCAAAGATATTGCTGTCCTTGATTGCAGTTGAAACTAGAAAGAACTTTAAACACAGGACGCATTCATACTACTGCGTGCGTAGTATACTGACCTGGAAAGCTCTGTCATTAGCCAAGGCATAATTCCTGGCGGGTGCAGGTGTTGTGCATGATGGGTACGAGAGACGGTGTGGCATATCCTGTTCGAGACTCCACACTTACATTGTTCGAGATGGGCCAATCATACCCCATATAGCCAGATTCGATCGGACCAAAAATAAATGAGCTGGTTATACGTTTAATCAAAATCAAAAATCAAAATCAAAGCATTTATTTCAAATAGGCCAGTTACAGGCACTTTTGAATTGTCGAAACAAAGACAACAATAGCTACAGTCCCAGTCACAAGGCATAAAAACTGTGAAAGTACTGTAGTTGCCCATTCCCTAACGTAGATCTCTATGGAGAAGAACGGGCAAGAAACTCCATGGACACTCTTTTAAATCAGTATACTTTTACAAACTCTTGGTTACATCATTCATGTTGAGATGGTACATTATGTGAGAACGATGTAGCAAGATGTGTACGTTAAAAGTGTCCATAGTAAACAATTCAAAAAAAGAAAAAAAAACAATTCAAATAAGCCGTGGCAACCAAGAGATGACCAGTCACAACTGACAGCGCCCGTTCACGAACATGACGCATGTATCAGCACCATTCAACTCAACCATTTTGAAGGGAACTAAATGATCCGACACACGCGCCACCATCAGCGAGACATTTGAGTGAGCATGACACACTCCTAACCGCCAGGGCACATTTAAGTCAAGAAAAGGCGTAGGTTTCCCGCGAATGACAGCTTTCTATTACATAGTACTCACACAATATGGGCTATGCGGCTATATAATACTAAAGAGATTGAAATTATACAAAGCAAAGATAGTTGTACAATCTTCAGCAGCTCCAACATACTATTTAATGCTTCTTCTTCTTAGCGTTTCGATGGAAAAAAGTTTAAATATGCTTAGCCCAAAACTCAGCCACGTGTAATGTGAACATGACCTTAATTCAGAACATAACGCCACAAAAAAGGTGAAAACATTTTGACCGAAACGTCTCGTTTGATATGCAAAATCAACCTACTTATTGTGTCAAGTCTCGATTTTCTTATTAAATTCTCAATCCTGAAAATACCAATGACCTATCGAATTTACAATGTAAATACTTGGCAGCTGATACGCACGTCTGGTCTAGATATTTCACGATCCGAAATGTATTAAAGCGTCCCAGAATAGTGTTTATTTCTCAATAATATTGCATACTACAAAATGTGTTTTGAGTTCATGAACACTACAGGTTTAATAGCATAATCAGCCTATACAAAGTGTAACATAATAAACGCAAGACCTCTCGTGTGGTCTCTCAGGCCATGAATCTAAACAGCTTTTGTTGTATGACTTCTGGAAATTCTTATTTTTTTTTTTAGTTTTACCATACATGTTGATCAGCGGATCGCGTCAATTCCTATAGAAAACCCATTTTTTTTATTGCGAATTTCAAGAACTCGTAGAACAAAAGATGTTCAGTTTCATGGTCCGAGAGACCACACGGGAGGTCTTGAGTTTATTATGTTACACCTTGTATATATAGTTCCCATTGCTGGGACACATTCCTCGTCTCTATAAAAGAGAGTAGGTACACCACCATGTGGGCCCAGTGCGCGTTGGTGGATGTCAAATCTCTTCTATTGAGCATTATTTTATTTTCCCTTACCGCTTTTACCCAATCAGGCATTCAGAGAAGACGTCCCTTTTCATATTACTTTATTCGCATACTATATCATTTAGGGGAGGTACACACACGTGCGTAAGGGCGGCGTGGTTCGTCACTGGCGGGATGCAAGATCGAATGTACGCTAATGAGCTTAGCTCGAATTGTGTCGAACTAGCCTTAAAATTATTCAGCTATTGTGTATGAACGGGGATAGTTGCGAATATGAGTGGTAGTCGCTTCAGATCGACTTTGTTTCAACAAAAAGAATACAAATAAATACTGATACTGATAAAAAAAATCGTTTTCGAATGTGCCGGACCCGAACAAGTTTGTAGCACCCCTTATTCTATTTTGGTAGATGTATCAATACAGATTGTACCTAATCCTATTATTGGAAGGATTCGGCTCAGATCCGCAATATGAGCGGCGCGTGATCAATATGGAAATGCTAAGATTATGTCGTTCAACAGTAATCTGTTTGGATTTCCAGCAGTGATAATATTTTGGTAGATACGGCCTAATGAAAATTGTCGGATGTCGGTAGTCAGATTTTTTTTTAAAGTTCTTTACTTGTCGGTGAGCGGCTCAGTGGCAACAGGTGATCAAAGCGGTGAAGAAAAATATTGCTCGGAAACCAGCAAGTCCTAGGAACAAAAATCCGAAGACATGTGACCACCACTGGGTCCATATGGTGGGGAGCACTCCCTCCCGCAGAGAGGAGACCTTTGCTCTTGCAATGGTAAAGTTATGGGTAATGGAACAGTGTCTGTGGTAGTTTCTTTGGTCCTCCAGTTCGAATTTTGGCCTTGACAGCCATCAACGCGGAGACAAAATGGTGCACATGCACAAAAGTGCATGAAGATATAAGTGCACTTCTCTTCCCTAGACACGACTGGATAGATCAGCCACACGACAGCTTAACGTGGTTTCTGAGGCACATATCACACCGCAAATTTTTTAACTCCAAAATGCTATTGAAGAACCTAAAAATATTTCGTCCGACCTGAAAATCGAATCCAAGAAGACGAGACCAACCATAATACCATGCTAATGCTCGAACTTGATATGCCGAACGCTGTTCGATAAAAATCTAAACCTAATTAAAAGCAATATCTATTCAAAACGTGACACTATAAATACTCTTGTGTTTATATTAGTAATTTGCGACTCTCAGCACTCGTGCGTAATTGTAGATATTATAATTGCGATTGCGAAACGTGGTCCTATGATATTTTGAAATACATGCGTACGACAGGGTCGTTGTAACAAACATAACATCACGCACGGGATGATATGGCTAGAATGGAGGTGACTGCTGAGATGACGAGTAATAGAGAAGTATGGAAGAAGACGAGCTGCGCCGACCACAAATAAATTGGGATAAGGGCACCTCATCATTCTCCCGCCATTCTCAAGAGGTAATACAGAGACGAAGATATAGCAAGCCACCAGTTTTCGTGAGTTAAAACTCATACACTCCCCAGCAGTGGCGAAGGGTCGGTTTTTGTAAGAGGTAAGCCGGAGTACATATCTTTACTGTATAGAATATCATTGGCTATAGAACACTGACTGTGCCATTTTTCAAAGGGAAGCCGGTTGGAATCGGGTTATATGGAACCTTCGCCACTGCTTCCCAGTCTTATCCCCAAAAATCAGCCGTATTTTGAAGGTTTCCACAAAAAAAAAGCCATAGTACACTTATACTCAATAATCCACATTTCGCCAGTAACGTTCCAGTCTAAATTACATTGGTAATAGAGGTCCCAGATCATCAAGACTCCAGGGCCTCAAGTCTACTATTACAATAGTGTCAGAATGGTCTATCATTGATTTCAAAATTGTTGATTTTGACAAGTTTGGTAATCTACTAATATAATGGCTTCATTATGACTTTCCAATGATCAACCACTGACACACCATTAAAAGAAATGGCATAGAATGGTAATCTCGTACATAATGACAAATGAATGACTGACTTAGGCGGTAATCTGCTAAAATTTTGACAGTTCCTTTGATCAGTGACCAACCATTAGAACGTAATTGTGCAGTCATTGCTTTTATTTCGTTACGAGTATAAGTGTTTGTGGAAAATTGAATGGAGACCATGTATTCACTACGAGCAAATATTCTCGAGCTAGCCAACGCAGTGGATGCTAGAGAAAGAAGATGGGCGGAAAACAGAAGACGTCGTCGAGCCCGTCGCATGACGAGAATTAATACTAAACTAACCCCTTTATTGATATTCCCGAGGCGGAATTTGTAAAAACGTTTCGCCTTGGAAAGGACTCAGTAAGGGAGTTAATTGAAGAACTCATTCCCCTTATGGCCAGACCGCGTCGAAACGATAGCGTATCGGCAGAAATGAAGGTGACAAAACTGAATTTGACATTGATTTATTATTCTATAGCTATAAATACGAAATAGGTTAATTTAATGTTATATTTTTTATTGCAGATTCTAATAGCTCTTGCATTTTATGCATCAGGGTCCTACCAAAATCTGATTTGACAGAGTGCCCTCCATAATGTTTCACAAATTATTGTAAATGCATGTAGCATATTGCACAATATTGCAAACATGACAAGAGCACCGTTGCCATGTGATGAAGTTTATGCAGAAGCACTTGCCTTGCAACAGGTATGTGATTTCTATTCCACTATTTTGGAATATAATGAAGTTGGAATTTTAAATAATACTACTATGTTAAAACAATCAACATTTAAATTACTCTTTATTTCTCATAAACTAAATATTTATATAACAATATTAAACTTGACTTCCAAGCCAATTGAAAAATATGAAATGTAGAAAATACTACATAAAACAAAAAGACATTTTGTCATTTAAATAATAAAACAAATCCAAGTAACAATATCTAAATTCATAATATTCACTATCATTTGTCATTAATCACTAATCAGTCTTTTAATTTAGGAGCAAAATAATTATGCAGCACCTAATTATCAAGACCATCGAAGGGTTAATCGGGATCTTCTTGATGGTCGGGCACTGCAACAGGCTCTTGTTGACAGACTGTGGAGAAATGCATAATTTAAATTAGCAGGTATGTAATGTAAACCCATCTCAATATTCTAGTAAAGTACGAAAATACTCTTATTATTATTAAAATGATTTAACTCTTTGTTACAGATCCACAGTATTACACAAAATATGGATTTAAAATAAATTAATACTCTTTTTATAAACGCTGTTTCATTGAATCATTTATCATTACAGCCATTTGGAATACACTGCTCGACATAGACTCCTCCTAAAATAGATTTCATTTATCTTTTAATAATCTGACAAAATTACCTCTTGCATACTAAAGAAAACTTTAGTCAGACTCAGAATCTAATGACATAATAATTTTGCGGAGTTTCTGTGAAAACAAAATTAACATTAATACAAAAGTTGCAACTTCATAAATATAGCATGTGTAACCTAGCGCTTAGTATCAGGGTTACTATCTAGATGTCAAATTCTAGCCAATGTACTACTACTAAGGTGAGCCTACACCTAACACAAGCTATTAAGCTTAACAGGAGGGGTTATAATTGCTCCTTAATACTTATTGTGCGTATGCTTGTAGCACACAATGAGTAGAAGTTCCAATTTTGGTTGAAACCATTTCATATAGGTGAATTAGCTGTGAATCAACAGTAATTAGTTAGTAGTATTACCTTTTTTGGCACACAGTGTCCTATAAGGTCCACCATCTTTTCTGTGGTGGATCTCAGTCGATCAATGGCCGCAGCCAAGTTGTTGATGGCCTGAGCCTGTTTTAGAGTCGCATCGGCGTTCCTGGCTTCAATAGCGTCCAGCCTTGTTTGAGCAGCTTCTTATTTCACTCTTCTGTGATTTTTTTTTTTTTACCATTTTGCTTTTATATTCATTGTAGAACTAAAAAAAAGTGCAAAAATTACAATAATAACACATTTTATCATTTTGTAATGCATACCAAATTATACTGTATTTAGGTACTTACTGTCCGCCACTCTGCCGGCGTTTTATTGGGGCAGTCCACCGACACTGAGTTCAAAATTTGGGCGCACTCCATCCAATATCTTCTTAATAAACTTCGCCCTTCATTGGTGCGGCTGCAGAGGCCAAGCGCCAGGTCTTGGTGGTTCTCCAAAAAATCAATTAGAGCCGAAATTTGCTCAATTAGCACCATTTTATATAAATTCAAAATATAGGCTTCTCAAACAAAGATAATTTAAATAATAAACAAAAATCACCGGCCGGTAGAAATAAAAACAGATAAACATCAGTAAACAGTAATGTCACATTTGACTTTGACAGCTAAACAGATAAAATATTGTTGAGTTGTATAGTTTCACATTTATCCGCGTTACACATTTACTGTTTTTTGCTGTTTACGAATTTTTTACTACTTCAGATTGCTTATAACACTAATAAATAATATGTAAAAATATATATAAATGAAATCTGGCATGAATAAATGTTCAAATTTAGTAGTAGTTTTTCGAAAATCATTTCTACTAACGGGTTTTATAATAATGGCAATACGACAATGTCATCATATCACAATTCTATTACGAGACCATTGACCGACCAATGATCGACCATTATGAATTAGCAGATTACGAACTTTTAGCAAAATGACAATGGGATCGTGTTGGAATGAAGAATTTATAAAAATAGCAGACTTGGGGCCCAGGTTATTTATCTTCATCATCATAATCCACAACCCGAGTTCACCCACTGCTGGGAATAAGGAGACACTATATTCTCTCAAGCTAATGTTTTTAAACGTTATAAAAAAAACTAAAACAAAAACAAACAAAAAAAAATGTTTATGCGTTAAGCGCCTTCCTCCTCGTGTTGTGGTTGTGGATTAAAAATGATACAGCTAGGTTTCTCCAATATAATTCCAATGGAGAATTAGTAAGTACAATAGATAAACGGTTCAGAATTGAGGTTTGAAGTGAAGCTATAAAGAGCAAGGTTGAGTTTTTTTTTTTTTTAATATTTAATTTGCTCACGGTCCGGTGCCAGCCTTATCCAGATTCTGCCCATGATGACCACAATGTCGTCCGCCCATGTCGAAAGGCTGTTCCTTCGGAGAACTTAGCTAACTTACATCATTAAAGAAATAGCCATAAACCCGAACGCGGACCCAGACAGATCTTCAGAGCAGCTGCGCTTGCGACCGCTGTCCTATCCAGTGTAACCTACTATCGTGGGGGAACCGTCCTTAAACCAAAAAAGTGAAGACATAAGATCATAGAAATGCATAAGACATTATACCAATTCGCATTGGGCTCGTATGGTGGATTACAGCCCACTCCCTCTAACAGACAGTAGGTGTGTTCCAGCAGTGAGCATGTTACAGGCTGATTATGCTGTTTGTTGTTCATCCTATCAGTCAAGCGATAGTGATGTCATTAATTCCCATAAAGGCCGAACATTCGTGATTTGTTTTACAATGAAAATGGATGATTCAGTGATTGAAAGCAATACAGGTAATATTTTACTGTACGGAAATATGAGTTTACAAGATTAGATTAAAGTATTATCATGTTATACAAGTATTGGTTTTAATTTTCAAATATGAATCTTTTTCCATATTTCTTTTTTCTGTTTTTTTTTTTGTATTATTTTTGTTTTTATAAAATATTGTGTGTGCTTGTGGCACGTGCCAAATAAATGTATTTTCTTTCTTTCTTTCTTATATTTCCCGAATATTAACGAGAAAAACCTTATACCGTTGGACTAATGTCCAACCTGAAAATCGAAACCAGGATATCAGTTCTTTAAAGGGTGTTAATAGACCCTTAACATAACCGAAAAGCCCTTTTCCCCCCGTCTTTGCGATCATTTTTTTGTTCTAGACCATACCTGGGAACCTTCTAGTTACGCAGTTATTGGGGGTCACAGGGTCACCAACTTTTTCACAAGTTTTTTTTAAAATACATGTTTTTCATGTAGGATTTTTACTTTACACACGTCCACGACCCTCGTACTATTCAATCCATCCATCAGCACAATGCTTTGAGTGCTTTCCATCGAGTCCTACCGTAAAACGTGATTTTTCGCCCCAAAAAAAAAAGTCGATTCCCACTAATAATTTTTGCGTAAAGTTGCTTAGTTTGATTTACAGAATGCTTGGTTGACGGCTATGTGAAGGGTCTGTTTACACCCTGTATGCCTTAAGCAGTTCATAAAGAGAACTAAACTCACCATCCACTCGAGTGAAGTGTCCGATTTCGGCGTTACCACACAATGTCGTTCACCTTACATCAGCTACTAAATAACCTAGACGCAAGTGTACAGCCAGCCTAATATCAAGATCATTAGTATTTCAAGCTAGGTGTTACCAGGGTCTTTCCTGCATCAGCGCCTTATACGTACTTCCTATTATATACGATATGCATATTATGGCTGTAGTAGGTGCTTGACCGTGTAGGTGCAGTTTTAGCTTTGTTTCAAAATTTTGGTAAGACAATGACCAGAGCACGTGGGCCTAAATTTTAAAGACTGAAAAGACGGCTAATATAACAATATATATGCAAGTTACTTTCTTTCTGTACATTTCGTCAAATTAGACTTTACAGCCCCCGTAGCATGACCACCGTAGACAAGGATTTCTTTGACGGAAGAATCGACAAAATGACAGATAGTGCAAAGAAATCTGTCATTGTGTCGACACAATGTGTCATTTTCTCGATTCTTCCGTCAAAGAAATCCTTGTCTACGGTGGTCATGCTACGGGGGCAGGAAACGAATTTGTTTACAACCTTTTTGCTGACTGACAAATTCACTTTTATCACGCCATGACATGTTTTTATATTCTCAAAAAGGCAAACAAAATAGTTGCATGATTGAAACAAACCCATGTACGATATAACTGTGTCTATGGATGTAAACGCGGGGTAACAGTTTACATAATCCCTTATATTAATAATTTGTCAAGAACCTGGTCACGCACGAGCACGACCCTATTACAAAGATTTTACATTTATTCAACCCCCACTCTGAATGAAATAAGCTTAGTTAAATGACATTAGAATATACTCGAACATAAGTTCGCGACGGGTCATTAGAGCTTTGCCCGCGAATGCCCGCAATCTGTCTGAATTTCAGGTCAGAGTCCAGACCTCCTTGAAAACGCCCTAAATGGTTCATAAGTAAAATAAGTCTGGCGTCTAAGCACGTCTCTAGGTTCATGACCAGTATGACAGCTGTCAATGTCAAACTGAGGAACTTTGGCGCTTGTTTTATGTCAAAGAATTAGAGTGAATAGAAGGTGCAGTGAAGGCCTCCAAGGACACACATAAAGGGTGTTAATAGACCCTTAACATAGCCGAAAGGCACTTGTTCTCCCCGTCTTTGCGATAATTTTTTTGTTCTCGACCATGGGAACCTTCTAGTTAGGGAGATATTGGGGGTCAAAGTTCCAACTTTTTCACAAGTTTTTTTTTAATACATGTTATTAATATAAGATTTTACTTTACACACCTCCACGACCCGCGTACTATTCAATCAATCCATCAGCACAGTGTTTTTTGTGCTTTCCATCGAGTCCTACCTTAAAACGTGATTTTTCACCTCAAAAAAAAAAGCCGATTCACAGCAATAATTTTTGCGTAAAGTTTAAAAGTTTGATGTACAGAATGCTTGGTTGACGGCTACGTGAAGGATCTGTTTACACCCTGTAGATTCGACAGCGGTTTTCTCCCAAAACACTGACTGGAATTATGAGGCGCCGAGGCGTTGTGCCTGTGCAAATAGAATCTTCGCAAACATACTTTTATGAATTGTATAATTTGTATCATATTTTATTTTGACCGAAACTTGTTAAATGCATGACTTCGAATGCATTTGCAATGTGTGCATAAATATGTTTCTTCGCTAACAAAGTTTTCTTCGAGAGTTAGCCACTTATATAGTTATGTAACCCAGCGTTCGGCCGCTGCTAGACGTGGTATTTTTAACACTTTCCATGCAAACCAAGCGTATCTTCAGTATATTCGCTCTATGACTTATAGAAACTGACGACTTGGAAGGCGGTCCATAACAGAAGTGATGAGCTCAATGCACTTTCAGCACCATACATTTTATTAGCGTTGCCGTGTCACGACTTTGCCGGTGATATTTCGTGCTCTGTGGCTAACTGGCTAGACAATATTTATTAATTCAATCTCATGACTGTCTTCCCGTTCCTAACACGGGAAGAGGCCTATTTTTGACCGGAGATCACGCAGCACATAATCAAGCAATGACCCTACTGTCACTTACTATGGTTTAAAGTGTTGCTGTCTCTTACTTGCAGATAGAACATGAAAGTGATAAAAGACAACTAGGGCTGTCAATGTCTGTTCTATAGTAGCTGTATTTCATGGAAATACTAGCTGCCGACCCTGCCATCTGTCAGTAAAGAAATGCAGCATTTTTAGTAGTCTTTGCACCACAAAATACGCGTCTAAATGTTCACGCAGTCAGTCTGCGCTCAAAGCAATATGAAAACATGCTTCAACCATTTTCCTGCAGGCGAGTTTACCCAACTCTCGCATAGTCCTATCGAGGAACGAGTTGCGCTTTGAGTAGCTGGATAAAACACGCAACTAACAACAACTTTTAACTAAAGCTGTTACGTTTAGCTCAGGCCTGGTATGTTGTGCCCTCATATCGAAGAGCGCGTTACAAACTTGGTGTAAACGCATGGCATGTTGAATAAATCCGGAAAAGAAGTTGGCATGCAAACCATGTACATTAATGGTTTTTATAATTCTCCATTACTTTCTTTGCCTGCTTCATTTGCTATGGTAATTTTAAAGAGGTCCGATTTAGGTTTTTTTTTTTTTTTTGAAAGCTTTTCCCCACACTAGGAATTTCTCCTGTATCGTAGGTGCGTTTACAAACATTTAAACTCACATACACAAACAGCCACACTCGGAACAACTACCTGTAGGCCACACAAATATTTGTTCCGTGCGGGAATCGAACCCGCGACACGCAGCGCAGCAGTCAATCGCTCAGCCACTGCGCCAACCGTGCCGTCGATTTTTGCCAAGTGAATACGGACTAATCTATCATTATGTGCATTAGTTTCCTTACCGTTCTCCCTTGGGATATCTGAAACAAAAAAAAAACATAGGATTAAATAACGGACAGCAAGATTTAAAACTTCTTCCTCGCAAATCATCCGTAGCATGTCTTGCCAGATCTAAGCTTTGCAAAAATATAAAGCATAATCTATGTCTAAAGCTAAACATGCCATTGTCTTGTAACATCGTGAGGAAACCAGCATGCCTGAGAGATATTTCTTGACGGCATGTTAAGCCAAGTCAGAGGCCCATGGGCGGAATAAAAACTCTGACACCAGGTTAGGTACTAACCACACGATCTTCTTCTTAGCGTTTCGATGGCAAAAAGTTTAAATATGTTTAGCCCAAAACTCAGTCACGCGAACCCCGCTCACTGATGCTGGAAATAAATCATCATGAGCATGCGGGGCAAGATGGAAGGTGGGCCATTGTTTGTGGGGAGACGCTGCATACGCACTTGAGGTCTAAACCCCTATCTGCAGAGATTGTTTTTGCTCCGGCCGACTTGGGTTCGAAGTCTGTTTAGAGATCCAAGTCAGCCACGGCAACTCGTGTCCAGGTGGAATCACACGATAAAGAAGAAGAAGCACGTGTTTTTAAAGAGCCTGCTTTGGATTGGCACCGCAGGAGTCAATCGGAACTAGGAGCCACTGCACACGAAGCGACACCGATGTTCTTACCAATCAAGACTCAAGACAGACCGTTTTTACTCACGCCAAAATAATAGCGCTAAAGCAGTTGGACTTTCAACCCTCGGCTGTGCGCCGAGAGTTGGAGTTTCAGCAGTGCATCAACATTTAGGTTCTGCTTAGTGTTAGGGAGGCCTCTGCGCAGCAGTGGGACAACAAAGGTTTATAATAACTACAGCACTTTACCCGCGACTTCGTCCGCAAAAATTGTGACAGCTCGACTAATATACATGATATAAATATAATTTATAGCGTATTGCACCCACAAATAATGTAGCTTTCTAACAGTGAAACATTTTTTTGAATTGGATCAGTAGTTCCGGAGATTACCCCTTACATACAAATATTTCCCCTTTATTATAATATTAGTATAGAAAGTGTAAGTGAAAACGAGCATTAGTGACAAAAGTACCACTGTTTATTTGTTTCTCATAACATAACTTCACCCCAGCATTCCCCTTTGGTTAGACACAGGTGTTTTAGACACGCACATGTCGCTACTCCAAAGTTCCAAATAATAGGGGACAAGACATTCCCAATTGGAAAATCCCAATAAAATTCCTGCAAATCGTACCCCAGAACCCCACGCTTAGCAATCGCACTTGTGGCATTCAAATTCACCCCCCTCGTTTTAATAAACGCTATTTGGTTACCCTCCCATTCGCATATTACTAAGAATCCTCTATAGCTAGATATTTCTAAGTGAAAGTCTAGACTTCACGATATTAAAAAGTGAGCCGTCATATCCAGGACACATCACATTTTTATTATACCAGTTTTTGCCCGCGACTTCACCTACGTGGAGTGCGAAAATTATCTCACATGCCACCAACATTTGGCACACAGATCGACCATGGTCTTGGTGTTGGAAATTTAGGATACTTCTTTCCTCCGTGGTCAAGGATGCGGAGAAACGCCTGTCACACAACACACATAGTTGCTGATAAGACGGAGGTCATTATCCCCTTGTTATCAGTTATCATTCAGTATCAATCCCCGGGTCACGTTCTAGACCCCTCTTAGACGTCATTAGTCTAGACTCGACTCTCTACGTACGTTTATGACGTAAGAAGACGAGATACAAGTCCATCTTATCAATTATACAATGAAGAATGTTAACTAATTTTGATTATTATCACTCCATATTCTCTGTCAAAAATAAAAAATACTAGTGAAAGAATTACTTCGATACGTCAATTAGTTTCCGATTTAGAAGTAAAACAAGTTGTAACCGCACGACGCGGGCTGCCGGTGACGGTGTGACGTCATCGCACAACACGATCAGTCTGGCTCACTCAGTCCGCTCGGGGTCGCGCGCCCGTGCCTTCGAAATTATACCTAAATACTTTTAAAAATGTCCAATCCAAATACTAGGAAGTCATGTGTTGTGCCTAAATGTAAAAAATACAACTACCAATTGCGCGGCGCGTTGTGATATGACGTCACAAGCGGTCACGTGACTTAGCGGGACTCGATATTTTTCGAAACTTTGAATGCCTATTAATCAAAACTACTAGGTATTTTTCACTACAAAAACTAGTGTATTTGTATACATACAGGCTTTACTGAGACAAAATTTCAAGTGATTTGGCATACCTAGTAACATTCTTCATTATCTACAAGGTTTTGTACCCAAGGACCAAAGTATAGCAATTGGTCTTTAGGGTCTAAAGCAGGTTCGAAATAGACTAAATAGAATTTTGTTTGATAATTATCGGATAATTATTATTCATGCTGATTCATAACTTGATTTTTCGAATTCAGTCCAAACAGGGACTTTTATTTCGGCATTTTCGTAACTATCACTTTGGTCCTGTATGGTGAACAGTAATAAAAAAAAAGTTAGTTGATTAACCACAATTTTGGAAACATATTTTTTTTAAGTTAACACATAACGCGTGAAGTGTGTGCGAAGTTCCGAACACAGTCACTGATAATGTAAACGTGATTGTTTTATTAATTATTTTTTTCGTTATCAAGGATAATTATATCAACATAATTATTACTTCGAACCCTAGTCTAAAGTATTTCAAACGCTGAGAATATCGGAAGGAAGAGCTTACTCTTAGCCTTTTAATTCTTTTTTAAATCCATAAGAAGATCCCCGGACACTGCCGATGTTGCCTGATCGCACACCCTCGGGAGTTCGACATTTAGGGTTGAACCACATCTATTAGCACGGAAACGCATTTTTTCTATGTTCTTATCCTTTTCTGTCGCTCAGAACCTTCATTTGCTAGACCGAGAAACAGACCGGGAGTGGTATAGAAAGAAAGAAAATTCGTTTATTTGGCACATGCCACAAGTGCACACAGTATAAAAAAAAAAAACAAATTAAAATTAAAAAACTTAAATGTAAACAAAAAAATAAAATAGTGAGACACTGTGTGCTACACGGCTGCGCCAAATAGGCCCAGTTCAGCAAAATGCCGGACACCTAGTGCCCGACGCTGGTTTTCAACAGGACCTGAAAAATATAGCACGTGACAGCATCGACAATGCGCTCGGCAGCTCGCTGTGATCCCCTAACCCTTATTTGGATAACCAGAAAACTGTTATTCGGCCTAAATTAAACTTGCAGAAGGCTAAGCCAATAGCATACGGTGCAGGACTGCCCCGCTTGGGCAGAGCACCGCCGTGTCCTCACGCGCCTCAAAGAGTGTCAGCATTATGATGGGGCCCCCCTCTAGAGGGCCAAAGCCTGCCGGGGTCGCGGGACTTATAGAATTACCGTGACCCTGGATCATAAAGGGCTATTGAAGGACACCGTGGATTTTAGTCAGTACAAGTCTGACAGTCCCTCCCGCTCTGCCCTGGGTGGGAGGACTCATTTGATGATTTTACCAAGTTAAAAAAAAAAAAAAAGGCTAAGCCAATAGATCCCCGGATCGCAGTGCTCTCGTCTGTTGTTACTATTACTCAAGATCCAGCGGAGAAAGTACCTACACCAGCTGATAACAATCGAGTCGTGTCCCTGATGAGTCCAAAGAAGGAAGTCCTTGTTATATTCGTTTAGACTAGGGCTGCCATCCGTCCGGGTTTCCCCGGATTTGTCCTAGTTTAGAGGGCGTCCGGGGAGCGTCCGGGCGGGGCTGGCAAAAAGTGTCCGGGTGAAACCCGGACACTTTTAGTGTCAGGGGATTCCCAATTAATTAAAAGATAAGCGATAAATCTAAACAAATCTTAGTTAAAAATTCATTCGTAATTGGTAAGCGCAACCAACCTAAGTTGCTCCGACTTTTACAAATTCTTGTTGGAAAAGAAAGATATTTTAAAGAAAATTGGAAATTCTGAAAAATACCAAAATATGTAAAAAAAAAATTTTTTTAATTTTTTTTTGTGTTGATTTTGATCCCGTTATAATTTTAACTTGTTACTAATTTTTAATTTAGAATTTATGAATACCTTAGGGTTTGGATAGGTACTTAACCTACCCAACGGAACTACATATATGACATAAAATTTGTTGAGACATATGTATGTAGTTTATTTGTTATTTAAAAAACCAAAAATTATAATTATATATTTTTTAATTACCTCATAAATAGAAGAGTGTAAAATGTTGACTATTTTATTTGTTAAACAGTAGTTTAAGTTGATTGTGTCAAACATTGTTAAATAACTAGCAAACAAGCTGTTTAAATGAATACATTTTATTTTTATTGTTATTTTTTTTTCTGGGATGTCCGGGATAAATACTGAATTTCATCCAAATGTCCGGGGTTTTTGAAGTGTTTGTCCGGGGTCGGCAATTTAGGTGATGGCAGCCCTAGTTTAGACTCGACGACAAGAAACAATTACTTACTATGACCCGTTTCAACAGCTGACTTTTGAATTACGCAACATTTTATGAGCATAATTATGCTCGACTAGCTTTTGCCCGCGGCTTCGCCCGCGTGGATGTCGAAAAATATCCGACGGGAACGTACTACCAGGATTGAAAAGTTTTTGTTTCATCGAAATCGCTTCATTCTATGAAAAGTTAGAAACGGTACAAGTGTACTTATTTATTTTTACTTGAATACAAAATTTTGCGAACGAACAACTTCAATATAAAACTTCATCCCCCTTTTCACCCCATTGTGGGTTGAAATTTTAAAAAAAAAAACAATGATTTACGTTTTGTTAGTTTCCAACCATAAGCCGAAATTTTATTGATTTTAACTTAAAAATAGCTTTTTTAAAAACGCTTGTACATAGAAGATATCACTAACACTAGGTAGAACCTAATTGAATGCCTAAACAAATGCGTATTGTTGAATTTGTAACGTTTGGCTCCATATCGAGAATTGAAAAAATAGTCGTGTTAATAAATCGGCCGTGCTAACGAAGGCTAGCTAACCGATTAAATTTGAGCGCTTTTATTTCTTCGCTATAAGGGCGTTTTTTGTAATCCTATTTCGAATTGACCCGTCATGAAAAAATATTTAAAACTAATGTTGTAACCTTGAACTGCGGCACCACCCCTAGCAGACGGTTACGTCACGCGTATTGATTGGCACGCCAGGGGCGCTCCCCTAGGGCAGACTGCCATGTCGACGACCCGGTGAATGAAGCCCTACCCCCCTGTGCGAGTCCCTGGCTCAGATGTAGGGTGTCTGGATGCGATACGCGGTTAGGGTGACTATAATTACTGATCCCGGTACACGCGAGCACTAATGTGATGATTCACTGATTGGAGTGATTTTTGTCCTACTGTTGTATTAGGCCTATCTATCTCAAAGCTGAAATCGATATTTCACTAGAAAATTGCTTTTGAAATTTTGCTAAGCGTACACATATTCGGCGAGTAATGGGCGACTCGCTGTCCGACCATGGACCATGCCCGGGTCGACGGCGCGTTGTGTTCCACGCGCGCCTCAAAGAGTGTCAGCATAATGACGGGGCCCCCCTCTAGAGGGCCAAAGCCTGCCGGGGTCGCGGGTCTCATAGAATTACCGTGACCCTGGAACATAAAGGGCTACTGAAGGACACCGTGGATTTTAGTCACAGTTGATGATTATACCATGGTAAAAAAAAAAAAAAAAAAAAGCGTACACATATTTGTGCCCATGACATTAACCCGTTTAGGCGTTTTCTTTTTATTACTGACAGACAGATGACAAAGATTTAGTAATGAGGTCCCGTTGTTATCCTTTGGAGTACGTAAAAATTTCGTAAATCTCAAAAATCAGGTTGCCACAGAATACTAGTAGGTGATCCTACTAACCTTATAAATGCGAAAGTTTGTGAGGATGTCTGTATGTTTGTTACTCTTTCACGTCAAAACTACTGATCGGATTGGGATGAAATTTTGCAAACAGATAGTTTATAACATGGATTAACACATAGGATACTTTTAATCCCGGTAGTACGATCCCGTGGGACACGCGAGCGAAGCCGCGGGCATAAGTTAGTTTGGTATTATTTTTTAACCACATCCAGTGATCTGATGTCCATGTCTGCTCACCCTCTCGGTATGAATTATAGCATTAAAATTTAATATTTCTGCGTCCTGAACAATTACTTAGCGTCAAGAATACTGGGATTCGATTATAAATTCGTCATTTTAGGCCCCCTCACTTAAGTAGAATTTATGAAATGGGAAAGCCCCTAAGTACATTTATTTGAGTGGTAGATGGATTTATTTACCTTAACATCACGTTTGTAATTCTCGGAGGGATAAGCAGACAGAGGTGTAACTATAGTACGCTAGTTTTCGCCCGTTATTTTTAAATCCTATATGTAATAAAACGGGGCTAGCCTTTCGCATTAACTGGGCACCAGTGGCGAAGGTTCCATACAACTCGATTCCTACTGGCTTCACTTTGAAAACTGGCACAGTCAGTATTTAATAGACAAATAATACAATCACATTAAAGATACGTACTCCGGCTTACCTCTTGCAAAAATTCACCCTTCGCTACTGCTGGGCACAAACCCAGACTCTGACTCATGTTATTTGGTTATTATTTAATGTTAATCACATTTTACTAAATTATCGTATTTACAAAAGTTAAAAACTTTGGTATTTTTACGCCAAATCATGAGAAAGTAAAGGCCGAAATTACGAAAAAGGTTTTTTTTTAATTTTATTTTTAATAAGCCTATTCTCTCTCACTGCTGGCCAAAGGCCTCTCCCAATCCTTTCCAACACTCCCGGTGTTTTGCCTTCTGTATCAAAATGTTAAAATGGGTTCTGTCTACAACAAACAAATGCATTATTATTCATGGTTTAGCTGAATGTATGTATCTGAAAGAATACGTTGACTTTAACATATGTAAGAGGCAGTAGCGAAGGGTCAATTTTTGTAATAGGTGAGCCGGAGTACATATCTTTAATGTGATTATATTATTTGTCTGTAGAATACTGACTGTGCCATTTTTAAAGGGAAACCGATAGGAATCGAGTTGTATGGAACCTTCGCCACTGGTACGAGGCCATATTTAGTTAGTGGAGACAAAAGGCCTTGATGAAGATGACCTACAATTCAAGTAGGTTATTAACCCCATAGATAAATAAAATACACGAGTCTAAGCACAATGCTACATTGCTAAAAATCAAGGTCATAAGTAAATGAAAGCGTTTAAATAACAATAAATAAGATATAGTCATCTCTTTTCATCCGAGAGTAAATAACGTAAGCTAACACCGTCACAATACCGATTTTGTAAAAGATATTACAGTTCCAAAGAGGTTTCAGTTTTCACATCTGAAGGCTTATTTCAGCCTCCCCGCTGTAAGGCAGCGTGGCCGAGCGGTCTAAGGCGCTGGTTTTAGGCACCAGTCCGAAAGGGCGTGGGTTCGAATCCCACCGCTGTCAAAAATCCTTTTTGTATTTTTCATAGTTGTTGAATAATATTTACGGCTTAGTTGATCTAAAATTTTTTAGTTTATCTAATGAAAATGGTGTCTGGGGTTTGTGGTAATTTTAAGAATATTATTACCGATAAGCATTATCATTTTCTGTAATTTTCAATTAGGTAATTAAATCTTTGTTAACATGAGTCAGCTACTTACAATTCCGTGCAAATTGTAATAATTACTGAACAAAGGCACTCTTACATACTGATTTCATAACATCATGTTATAGTGCAGTAAGCAACGACAGCTACTCGATTGTGCTAGAGACACTTGTGTATTTGTAAACACAAAATACGTATGCTTAGATGCTTTGGTCAAGTTGATTGGATGAATTTACATGAACGCAGCTAAAGGAGTATGTGAAGACCGTATCAGGGATAGGCCTGTAAGTACTGCCTACCAGTAGCGGAGGGTCAATTTTTGTAAGAGGTAAGCCGGAGTACATATCTTTAATGTGATTATATTATTTATCTATAGAATACTGACTGAGCCATTTTTTCAAAGGGAATCCGGTAGGAATCAAGTTGTATGGAACCTTCGCCATTGCTGCCTACCCCCATTGAAAAAGGCGCAGTTTATGTATGACTAGCTTATCCCCACGACCCTGTGTGGACTTCCGTAATTGTCCCACGGGAGTGTACAAAGTAGTGGAATCAAAAGTATCGCACTCAAAATGTGCAAGAAATCTTGACATCTTTGCAAAACAAAATCGCCGTAAGTATCAAATTATACATCACCATTAGAAGGAAAAATTGTCTTCTGCGTATTTTTCTTATGACCGAAAATTTAAGGTCTATTTAAACCCTTTAGATCTGGGAACCCTAAGTATGATGTAGTTTGGCGTGTAGTAGTTTGTATAACATTTGGGGTGCGAACTCACAAGTCACTAGTATCGCATACTCGCTCGCCAGACTGACGCCCTAACCATTGTGATATAAACTTACTTGTACAATAGCCACAACTACATTTCACCAGCTATGTTTTAAGTCCCGTACAAGAGGCGAGCTTCTTGCCAGAAAGCAGATACTGACCCAGGGTCCAGGTTTAAGAACAATAACACTAACCCTGATCGCGACCTAGTAATCGACGCTGCTTTTTATAGGTACATAATATATGGACGAATACCTTACTCGAGTTTTACCACTTCTAAACAAAATTCGCTTAAACGATTCGACTAACGAGAAGCTTGATTCCATTTGAACCCAATTTATCTTCATTCAGAAGACGTCACTAGTTCTCGAATGTATCGATATTAGCCTTCGAAAATCTTCGAGTAAAAATTGAGTGTGCAAAATCATGGCACACATTTTTTTTTAACCGAAGATTTTCTATGGCGCACCAAAAAATCAGAAAGACGGGTGAGAAAATCCGTCACCCACATTCGTCGACCAAACAACATGATGTGTCATTGTAACGTTCTAGGAAAAGCCCACATTAATAAAATGTTAACCCCTGAACATAAAAAAATGGAACATAATGTCATTGCAAAACAACAGTAACACGATACGGCCAATAATAGCTTAGACTAGGGTGGGCAGATCAAAAGGTCGAGCATGCTCTTTCCACGTCAGTAGCCGAGCGAAGGGGCCACCCCATTTGAAACACTAGCTCGATGGGGTTAGCAAAAATGTCATACTTTACGCTGACATTTTGGCAAAATAAACATGTGCATGGACACGAATACGTCCAGTATTTGTAATCAGATAGTATTTGAAAAATTCTTGATCGGGAGTAAGTAACTGTCTGGACCTACTCAGTAGTCAGGAGAAAATAGAAAGCGTGTGGCCTTTTCTAGGGATGTCATCGTTCACACAATCCGACCATCGTTTCTTTGTTTAACAGCTTCCTCTACTCTTAACTCTTAAACCGTCGATATTCATAGACGCAACTTGATGTTATGAGGTAGTCTATAACAACTGCAGTCCCTCAGAGGTCACGTCCACTTGGTACGTGTTCTAGGACAAACCATATTCTACTGTACGTCTGTTTTACGCTTCAAGGCATTGTATCATATAACTGCGACCACATTACTCATACACAACTACAGAAGTCATCAAGTTTGTGACCGACTGTTTACGAACGCCTGTGAAAGCAAATATTAATAAAAACGTGTTGGTTTTCACTAACACCTAATTGAATTTCAGTTTAGGTGTCGAAAGTGTTCATAAAAACGGGAGTACTAGCTCTGGAAAAAGCAGCAGCATTACATAGTCCATGTCAACTCCGCTGGATCTCAGGCCTCCTAGCTGTTAGATAGAGCGAGCCGTGAAGCTTTGAGACAGGCCTTGGATTGGATGCACTAGGAGAGAAACTTGATACAAAATGTGGGCCAAGAATGTGGTGGAGGGGATCTTTGAATTGTTGGTTGAAGTCCTTTTCATTGAGCAGTGCAGTCCGTCAGGATGACTTACGAAATTAGAATTTTACTACAATATTAAAAAAAATAAAGTGTGGTCCCGAACATGTTTCTGATACGCATAATTCCGTACAGCCGGGCGCCAGAATCAAATATTTCAAATTGTTCTTAGTATTCGTTTGGGTATGAAACCCGGCTTATCTCTAATTGTGCTGAGCCTATCCTGATACGATTCAACGAGGGTAGAAGCCGAACGAAGTTTGCCGTTCAGCACAGGCCGATCAAATGCCGAATATTCGTAGCAATTGCGTGGGGTCGACTTTGTTGGTCAACAAATACACTTCGGAAATGTATCAAGTATCAAGTTAACTGAACACGCTATACCTACTGAAGCAAAACTCAGAAGTTCACTATTTACGGGTAAAAACCAACGCGAGCCACATTCAGAAGTAGATGTTTACACTCAGATTAACTAACCGCATATTTTTAGCTGTTTATTTTTAAAACACATTTATTGACGGAAATGTCGCCGATGATCTGTCTGTGTGTTCTCTTGCTTTAAAAGTGAAGTGCAAACCGTTTCTTCGACTGCATTATGAGCTAGTATATTTACTAATAGATGGATAGAATAGAATTTCTTGTACAAACAGCTCTTTACCCTAGGCGGTTTTTTAATCTTAGGTTTTTTAAAGCATTATCGTGATGATTCCGTTCTGGGAAGAAACACTAGATCATTTGTACACAGTTACTTTTTATTTTTTTCGGATAGGATTTCATCAAATGACCCCCCCCCCCTCCCCGCTCTGGGCGTAGCGGAAGGGAGTGTCAGAGTCCTACTGACTAAAATCCATCCATGTTCCTTCTTTGCCCTTTCTGTTCCAAGGCCACGGTCTCTTTCGAACAGTCCCGCTCCCGCAGCCCTGGCACACAGTACTTGCAAACGTTTTTAACATAGATTTACGTCGTTACAAATAAATGCCAGTCAATGTTTTAAACACGAATCGAGTACAATGGCAATAAGACAATAAGATTTCTGATCTAGAATCTGGCGACATTGCAAGCAAAACCGGAAAATAAACGAGGTAAAATGAAACGCGAATGTTTACAGTTTTTTAAGATAATTTTGTTGTTTCTTATCAATTAAACTACTGAACCAGTTACAACATTTGTTTTTATTCTTATCATTTGTGTGGATCGGGAACCATAAGTGCCCTCAATTTTGGCCTTATTTCATGACGAATAAAACTTTTGCCGTCCATGGCGTCCATTCTGCCTAGCCTTTTCCCAACTATGTTAGGGTCGGCTTCCAGTCTAACCTGATGCAGCTGAATACCCGTATTTTACATGGAGCGACTGCCTATCTGACCTCCACAACCCAGTTAATACAAGGTAATACGATACCCCTTGGTAAGACAGGTTGTCAGACTTTTTGGGCCACTGGCTACCTATAACGACTGGCAAAGATCTACAAATGACAGCCGGGACCAACGGCTTAACGTGCTTTCCGAGGCACGGAGGAAATTCGGTATGTAATGGGTGGTCACCCATCCACAGACCAACCTAGGCAAGCACGTCTTAACCTAAAGATCGATCCGAGCGGCTGTTATTATTTAGCCACGAGCTCCTCAGCTACTGCCGTCCATTATTATATTCATTAACCTAGCCTAGCCCTAAATGATGTAGTGACGTATGACAGAATGGAAGAAGAAACGTGTTTCGCCGCCAAGTAGAATAGGACCGAAGCAGGAAGATGATGGTCTGCCTAGCTGTTTCCCAACTTTATTGAGATAAGCCTTCAGTCTAAGCTGTTGCAGGCATTACCAAAATTTTACATGGAACGCTTGCTTATCTGATCTCCACATTCCAGTTAGTGAGTAACGATACCCTTGGTTAATCTTGTTGGAGTTTAGCGTTTCAATAACAAACTTCTGAGTACAATTTTTATAGAAGTGTTATGTTCTCGAAAGACGAATGAGGAAAATGTCGTGAGAAAAGTTATGAGTATAAAATGTCAGTGGATGGCTATAAGAGTGGGGGAAGACCAGAGAAACGATGGAAGAAGTGTGTAAAAGAAGATATAATACCTAGATAGGGGGTAACTATTGAGATAAGATGATGACTTTTTTTTTTTAAATTTATTTGTACACAAGGAAAAAAAGCTATGAAAAAGAAGAGAAGAAGTATGAAAGAAGAAATGTGGCACCCACCCAAATAAATTGAAATAGGGGCAGCATTTCGCCAGTTATGTTTAAGTCCCATGTAATAGGGGGCGAGCCTATTGCCGTCAACCGGGCGCAAATTCAGACTCGAAGAAATTCCTGGTGGAAAAACCCAAAAACACTTTGCCTGACTTGGGAATCGAACCCAGGACCTCATGCTCAGCAGCCGCCCTTGCGACCACTATACCAACGAGGCAGTCTGGTCTAGTTCTCGATACATCTTCAAATATCCACAAACATCGTCAAGGTCTGTATTCCCCGTAATCGGTCGCAATATTTTACGATATCGCGACTGATAAACTCAAGTCACGGCGACGTGTGATAAGGGGTCATTGCCACTAATTCTTTGTACTAGGAAGTGATAACGGATGGAGCATACAAACATTATAAAGGGGGGCTTTGTAGAGCGTTTGCGACTGAAAGTAGGGTAAGCAGAACAATTGGTTGAGCAACGGGCAAGACATCTTTCTTCTCACAAAGAGGAGGCCTGTGTCTCAACAGTGGGACATTGTAAGCTGATTGTTGTATATTGAATAACTCAGTGATTGTGACGATGATGCCATCTAGCCGATTTCGGCCACAGCGACTGCATTCCATGACTTTCTAGGGTGGTTCTCGAGTGCTTTGGGGTGCTGCTCTTTCATATACTCTCAAGTGGCTAGCATATAAAATTTTGAACGAAAAACTCCGAGCACAAAGCGGACATGTCAGAACACCATTGACGAAATTGTATGGTATAGCTGTCTTCACGCTTTAAATCTAACTGCGACCTTCTTCTCTCTTCAAATTACTTAGTAATCTAGTTATCTAACGATACATAGTCTGTCTGTGATAGAGGTGCAGATTTCCTGTACCCAGCACATGAAGACGGGTAAGTCAGGTTCACATAAAACTCAAAGGACGCTTATAAGCAATGTACCGGATCGGCATCACCCAACCACCGGGGCCCTACTTTATTATTACTAGGCCTACGCTGTCCGTCCGTTTGTCTGTCAGCGGACTGTTTCTTAAGATCCGTAATAAGTAATCAGTTGAATTTTCACAGAACGTGTATTTCTATTGCCGCTATAACAACAAATAAAAAATTAAAGGCAAATTAAATTAAAAGAGGGCCTTAAATTAAATTAATTTAAGGCCCCCTTGGCCGAACTACGATGGAACGGATCCTTTCAGTCCGACTCGCACTTGGCCGGTTTTATTACTTGCCCATCCCAATCCGAGGTGTTGCCGTACAGGTTCAGAGTTTCATAGAAGCAATGCCGAACGGCTCTAGTTCAGGCAATGCTGATTCCACGCAGGGCTTATAACTAAATGTTGACCTTTAGTATCACACGAGCAACTGCAGAGCTCGGTGCAGTTGGAAACTCGACGGAAGCTTTCCGAGCCCACATTTCCGACAGCCGATAGCGTGTGTGGGCGACGCCTCCGCCGCCGCGCAGTTTCTAGCTTGACATAAAGGGGTTCATTTAAAGAGCCTCCACCAGAGCCTATGATACCCGTGACTCTGTATTTCCTTGTAATCGTGGTAGAGGTCAGATGGTAGGCATGTGAAGCATATATTATTAGGACGTTTGTTACTCTTTCACGCATCAACTGCTTTAAGGATTCGGATGAAATTGGGCACACAGATAGTTTATAATCAGGATGAATACATAGGATATTTTTATTCAGGCAGTACGATCTCATGGGACAATTACCGAAAACCACACGGGCGAGGCCGCGTGCATAAGCTAGTATTTAATAAAAAGTTTGTGGACGTCAGTAATTCGTGACCTCGTAAAGGTTGCAGGGATCCGCTGGATGCGAGACGCACGGGACCGGTCAATGTGGCGACACTTGGGGGAGGCCTATGTCCAGCAGTAGACGTCTTTCAGCTGAAATGATGATGATGATGAGTAATTCGTGTAAAACATTCACAGCCGAGCCTGGCAAGACTGAAAGCCAACCCCCTAATTAGAAATAAGCTATTAAGTGACTTAGAGCGACTAAGTCTAAGTCTAGTCTAAGTCACATCGTCTCCTGGGTACAGTAAAACACAGGAGAGCGGCAACCACGTAAATGGAAGCCTCACGTTAAAGAATAGTTAATGACGAAAGCCGGCTAGTAATCGGTGTCAAAGCGCCACTTGACCTTTGAAAATTTGGGCTTAAATGTTCTCTCGGGACCACACCACGAAGGTTGATTGAGCCCTTCGGGAAATGTGGGTGTAAGACGGAATTTAATGAGGCTCGTTTTGTGAACTACGAAAATTAAGCAATGAGGTGTGTTGCTGGCGACTTTTTCATCACAGTTAAAACCACTAGGAAATGATGCACATAGACCTTTATCTCTGTGCAGAATGCGATTTGAGGACTGTCTTCCAATAACTTTTGACGTTTAATACGTTTGGTTTGTTAGGTTTTAAGATTTCACGGTTTATAACATAACTAAACTTACGGGATTTCTTCCGTGATTTTCAATTATTCTGAGCTCCTGATATTTCGAGGTGTTGCAAGCGCCTTGATCGCGGAATGACTGGAGAATGTGGGTGGATGGTAAATAAATTGTTAGATGCAGGCAAATCTGTCTACCCTCTTTCATAGTCTTTTGCTACGCGCCCTGGAACTCAATACGAAGTCACGGCAAAACACGTCACACAAATCACAGAAGAAATCCCTTATATGACAGTATTACGTGTTTTAAGTAAAACATGAGAGGGAGTTCCTTGCGTGATCAAATCAGAATGAGGAAATCCGCAAGAGAACCGAGGTTACCGACGTAGCCCGAAGAATAGCCAAACTTAAGTGGCAGTGGGCAGGGCACATTGCTCGCAGAACGGATGGCCGATGGGGCCGAAAAGTTCTGGAGAGGCGACCGCGAACCGGAAGACGTTGCGTTGAAAGGCCTCCCACTAGGTGGACCGATGACCTGGTGAAGGTAGCAGAGATGCGGTCAATGTGGCGACACTTGGGGGATGCCTATGTCCAGCAGTGGACGTCTTTTGGCTGAAATGGTGAATGTTGAGAGAGAGTGGGCTGAAATCCACCACGCGTCCCAGTGCTGGTTAGTGGATATCCAACTTCGTCTTCGAACTTTTGGGAGCAATTTTTCTAAGCCGGTTTCGTCACGTTATTTTCCCTCACCGTTCTGTCCTAACAAATCTTTGGATTTATTCTACCCAGCGCATGGTGGAGGTCACGTGCAAACAGCCGCATAATTACACTCACATTAGTATTATCAACACAAACATTATAATTACCAGTAAAAGTAATCATCGTTACGGCTCGTTAATAAACTGCTTGTTTGAGTTTAATTGTTTACAATTATAGTAAACTATTCATTTACATGATCCATCCATTCATCTGACCTACACAACCCAGTTAGTATTGGGCAATGCTTTACACTTAGGTAAGACTGGTTGTAAGACTTTCCGGCCACTGACTACCTGTAACGACTGTCAAAGATCTACAAATGACAGCCGGGACAAACTGTAACGGTTGAACGTGCAGGCACCGATGAAACTCGGTATGTAATGGGTGCTCACCCATCCACGGAACAACCTAATCAAGCGCGGCTTAGCCTGAAGATCGACCAAAGCAGCTATTATTATTTAGACACGAGCTTCATTTACATGATCATGACATGTTATTTTCTTATTAGAGACCACATAAAAGCGGAAAATACATCATTCGCCTCGATTCGGTGTGAACAACAGGTCGGACTATTCGCTTTTATTGAGTGGAATAAAAAGCCCTGTCTGATCAGCACGCGTTGCATGACCATCGTAGAAACGGGTTTTGTCGACGGAACCATCGACAAAATGACAGATCAACAAAAAACCTGTCATTTTAATGATCGATCGAGATTTCTTTTGTTGGTCTGTCATTTTGTCGATTCTTCCGGTTATTCCGCTTCGATAAGAGTGTAATCTCTGTCTTAAGGTAAAAACAAGAGACCAACAAGATAAGGGTGGTCGCACATCTGATGGAAGATGCGTCGAGTATCGTCGTTCGTGTAACACCAGCCCCCAAAAGACAGATAGTGCAAAGAAATCTGTCATTGTGTCGACACATCTGTCATTTTGTCGATTCTTCTGTCAAAGAAATCCTTGTCTACGGTGGTCATGCTACAGAACAGACAAAGAGTAGAACATCCAACCTTACAACCAATGAGGCGTCAATAACTCGATCGTACTAACGACGATACAACCGATGCATATTCCGTCATCCGTGCGACCACCGTAAGTTCACTATGTTGACGCGCGTCATTCGACGACACATCAATCGATCGCTGGTTTTTCCATTACATTACACATTTTAAAAACAGAATTGGCATAATGTAGGTGGTACTGTACACCTTTGTCTACGCCAGAAGAAACCATGCATGATATTTTGTTTCCAAAAATTATCTTTAAACTTTTACCAAAGCATTTTGGTACGGCTAGGATTATCTTATTTACTTTGCAGTAGCGAAGGGTCAATTTTTGTAAGAGGTGAGCCGGAGTACATATCTTTAATGTGAATACCACATTGTACTCTTAGTTTTGACTTTGATTATATTATTTGACTTTGATTATATTATTTGCCTTTGATTATATTATTTGCCTTTAGAATACTGACTGATATTTTTCAAAGGGAATCCGGTACGAATCAAGTTGTATGGAACCTTCGCCACTATTAGTTTGTAAACACTTTCACTACTCAGATGTAATCTTAGTTTGAATTATTAACTGTTAGTCTGTTATGCAACAGTTTTATGACATCGGAGATGAATTATGAGAAAAAGTTAGCTCCAATGTGTTGTATGAATACACATTTTTCCTATTGTAAGAAGAGCTCAAATAAAAGTAAGATTGTGCAGAGTCCATGAGAAAATAAAAAAACATAATGGCATAGAATATTGTCTCCTAAGATTTATTTGGCGTTGACAAAAAAAATGTCTGGAAGATTTTATATTGTTGTTTGTTGTATTGTATTCAAAATAAAGTATCTAAGAATGAAATAATTTGTAATTAGGCTGAGAATCATCACTTTGTGAACATGAAAATTATATTAGACTAGTTTATGCCTGTGGTTTCGCCCACATGGAGTTCAGTAATTATTGTCTCACGGGATCATACTACTGGGAGAAACAGTATTCAGTTTATAAACCATCTGTGTGCCAAATTTCATTCAAATCTGTTCAGTGATTTATATGTGACAAACATCCATCCATACAGCCGTCCTCACAAACTTTCGTATTTATAATAGTAAAGTAAAAAGTAAAAAAGTCATTAAAAACACCCACCCTTCGTAATGTTTTTAGGTTCTTCTACTCAAATCAATTACTCGTGATTTTGGCCAACCAGTACGTAGCGACTTGAAGCATACTATGACATGACCAGATTATGCTCAGACCAAGTGGACTCGGATACCTCGGATATCAGACACAACTCATATTGAGAGTATGCTCGGACGGAGGACTCGGATACCCACTCGGACGAAACTCGTATTGTGGCAACACATAATCCGAGCGCAATCGGATGGGTTGGTATGGGTTGCTACATTACGAGCTGTGTCCGTATCAGAGTCCACTTGGTCCAAGCATAGTCTGATCTTATCAACGCAGCTTCAACAGCATGGAGCTGTTGAAGCCGCGTTGCGCGCATTTGCCTCATTCAAGTCGAGCCCCCGTAGCATGACCACCGTAGACAAGGATTTCTTTGACGGAAGAATCGACAAAATGATAGATTGTGTCGACACAATGACAGATTTCTATGACGGAAGAATCGACAAAATGATAGATTGTGTCGACACAATGACAGCTTTCTTTGCACTATCTGTCATTTTGTCGATTCTTCCGTCAAAGAAATACTTGTCTAAGGTGTTCATGCTACGGGGGCTGGAGGTTGTGTTACTTGGATGAGTGGCATTGTATAGACAACGTATAATATAAATGAAGTAACTGTTAACATAATGAGTAGCAGGATAATAAAACATAGCACCATAGTTCAATCAAAACATTTCATTGTTTACTTCAATGATTGCATAGTAGTAACATTACTAACCTGTTATATAAATTGCCTTCAGCTTTTCTAGAAATAAAGACTAAGTAGGAGTGGCTGGTCACTTTTCATTTTTTTAGGGCTTATTTCATCATTGAAAATCACACAATCAGCACATCGTTACTGCTTTAATTTCATTGGTGATTTCTGCACCCTAAGGGGGAAAATGAATCCCAATGATAAGCCATCTGTCTATCAATAATAATAATATAATATCCCTTAACTTAACCATAATAGGTAGCAGGATGAAACTTCTCATCTCAAGAATAGGCATTAGCAATGCCTCTACTATAGCGGGAAAAAGAGGAGCATTACTCATTTGGTAGTACAGAACCTTTAGTGAGCAAGTCAGACTCAAACTTAGCCAGAATAGATATCTTGGACCCCAAAATCTAAATACATGTAATATCCCAGAGTGGGACAATCCTCCACAGTGAGTGTATGGATATCGGTCCACTCTCTTGCACATAGAGGTGGCCAGAATTCCAGCAGTGGACTTTTTTGTTTTTTTTTTGCCTGTCATGTATCCCGCTGCTGGGCAAATGCCTCCCCTTTCTCCTCCCAAACCTCTCTATCTTGTGCGATATCTAGCCATGTTCGCCCCGTGAACAAAATCAGATTATTGATCAATTTCTTATTTTCTTTTTGAAAATAATTAAATGCTGCCTGGCATCAAAACCAGGACCTCATGCTCAGCAGTAAGGCTAGCAACCACTATTTGCATGGTGTTGTTGGAATTTCTTAGTAACCACCTGGATTTAAGTCTAGATAGGCTTGTCCCCTATTGTATGGAATTTAAACATAACACTGTTTTAAGCTGTGAAAGCTTTAAAACAAAACTTATACTATCGCTTACGGGATATCTTCCATGATTATTTGTTGTTTTATTTTCCATCCACCTGCATTCTCCAGTCACCCCGTGATCATGGCGGTTGCAACAGTGTGGACATATCGGGAGCTCAAAATAATGAACAATCATGGAAGATATCCCGTAAGTGACAGTATAACTTTAAACATAACTAGTAAAATATGGGTGTAATTTTGGGGATTATGTTAATGTGTGTACCTAAAGTAAAATAACAAGTACTTTGTCACATTTCTTAATAAATATCTGAATATGTTGCAGTTTGTTCACTGCATTTTAAAGGACATTTTAATGACAGACATACGACATACATGGCTAATTGGAAACATTATTAATTTAATAAGCCACATAATTGGTTGTAAAGTATAAAGATGGACATCATTACATGCTGCGTTACTTTAAATATTTTATTATGGGACCGAGATAAGATCTTTGTGTGATCAAAACCAGTCGCAGCTTCTTTGAAAAAGTTGTGAAACATGATGGGAGATATTTTCAGCTTACGGCATAAATTGATCATGATACAAATGTAGGTCAGGATTTATCCCATAGGAGCATTCTAGTGGGATGAAAATACCTGGGTTAAGATGATTTATAGCTATAGTATGTTCCCATGGGGTGATTTCTAACATCTATGTGTCTAAAGAAATTGATAAAATCTAGTACTTTGGGTAGAGACATTCATAGAATTCCAACATTTCAATTGTATTTTCAGTATTTTTATCAAGGATTTGAGCAATAACATAAAAAATGTGGGTAGGTACTTTAACCATCTTTTTTTTTCTACATTGAAATGTTGATTCTTGTCATTATGTGATAAACTTTATAAAAGCTATTGACAGATAGGATTTTGGAAAGAACTTTATTTTAGAATAATTATTAATTTTTGATAATTGAAAAAGTAATCTTATAAGCAAGACAAGTGTTTACATAATATAAGCCTACTTTATTTATACGAGTTATAATTATAACGAATATAGCTTCGCAAAATATAATCTGCTGGACGCGCTAAATCGGCAATTTACAAACAGAAAATAACTCATCTTCACAGTTCAAAGACAAAACATCGTTTCAGTTAAAAATAACCCATAAAATAAGACGATGTAAATGCATTTGCGGCCACTGAATCGTGTTAATTGACGGTAATTGAAGGAGAATGGCAACAAAATTGGCTCCCACATAAATAAACAAAAAAACGTTTCTACTGCACGAGTGCGGCTCGAGTGAGTCACTTGGCATATTGCAGACAGATGTAAGCTCCCACAAGATTATAACAAGCCGTTGAACGTAAACATTGAGCTCACAAACTTACTTGTATCCTCCGCTAGGCAGACGAGACACCGCCAAAATCCTTCAAAAAGATACGCTTTCACACTCACAAATCTTATAGAACACAACTCGAATAAAGTAATCACATATTACACCCACGATTACAACCTTTCACGTCCATTTTGTGCGATAATTTTAATTAATTATTTACATTTGTAATCACATGTTAGAAAACACAAGATTAACACAAGTATATTATTGTTTCTGAGATAAAATCAAACGAGCACTATGCATCACTCGCGAAGCTAGTCAACGAGAAAAAATATTTTTTTTCTATTGATACAGTGAACTGAACAATAATAAGGAGAGTATTACAAAATGCAGCGGGCAAAGTGGCGAATACCAAACGCGAAGGGCGAAAAGCTTAGAAAAGTTGAATGAAATGAGACCGGGGCTGCCAGATTCTTGATAATATTTCTACTATTTGATAAAGCCTTCAATAGTAGCTTTTCACAATCACAGAATTTGCAATAATCATGCTTGTTTGATTTCTCACCATGAATTTGGAAACATAGTTGACCACATGGACATTTCCGGGAAAGTGTACTCGTACTGTAATTTTGTTCAAATTACGAGGGAGCAGGCAACTTTGCACGGAATACCCGAGCAAATGGGTGATATTTCCCCACTTTTTCCAATCAGTGCCAAGCTTTTTCTAAGTATACTCTCGTGTTTGTTATTCAAACGTCTTATAAAAATATGAATTAAGTTTTCCTTATTTATAATATTGACGATGTCTGCATATTGATTCGGTTACAACGTGAAACAAAAGATTTTGGAAGTAAAATCTATACAAATAAGTTCACATCAATTAACTGTTCACTACTAACTTTTTAAATATTTTGTATTAATTTGGTAGAAATAATTTAGAATGGCAATAAAAATGGCGCTGCTGTAGCAAAACAAAAAAACTTCAAAAAAGAAAGCTTTGTGAGTTCCGTTTCAAGCAGTTCATTTATCAAACATTTTTTCAGGAACAGTGAATTATTTTTTATTCTGGACAACCACCTTAGAAAGCCATCGAATGTAGTCGAAATCAAAGCAACATCTTAACATGATATTATCAATCCGAAGCGATTGTTCAGTGACAGTTATTTTCGTAGGAAAAACAAAAATCAATGTCACTCAACAATCGCTCGTTTGCGACAGGGACAGATAACTCGAAAAGTTTAGATTTTTCAATGTTGACTGTAGTTGAATATAAAATTAACGAAACTAAGTTTTAAATTAAGTAACGAAATACGTAAAATCGAGCTTACATCTTTTGATAAAGGCCTTCTAGGCAAAAAAAGTTGGGTTTATAATGGAAATATTTTTAGTCAAATTTAGAAAAACACTCTCCTGTATTTCATATTTTTCGAATTGCCATTATTGTCGTACACAAGTGATTTATGCTATCCAGCAAGAATATAATTTCTGAGTTACATTATGTTATTTTTGGCTGATGTACTGGGCCTCCTGGAGTCCTGGGATGTTTTTCTTATAATATGTATAGTCTTCTAAGTCCTGATATTTAATTTGAAGTTTGTATGAAGTATTGCCACAGCCAGTTGTATAGCACATATACATTCTATATCAGAGCTGTGTCATGGCCATTTTTTTGGTCACAGCAGCCAATCTCTGCAGAGATTACGCATTGGTGCAAGACATATTGTACACAAGTCTGTGTCCAGACACAGTTTTCTTAGTTCCTTTGCTCTCATAGCGCAATGGGATGGCAATCCAACACGACCAGTGAGATCAGTCGCTGGACTGATACTGATTAATTCGTAATGGAAAAACCTAAGAACACTGCATGACCCAGGGGCCCGGACCCTACGCTCAGCACAAAGTTGTTTGGAGAGGAAATTAAAATATCAAACACATTAGAAAACCATCCAAATAATGAAATAAACCAAAATACAATGCTCACATTACGACTTTATTGCGAAACTTATGCTTAAATTAACGTATGTACACGCACTTCATAGTCCAAAAATACACAACATCCAACGAATGAGGTTATGAAAATTATCTTGTCGAAACTGTGGCCTCCTTTCGCGCTGCATCTTGCAATAATTGAGTATCAACCTCGTCTGCCGGCAGCTGCACGTAGCGGACCACAGAACCACGGATAAAGCAGTTTTTCACCGATAACATGTGAGGGTATTTATCCGCATCAATGACGCTTATTTCCGACAGCTTTATATTCAAATATTGGTCAACAGAATGCAAGGTGCCGCATATACTCAGGTCGTTCTTCAGTTCAACAACGACATCTTTCCCCACAAGCGATTTAAAGAAAGAATAGAATAACATTTTTGTTTATTTTGGTGAGAAAACTTTTCAACCGCCTCGGCTTGGCTTACTTAGCAAATAAATGTCAAATTGTCAAACTTCAATATCGTTATGTCACTGTCAAAGTGATAGTTATTCTTTTGAGTAACAGATTGAACAAAATCTTTATGGTTTAGTGTTGTTTGGTTGGTTATTGAAACGTGTTAACGTAGTAAGCAAACTTACCAATACTGCAAAGGCGGCCAGCGAGCGGCGTTACGGTGACTGCAAAATGCATCTTTTGCTTAATGGCAACTGACAAGCAAGTAAGAAAGGGCTGTACCCTGAGGGGAAGGGGTTCTGATCCGCCCATGGACTTAGTGTATATTATACTTACTTAGGCCATGGAACCGCCCTTTCGAACCCCTATTATCTTGGACAAAAATAGATACAATTTCTGTTTAGCTATTCCCATCATCCAACCATTCAAATTTCAAGATGTGGGTGGTATCACGGAACTCTTGGGGTTGTCGATTTTCTCAAGAAACAGTTACAATCCATCGTCCTAGGAACCCTTCAAACTCGATTGTCAGTTGGTAGCATCAGAAAGAAAAAAACAGATTTGGTCCCCACCATATGTGTTTTTTTTTCTCCCACGACCTACAGTCCCACGATCCAAGGGGGCTCCCTTGGATCGTGAGACCCTGGGCACGTGCCCAATGTGCCCAGTGGAAAAGATGGCCCTGCTTCTCCCAAGTAGCAATTATTGAAGACAATTCACGCTGCCAAAGCCATGTTGAGGATAAGAATATTCATTGCTAGAAGGATGTATTCATTTTAAACCCAGTTCAATTATGCCAAAGAGATTTAACTCAGAGAAAATGTTCGAAGCTGCAGACGACATGATTGAAGATGTGAATTCTGTAATGGAAGGTATTGCTGAAATAGTATAGAATTGTATATTTCGATAATAAACAAAATCTTTTGCCATTTTTTCTTCAAAACCCAAAACCTCAATTTTGGGGAGATTTCGGTGAAGGTTTGAGGAGAATGCGAAACGGTCATATGGCAACACTGTCGCCGGCAAATGGCGTCAGTTGTGTTTCGTAGTCAATAAACAATTACGTTTTATAATTTATTTGCCATTGCTTAGCAAATCCAGTATCTTTTTATTTATCGTTCTTATAATATAGGAATAACTGTAGAAACCGAATAATTTTACTAAGTTCCAGAGACATAACCTCAATATTAAAAAATGACGACAACCGAAGAAAATGCTGAGAATATTGTAAGTTCACCGTGTTCTTTTTAATCCAAAATCATCATTCTCTTGCTCTTTTCCCAATTCATTTGGCGTCGGCTCAGCATGTCTTCTATATATTATTCCATTCTTCTAAAATCTAGGATAAAACCTATTCCGTTATTATAAATTAATGTAATTTGTTCCGAATGAGAACGTGTTAATTTGCTCCGGTAAAGGCTCAAGAAATGATTCTATTTACATTCTTTTGTTTATTGTTGTGTATTTTGCCTTAGGTACCTTGAAAGAAAGTCGAATTGACCAGTTGAGAGAAACCTTTCTATAAAGCGTACTTTTCTAATACCTTTCCTTTTACACCCTGTGTACGTAATAAATTTTCCACTACAGGACTGGGGAAATGAGCGTTTGAGCCGTGCTCAACGGGCAGTAGAAGCAAACACCTACGATGTAGACTCCTGGTCCCTCCTCATCCGTGAGGCTCAAACGAGACCCATCAGCGAAGTACGGCCGATGTATGAGAAGCTGATCAATGCCTTCCCAACAACGGGCCGGTATTGGAAGATCTATATTGAACAGGAGGTATGTTTATATTTTTGGGTTAGAATGTATCATGGATTAAATTTTAAACCTTATAATCAGTGATCGGATAATCGGATGCATATTTACCTAAAGTGTAGGTGTTGGCTATTATGGAATGCACTTTTGTATCAAAAAATACTGGGAATTGGGAATAGACAAATTTAGTTTTTTTTACTATAGAATCAAATCGGGTGTAGGAATATTTACTTAGTTTAAGGTGTTGGCTAATATTAAGGAATGCACTTTTGTATCGAAAAAATCCCGCGATCAACAAATTTACTGTTTTTATTATAGAATCAAATCGGGTAATAAAATCAAATTATATTCCTGCTTGTGTGCAGGTACCCGAAGGAAGTTCCTATTGTTCATTTTAAAATTAACTTCAAGTAAATACACATTAATAATTATGTAATCCCCCTGTTTTTTTTAAATAAATACCACATGTTAAAGACGACGTTTCCTTACCATGTTACAGACTAGTTTCGAATTCCCGAATTTTCTGGAATCCCGGGATTTATATTAAAAAAAATATGTTTTAAGAAGCCACTTCCATAATTTCCTAACCAAAAATGAACTTTAGGTAAATATGCATCCGATTATCCGATCACTGCTTATAATGTACCATATTCCGACAAACTAATGAATTTGAAACTGAAACATCTCGTATAGCAATGATCAGTGGAACTGTGAAACTGAAACATACTGTATGGCAGTCAATAGTAAAAAAAACATATTTTTGTCATTCTTTATCTGAAAACTTGATAACAACTAATAACAGTATAATGAAATGGTTAACACTGAAAATATGGTATGTCATAGCATTCATATTTAAGAAGAAGAATTCGTGATTTTGTGGTATCCCTAAGTGTATAACAAAACCACCAAAAGACCAGTTACAGGCACTTTTGAATTGTCGAAACAAAGACAACAATAGCTACAGTCCCAGTCACAAGGCATAAAAACTGTGAAAGTACTGTAGTTGCCCATTCCCTAACGTAGATCTCTATGGAGAAGAACGGGCAAGAAACTCCATGGACACTCTTTTAAATCAGAATACTTTTACAAACTCTTTGTTACATCATTCATATTGAGATGGTACATTATGTGAGAACAATGTAGCAAGATGTGTATCTATATGTGTGTGCAAAATCTCTGGTATCCTCATATTCCTGTGACAAATGTATACAACAGCTTGAGTATTAGCCAGCCAGTAGCCCACCACATATAAAAGCTCAGTGGAGTCAGAAGATCCTCCGTTTTGTATAGAGTATAAAAAACTTTCCAGCCTGTTCCTTATATGTCTATAAGAACAACCAATTTTGATATCCTAAAGGCTGATTTGGCAACTGTCTGTTTGAATGATCAGCCAGTTGCCGAATCAGCCTTTAAACAAATTCCATAAAATTTGAAATTTTGTTCCTCAGACATTGAAATTGTCTTACAGAAAAATCAGCAAAAACTACCTAACCCATCCCCCCCTCCCCTACCTAACTGCCTAATTTTGAATGGTGCTTATATTGATTTATTTTCTAAAGATCTTACTCTGCATTTTCCATCATGTAAAACTTTTAAAAGGTTTCTTTTAAACCATTACACCTGCCTAGCCTTTTTCTAACTATGTTACTAAACTAGTACTTTACATAGAGAAACTCCCGATCTGACCTCCACATCAAGGTTACTGGGGAACAAATAACCTCTTGGTAAGACTGGTTGTTACACTTTTGGCTTTCTGACGAATCATCATAACCAGGCTGTGACAATAATTTTATATTTTTTGTAGAAAATATTTAATTGTTCATCTGAAGTGTCACATCATAATCTGCTTAGCCTTTTTCCAACTATGTTAGAGAGTCGGCATCAAGTAAAACTGCATCCAGATAAGAAATAAAAAGAAACTTGCATGAAAGTGAACTTATATTAATATTTAGTTTATCATCAATTACAGATGAAGGCGAGAAATTTCGAGAAAGTTGAAAAGGTTAGTACCGTATCAGCGTAAGTTGGTTTTTTATAATTTACTAGCTGTTGCCCGCGACTTCGTTCGCGTGAAAATTTTGGTGTGCATGTGTGAGACTGCCTCGTTGGTCTAGTGGTAGCAAGCGCGACTACTAAGCGTGGGGATCGATTCCCGGGGTCGGGCAAAGTGTTAAAAAAAATATGTTTATTTCAATTACATAAAGCAAGCAGATGCTTTTGTTAGGGGGCGTCCATTAATTACGTGAGCTGATTTTTCGACCCCCCCTCCCCCTGTGGTGGGATGTCGTGAGATTTGGCTTGACCCCCTCATCTCCCTCTTAATCTCGCGTAGTTTAGTATAAATACGGGAATCTGTGCTTGATTGCGTTGAATTCACTAAAAGAAAATAATTTGTAGAGAAACATGTTTACTCAATTAAACCCAGTGATATCTCGGGCACGCCGCAATCGCTGCGGTAAGACCCCTCTTTGAGGAGTGGCTGGATAGGCGTCACGGCGTCCTGACCTACCGCATGACACAGGTCCTCACCGGACACGGAAGCTTCGGGAGGTACCTGTGTCTGATGGGGAAGGAGGAAACGCCTGGGTGTCACCACTGCGAGGACCGCCCGGAGGACACGGTGGAGCATACAGTGCAGGACTGCCCCGCTTGGGCAGAGCACCGCCGTGTCCTCACTCCGGCGATAGGCGGAGACCTCTCGCGCCCGGCATTGGTCGAGGCCATGCTGCGGGGCGAGATGGAGTGGGAAGCGGTCGCCTCCTTCTGCGAAGCAGTCATGCTCGCGAAGGAGGAGGCGGGCCGCGTGAGGGAGAGGACAGCGTCGTCCCTCCACCCCAGCCGCAGTGGTAGACGCCCACGGCGCCGGACGTCGGCAGACGATCTCCGGCCACCGTAGGCGCGGGCTTGCGGGCGGCGAGTAATGGGCGACTCGCTGTCCGACCATGGACCATGCCCGGGTCGACGGCGCGTTGTGTCCCACGCGCGCCTCAAAGAGTGTCAGCATTATGACGGGGCCCCCCTCTAGAGGGCCAAAGCCTGCCGGGGTCGCGGGACTTATAGAATTACCGTGACCCTGGATTATAAAGGGCTATTGAAGGACACCGTGGATTTTAGTCAGTACAAGTCTGACAGTTCCTCCCACTCTGCCCTGGGTGGGAGGACTCATTTGATGATTTTTTTTTATCTTGTGATATCTGCCGTAGTTATTAATTACCAACCAAAAGGCTTAATACAAATTTTCATGGTTTGAACTGCAGACATGACGATTTTCGATACAAACTTCATCCCCTATTTAACTCGCTTAGGGTTTGAATTTCGAAAAGCACTGAAACACATGGTTTTAATTTTTGACCAGAATGATAACCACCAATTTTTATGGTTTAAACTACAAAAATGACGATTTTCGATACAAACTTCATCCCCTATTTAACTCCCTTATCGGTTGAATTTCAAAAAACACTGAAACACGTGGTTTTTAATTTTTCCCCAGTATGATAACCACCAATTTTTATGGTTTAAACTACAAAAATGACGATTTTCGATACAAACTTTCATCCCCTATTTAACCCCCTTAGGGGTTGAATTTCGAAAAGCACTAAAACACGTGGGTTTTAATTTTTCCCCATAATGATAAACACCAATTTTCATGGTTTAAAGTACAAAAATGTCAATTTTCTATACAAACTTTCATCCCCTATTTAACTCCCTTAGAGGTTGAATTTGAAAAACACTGAAACACGTGATTTTTAACCAGAATGAAACACCAATTTTCGTGGTTTAAACTACAAAAATGATGATTTTCGATACAAACTTTCATCCCCTATTTAACTCCCTTAGCGGTTGAATTTCAAAAAACACTGAAACACGTGGTTTTTAATTTTTCCCAAGAATGATAACCACCAATTTTTATGGTTTAAACTACAAAAATGACGATTTTCGATACAAACTTTCATCCCCTATTTAACTCCCTTAGGGGTTGAATTTCGAAAAACACTGAAACACATGGATTATAATTTTTCCCCATAATGATAAAAACCAATTTTCATGGTTTAAACTACAAAAATGACGATTTTCGATACAAACTTTCACCCCCTTAGGGGTTGAATTTCGAAAAGCACTAAAACACGTGGGTTTTAATTTTTCCCCATAATGATAAACACCAATTTTCATGGTTTAAAGTACAAAAATGTCAATTTTCTATACAAACTTTCATCCCCTATTTAACTCCCTTAGAGGTTGAATTTGAAAAACACTGAAACACGTGATTTTTAACCAGAATGAAACACCAATTTTCGTGGTTTAAACTACAAAAATGATGATTTTCGATACAAACTTTCATCCCCTATTTAACTCCCTTAGGGGTGGAATTTCGAAAAACACTGAAACACGTCGTTTTTAATTTCTTAACCAGAATTGTAATCAGCAGTTTTCATGGTTTAAACTACAAAAATGACGATTTTCCATACAAACTTTCATCCCCTATTTAACTCCCTTAGGGGTTGAATTTCGAAATATCCTTCCTTATTCCTTGTCTACATTATAAATCAAACCTCTGTGCACAATTTCAGCTTTCTAGGTCCAAGGGTTTGGGCTGGGCGTTGATGAGTCAGTCAGTCAGTCAGTCAGTCAGTCAGTCAGTCAGTCAGGACTTCTCTTTTTATTTATATAGATAGGGGAAAACTGTGATAATAGAAAAAATAATGCCTAAAGCGTTATGTACGCCTCTGTACATTTGTGTGCTTATAGTATTTCATAAAAGAATTTTGAAGGGCATGTGATCAGTGTGTTCATTAATGGACATAAAAAAGTGATTTATAGTAAATAAGTTAGCTAATAATTTGAAATAAAACGGAAGAATTAAATTGTATCTTTTTTTTCGGTTAGGGCTAATGTGTTCAGACATGTTGGAGGCGAATTTTTGATGCAAATGTTACTTAGAATAACTCGGAAGCTATACAGGCCTGACTCGTTAGTGGTCGCAAGCGCGAATGCTGAGCATAAGACCCTTGGTTCGATTGCCAGGTCGGGCAAAGTGTTATTGGGTTTTTCCATCACGGATATCTCAGTAGCAAGCCACGGAGTCTGGGATTTGTGCCTGTTTGATGGCAATAGGCTCGCCACCTGTTGCAGGGGACTTAATAACATAACTGGCGTAATGTGGATGAACTATTAGGTACACCTCTGCCTAACTCTTTGGGGATTACAGGCATGATATGACTATACAGGGTTAAATCAAGCTTTTTTTAAACTCATATTTAGCAAATAAAATCTGTGATTTGGTCATTCTTTTTAGGTTTCAATTGACCTGACTTATTGAGGTATCGATTTTGGGTCACATTTGTGGGGTCTCGCTAGCTAACTTAATTTGAACTCGTATAAGTATATGCCTGGATTCCCACAGGCGTTATACCAGTTATGTTTTAAGTCCCTTAAAGTAGTCGGTGAGTCTATTGTATTGTAACTATTATTTTTAAAAACTTTTGCCTTCAAAAAGGACTTATTAAAAATCTTGACACGACTAAATTAAACATTTGCAACGAAAGCTCGCTTTTGAAATGTAATAAACCCTATTTCGTGAATTCCTTACTAAAGTAATCTATACTAATATTATAAAGAGGAAAGATTTGTATGTTTGTAACGAATAAACTCAAAAACTACTGGACCGATTTCAAGAATTCTTTCACCATTAGAATGCTACATTATCCCTGAGTAACATAGGCACCCGTGCGAAGCCAGGACGGGCGGCTAGTAAACATTATTTTCTCATATACGACCTTTCGGCGGCACACTGAAGTTTTAGAAACAGTTCGGCTTTGTATAGCATCATCTCCGTCACTCATATATATGTCTGTCTCTTTCTAAAACCCGATGTGCCATATACAGGGTGTTTGGTTAAACGTGGGCAATTCTTTAAGGGAGTGAAGTACTCATAAATATGAGCAACTCTTACTATGGGGCTAACTATAAAATATGATTTAAAAAATCTGCTGTTGTCTACATTTTTTCGAGTTACGCGACCAATAATGTGTGGAGCAGCTGATATTTTTTTTCGCGATTTCATGGTAGGTCCCATAGTAAAAGTTGATTATTTTCATGAGTACTAAACGCCCCTAAAGTATTGCCCACGTTTAAAAAACACCCTGTAGACACCCGTGTACTTACTATTAAGGCTCCGTTTCCACCAAGCAGAAAAATCGTCGGGCACTTTTTTGAAGTCACTGAATAAGGGACTGTATCAGAATTGCCTTTAACGTGGTAGCGCCAGGGTAGCCACCGAAATTCATTTTTTTACGTATTTTGCAATTTTCAGATCAGTTTCAGGTTGTATATTGAATAAAATATGATTTACATCCGTAACAAATATGGCTTTATAGAGTTATAATCTCTCTCTCTTATTCGACAAAGTTCATGCTCAGTCAGAGAAATGCAATTGTTTAGTATCTCAAAATGGTCTGTATATTCTAATTACAAGTACACTACTGTCATTCTTCATTTGCCGTTCATCTTGTCTATAAGAAATGGCTATAAATCGACAAAGTGGCGTAGTGTGTCTTGCCAAACAATGTATTTCCCTGAATGGACGAACAAAACTCTGGTGACCCGCAGCCCGACCCCTGAAGATTCATTCAAACCAATACGTACCGTAAAACGGCATGAACAGAAACACGGGTGAATCGAGACAAAACCTTGAACGGGATTTTAACGTTTTTATGTGGTGTGTTGCCAAACAGGTCTCTAAATAATTGGGTATGATTAAGAGGGAACAGAGGCTGTGATTCTCCATACAAATGTATTCCCCTTTTTTCTTCCTATATGCCTCTAGAACAATCATTTTTTGCTTTCATTAAATCAAGGTCTGTTGTAGACACGTCCCTCTGTCATTTCCTTTTTTCAACAAATAATAAGTAGAGAAAATGTGCCCGTCCAAAAATTACAAAACATACCCTATTTTTACGGCCGTAATTAGAGGACTATCAGGCAAATTCGAAAAGTTGTTAACATGAAAGAAATGGATAGGGACCTCGAAATACTCTTTCTTAAAATTTTAATGTCAAAAATAATTGTATCGGCTCAGTTTTCAAGGATAAAAAAGAGGAATACGAAACGTTGATCTCGCCAACATTTACGTGATATAATCGGTCTGAGCTGCAGCTGTCCCTATCGCACTCTACGGGGGCAGGCATGACGCAGCGCGACGGCAATAGTTTCTTCAAATACCTACCTCGCAGGCCCTGGTCCCTCTTAAGTAAATAAAATAAAGTACTTGTTGGAAACATATCATATGAATTCAGCGTTAAAATCCCTTTCTAAGATTTGTCTCGATTTACCTCGTATACCTACACATTGCAGACAGGCTGCGGACAACAGATACTTCAGAAAATATGTGCCAGTGTCCGGAGCCGCGTCCGCTATTGTCCGTACTGGTTTGGCTGAACCTCGAGTAGTTCAGACATTTTGATGAGTCTCTTCGTCCTTATTGTTACGGTTCAAGTTTAGAGAGCTATTCCGCAACATCAATTCCTATTTATGTACGCATGTTTTTAAAAACGTGTATTTAAGTTATTTTTGACATGAACATATTCATGTTACACTATATCAAATAAGTTCTTGCGAGTAACTTAGTAAACATAACAGTAAAAGTAAGTATGTTTTAAACTTCTAAATCTATCAACCACTGCTGAATGTAGGGGCTTCCTTAATTGGTGAAAATGGTAATCACAGAGTAAGGCAACACTTAGCAATATCATCATTCTCTTGCCCTTATCCCAATTCAACGGTCAGCGCAGCATGTCTTCTTCCATACTTCTCTATTACTCTACATCTCATCAGACACCTCCTTTCTTGCCATATCATTCTTTACACAGTCCATCCATCGTTTCTTTGGTCCAAATTTGGATCCACATTCATGCTCAAAACTTTCCTCACGACATTTTTCTCATTACTCCGCATCACATGCCCATACCACGACAATATCGCGTGTCGCGTGTCGCGGGTTCGATCCCCGCACGGAACAAATATTTGTATGATCTACAGGTAGTTGTTCCGGGTCTGGCTGTTTGTGTATGTGAGTTTAAATGTTTGTAAACGCACCCACGATACAGGAGAAATTCCTAGTGTGGGGCAAAGTTTATTTAAAAAAAAAAAAAAAATATGACACTTAGATCTCTGCAGGTTGGTTTTCTGCTCTAATTAACATCAGCATTGACCAACCAGAAAGACGTTATAGTTGTTTCATTGCTGTTCAAACCTTATTTATTTCAATGACTTAAAGGAAACATACTACGTCGATAGTCACGTATGAAGTCACGAAGCACTATGGAGGCTTTTTCACGACTGCCATTCCGCCCTCGTTGTCAAGGCCCGTCCGTCGAGATATCCCGATCCATACCCATCGTGCTCCCGCGTTTTGCGGTAGCTTGAAATTCCTCTAATGGTAATATTGTTCCGATCCAGCCTGTCCCTTGCTGTCCTCCCCTAGCGACGCCCTAAGCCGAGGCTCGGACCCCACAGGGGTGTCCTTATCGTGCAGTCGCTTAGCTTTTATGCCCCGGACTGGAGGATTTCTCAAGGCACCCAGTGGATAGTCCGGTTAAGCAACCGACAACCGCCTAGGTTGACCTGCAAGATGGCATTCAAAACAAACAAGCTTGTTCACGACGCCATCTTTGCGCCATGACAGTCAGTATGCGTTTGTTGACGAGGCCATCAAAATCTTTCCTTCCGACCGCGAGGGAACCGTCTTGGTTAATCAGTGGGCATTTAATTTCTTACTATTTTCGGTATTTTTAAGGGGTGAAGTATGACCATCTTGCAATGTATCGATATCACAATCAAGTTCACATTCAGCAGTGGTTTAAGCGCTTCAAGCACAACAATGACATGATAACATTTTGGCCGGGCAGTTGTTCCAGCGGTGCCTGATGAAGATCCTCAACATAGAGTTGTGGAGGCTGTATCTCAACTATGTCAAGGAGACCAAGTGCATGCTGCCGACTTATAAGTACGTATCTGCTGTTTTTTTATACCCAGTATCAAAACTACCTAGGTGTAGTGTAATAAATCGATTAGTAGGACAAACAACATCACATCTGTAATCCGTGAAGGGTTAGGCAGAGGCGTACCTAATAGTACACCCACATTTCGCTAGTTATGTTTAAGTCCCATGTAATGGGGGACGAGCGAGAGGGCGCGAGCCCATGGCCATCAACCGGGCACAAATTCAGAGTCCGTGGCTGCTACTGAGAAATCCAACAACACTGCCCGACCTGGGAATCGAACCCAGGACCTCTTGCTCAGTAGTCGCGCTTGCGACTAGACCAACGAGGCAGTCGTAGGACAAAGAACATAAAAAAGTATTCCACTTTGTTCCATTTGTGGCACAACTTGTGGAATACTGTGATCGATCTTGAGGGCGTAACTCTGCGTTCTCACTGGCACAGCATTGACAAAAAAAAACATGTTAAAAATTTAAATGAGACTAGCTTTTGCCCGCGGCTTTGCTCGCGTGGATGTCGTAAATATCCGATTACTTACCTTCACCCCCCTTTTTAACCCTTCGGGGGTAGAATTATCAAAAATGCCGAGACACGTATAAATTAATTTTCAATCGTCAGCCTAAACACAAAATTTGAAGATCCTAACTACAAAACTGACCCTATTTTACCCCTTTAGGGGTGGAATTCCCAAAAATCCTTTCTTAGTGGAGACCTACTCTTCACAAAGAACACATCCTCCAAGTTTTATGTCTCTAGGACCAGCGGTTTGGGCTGTGTGTTGATATATCACCCAGTCAGTCAGTCAGTCATTCAGTTTACTATTTTATATATATACTAGCTGTTGCCCGCGACTTCGTTCGCGTGAAAATTTTGGTGTGCATGTGTGAGATTGGCTCGTTGGTCTAGTGGTAGCAAGCGCGACTACTAAGCGTGGGATTGATTCCCCGGGAGTCGGGCAAAGTGTTAAAAAAAAAATTTGTTTATTTCAATTACATAAAGTTGTCACACACATGATTTGGAGATCACCTTTTAAGCAAGAAGATGCTTTTGTTAGGGGGCATCCATTAATTACGTGAGGCGATTTTTCGACCCCCTCCCCCCTTGGTGGGATGTCGTGAGATTTGGGTTGACCTCCTCATCCCCCTCCTAATCTCACGTGAGACTCAATTAAACCTCAATTAAACCCGGTTATATCTGCCGAAACCCCCCTCTCTCCCTCGTGAGATTGGGTGATAATGGGCGCGACCCCCCCCCCCCCCCTTAAACGTCTCACGTAATTAATGGACGCCCCCTTAGGTGACTCCGCTCTTCCACTTAACATTAAAATATGCAAATGAAAAAATACTATGAATAACAGTGTTATTGGGTTATCCCATCAGGAATTTCTCAGTAGCAGCCACGGAATCTGGATTTGTGCCCGGTTGATGGCAATAGGCTCACCCCCTATTACATGGGACTTCAATAAAACTGGCGAAATGTGTGTGTACGATTAGTACACGTCTGCCCAACCCTTCGGGGCTTTAAGGCGTGATGTTATGTTTTGTGTGAGAACTGACTGCCAGATCAAAAGGTGATATGACTACAAACGGCGTCCTTTTGGGTGCTGTAATTCTGGGCGGCAGAGGTCCGAAACAAAATTAAATGGCGTTGAGGCAACGATATGGCTTTAAAATCGGTGTATTTTGGCGCTATACAACTTTTTTTCAAAGTGAACCTTGTTGGGCACTTTTATTCTAATACCATTCTGTATACAACATTAAATGACTTTTTGCGAGAGCCCTTAGACCTCCATAAATCGGCCCTGTCGCAAAATCCGTTCTTAGCGAACGTCTACTAACTATAAACTACCTCACTGCCAAATATTAAGTTTGTAGCACAAAAAGTTAAGGACTTTCATCCAAACTTGCGAGAGCCCTTAGGCGTCCTTAATCCGACCCTATCGCAAAATCCGTTCTAAACAAACGTCTACTAACTATAAACTACCTTCCTGCCAAATTTCAAATTTGTAGCACAAAAAATGAAGGACTTCCATACAAACTTGCGAGAGGCCTTAGATCTCCTTAATCCGGCCCTGTCGCAAAATTCGTTCTTAGCGAAAGTCTACTAACTATTAACTACCTTCCTGCCAAATTTCAAGTTTATACGTCAAGCGGTTTTCGATATTTCGTGATGCCATTTATACTTTCATCCGCTATTTAACTCCCTTAGGGGTTGAATTTCGAAAAACACTGAAACACGTAGTTTTTAATTTTTAACCAGGATGGTAACCACCAATTTTTATGGTTTAAACTCCAAAAATGACGATTTTCTATACAAAATTTTATCCCCTATTTAACTCCCTTAGGGGTTGTATTTCGAAAAACGCTGAAACACGTGATTTGTAACTGAATGATTAACACCAATTTTCATTGTTTAAACTACAAAAATGACGATTTTCCATACAAACTTTCATCCCCTATTTAACTCCCTTAGGGGTTGAATTTTGAAAAGCACTGAAACACGTGGTTTTAAATTTTTCTCCATAATGATAAACACCAATTTTCATGGTTTAAACTACAAAAATGGCGATTTTCTATACAAACTTTCATCCCCTATTTAACTCCCTTAGGGGTTGAATTTCGAAAAATACTCAAACACGTGGTTTTTAATTTTTCACCAGGATGGTAACCACCAATTTTTATGGTTTAAACTACAAAAATGACGATTTTCCATACAAACTTTCATCCCCTATTTAACTCCCTTAGGGGTTGAATTTCAAAAAATCCTTCCTTATTCCTTGTCTACATTATAAAGGAAACCTCTGTGAAAAATTTCAGCTTTCTAGGTCCAAGGGTTTGGGCTGGGCGTTGATGAGTCAGTCAGTCAGTCAGTCAGTCAGTCAGTCAGTCAGTCAGTCAGGCCTTCTCTTTTTATTTATATAGATATAGATAGAAGATAGTGAGAAATAGTGACTTCAACATGTTTTATGTCAATGATTCGCTAGTGAACGCACAGTAACGGCTACACACGATGCGGATTATCGTCAGTCAGTTCTGAAGGTAGATCTGGGGACCTAAAATGACCGCTTTAGCACAATCATAATGAATGATGATAATGCCCTAGCTGATTTCGGCCAAAGCGACTGCTTTCGATTGCTTTCTAGGGTGATTGTCGAGAGCTTTGGTGTGCTGCTCTTTCATGTGCTAGCAAATCCAACTGTGGCCGAAAAACTCCGAGCACAAATCGGACGCTTGGATATCATTAGGATAATAATATGAATTACGATACAATTCGTAAAATGGCCACAAAGTAACAATTAATAATATTAACTGCGCCTGTGACCAATTTATGAATTTTAACGTGATTTATATTATCCTATTATGATTCTGCTAACGCGGCCATTTTTGACCCCTCTGAATATATAAAGGGATAATTTTCAAAGGCTAAATTTAAAATATTATGATCTCAATAATGAACCGTAATTAAGTGTTAAATATTCTAATTGTTAGCCTTAAATGGTAGCAGAGCCTCTATATTCTTGTTCACCGATGATAATTTTTCAGAGAAAAAATGGCTCAAGCCTACGATTTCGCCCTCGACAAAATTGGCCTGGACATACACGCGTACCCGATATGGAACGATTACATTACGTTTTTGAAGAGCGTTGAAGCTGTGGGATCTTATGCAGAAAATCAGAAGATTTCAGCTGTACGAAAGGTAAGGAATATAACCTTTTTAAGGAAGTCTAGCCATCTTACCATACCACTATACAGGGTGTAAACAGACCCTTTACATAGCCATCAACCAAGCATTCTGTACATCAAACTAAGTAACTTTACGCAAAAACTATTGCTGGGAATCGACTTATTTTTTTGGGGTGAAAAATCACGTTTTACGGTAGGACTCGATGAAAAGCACTCAAAGCATTGTGCTGATGAATACATTGAGTAGTAAACAGCTCATGCACCGCGTAAACCAATAGAGTTGTATTAAAACAATGTATTACGGATTTATTCCTCTTAAAATATCTATAAAACTTTAGTAATGCTATGTCTAACAAAAATGTAGGCATATGCCCTGTTACCCGTGCGAAGCCGGGGCTAGTCTCATCTATAACTTAAGCGCGCTTTACGTAATTTATTTCTTCACAACTGCTCTCCATCGGTATAATAGGGATGTTTCCTGCGTAAAAAAAATATGATTCTATATAAGTCCTTCAGTTAGATTATCGAAAAATATTGGATACGTATTTTTTGTTTAATCAAATCAATGAAAATTGACAATGATAAAACGCATCAAAGATCATGAGTGGGCCTGTGACGTCACTTTTAGGTAAAAAGTCAGTACACTTTACTTACAAGTATGACGTCACACGAGTTTTCGACGCACTGTAGTCTTCATTTTTAGTTTTCGTGAAAAAAGAAAAAATACGTGTCCAATATTTTTTGGAAATCTATCTGACGGACTAATTAGTTTTTTTTCAGGAAACATCCCTATTTAAAGACTACAAATTATAATTATTTTCCAGGTGTACCAAAGAGCAGTTATCACTCCCATAATAGGCATAGAGACATTATGGAAGGACTACATCGCGTTTGAGCAAAGCATCAACACTATTATAGGTAAAACATTATTTGTGTATTATTAATTAGCACTTTTATTTTACAAAACTGCATGACTGTGAGACAGTTCATGTCTGTGTTGAATATTATACTTAAAGGCATTACTCTTACAGTCCATGATTCAGTGAGATTAAAAAATTGCGCGAGGACACCGCCTGATGGAAAGTGACCCTAAGTCGTCCCTGCAATGTTCCAAGATACTGGACTATTGACATACTCTTTCGCTGGGGACTGTGTAATGTTCCTAGCGAGCTTGCGAAGCTTGTTAAGGCGCCTCATAAAGACGCGGCCCGAGTCCTAGCTGTGGGAACATTATAGTCTGATTCTGCTCATTATAATTTTTGTCTTGCCCTAGACTGCGTTGGTCTAGTGCTTTTAAGCGCTACTGCTGAGGTCCTTGGTTCAATTCCTGGGTCGGGCAAAGTTTATTAGGTTAGATCCATCAGGAATTTCTGAGTAGCAGTCAGAAGCCTGAATCTATTACATGGAACTTGGCGAAATGTGGGTGTAGTAAACACCTCTGCCTAAACCTTCGGGGATTACAGGCGTGATGTTATGTTATGGTAATTTTCGTTGTACAGCCGAACGCATGGCGATGGAACGTTCACGCGACTACATGAACGCGCGCCGCGTCGCTAAGGAGCTGGAGACTGTCACCCGCGGTCTGAACAGGAACATGCCTGCTACTCCCCCAACGGCTGATAGGGAGGAGATGAAACAGGTGAGTGTCTTCTTCCTTTCAAATCGATTGTGAATCCATTATTATTTAGCCGAGTCAGTCGCGGTTTTTTTTTATAATTAACGTTGCCCCACACTAGGAATTTCTACTGTATCGTGGGTGCGTTTACCAACATTTAAACTCACATACGCAAACAGTCAGACCCGGAACAACTACCTGTAGATCATACTAATATTTGTTCCGTGCGGGAATCGAACCCGCGACACGCAGCGCAGCAGTCAATCGCTCAGCCACTGCGCCAACCGTGCCGTCAAATTTGTGGCGTTTTTATTGTTTTCGATTTTTTTGTATTAATTTAATTTGAAGACTTTGACCGAGTGGTCGCCAAGGTTAGGCCAAAGAAACCAGGGCCGTCCTAAAGCTCGTTGGGTCGACGATATCGATATCGTCAAAGTCGCGGGAAGCACCTGGATAAGGGACGCTCAGAACCGGTGTGACAGAAAAAGGGGAGGCCTACAGCCAGCAGTGGATGCTTCCGGGCTGATATGATTAATGATGAATTTCATTTGGCCTTGTTTTTTTTTGAATAAGATGTTATGAAAATGATTTAGTTTTAATTCCGTAAGTAGATACAGACTTGAATGCAAAAATATACACATATCTATCTAAAGAATCATCTAACGGCTATAACGAAGCCATTTCAAGGTCTTTTTTTTATCAAAGTATATTTAAAAAGGAAAAATTACTTGACCCACAAAATAAATACTGACTCCTTATTTTTTCAACATCCATTACGCTAGTTTACTACGTCGTATTTACCTACTGTCCTTGTTAGAATTGGGAGTAAAGGTTTTATGCAAAAAGTCTCAAGAAATTTTAATAATTTCATAAAAAACAAAAACACTCAGATATTTTTTTTTTCGTTGCTATGGCGGCTTTACGACTTATAGAAGTTACTCTTAAAATATTTCGTGTATGAAAAAATAGACCTTATATAGGAAGAGATTTAAGATAAAATTAATATACAACTAAATCTATATTCGACAGTTGTTTTTCCCCTCCACTGGTCATCTTCGGGAGATATTAATTAATTTTCATAATAGATTGGTGTTGCGCGGGCCAAGAGCTCTTGGAAAACCTTAGGGGAGGCAGCCCAGCTGTGGGACAGTATGAGCTAGAATATATTGAAAATAATATTTTTCACTATTTTTTTTTTTTTTTTTTCTAAATGGGCTTACTCTTGACCTCAATTTTAATGGCCGATTGCTTAATGAATCTTGTATTAGTCCGTAACCTCCACATTGCTTGCAGGTGGAACTGTGGAAGAAGTACATCTCGTGGGAGCGCTCGAACCCGCTCCGCTCGGAAGACACGGCGCTGGTGGCCAGACGCGTAATGTTCGCCATTGAGCAGTGCCTGCTGTGTCTGGCACACCACCCCGACGTGTGGCATCAAGCGGCGCAGTTCTTAGACCACTCTGCCAAGCTGCTGCAGGAGAAAGGGGTATGTAGAGGAAGAAATGAACGAGCCAGTTTCTTCTAGACAAGCGTGCCTAGGCTTCATATCAGGCTAGTTGCGGCCTTACGCATCTGCATAGTGTATAAAAAAAATATTAAAATAATTGGAGAGATTTATGTTGATTCAGGATAATTAAAAGAACCAGAAAAACTCCTATCTCTACATAATCCTGCGATATTAACCTACTTAGCCATGTTGGAGTTGGATCCCAGTCTATCCAAATAAATTTGAATACTACTATTTTTACCCGAAATTATGTTTTGATTACTTTTGATCCTTAATAACGACGTTTTCGAATGGTGTAATAATAGTGTTTTTTTTTTCCAAAAATTAATATTTTTAACCAGGCAACTAACTTTGCTAGAAATATTAGTTTTTCAAAATTCTGGTGATGCAGTTTTAGTTTTCATCAAAATGGTCCGTGACTCCTTTGAGTATTTTTCGCTATTCCTCATAGTTTCGGATTTGGCTATCCACGCCCACTTGAAAAATTCAGCCTGTATACGAGATTACAGGAGTCCTTAGGCGGCGGTGGTCACTAACTATAAGGTGGTCTGTTTGCTTTCCAATAACAAGGACATTTCCCCACTCAGGACTCGAACGCCGCGCGCCTGTTCTCGGACGAAGCCGCCGCGGTGTACGAGCGCGCGACCAGCGGTCCCCTGAAGCAGTCCACGTTGCTACACTTCGCGCACGCCGACTATGAGGAGAGCCGGCTGCATTACAATAAGGTAAGATATCAACAAGACAGCAAAACATTAGTTTTCGAACCTAATAGACTGATAAGGAGTTTGTTCCCCCACTTCTTCTCCCAGATAAAAAAGTAGCAAATGGCGTTTCACACGACTGTCTTGTGTTGTGATTTTCCAAAGTTGCTGAAAGTCGGACTAAAATGAATAAATGACTTTTTAATGTTAACATCTCACCTGTAAGGCCCCGAAAGGTTCCTACAAGTACTATAATAGTTCCATAATTTAGGGCGGGCCAATTGCCATCAACCGGGCACGAATCCAGCCCCAGCCTGCTACTGAGAAATTACAATGTGATAGAACAACCCAATAATCGCTGAGAACTACTTACTCGTCATCTGCCACTCTGTCTGTCTATGGCGCGATTTCTACAGAAACGACGTAAGGTAAAGGCGCGGCGCAGGCATGATGCCGCTTCAAAAGGTTTTCATACAAAATGTACGTAGGCGACGTGTCGTGAATTACACTCAAGCGGCGCGGCGCAAGCACGCCGTTCTTTAATTTCGTTATAAATTCCACGCCTGCGCCGCGCCTTCACCTTACGCCGTTTCTATATAATTCGCGCCTAATGGAATGCACCTGAATACCAGAATGAGTGCTTACAAGCTAGTTACTGTAAGTCAGACTGGTTGTGAGACTCTCAGGCCGCTGAATACCTGTAACGACTGTCAAAGATGTAAATACAAATGATAGCCGCCACCAACGGCTTAACGCGCATTCCTTGCTTTGATAAGAACGTCCATTGTGTCCGCCCTATCCCCCTTCTTTTATGTCAATTGAAATTTGTATGGTGTACATAATTAAAAAAATCTATCTATCTACTTGCCTTGCATGGATGAACTTAATATTTGTTATAATGTCCAGGTGCACCAAGTATACACCAGATACTTGGACATGGAAGACATCGACCCCACGCTGGCGTATGTCCAGTACATGAAGTTCGCGCGCCGCGCTGAGGGTATCAAGTCGGCTCGGACTGTGTTCAAACGAGCTAGGGAGGACCCCAGGTGAGAATAATTACATAACATCATGCATGTAATCCCTGAAGGGTTAGGCAGAGGTTTACCTAATAGTACTCTCCATTTTACCCCCAATAAGTACTATGTAATAGGGGGCAACTGGCCACAAATCAAGGCTCCGGGCTATTACTCTTCTGGACAATCTTAATGGAGACCAGCTCAATCATTATCATCATAATTTTTTGTTACTTCACATGTGAGTTAAATAAATACGACCTGGACGCGTACCTTGAGGGTTGGTCCCAGGTGGCGCGGGATTAAAACTCCTGAAAGGACTTGAAGGCCCAGCAGTGCGACAGCACAGGCTAATCATCGTTCTCCTGCCCTTATCTCAATTTATTTGGGGTCGGCGCAGCACGTTTTCTTCTTCCATACTTCTCTATTACTCGTCATCTCACCAGACACCTCTTTTCTCGCCGTAGAATCCTTCACACAGTCCATCCATCGTTTCTTTGGACTTCCTCTACTCTTATACCCTGAACATTTATACTCAAAACTTTCCTCACGATGTTTTCCTCGTTCCTCCGCATCACATACACATACCAAGACAACCGATTACTACATAACTTTTCAGACACCGGCGCCACTTTATTTATTTATCTTTAGTTCAGGTAGATTACCCATAAAATTGTTAGTATATTGACTAAAACACACAATAAAAACAACGATAAACTTTAACTAAATAACTTAATTTCGCCACCTCCTGGGGACAGCGCGCAACATATACTGCACAAGTGCGCATGCGCACTGGTGCCCCATTACGTGGCCTTCAATCTCAAGAATGCTCAGGGTCTTATGCACTTCTCAAGTTATTATGCCTTGTGACTGTGACTGTAGCTTCGCTTTTTTTTTGTTTTTTTGACAGTTTTCAAAAGTGCCTGTGATTGTCTAATTGAAATAAATGCTTTGAGTTTGAGTTTACTCATTTCTTATTTTTTCCATTCACTTAACACCACACAGCGTTCTCATCTTGCCATACATTCACACATCATTTACTTTTTTCAGCACAGGCTAATAAAAACAAAATGCGTTTTCTGTTGTCCCCAGATCGCACTACCACGTGTTCGTGGCCGCGGCGCTGATGGAGTACTATTGCTCCAAGGACAAGAACATCGCCTTCAGGATCTTCGAGCTGGGCTTGAAGAAGTTCTCGCACATCCCGGAGTATGTGCTGTGCTATATCGACTATCTGTCTCATCTTAATGGTAAGTCCTATTTTATGGTCTGAGGAACAAATACCTCAGTAAAAATTAATAAGTTAGGTAGTCAAATGGTCCTTATACTACATTTCTAACACAGCAATACGCTTGTAAAGGCGCTCCCTGACCAGCGCATACGCCTGTAACGTAACAATCCAAGATTTTTTACAGAAACAAGTGGTAGTTACAAATTGTATCGTTACTAGATGCGCGC